>OZ037754.1:4857435-6057435 GCA_964035475.1 Salix caprea
TCTAAACTTATTTCTAATGATAAAGTATTTAAATTATATATGTTTTGCATCCTTTCAGTATTTGTTATTTTTTTTTTATAAAAAGAAATAGTTGTGGAATTTTTATCTTAAATTTTCAACAACTTGGTATAATTAAAACTTCTATCACAGACATAAATTGTCCCTCTCATGTTTTTCATCCCAAAGTTATTAGAGAGATTTCTTGGTCTCATATAGTAAACCAAGTTTATTAATTTCAAACAAGATATCATTAATACACATAATTAGAAATATGAATTTACTCTCCTTGACCTGTAATTATTTTGTTTTTCTTAAATTTAAGGAAACAATAGTATCATTAAACATAAGATATCATTTCATGAAAAAAAAATGTTTAAATTTGCATATTTATTTCTTAAGATTTCATATCATTTACTCTCTTTTTTCAACTAAAAATCTATTTGGTTGATCCATAAAGACTTCTTCTACTATATTTATGTTTAGAAAGATAGATTTTACATTCATTTAATGTAACTTTAAATCATGATGGGCTATCAAATCAATGATAATTCAAACTGAGTTTATTTAAATACTAGTGAAAAGATTTCTTTGTAATCAATGTCATTTTTGTAACTAAAACCTTTATCAACAAGTATAAATTTATATTTTTTAATGTTTCCATTCAAGTATCATTTATTCTTGAAAATGTATTTACATCCATCTTTGATGGCATCTACCATTTATCATTATTATCACTATTAATGCCCTATAAAATGAAAAATAGATTGTCATCAATTCTTAAGTCAAATTCGGACTTCCATAGATATATCACATAATCATTTGAAATAATAGATTTTGTTTTTTCTTTGAGACATTGTAAATACTATTTCTTATAGTTCATCCAATACAGATTCAACAATAATGTCTTTATTTTGGGGTATATAATCATTTATTTATAATTCATGGTTATTTTTTAAACTATTCAACAATTTGAGGAACAATAACTTTAAAAGATGTTGATGATAAAAAAAAAAAACATGTACCTTAACTTTTTGAATTTTTGTATTTTATGGTGTTTCACTCCTACTAACTTCATTATTTCCAATGAATCTAGCTTTTCCAGTTTTAACATTTCTTGCATTATAATTAAGATAACAAAAGAATGACTTATAGATTTTTCTGAATATACAATAAAGAAATCATTAGTTGTTCTTGAATCCAATTTCATTTTCAAGTGGTTTATAAATTCTTATTGAAAGATTAATTTAAAAAAATAATTCAAGTCAATTCAGGTTAATAAGTGAAAAACCAAATCTATTTTAGTATATTTTAATTAACAAAAAATAGTCTAGGTTGACAAAAAAAAACATACTTCTATTTATAGTAATTTCAACTTTTTTTTGGTTGTAAGTTAATTATATAAAAAAGATCTTGAATTATAATTTAAAATAAAAAATCTTAATTAAAAAAATCATAAGTTGGCTGGGATATGTTTCAGGTGTACGTGTCAATATTTGCATCCATATTCAAATCTAGTAGAATTGATAATAATGGGAAAAATAATAAGACAATTTTTATTTGAACAGGAGACGCGTCGTTCCAGTACATGTGGTACTGGCTGAACGCATGGCATGTCAAGCAAGGTTCTGATTATTTACTCTGCAAACAATTCTACTTCTCATAAATACCCTTACCACTAAGACGGTTACTTACATTAAACTTGTGTAAATACTCACCAATCTCAGAGGCATTTAAGATATTACAAAAAAGGAGAGGAAGCTAGGTTATCTACCTTACCACTATAAAATCAAACTAAAACCCTAACACTAAAACTTCACTACGTGATCTTATCTGAGCAGAAGATCTGGACTCTCAGCTAAGACAAAATCCTCTCTCTATCTCTCAATTGAGCCACCCTCTATGTTGCCATGGCTGCTGGCGGCTCCTTCATTGAGGAGAAAATGAGAGAGAACCGGTTTTTTTTTTTGTCGATTTTGAGGTGTCCGATCCTGTGATGAAGACTGCCTGAGGTCAGAGCCCGATCTTTATTCTTCGATCGGGCGGTGATGGCTTCTCGGGCTAACCCACAACCATCATTTTTTTTTCTTTATGCTTTTTCTTAGTTATCTATACTTGGATTATTTTTTCTTTCAAGTAAAATATAGAAAAATTAATTTTAAAACAAGGGGGTTTGTTTTCTATCCCTTCTCTAGCTATATCATGAATTTACTTAAAAGTCCATTAGAATCCTTCTGTACAGGCAATAATGTATTGGAGTTGAATCTAATTTTGGAATTTCGTAATCTATAATGCTTGCTTTTGTCCAACAGGGTGTAGGTTTCTGCTGCTTGTCACTTGCCATCCTCTGCAGGTAGTTTCAGTGATTATCTATGCTCGAAAATTTCTGACTTGTTTTCGTTTTTATAAGACATTGTGGGTTTAAGTGTGATCCAATAATGTAAGTTTTCAGACAGTTTTACGGTAAGTTTGATGTGGCTGAATTAAACTCTTAAATAGTGTATATTCCTTTCTGATGTATGCTGGTCTCAAATGAGCAGTGCCTCCGACGTGATACTCTTGTAATAGCTACTTATTTTTTTTTTAAGATGCACTTGTTCATGATGAATCCGAGAAGAGTGACTGTATTTGTCAAAAGATTGTTATTTTAATAAGATTGATTGTTTATGCTCATGTATCCTTCATGTGATCCCTTACATTGTCGATGAATTTAACTATAAGCTTTTTATTAGTGTTAATGGGACTTTGCCTTGACTGAGCTGAAGAAAGATGATGCATATTATTCAAATCCAAGTTTTTTTTACTTTTAATGATTGGTGGTGTGCTAAAATTTGATGGATTAAATGGAGCATATATTTTGGGTCAGGAAAGGGTCTAGCTTCTGGAAAACCCTTTGAAAGTCAGTTTCTTATATGTTAATTGCCTTAACATTAAATAACTAGAAAAGTTAATCCGGATTTGAAATGGGCATCTGTAGGCCTATGGATTAAAATGTTGATGTGGAATATGTTGGTAATCAAATTCATCAGGTTTGTTAACATGGCATAAATGGGTCAATGGATTGATTGTCAAGTCGATATGTAGAAAGCGAAGAAGCTTGTGTTTCTTGACTTTGATCCTGTTTCGGAGTGTTGTTTTGTTGAAACATGTTTGATCCTGTGAAAGTGCAATCTCTACACATATTAGTAGACAAATCCAATTACTGGGATTGTAGGCCTGTGCTAAATTTGATCGATTAGTAAAGGAGTGTATTTTTGATCAAGGACCTGTGGCATGAAAATTCTCTGGAAGTCGTCGCATATGTAATATTATCTTGCACCAAAAAGCTAGAAAATAAGTATATTAGTCTTTTGGGGCCCTAAAATAATCCCTGGGAAATCATCTGGGCATGAAATGGGCGGTGCTTGAATATATTTTTCAAGCATTTGTGCTGATAATCATCCTCTCCTACTTGCAATATCAAATAAAAGAAGGTGCTTCGCCATTGCTTCGGCCACCCTGGGTGCTCAACATTAATGGCTGAGGGTCATTGCATTTGATTTTTTTTTTTGATAACCGGGGTGTTCGGGTCAGTTTATCCTCGGACTCACCGAACATCCTACAAATCTAGTGAGCATGTAAGGCACCACGGGGATGGCACTGCAGGAGTGACAGGCGTGCATGGTGGGACTTGAATCCTGATGCAGAAGAAAGAAACAAGTTCCTTCTAGGCCAAGACTCTTGCCATTGCATTTGATTTTACTTATGCTAGAAAATGACATTTACGAACACAGGCGTGTTACCCTATAATGTGAAATATATTGCAATCAAACCTAAAATTACAATCTCTTTGTTTTCAGCGATCACATCACCCGCAAGGTGTGGGAATGGTCTCAAAATGATATTTGGTTTTGCGTGTTTTTTTCAAGCAAATCCAAACCCTTTGTAGGCTGTTCAAGGCAACAAATGCTTCCATAGCCATTTCTAATGGGTCCCTAGCTGTGACATCGTAGCTAACTTTGTCGCTATCTTTTTTAACACATTTGATCAGACTCTAAATTGTTAGGTGTTTTACCCATAGCTGGATGTTCATGTACTCCTAAATTATTGATTTACTATTTATTTTTTAATAATTTATTTTGATTCTTAAAGTTTTATTTTGTGAGATTCTGATTTTCATTGAAATCCAAATGCTTATGATTGTTTTAGTCCAGAATGATTTTTAAAAAGAAATTGTAATGAACGAGATAGCAAACATGGATGACATGTTAGAGATATCAAGAACAATACATTTAGTTCCTCGATCTTTTTAAAAATAATGTAATTCATATAATTTAAGGTTTCTTGAAATTTTAAAAAATAACTTTTATATAAGTTATTTATATTATTTTTCAATTACTGGTTGGAGAAAAGAGAAAATTGTTGCACCGTTCACTATTTTCCCACTAAAATAAGTTTTATTGGTGTCCAATAGTTTTTTTTTTTTTGATAACCGGGGTGTCCAGGTTAGCTTGCGTGCACCACAACTAAATTCCCGGGCTCACTAAACATTCTGCAAGCCCAATGAGCATGTAAGGCACCGCGGGGGTGACAAGAATGCCTGACAAGGCTTGAACCTGGGGTGAGAGGAAGGGAGAAACCTTTCTTAACCACCTAGTTACTCAAGATGAAAGAGGTGATTGCTTGGAGCTTGATTGCTACATAGAAATCCTATCTAGGTCAAGAGAGCCAAAATTAATTTAGTTTGATTTTGGATTTTTAGGTATTTGGAGTTGATGAAATGATTTATAAGTGTTATAAGAGTGTTGGTGAGATATTTTGGAAGTTGATTGAATGACTTGAAAATTGAATTCCATGATCAAGAGAGATGTTACCTTGATTTCCAAGCCACAACATAGTAGCTGAAATCTGGGGTTGCAAATGACAAGTCGTCGTATATCTGGCAGGAGATGTGTAGCTTCTGTAATATTGCTTTCTTTTAATTTTTCTCTTTTATAATTGATATCTTATTTAAATGTTCTTTTAATGAATTTTAAGCTTATAGTTTAATTAATATCCCTTCTTTGTGATTTTCTTATTTAAGTTTTTTGGATATAGGTTTTTTAATGGTGTTGTGTGTATTTAGTGTTTAAAAAAATTATTTCAATTCATCTATAATTGTTTAAACATTTTATATAGATATTTTTATTTTTTTAAATAAAAATATTTATTTTCACGTAATATTTTTAATATGTGCAGTCTTGCTTGATATTTTTTGTTTTATTTTATTCAATTAATTTAATACGTGTATATTTTTATTATCATTTGATACAATAAAAAAATAAAATTAGTAAACTAACTCATAAAGCACAATCGGGTAAATATTATGTTTTGTGAGATTAAATATTTTGATCTTCTCTTTTGATCTATCTAATTTTAATTTTAGTTATTATTAAGGATTTTTTCTCCAGTTTATTAATATAAATATTTTTTAGTTTATTTGATTACATTGTATATATGAGTTGTTTGATCTACATAATTTTTATAATGTATAAAAACATATAAAAAAAAGTTAGTACATATTGTAAAATAAAAAATATTTAGCCCGCAGCTTAGCGCAGTACAAACAACTAAATATAAACTAATCAGCAGAGAAATCTTCAATACTAATCATCATTATCTTCTTCCTTCGAAGGCTAAACTTTCAAGTGATTTCAGTTAGTGTGGGCATGGGATATGGAATCTAGAACTGTCCCCCATGGAAGGTCTGACCAAAAGCCCAGCTTGGAGGAGCGACATTGTTGGAGATGATAGATCTTCCGTCACTTGTTGTCACCTTGAAGGAGAGTGCTTGCCCATTCAGGTAAGAGCTGCTCTGCCAATTTTGGCCCCAGTTGCGAGACATCGGCTGCCAACCAGTTCTAGATCCTTTGACGGAGATGGAGACAACATCGCCGGCACCACCAACGTTGGATACGAGGACGAGGTTGAAGTATGAATGGCCATTTATAGTGAATCTGATTCCTCCAGCTTTCCTACAAGCAACTCTGTAAACAAAATAAAGATTGTTTGGTTCAATATACTGTGCAGATCTCAGAGCAAAGCAAGGTTATCAGTTTCGTTTCATTTAGGCTAGTAAAAAAAATGAGATAATCATTATGGATTTTTCAGCCAAATATAGCTGAAATGTTTCAGTTTCATTCTGTTTGTTCCATTTCAGCCAAATAATATTTTTTTTAAATAATAAATAATTTTATAATATCAATCATATCTCTTAATCTGACTATTAGATTAAGATAAAATTTTACGAAATAAAAATTATTTGGTTCAATCTATTGTGCAGATCTCATAGCAAAGTTGAGTCATATTTATATGATGAAAAAATGAGTGAGCTCACCTTCTGTAAACGACAGGGACTATTCCTGCTTTGAAACGAGCTAGATGTTGAAAAGCAGGCTGAGAAAGATCGAAGTGCTGGGACGGCGGGTTGCACCACCCTCCGGCACTGTTTGGAGGGCAGAAATTTGTTGCCGTGATTATTATAGATCCTGAAAGACACCACCTGGCATCATTTACACATTTGACCTCGAAACAAGCTCCGCAAGCTAGTCCATTCTTGAACAAAGCTGTGCTCAACGCCGCCGTGTTTGTCCCATAACCTTGGCTGTAGAGGTTTCCATAGCCACAAGCTCCTCCTGTAAATTGTAGCGTACACATAAATTGATTGAGATGTAGTCTTGCAGGTATCTCATTGGATCGATTTTGGTACTTACCCATTGTGCCGGCAGCATCGCCGCCTCCATAGAAGGTGGCATGAGCGTTAGACCATCCACCTCCATAGCCATGAATAGTTTTCGACATGGTCAGGAAGACTACGAGACAGATTCCAAGAAAATCCATTTCCTGCAGAGTGACAGCAAAAGAAACACAGTTAATTTGTGATATGGATTATTTTTGCAAGTGGGAAAAGGAAATTATTGATAAGTTTGTGCTTACAATGGCCTAATAAATTTGAACTCAAAGAAATCAGCTTGGAAAACACAAGTCAATGGCTAGGGAAAGACAAGGAAGAAGCTGGGGAAAGAACCTGTATTTATAGATGTTTGTGGAGAAAACTACATGCTATTCTGAGTAGATATTAGGCAAAAGGAAGTGCTTTGCTACCAATTTTATAATCGTGACATGTAGATTTTAGAAAAAGAAACTAAAAAAGGTTGTATAATTAATTTCAATCTCCGAAAGGAAAAGAAGGTTGCTTCCTCTTACTTTTTACGTTTTAACTTCGAAAAAATTATTAAATTATCTTGAAAGCACCGTATCAATATCAATATCAATATCAATACCAGGGTTATTAGTTTCATTTTTTTTCCAGCCGAAATATTTTGTACCAGTTAAAAAAACGAGGCAAAACGATGTTGTTTTTACCTCGGTTTAAATTCCGATCTATTCCAGATTTTTTAGACCAAATACTGGCCGAAACATTCCGGTTTCGTTCCATCCATTCCGTTTCGGCTAAATAATATTTTTTTAAAATAATAAATAATTTTACAATATCATTCTAAAATTGAAACATTTTGTTTCAATTAAAAAAACAAAGTACCAACCGAAATAAAATTGACAACCCTGATCATAATAGGAGGATGTCTTTAAAATCATTTGAGAAAGAATTTAGTCCCATATGGTATATAAATTAGCTTATATGACAAAATATTTCAAAACATTCAAGTTCTTATAAACTTGATTTCGTACCATTAATTGCTTTTGTTATTTTGATTTCAAAATTTTAAAACTTTATTGGTATATATTCAAATGTATAAGCTTTAAGGGTTTCCCTAGTTTCAAACCTCGGTGTTAATATCTATAAAAATTTATTAAATTCATCTGAAATCCAAAACAATTTCTTGCACCATTATAGAGTCTCCTCTCTACTGCTGGACATCATTTTACATGTTAAATGTTTCCTTACAGCATAAGAGCCTGTATAGATGTTCTTTCTGGTCTGCCTTCTGTCCTTGCTAGACATCCACATTTAACCTAATATCAAAATGTTTTTGCATGGTTAACTATCTTGCCCGATCTCTCCTGGATGTCTATAGGGAATCCTTAAAGAAGTAGAAAAGTTTCGTGTTATTTAAAGAAATTGTTTTAATAAATGTTTGGGTGTCTGTTAAAGTTAGAAAGATTAAAAGATTGCACCGACTAAGTTCTTTGAATCTCTAATAATTTTGAGTGGATAAGGGACGATGCATAAACGTTACTTTCTGAATTCTTGACCTGCTATTATCTCTGAGGTGAAAGCATTTATATGGGCATCTTTTTGTTTTCTGGTCTACTACTATTCGATGAAACAGCCTAATCCTTTTCGTATTAATTAAAAAAATGAGATAAAATAATGCAGTTTTTAACATATTTAAAATTTCAGTATGTTCTAGAAATTTCATCCAAATTTCAACCGGAACGTTTCGGTTTTGTTCCGCCCGTTCTGTTTCGGCTAAATAGTGTTTTTTTATTTTAAATAATGAATAACTTTACAATATTAATCATATCTGATGAAATTTTACGAGGAGTCTCTTGACATATTTATATATATTATGTCAAAATTTCAGAGCAATCAGAAAATATAATGATATTGCGAGATTGATGATAACATTCTTATAATATTATATATATTCATAAAAATTATTATATTATTTTTTTTTATATTAAATTATACGATTCTAAATAATTTTACTGTCATTCTGCTGACATAAGAAATTTCTTTTTGAAAATATGTTTTCCAACGCTAGATCCTAAAGGGAAAGAGCAAAATACAGGCTGCAGCCTGCCTACGTCAAAAAAGAGGTTGACAAATGTCTAATCAAAATTCTGTGCACGTGGGAAACAGTCCACAGTTGAAAAGATAAGAATTATAATGGATCTGTACTATCAATGAATGTATATCATCATGCTTTTCTTAGCTGTGTCCAGCTGATGAACCTTACTTCTTTCATGCTGCAGCAATTCTATTCAAAGAATAAAGTACTTCTGATCTTTACAGCTTATCCTATCATCGGCAACGAAATTGTCAAGCTGTGCTAATCATTTTCAAGAATTTTTGGATATTGGTTTGGAGATGCAACAAATCATAGCAGAAGATTTTCTCCACCAGAGTATTGTTTGCTTCTGATTTGCTCTTCTTCAAGTTCTTCGCATACTGTTCTGGATGCAGATTTCTTCACCCAGTAACCAAAAACATCAACTAATTAATATCCAGGCCTTATGCAAAGATTCCACCAGAATAAGTAATCTATTGATGCCCTCTAAATCCCCATGCTGGAATAATGAGTTGCTGGAAAATATGTTTGACAACCAACTTTCTTTGATTAGTGCCTGTTTAGGAGTGTGGTTGCAATTATTTTTTAAAGTGTTTTTCGTTTATAAATGCATCAAAATGATGTTTTTGTTTTTTTAAAAAAAATTAATTTTGACATCAGTATATGTGGAAACGATCTAAAAACACAAAAAAATTAATTGAAAAATAAAAATAAAAAATTTTCAATTTTTTTCAAAAACACTTTTGAAACGCGCTCCAAAACACCCATAAATGCTTAACAGACAACTTCCTTCTTCCCCTTTGTCTTCTTTCTTTTCATTCCCTTGTGGATAAAATGGTTTAGAAAAGGACCAGACCAAACACTAGAAAAACAACAAAGTTACACGAGAAAAAAATACCAAAACATCAGAGAAAAGAACAAGCTATAGCACATGGATCATCATTACCTTTCCAAATGGAACTGTCCAAAAGCATCAGCTAGAAATGGAAGTTAGGGGACATAAAAGAAAATTATCTGCTTCTTTAACCTAATTCATGTTCCCACATTTCTATTGATCGACAGCTTAATTGATAAATAAGAATATTGCAGCTCTTTGGGAGCGTGGATAGGGTTCTGTACCTAATCAAAGTTAAATTATTTTCTCATTATCTGAGCACAAAGAAGTTTACTCTTTTTTATGCTAGGGAAAATGGGTGTTTGGTGCAGAGTTGTGGATAGCAAATTTCAAGTATTCCTTGTCATTAGAGACTATTCCAGTGGGAAAAAGTCCAGTTGAAGATAACAGATCTTGAAGAACAATCATTACTTTAAAACAAGATGAGCAATATTAGAGATGAACTGGTTGGAATTCATATACCTAATTGCACATGGGATCACATGGCCACTGCTTCAAGCTGTAGAATAAGATGTAAAGGTAAGCCTAATGACCTAATTTTGAGACACATTGATACTCTGTGCATATAATTTGCCCCACATTTTATCCAAAATACAGGGTCTTCTCATCATGATTTACAAACATGGTTTTCCAAGAACAACTCTACACCACATGAAGCTAGAAAGTACCCACGCGCCTCCATCATGGAGAGCCCACCGGGGTTCTCCTGTAGACTTGTGGGATTAGCCACTCAGAGTTGAAGCCAGCAAGCTCCTACACTTTAGAGGGGGCAGGCATGTGGGTATATCATGCAAACCTCCAGATAGTGGCATACATTGAAAAAGATTTGGACTTCACACAAAAGAGAGTGGATAAAATATATAAAGAAGAAAAGAAATAGATGTGCACCACCACCATTTATTCAAGCCACCAGCTTGGTGGAATATTTGCTAATTAATAACTTGAAGAGTTGAGAATAATGAATGAAAGAGCTCGCATGGATAGTCATAAATAGTCAAGAGTCAGGGAGCTGCCACCACAGCTTTGTATAATAATGAACAGCATGCAAGGGTTCTTACCAATGTCTTGAAAAATGAACCCAGGCGGATTTAAAAAGGTATCATGAAAGATTCATCAAACATCTAAATCTTCAAATCAACTGGAAAGTAATTTACATACATGAGGCTACTCGATAAACATTCGGGGTTGCTGGCTAGAAGAGGAACCAGTCTTCTGGAACCCCTTGGCGTTGAAAAGTTCTTTAACCAGACTTCCCCTTAAATGTAAAATGCCTTCTAAGTCGGCTGTTTATTGAAGAGCCATTGTCATTCCGACGTGACGCTGTACAGGGCCAGTTTCTCCTCAATCTGTCCTTGATATGATCTGAGGCTTCCGTATTACTGCGACCACCCTGGGCCTCAGATATCACCACCCCTCTGCTTCTCCTTGCAGATCTTAGAGCCATCTGCAAGGGCTCTGAAACTGGCGGGGGCTCTTCAATCGAGCCGATGGTTTTCAAGCACAGAGGGCAAGGAGGGTCATGAATCTGGGTCTTTGGAGTGACTTGTTCCAAACATTCAGCATGGAACACATGGCTGCAGGGTAATACCCCGGCAGTTGGCATGTCGCTACCTCTCATGATTCGATTTGAGCTCCAGGGAGACTTTTGCCACAAAAGTTTTCCACAAACTCCACATTTTTGTTCCACTACAGGACCACTAGGTGACCTCAGACTCTCCATATCCATGTGCTCTGCAATGTCAAAACTCTCTCCATCAATCCCCAGATCATAACTGCTGGCACTGCTCCATCTAAAACCCTCTCTTCTAGAGCTTGCACTGGGATCTGGTGACATCTCCAACTTTTGAAGCTCAGTGAGGGTTTTATGGAACTTGTAATCAACACTTGAACTGTTATCATGCCAATGAGATGGTGATATCCAATCCTCACCTGGTGTTAACCTCCCAAGACTACTGTTATCTGGGTCACCTAAGGTTTCACAATCTGACACAGGGTTGCGGAATACTAACGGATAAACAGCTTTTGACATGTAAGAGCGTCGATTTGAAAAGTTGCGACTGGAGAAAGCAAATGGTCGCTTGCTAGTTGATTCCCAATGGCTGGACTCAGAAAGTGACGACGGGGATCCAAAACTAGGGGATGTCACATTTGTTCTAACAGCAAATCTTCTCTGAAACATGAAACACCAGAGAAGAAAAATGTCATGCAGTAGAAACTTTTCAGCCAGATCTAACAAACCAAAAGCGTAGCAATAAGTCACCTCAGTGGAGCATGGAAACCAAGTGGGCTGGGATCTTGATCCTGGCAAATGAAAATATGTTAAAATACAAACCTGTAAAACAGTAATTAATAAAATTGCCTAGGTCTCTGGCACGAAACCAGAAACTCAAGCAACATAACTCTGCTGGATTTTATTAAAATCAACTCCCAAAAAGCAAGTCAATTTGACTTGGATAAGGATTCCTGATCCTACACTCAAAAGAAGCCTTGGATGAAAATTCTCTTGTGATCTAAATCCATCATCAATATAGATTAATGCACAGATTTCACTTAATTATTTTCAACCATCTAATTTTATCTACAATATAATCATGGATTTTGCCTCAATAAGTTTTTGTTTTAAAATAACAAATAATATTCTTAGTTTCCAGTCAATCATTTTGGCTTTCGCAAAGGTTATTTTGTATAAATGAAGCACTAGATACAGTTGTTGACCAGCTTGGGGGGTTAGGAAGGCCTTGCTTCCATTCTATATAAAAGAAATTGGCTGCACCACATAGCAAAGTATTGATTATGAAAATGATATGATGGAGGAACCTAAAACCTATCCCAACCCCTGCAACCGCTAGTCCATGGGCTAAATAACTTGCCTACAGATTATAATTTCCTCTTTAGACTTACTTTCTATGGTTAAGTAAAAGTGAATAACTTACTTGACCGTAAATCATGGTTAGATAATAACATGTAAAATTACTAATAATAAGAAGAAAATGGGTACCAATAAAGAGTACATGAAAGGTCACACCAAGCTCAACAGCATATTTCAATAATTATTAACCAATGCTTAGCTTGCAAAGAAGCTGCAAAGAGAATGAGAACTGCAAAACTGGTTGATTTATAGAATTTGCCAGTTCCTCATTATACCAATAGCAATATTTTGCTGGTTTTTAGTCTAAGGTGCATTTGACGTAGAATCTCATGGTATTCTCAGTAACATGCCCAAGAGGCTAACATATTACTCAATGTCTTTTCCAACCCAATATCTTATTCTGGATAAATCTTGTATACATTCGTTGAAATTGCCGCTTCCCTCAGTATTTACAAGTATAAATTGATGGACCACCAAAATCACCTTAAACACGACCAGTTGATCATGAAGCAATCATATGAAATACAGTTAATCTCTGCTGAGAAGCTGACGATGCCCTTTCTCAGCATTGCCTCTCCAAAACAAGAGTATGAAATTGGCATTTTTCAAACCCTAAATGCCATTAGGAATTTGATGGATAATATAAGATAAAAAGTTAAACCTGATTTGATAAATGTGATTAAGTTCAGAAACTTTCTGTAGTTTATATAAAGTTTTTGTCAGAAAAGAAGAGAAAAGCAAGGCCCGCAGTGCAGGTAATAGTGAAAGAAACTTAATTCAAACTACCTGATTAGAATGACATCATATTCCACACCATTTTTTTTATCATGTAGCTCACGTTAATGTTAAGTCATTAAGCTAAGGACAGAAAACAAAAAAAAAAAACGAAGTGGTGTGATAAGCCTATAGAAATAAGCATTAGATTTAGAATGTGAATCATAAGGCAAACAAGAAAATGAATCCCTGCAGGAAAAAAAAAAATGCAAACAGAATTGGGCAGGACACGGTGCCTCTGATAAATTTTCCAGAAAACTAACAGAACATCCAGCGGATTTTCTGCATTCGGGAACTAAATGGCATCGGAGATGAGAAATGACCTAATCAACACAGATTTTTATATAATTAGGATATTCAGTTAATTTAAGATTTGATTCGCCAAGTATGATAATTAAAATTACAATTTTCTATCCTTAGCTAACTAGTGTTAGAAAACCTTTCAATTATGATATTAAAAACCCATGATAAAAAAAAAAAAAAAAGGTGAGAAACAGCTTGAACATGCAAAAATATATGAACAGGAACAAGACAAAAACCTCATCTTGCACTGCTCCATAAAAAAAGACCTCTAAACAGGACTTGCACTTGTCATGACGGGTATACAAAAAGAAAATCAGAATACCATGAATCTAATATTGGAGAATAATTTTATTAAGATTACCTCCAGCAGTAGAGACCGCAATGTCACTAACATTAAAATTTTGCACTGGTGATGTCCATCGGGGCCCCTGAACATTGTCAGGTGGGCTATCTGAATAAGAGAGTGCACCATCAGACACAGAATGATGATGGTTGGTATATCGTTCACTTCCCAACCAGCTTCTGCTTCCCCTACTATTTGAGGAAAATGATGAATCATGAACTGCACGAGACCCGTGTGATAAACCATCTGACCGTAACCTACAATCCCACATCCTCAACGGAGGAGGTGAGAAACTAGAGTTTATTCGCCAATGTGGTTCACCATTATTATTTGAAGAGTCCCTACCAGTGGCAGATGATTTTTCTCCATGTGGCCCAGCGGCCACACAACAAAGTGCCCCCGTGTTAGCTATTTCTATTGGCACAAAAAAGTTGTTTTGCAATTCAGTTAAATATAGTTATGGTCAAATGAAGGTCCACATGGGCAAAGTTGCTAGGTTGGGTATAATGGCAATGCTAGTTCTGAATATTGCAACCAAGGATCACTATATAAGATGATGACAGAGATCATTGAAGGTAGCAGCTACCCAGTACTTTGGAACCATCATAGGAGGCATATCAGATTTCCATTCTGAATCAACTTATTATAAAACAATTCTTAAAAACGCCAGCATGCCTAGACAAGTTGCTGAACAAATATGATAATTTCTGATGCCAAGTTCCACCTGAAGTCTTCCCTTCTCCACTGCATTTATCCAATGGCACCAGTTTAACAACTGAACTAAGATGATACGTTCAAGAGCAAAAACATTCATCAAATATTCCACATTGATAAAGAAACAATATTCATATTAAGGACCTAAAAATAATGAACATTTGAATACAAGTGTATAGGACACCACAAAATGCTTATTATTCAGTCAGAGACTGACCTCTGGTAGAACACTAGTAAATGACATCAACAACGAAAGACTTCAGTTTTCTTTAATTTTGGAAGTAACAAATGTAAACTCAACTTGAAGGTGACCTTGTTTTCATGACACGGACACATTTTCAATTTTTTGGAAGTTTATTGACACTCTTCTAAAGGATAAATGACAACAAATGCTGATGTATCAATTGTAAGGGACACGACGCAAAATCATAGCAAATACTGGGCACCTAGACCATCATTCCAATGATAACTAAAAGGTCCTTTCAACATGAAAGAGGGCAGTAAACAAACAAGTAAAATTATGTTCGAGTACAAAATTATGTTTTCAGTTCTATATGCAAAAGTAACACTAATTTACATAATTAAACACAACAGTACAAACAGTGCCTGAATTGTTACCTTCTATTTGCAGCAAAAGTAATAATAACAGAAGATGACACCACAACGGCCCCAAATAAATCAAATATTCCACATTTAATTCTAACCAAAACTAAAATTGACCCAAAAAGGCAAATCATTCTAAGCACAGGCTGCCATTAAGAAATAAAGAGAAGAGACGCACGATATCAACATCAATTAAAACACCCAATTAACAAAACTATACCAACACCAAAGAAAGTAATGCACACCCAGATAAAAAAAAAAAAACCCACCAACCCTTTTCATATTTCCAACCAAAATGAAGAAAACTTCTCAAAACAAACACAAAATAAGGCCATTTACATATAAAATAAAGCATGGGTCAAGAAACAAAGTACCTCAAAATGGCAAAAAGAAACGAACTTGACTGCAATTTGCACAGGGAGAGATAGAAATGAAAAGAAGAAACGAAACAAAACCCTAAGCTTAAGAGGTTGAGGCTATGATAATTGGAGAGTAATGGGGGTGTAGGTATAAAATATTCACCTTGTGGAGAAATGAGACAAGAGAGAGCAAAAGATAGGAGCTACGAAAGGGATGGACATGGCAATGTTCCTGTGCTTTTTTCCCCTTAATTAATTAAATAATTGTAAAGTAATTAAAAACATCTAATAAGTGTTTAGTAAATATTTTGAAAAAAAAAAACATATTTTTAATGGTTGTGTTCATACTTCATATATCAAAAAGGTGAATTCATGGATTTCGTGTAAATAATTTTATAAAATTATTTCTATATTTGTTATATTTAGGCAATTCAATTCATTTGCTCTCAATTATTAACAAACATCCACTTGCTTTGGGAAAGTTTTTTTTTTTTCGATTTATAATTTTTTTTCGTGGATTTTTTTTATTTTCTTAAGATTTTTAAAATTTAAATATTAATGTTTTTAGACTTTAAAATATAGCAAAATGATATGCAGGAGAAATATGAATATACAAGATAATTTGTTTTTTCTTAAAGTGATATATTGGATAATGCATCTACTATACGAGGGAAAATGGATACATTAATTCAATTGTTTTTATTACTTTAAGTAATATAATGATCAAATTAATTATCAACGTGTATTAAAACAATGAAAATATGCTTTGAATAAATGTTTTAATAAAATTCTGCCTTTGTATATAATATATGTTTAATATTGTTGTACAAGGATACCTGTTATGAATTTGAAAACAATTTGGTTTAAAATATAAAATTATAGCTAATTATATTTTATTTTGAAATCAAAACAAGTCTGAGTTTTTTTATTTTAAATTATTTGTTCGATGTTTTTAAATTATTTTAATGTATTTATATTAAAAATAATTTAAAAAAAAACATTATTTTGATGCATCTAAACAAAAAAAAAATTTAAAAATAACTTTAATCACACTTTAAAATAGTCAATGTGTCACATGTTAATGAGTCGTTCACTAAACTATTAAAAAATAAAATTTGGATTTTTAGAAAAAAGATAAAAAAGAAAGAAAACAAATACCTTAAAATGAAAGAAGAAATTGATTTGTTTTTATGGATCATGTTCTTCATTTAAGACAACTACACATTTCTCTCTTCTGTAGTATTTTTTTTAAAATAATATATATATATATATATATATATATATATATATTATTTTTTTAGTGGTTTATCAAGTGACTCATTAACCTTGAATGTCAAAAATAATTTCTTTTAAAATAAAAAAAATATCATTTTGATTTATTTATGAATAAAAATCACTTTAAAAAACAACTACAACTACATTCCTAAACAAGGCATTAATAGAATTATAAGTTAAAAGGGAAGAATCCATAAAAATAATAATTATACAAGAGAAAAAATATTAAAAAGTTAGTACAACAATAATAAAATGTTATTTACCTATTTTAATTAAAGTGCTATACTTAATATTTTGTCCGTACATCTAAGTTTATTAGTTTGATGAAAATAATATATAAACACAAAAATAATTTAATTTAAAATAAAAAATAAAAAAATATTTTTAAAATATAGTGTCAAAATCAATTATGTGATATCATCCGGTCTGTTTGTTTAAGTGTCACATGGTTATGTCATTCAGTAAACTATTAAAACATGACACATGGGATTTTAGAAAGAAAAAAAAGTAGGATAAAGGCAAAAAAAAAAATTAAAACAAAGGAAGAAATTGAATTATTTTTATGGGTTATGCTTAATTTAAGGCAACACATTTCTCTCTCTTCGTTTTTTTCTGGTATTTGTGTTGGGCCTATTTCTAATCCATTTATAAAATTCCATGGGCCATTTCTATCGTAGCAAATGATTTTTCATGGGCCCTAAAACTACTACTCTTGGACGGGTGGGTACATTTATATATATATATATATATATATATATATATCTTAATTAAACCATAAATTAAAGGTTTAATCTCCACACACGTGCAATATCTTAAAAAAAAAGACGCAAGAGTATAATGAAAAATTCATAAAAAATACAGCAATACAATGGAAAAATAGGCTATTTTTCCTATCAAAAGTACAGTTGCGTATTGTAAGATCTCTTTTTTTAAATGTTAAAATAACAATTTTCTTAATTAAACGGCTATTTTCCCATCATTTCTTATTGTAAGATCTATTTTTTAAAGGTTAAAATAAAAAATTAATTAATTAATTTAAAAAAGAAACTTACAAGTGCAAAATATAATGGTGTTTTAGGTAACTATGTTTTAAAATTATTTTTTTCAAAATCATTTATTTTTTTAATGACAAACACTATTCTTGTAAAATATATACACACATCATATAAATTTAAAATTTATTAATCATATAATATAAATAATATATTTATATATTTATATTATAAAATATTGTAGTATATTACAGTATTTATTAGTCATTTTATATCTTTATAGCACAACATCATGATTGAACTAATCATTATTTAATGACTTTAAATTAAACATTTACAAGCATAACATCAAAGAAAATATTTTTTTGCACAAGAAGTAAGTAATGATATCTTATTAGTTGCTTAGTAAGGCTCATTTTAAGGAAATAAATAAATTATATTACATGTCAAAATTGATAAAAATATCTCCACTTAGATTTTTTTTTCTATTCTCCTACTATTTATCTATTTCTTCAAAGTGGGTCTTGAAAAATAACCATTAGGATACAATTGGTTATTCAGTGGTCACCATAATTTTTTTTTAATGCCATAACCAATACCAAAATTTACCTAAATGAACAACAAAACACATGCAATAACCACAGCACAACAATACTAAAGAAATCCATAGTTATGGAATAATAAGAATTTGTTATTGATGTATGAAAAATATATAAGTACAACATCTTCATCATTTTTTATCCTTATGTTGTTCTAGATGAACTATATAAACCCTTGTTCAAGAAATTGGACAAACTTGTTCTTCTTCTTTTAGTATTGGCAAACATCTTTCCACTAGAACAACATTGGGGACATGATAAAAATTATTTATCATATTGTCCAAGGTGCTAAACAACTCTACAAAATATTTTAATGTTTGGTCTATCATTGTCCATCATATCAAACACTACCTAAAAATACAATGGTTCTAGATATTCAATTAAGCGATAAGTCATAAATAAAAAAGACAAAAATCACCCTTACTGCATCCTTTTAAACAAAGAATTACCGTAACTATGTTTTTTCTCCTAAATCTATTCAATAAATGTCATTTATTGTCAAAATTATTTTATGATCCTATTTATAACTCTTTTTTTTTTTCGTGAATGTTCATTGAGTTATCATTAAGCTTTTATCCAGGAGTCTCGCTCTTTAATTTCAATTTTATCCTAAATTTACTTTATGCATATCATTAACTATCTAAATTATTTTCTAAGCTTATTTGTGAGTCATTTATTTTTGTGGATGCTCATTACTTTATCATCATACCTTGGTAAAAAAAGTCGTACTTCTTAATGATTTTTATTTTCCTATTTTTATTTTTGATTTTAGTACAAAAAACCATTGCATTAGGCGTAGAATGGTGCCTAAAACTACAAGACTTGTCAACTTGACTGTTAAAACCAAGTTAAGTCATAACATCACCAACTTGACAAAAACTTTATAAGAATCCATTGATGTATTTTTGAATTCATTTTATGGATTAAAACCACATATTAGGTCTATATTAGTCCCTAAAACTAGAATATACATCAACTTGACCCTTTAAACCAAGTTTATACAAAATGTCACCAATTTGATGAAAACTCGATGGTGTGATTTTAAACTCATTTTAAGGTTAAAAACAATATGTTAGGTCCACATTCATAAAACTAGGAGACTTTTCAACCTGACCATTAAAATAAAGTTTAAAAACATCTCTAATTTGATGAAAAAATTAATAATTTATTATCACACTCATTTTAAAGTTAAACAACGTGTTAGGTCTTTGTTGGTCCCTAAAAATATAAGACTCGTAAATCTAATCATAAAAAAATTAATGAAAGTATATTCAGTGGCACACCAATACAAACTTACAAAGAGAGTATCCTAGATTTCACTAAATTTCCCATTACCCAAACCATGACATTTAAATAAAAGAGTTGTTGTGACACATAATGTCGAATGAGGGGCATGTTTCCTTGATATTTAAGGAGGTTCTAGGGATAATTATAAGCTATAATTATAGAGTTTAAGAGTTGTCACCTACTATTATGGTAACTGAAAACTTAATGGTATGCGAGAGTCTGGTAAGGAAATAGTTGTACAAGATGAAAATGCATTACCCCTAATGCGCCCTAACTAACGTAAACTGCATTTTCATTTGATATTTTTCTAGGTCAAGTTTCTATTTGTTAGTCTCATCTAAGATTCAAGGTAGATCTCATTTCATAAGAAAGTCTTTACCTTATTAGATCAAAATATAATCATTCTAAAGTGTGAATCTTTGCATCATGTCTATTTCTTTGTATTTTTAATATCTAATATCTAATGTACACTCCATAAATTCAAAGTCTATGACTAAAAACTATCCCTTTAAATATAAAGTAAACAAAATAACCAGGGAAGGATTTTTGATATTTTGATCAAATCCTAACGGACAATCATAAACTAATTATGATACCCATTTTGTATTCTTAAACATAATAAAGATACATTTTTGTCTTTTTTTTTATATAAAAATATGCTTGAAAAACAATTTTTTTTATTTTTTTGAAATAAGGATATTTTTGTTTTTTCAGAAATTTCGGGGGAAATCAGATATTTTATATTAGGTTTGTATCTTACAATATAATTCTGCAACTCAATATTGAAAATTGCTAGAAAAATACATGAAAATCAATATTTTGAAATGACCATTGGATTTTTTTTTTGTTATTATATTGTTACTTTATGGGTTGGACCTAGTCAGGGCATTGAGCTAATTAACGACCCAAAATGTATTTTTTTCCTGTTTTTTTAGTGTTGAGTCAATCTCGTCACATTAATATATGGATAGGCATGTGACCTAAACCTAATAGATTTTGGGCCATATAAGGCCCAACAACATTTTTATGGGGAGTTAGACCTAACATAGCTTTATGGGTTTAGTTGAAACGGGTGAAGCCTGAGCCTTTATAGTCATTTGGCCAAGCTAGTGACCATGCCAATTATTTTCCATTGCGTGCAAAATTCTTGCATGTAATGGCTACGAGGAGTGGAAAATAGATAGAATAAAAAGGTTAACTGGTTGAGAAAGACCTTAATTGTTGACTCAAAGTGGCCATCATGAATTTCTAAATTTTGACTATTAAAAGCCGCTTGAGTTGGCCTCTTTAGGGCAACACCTCAGCTATTGTACAATTTATTAGACGGAAAAAATCATGTTAGGGTGGAATACAATACAAGTCCATCATGGTGATATATATTTATCAGATTTGATGAAGAGACAAAGTATTAAATGCATATGAAAATTAGCCACTTGAGTAGCATTTTTAGGTGAAAAAGAAAAGGACAATGAAAAATGATCTAAACCCTATTAACCATATTGTGTTTAGAGAAACTCTAACAAAAATTAATAAATCAACAAATAATATGTTCTATTTTCATAAGGAGGTCGCACAAATAAGTGTGTAATTAATTAACAGATCTAAATTTGAGTATTTGCTTTTCTTTCTCATATTAATGTTGTCATAACTAATTTTTGGGTTATTACTCAAAATCTATCTGAAATTAAATAAAAATAACAAAAATAAAATAAAGGGCTTGGCGTTGATAGAAAAATTAAGGTGGAATTTGTACGTTTTCGAGAATCTGATTGTATCTTTTTTGTGCCTAAAAAATGATGGAAAGTGCAGAATCAAGGCTAACATAATTTATAGGCCAATTTTGGATAAATTTGCGTAAAAATTAAGTCAAAAGGTATAATTATATTTTTTTATAGGCCAATTTTATTTAATCATAAGCAAATTTAAAGTATAATTATGTTTAAGGATTAATTTAGGGTTCAATTGAAAGTTTTAATTAAGTGCAAGGACTTAATTATACTTTAAATTGGTCAAATTAATTTTATTAAGGGTTTAATTGAAAAAATCAAGTTCTTGAGCTTAATTCAGCTTCAATGGAGAAAATTGAAATTTTCTGATACTGAATTGAATATTTTTCAAGCCAATTGTTTGAAGTCAAGGTAAATATTTAAGAAAATTGAGAGTTTAATTATCATTTGAGGGTCAAATTGCATAAATTCAAAACCAAGAACCAAAGTAAACAAAGGCTCGCAAAGTTAAGGCTAGTATTGAAATTTTTACGATGATACAATTGTACAAATTTAAAAGTTTAAAGTCAATTGAAAGTGCAATTAGAATAATTACAAATTGAATGAAAAAAATGCATTTGCACCTTCTCCCAAATCTTGTAGGCACGCCGCTGCAGGAGGCAACTCATCACTGCATGCAATGGGCAGCCAAAGGGTTATCTCCTTCGTCTATGAAAGCCAGCAAAACGAACGATGGGGGAGGAGCATAAAATAACATAGGGGTAAAGATACTGAAAAAAAAACCCAATCAGAAAGCCCCCATGTACACGAACAAAGACATCAGGAACATAACAGAGACGAAGCATAAATTAACACAACTAGGGAAAGAATGAAAAAGTACAGAAGTACCAGTTTTATCTCTAGCAGGACATATTTGTCTCCTTCCTCATCACCGACGACCTCAATTTCCCTTTCGGTTCGCAACTCAATCCTCTTTATCCCTTCCATCATCCACAACCAACAACCAACTACCACGATTTTCTTCAAAAACCAGTGACAACTGCCTCTCTCTCCTCCAGCAGTAGTTCCCGGCGAGCACCAGTAGTTGTTCCTTCGACACTCAACGCAACAACAATAAGCTCCAGGGACGCAATAACAAACTCCTGGACAAACTAGCCCCTTCTAGCAGCTCTCCTAGCCACCACAGATCACCAATTTCGACACCACTACCACTAATTGAACCAATTTGCCTCCTCTACCCGGCGACAGTAATAGGTACGACGATCATCTCCCTCCATCAACCTTCATGTTACTGTTCATGTAATATGTGAACAATGCAACACCAATTTTCTTTTTTTCTTTCTTGTTCTGTTCTTAGGTCGGACCTTTTCTCGGCCCAGACAACTAGGTCGAGCTAGGTCCAGCCCAAGTCTAATAGAGCTGGGCCCTTTTAGCCCATATTTGCTGGCCCAACCCAAGCCGAGTCTGATTTAAAAAAAAATAATATAAAAATTATTTATTTATGTGCATATGAAAAAATTACAAGGTTTTTCCTAGCATATCTTTCGTAAAAACAAATATAATATATTCTCATGTTTTGAAATGAAAATTGGATATCGTAATCAGTTTATGATTATCCATTAGAATGTGGCTAAAATATCAAAAATTTAACAATTATTTTTGTTTTAGCTATCATGGTATAAAATTTCATTGTAAAATACACTTGCAAATAGTAAAAAAAAGGTTTTTTTGATGCAATGTGAAAATTTTCAAACTTTAGAATTGTTAGGTTTTCGCCTTCTAGTGACATGGAGACTCTCTCATGAAGAGAGATCTACTTCAAGCCTTTGGAAGACCAACGGATAAAAAATATGACTTAGGAAAAAACAATCAAACAACAATGCAGCTTACCTTAGGTAGGGTGCACTAGGGGTGATGCATCTTTTCTTTGCACAACAAGTCCCCTTACCAGACTCTCGTAGACCATTAGGTTTTCTAGTGACCTTATATACCAAGTGGGGACTCTTAAGATTTATAATTTTAACTTAACAATTATAAAATCCCTTTTCCCACGCGCCATCACCCCTCCAGAGATGGCAGAGCGCGAAACGTGAAAAAACATCGTCTCAACAAACATAGCCAAACCAATAGAAACAAAAAAATCTTTAATAGTTAGAAAAATAACTTTCAATCTAGATGAATATTTGCCACAAATAGATTATGTGGATTAACTAGCATATACCTATATGGACCATGAGAATGGCTAGGCTTAATAGGAGGTTTGGTCACACCAAATCAACATAGTGGCAAAACGAGGCCATGACTTTCAATCCAACAGTTGGATTAAGTTCAAATTGTTTTCATGATATTTTCAATCTCGGTATTATTAGAAGCCTAATAGGTAAAGGCCGAAAGAGATAGTTGAAAACAACCCAAGTTAAGCCTAGAAAATACTATTTGAGGCAATTCCATTATTTTCCCCTCAATTTCTTATTTATGTTTAATTTGATTTTATATTACTTTTATTTTTTAAAGGATTTTTTATTTTATTATCTCGTAGAGCTTGATTCATGACCTACTTAAAGAGTTCTAAATCTCTTACAGAGATATAATACATAAGAATTTTATTTCATAAATGAAACTATGAATTAAAGTGTTTGTATTGTAACCTTATATTAAACCAAAACTCTATCTTCGAGTCCTCGTTGTTATCTTATTTGTTAATATCATATATTTTAAAATCATAGAAAATCGCAAGTTGTTATTTCCTTCTTCGAGTCTTTTGGGTATTACAGTAACAATTATTTTTCAAGATATTTTTCACTTGAAAATACAGTGAAATAATTTTTTTTTCATTTTTTTCAAATCTATTTTTTAGCATCAGTATATCAAAAGAATTTGAAGAACAAAAAATATAAAATATATAAAAAATCAAATTTCTTCAAAAATGTTTTTGAAATGCAAAATCAAACATACTATTCTTCATACAGAAAATGACATTCACATGTAATTAGCGATGACAATTTGTACTTGTGAATAAAATTTCTTGATATTCATACCCTACCCATTATTCATTGAATAAAAAAAAAATTATACATCTATAAACTATCCATCAGATTTAAGTATCCAATGAATATTTATTATCTACTATTTTTTGTTAATCAATTAAAAATATTTGAAGTATGTATGTGTCTGTGTGTATTAAATGATATCCATATATAAAACACATATTTATATATGTGTGTTTTATGTCAACATTAAAATATGTATCTATTATATTTTATTAAAAAATATAAATAGATTTATATAATATAAATATTTTTTGGGGTAAGGTTCGGACGAGTTTCGGGTCGGATTAAACAATATTCATTCCATGTTTATGTTGGGAAAAGTACTCAAATAGTAGGGCACCAATTTTGCGGATTATCAATCAAGTCCCAAACCTTTTTCCCTCTTTGTGCAATCAAATTATGGGATCAAACAATCAACAATATAATGTAAATAATCAAACACATCAACACCAAGATTTTTACGTGGAAAACCCAATGCGGGAAAAAACCACGGGACTGTAGGCCACTTAAAACTTCCACTATCACAAATAATGGGTTCACAATATTCTTCCTCAGATTCAACTAAGGGCTACAACATATATCATCAAGAACAACCTATTCTTGGAATACAATAAGATTAAAGATAACAAAGTTTGAGAAAAGGCTCACAATACTGACAGCCCCGTTTTCTGTCAAAACGGCCAACTTTCACAACTCCAATCTTCGATCCGACCGTTCAGAATGAATATTAATGTGTCTAGAAGCCTCTGTCCAAATCTC
Organism: Salix caprea; assembly: GCA_964035475.1. Lineage (NCBI taxonomy): Eukaryota > Viridiplantae > Streptophyta > Magnoliopsida > Malpighiales > Salicaceae > Salix > Salix caprea. The sequence goes on from OZ037754.1 coordinate 4,882,753, forward strand.
AGCTCGATCCAACGGTTAACGAACTGGAAATCAAAGAAACAAGATGGATTGTTCAGTAGCCACCACTTTTTCTTTCTCCCTCACTTTTCTCTTTTTGTCTCTTATTAAGTATAAAACCCTAATACCACTTTATAAGTGATGTGGCAGCCCCCCTTTTAATTTTAATGGTGCGGGACCACCCAACAAATCTCCCCCTCACGCACCATGTGAGGAATTCGCCATAGTGGCGATCAACTTGTAAAGTTCAATTTAGGAGGCTCTACCAAGCCTACTTCCTTTCTGCAAAACTCAAACTTCTCTCTCGGTAAAGGCTTGGTCATCATATCTGATGCATTGTTATTAGTATGGATCTTCTCAACAACAAATGACTTCATCTCCATAGCATCTCGAATCCATTGATATCTAACTTCAATGTGCTTTGATCGAGAGTGAAAAGTAGGATGCTTACTGAGATGGATTGCACTTTGACTGTCACAGTGCAACACAAAGTTCTCTTGAACTAGACCAAGTTCATGTAAGAACTTTTTCATCCATAACAGCTCTTTGCCCCCTTCAGTAAGAGCAATATATTCAGCCTCTGTAGTGGATAATGCAACACATTTTTGCAACCTTGATTGCCATGAGACTGCTCCCCCTGCAAACTTCATCAAGTATCCTGATGTGGACTTCCTAGAATCAACATCACCAGCCATATCTGCATCTGTGTATCCTTCCAACACAAGTTTGTTATTGCCAAAACATAAGCTGAAGCTAGAAGTGCCTTTGAGATACCTGAGTATCCATTTCACTGCTGACCAGTGTTCTTTACCAGGATTGGAGAGGAATCGACTAACCACACCAACTGCATGAGCTATATCCGGCCTTGTGCAAACCATGACATACATCAAGCTACCAACTGCGGATGCATAAGGAGCCTTTTTCATCTCATCTTTTTCTTCATCACTTGAAGGACACTGATTAGAACTTAGTTTAAAGTGGCTTGCAAGTGGAGAACAAACCGGTTTGGAGTTGCTCATGTTGAATCTCTCAAGTACCTTTTGAACATATCTCTCTTGAGATAGCCAAAGTTTCTCCTTCTTCCTGTCACGTGTGATCTTCATGCCAAGAATTTGTTTTGCCGGTCCTAAGTCTTTCATTGCAAAAGACTTACTTAACTCTTCCTTCAAAATCTGAATCTTCTTAGCATCATGGCCAACAATCAGCATATCATCCACATACAATAACAGAATAATAAAGTTTCCATCTGGAAACCTCTTCATAAATACACAATGATCAGATGTGGTCTTGTCAAAACCATGATCCACCATGAAAGAGTCAAACTTCTTGTACCACTGTCTTGGAGCTTGCTTTAACCCATATAGACTCTTTTTCAACTTGCAAACTAGTTGCTCTTTGCCTTTTGCTTCAAACCCTTCAGGCTGCTCCATGTAGATCTCTTCATCTAAATCACCATGCAGAAAGGCAGTTTTTACATCAAGTTGTTCAATTTCAAGATTCAAACTAGCAGCAACTGGGTGTTCAGTTGAAAACACCCAACAGTTTATTACCCATTAGGTCTAAAAACTTTCCTACCCATTAAAGTTGAGTCGATATTCACCAGTTCAAATTAAATTGTATCCCTGCATGCAATTTTAAATTAAAAAAATAAATAAATATAGTAATTAAATTATGAATAAATTATCATTCCTTATTCTTTATTCTTCCCAACAATTACTTATTTAATTAGTCTCAAAATACAACAAGCCCATTTTGGAAAAGACTTGTACGAACTTAGGAATGTAAGACATCGAAGCTTGCTTTTATCTTTTTAGTGTCGAGGCTTCTGCCTGTTGAGTTTTTTAGATTAATTAAAAATCCTCCTCTGATTTTTAGATTAATTTTTTTATTATCTATTTTTGATGGCTTTCAAATAGGTTTTTCAATAATATTTTAATTTTTTTATCAAAGAAAGGAAGAAAAAAACAATTATAAAAATTTGAAATAGACAAAATTTTATTCTTTCAGAGCTTATAAAATATGTTTCCTAAAAATAAGATTTTCTAACATAAAAAAAAAGTTCATTTTTAATTATTTTATTTTTTGCGGTCCATATGATAGTTTTTTATTTTATTTTTTATCGGAATATCAATCACGTGATTTTATAATATAATGATTTCCCGGTACCACTCAAGGATTTGGTCACAAAAGTGAATCACATGAGCTTTTCCATGAAATGGACATAAGAGGTCACTACCGGTTTGTTCTAATCATGAGTGTTCATTTTATCCAAAAGAAGCAATACACTCACGATAAGATAAAATGTATAAGATGTATTCTTTTACGTCTAATAATAAATAAATAAATAAATTAATAAATGTACCAAAATAAACTTCTAGATCCTTTTGGCTCAACAAGAACCACCAAAACTTCTGTTTTAATTTTGATCATCAAACTCAAATTATTATTATTTTTCAGATGGATTTGCAAAATAATATATCATTTTCCAATAGAGTGTCAAATACTCATAATAACAAGTCTTGGAAATTTGTTTATAGACTACGGTTTAATCTTGAAATCTCTTGACTCTTTACCTCGTTAATTTTCAAATTAAATCAGGTAGGAATTGACTTGAAATGATATATTTTACTTGGTAAACCCAAAAGCAACTTGAACAATTGAAAAAATTCTAATTTGTATTTTTTTTTAAAAATAAGATGATATTTTTATCTAATAATATATTAGATAAATCGAATTTCATGACTTAGCTCATTAAATATAGTCTTAAATCATGAACTCCATTGGGCTTAACATTTTTTTTAAATTATTTTGTCATTTAATTATATGATAATAAAAATAGTCACTCACAAAATCAAGCACCAACTAAATGTTGAGATATTTATTTGAAGCTGTGATAACCCTATATAAAACAAATTAAAATAAATTATAAAGTTCAATTCTCAATTAACCTATGATAAGTTATCAAACTTATGGCCTAAACATGAATTGCATTGGATTTAATAAAAAAATGTTTTTAATTATTTATATATAATCAAATAAAAACGAAATTAAATACTTGAAAAATCAAGCATCACAATGTTATAATTGTTTCATATAATGTTTTATTAACTTAGAAACACTATACTTCCCCTTGTAATTCACAGATTATATTTAATGTTTTATTACCGTAGCATGCATGAGGAGTAAAAAAAAAAAAAAAACCAAATCTTTAGTGGAAGCATGATTGATTGAGCTTACGAAATCCTGGCTACACAGACGATTCGAATCCATAAGGACTGACATGAGTTGGATTGATGATAACATATTATTACAACATAAATTAAACAGAAGTTTTAATGGTGGTTTGAGAATTTGATTGATGTTATTTTTAAAAATATATTTTGTTTAAAATTATATTAAAATGATTTTTTTTAAATTAATTTTGATATTAACATATCAAAATAATTTAAAAACACCAAAATATTTTAATTTAAAATAATATATATATATATATATATTTTTAAAAAGTAATTTTTGAAACGAACACTTAAAGCGCCTGTTTGGGAGTACGATTGCAGTTGTTTTTTAAAGTGCTTTTCGTTTAGAAATATATTAAAATAATGTTTTTTTTTAAATCATTTTTGATATTAACACATCAAAATAATTTAAAAACATTATTTTTTTTTAATTTTTTTTTAAAATATTTTACGATCGCAATGCCACACAGCAATTTAGCATTGAAGCTTGCTTGGTGGTGATCCCCTGGTTCTAGTCCAAAATGTATACAACCAGACGTTTTGCTTGTCTTGACATTGAGCATGCATGTTTCCCTTTCAAAATCTTTCTTTTTTTTTCGGCTTGTCTGCTTGCACTGGTCCTCACCATTCCCTGACCGTCCACATCTCAAGTCGGCAACGAGTGCTCCTGCTTTACTATTTATATCGTATAATATAAGTGAGACCCCCAAGGAGTATATGCTTCATAAAATAAATAAGATATACTTTATGAAATTTAATTATATCCACAAAATAAAAGGTTCCAAGTGCGAAATGAAAATTGCTCTATTCATATATATATATATATATATATATATATATATATATATATATATATAGTTTTGAAATTATTATTTATAGTTTTGTCTAAAATCTCTATTCACCTTAAACCATCTCTAATTATCATAAGAAAACATCTAGGGTGAATTTTGAAATTCTTATAACACTAAATTACAAACATGAATCCTGTGAAGATAATATTATTAGAGGTTTACTTTAAGTTGTTTGAATAATTCCTAAGTTATAGGAATATGGTTGTTCATCTTTGATTGTTCTCAATATCACATGAGATTAGGACTTATTCATGGGATAATTGTTTTAGTTTTTACGAGGGTACTTGCCCGCGCGTTGTGCTGAGCTTTTTTTTTATAAGAAACTAATTGATTTTATGCATGTTGTAATTGGTTATCTTAATATTTAATTAGTAAAGTTATAATAGATTAAATCTGTTAAAAATAGATTTTTTCCGCCTAAAATGAACAATTGAAAACCAAAATTAAGAGCGTATATATATATAAATGGATAAAAATAGAGACTGATTAGAAATATATCTAAAAAATAAAGAAATTGAAATAAAAGTTTATGGGCCAAAATGAAAACAAAATATGTAAATAATTTAACGGAAGGATTAAATTAAAAAAAATTAAAGTGTTGTAAGTAAAAAATAAACAATTCTTTTATTTCTTGGTTTAGTTTCGATCCTTTTATTTTTTCAGTAATTTTGGTATAATTTTAAATAATTTGTTTGTATTTATGTATCTATACTCTTAGTTTTGATTTTTATTTTTTATTAGAATTTATCTTTGTATTAAATGTAGCTTTAGTTAAAAAACAAAATAAGTTCACCTTTGGTGGTGTGAAATGAAATTAAAACCCTCTCTTATGCATGCATAGTTAATTTTCAGTTGTTAGTTACTTGTTATATTTTTTAAAGTGTTAATATTAAACAAATATTAAAATATCTAATTATTTTTAAGAGAAAAAACCTAAAAATAATTTTTCTTGTTATTTTAAATGCATTATTTATAATAAAATGTATATATTGAAAAACTAAATAATTGAAAATCTTGTAGATTGATTGTTTCGCTCTAATGTATAGCATTATTAAAAAAATCAAGAGCCACTAACATATTTTGACACATTATAAAATTTGGTTTTGGCTGCGGCGAAGCGCAGCCAAGTGACACATATATTTTGTATTTGTAGATAATTTGACAAAAAAAAAATCACCTGTTTTGTCTATGTGCAACTTCATATATTTTTTATTCATGTAATATTAGATGTGAAATATCATACATAAAAAAGTTATACAAGTTATTTTTTCACAAAAACAACATCGATTAATGCATTATCTTGATTCTTATTCTTATTGTTATTATCATAATTGTTAAATTATCATAATTATTATAGCTGTTATTGTAACAATTATTAGAAATAATTAATATTGTAATCATTAATGACAATATTATCGTTGCCACTATTATTATCGTTATAAGAAGATTTTTTTTATTTTCCACGATTTATTCTTCATATTATTATATTTCAAGTATTCTAGAATACTAAGATTAAATTACTTTGAGAATTTAAAAAAAAAACTTACTTATTTTTATTTTAAGGTGTTAATATTAAAAAAATACCAAAATATATATTATTGTTAAGAGAAATATCCCACATAAGGGCAAGTAACTTGTATATTTTTTCATTGTAGATAAATTAACCCAATTTTTCCACCTGTTTTGTCTTTGTGTCACTTTTTATATTTTTTTTGTTTATGTGATATTAGATATGAAATATCATACATAAAAAAAACCATAGAAGTCAACCTCTAAGAAAAATAACATCAATTGATGAATTATTTTGATTATTATTGTCATTGTTATTATCATGATTGCTAAATTGTCATATATATATATATTAAGGCACTAATATTAAATAAATATCAAAATGTATAAATAGTCTAACATATTTATAAGAAAAAAAACTTACAAATAATCATTATTTTAGAAATTTCAACACCTAATGATATTACCAAAAAAAAAACAATTAAAAAAATGACAAAACAAAAATAAATATTATTAGATTTAAAGAAATTATTTGACTTGAAGAATAAATAAAAATAAAAATAAAGATAAAAAATAATAAATATCAATTTTTAAATGATCACAAATAAAAATAAAAATTTAAATATAAAATAAAAAAATCTTAATAACAGTGGAAATAATAAAAATAAAAAACAAAAACTAAGAGCATGTACATATAAACATAGACAAAAATATGAACCATTTAAGAAATATATAAAAAACAATAAAGGAATTAAAATAAAATCTAAGATTAAAAGTATAAGGACCAAAATAAAAAACACATATATAATAAACGTCATTTAAATGACAAAATTTAGCTACCAGTTCAATTCGCCTTTTACCTTCCACGTCCACCACATGTCGTGCCTATTTGGGAGTGTGGTTGAGGTTGCTTTTGAAAGTGATTTTCATTCAGAAATGCATCAAAATATTTTTTATATAATTTTTAAAAATTATTTTTGACATCAACACATCAAAATTATCTAGAAACATCAAATTTTTTTAATTTAAAATAAAACATAAAAATAATTTTGTTTAATTTTTTTTAAAAGTGCTTTCCAAATGCATTTCGAAACACCTCTTTGGTCTCCCACCAAAATGACCGTTCAATTCACCTTTTCAAATTGTAATGAACAGTGAAAACCACAGTTGAAATCATTGTTCATTACTGTTTGAAATTGCGATCACTTTTAACTATTATATAAAATAATAGTTGTGGTGTGCATAAGCTGGCCCGGACAACGTGGTTATAAAAAAAATTATAAGTGGGAAAAAAACAGAAAAAAACATTAAAAAAAAGTGGATTCGGGATCATGGCGTGCGTAAGTTGCCCGGAACCCTGGTTATAAAAAAAAACCAAAAAAATGTATAAGTGAGAAAAAAATAGAAAACAAATGTACAAAAAGTTGGGTCCGAAGATAAAAAAAAATGTATACGTTGGAAAAAAAATCGTGGTGCGCGTAAGCTGGTCAGGACACTCCGGTTATAAAAAAATAAAAAAAATGTATAAGTGGAAAAAAACGGGAAAAAATGTAAAAAAAAAAAGTAGATCTAGAGATTAATTGTGGTGCACGTAAGCTGGCCCGGACACTCCGGTTATTAAAACAAACAACAAAAATGAAGCCTAATTTAAAAAAAAAAAGTAAAATACCTTTTCAAACAGTAATGAACAATGAAAACACTGTTCACTACTGTTTAAAAGAAAATCAAGAACCATTGTGTAGTTTGTGAGAATCGAACTCTCGTTACAGGGAAACATTTAGCAGCGCACACGTTAACCACTCAGCCAAACTACTTTGTTGTGTAGTTATAGTATACAGATAATAATTATATTATTTATTAATTTCACTATTCCAATCCATAATGTTTCTGAGTCTAGATGAATAGTGTAAAATGCTGTTCAAAAGTCTGTTTTGTTTTACTATATAGTAATGTTACAGCTTTTCTAGCTCATTGTATTATAGTTTTTTTTTGCTTTGTTCCAGCTCATTCCAGTTCATGTAAATGCTATATATTCTTTTATCTTGAATAACATTGAGAAATATTATTCCTCTTAATCATACTCATAAACAAAGCTCGATTTTACAAACAAATGGTATTAAAGCCTGGTTTAAGGTAAAGAGAACATACGAAAGCTTGCAACAATAATGATTAATGGCAAGAGAAGGAAGTAGCTTCGTGCAACCAGAAATTCCACATTTCGAAGGCCATTATGACCACTGGAGCATATTGATGGAAACTTCTTGAGATCTAAGGAATATTGGGACCTGATGGAGAATGAAATCACATAATATGTAGAGTTGACAACAATTCAATTAAAAGCCTTGGAGGATCAAAAACTCAAGGATTTAAAAACCAAGAACTATCTCTTTCAGGTCATCGATAGAACGATATTGGAGACGATATTGAAAAAAAACACACAACAAAGGATGTATGTTACTCAATGAAGAAGAAATATCAAGGAACAATGAAAGTCGAGCGTGCCTAACTACAAGCTCTTCGCAAAGAATTTGAGATGCTCAATATGAAGGTTGGAGAGTCACTTGGTGAGTATTTTGGAAGAACCCTAACTGTAGCTAACATAAGGCGAGTCAGTGGAGAGAAGTAGTTGTTATTGGAGATCAATGACACCAACGTTTGACTATATGGTTTGTTCAATTGAAGACTCAAGGGATCTTGATAATCTCTCAATTGATGAAGTACAAAGCTATCTTCTAGTACATGAACAAAGGTTGAATGGCCATGCAATGGAAGAACAAGCATTAAAGGTGAGCCAAGAAAATCACTTTCCAATGAGAGGGAGAGGAAGAGGAAGAGGTTGAGGAAGCTTTCAAGGACGTGGAAGAGGACGTCAAGGATTATATGATAAATCAATTTTAGAGTGTTTCAACTATCATGAAATGAGACATTTTCAATATGAGTGTCTACAAAAGTAAAATGAAACAAAAGCTAATTTAGCTAAAACTGGAGAAAAGGTGTTATTGATGGCATATGTGGAAGTTGGGGGGAACCAAATAACAACACATGGGTTGTAGCAATCACACAAGTGGAAACAAGAAGATATTCAACAAACTTGATAAGAAATTCAGAGAGAATGTAAAGCTTGGAAATAATTCAAGTTTAAAAGTAAAAGTCAATGGTGATATAAAAATCATATTAGATGTGTTTTATGTTCTTGAATTAAAAAGCAATCTGATAAGTCTTGGTCAACTTCAAGAGAATGGGTTTACCATTCTAATTCGAAACAATTGATATCAAATTCATCATCCAAAGAAAGGTTTAATAATGCAGGTTGAAATGGCCTCCAATAGAATGTTTCCATTGTAAATGCAAGTTGTACCAACAAAACAAGTCTGTCTAAAATCCATTATCTAAGATGATAATTGGTTGTGACATTTTAAATATGGATACCTAAATTTAAAAGGCCTAAAGATGTTTTAGCATAAAAGCATTGTGGGAGGACTTCCTCAATTGCAACCTTCGACCAAGATTTGTGAAGAATGTATGATGGGAAAACAACACAAAGAAGTTTTTCCAAAGGAAAGCACTTGGATAGCTTCACAAGTATTACAACTTGTTCATTCGACCATCTATCTCAAACACCAATAAAGGGTATTACATTATTTTTATTGATGATTGTAGTAGAAAGACTTAGGTATATTTCTTGGCCGAAAAGTTAGAAGCCCTGACTACTTTCAAGAAGTTCAAAGTTGTTGTGGAGAAAAAAAATGGTTTATTCATCAAAATATTTTGAACTGATCGCGTAGGATAATTCAATTACAACAATTTATATTTTTTTGTGAAATAAATGGAATAAGAAGACAATTGATAACACCTGTCGCGACGATATTTTTTTTTGCGTTTCGCGCCCCCCCATCCCAGAGAGGGAGACAACGCGCGGTGAAAGGGGTGTTTTATAGTCATAAAATTATGATTTTAATACTTAGAAGTCGCCACATAGTATTAAGATAACTAGAAAACCTAATGGTCTGCGAGAGTCTGGGTAAGAGGACTTGTTGTGCAAGGGGAAGACGCATCACCCCAAGTGCACCCTACCTAAGGCAATCTGCATTGTTGTTTGATTTTTTTTTCTAAGGTTCGAAGTAGATCTCTTTTCGTGAGAAAGTCTCTACCTCATTGGGAGTCGAAAACCTGACCATTCCAAAGTTTGAAAATTTTGACACCGCATTTAAAAAAAACTTTTTTTATTTGAGGGTGTACTTTACAATGTAATTTTGTATGCAGTAAAAAAACCTTTTGTAGTATCTGTGCGTGTACTTTACAATGTAATTTTATACCGTGTTAGCTCAAACAAAATATTTTTTTTTATATTTTGGCCAAATTTCTATAGATAATCATAAACTGGTTACGATATCTAATTTTCGTTCAAAACATGTGAAAGATGCAACATATATTTTTTAACGAAAAATATACTTAGAAAAACCTTGGAATTCGGCCTTATGCATGAAAACAACACATTTTTTATTTATATTTTTAAAATACATTTTTTTATAAAAATAAAAAAATCTAATTGGGCCTCACCCAACTAAATGGGTTAGCCAAACTACTAGACTTGGGCTGGACCCGACCTAGCCAACTAGGCTAGGCTGAGAACAGTCCAACCCAAGATAGAATCAGGAAAGAAAAAAAAGAAAAAGAAAAGTTGCATTGTTCACGTAGCGTGAATAGTAACAAAGAGGTTGACCAACAGTGATGAGAGGCTAACTTGCCACTCTCGCCGGGTAGAGGAGGCCGAAGTGGTTCTCCCTGTGATGGTGGTGTAAAAAATGGTGGCTTATGGTTGCCAGAGGAGCGCTGGAAGGGGCTACTGGTTTGTGCTGGAGGGGCTGTTGTGCACCACAGAGCAGGTTGCCACTGTTGGAGGTTACGGTGGAGCTCCTGGCATGGGGGAGAACCTGCCGGTGCTGAGGAAGATGACACAAACTAGTCGGCCAACTTGTAGTAATAGTTATTGCGAAGGACGGAGACAGAGGGTCGGCTACTGTATGGCTTGTTATTGTTGTCGGTGCTGGTGTCTTGCCAGTGCTGAGGGAGATGGAAGGGTGGTTGTCATGTGCAAGTTTTTAGTCATGATGTCTCTGCAATTTCCCCCCACTTTATTAGTCATCCCTGTGTTTTTTTGTGTTCTCTCCTCGTATTTCTAGTATTATTTCATGTCCCTCCTGCCAACGATGGTATCCCCTATCATCATTGTTTTTTCTCCCGCTATTAATAGGTGAAGGAGGTAATATGCAGTGATGGGTTAGGCATGGGGTTGATGTCCAAGGAAGTGTGTTGTAGAGTTGGTTACAGGGCATGGCTGCCGGCATGGCAAAACATGCCTACCAGTTATGCCTTAACATTTTTTTTCAAAAATATAAAATCGACAAAGAAAAATGGGTTGTGACAAAAAGAGTTTTTCAACCGGAATACCAGGAAGAATGATGTTTTTTTCTTCAATTTTGGCTTCCGATTTCACCCAAAAAAGTTTCGTTTATGAAAATTCTGATCTTCTCAATTTAACCCAAATTAGATTCCAAACTTAATTTTTCACCGATTAAGCCCTTAATAAAATCAATCATTTAAAGTATAATTAAGTGTTAATTCCTTCATTGGGCTCTAAATTAATCCCTAAACATAATTACACTTTACATTGACTGACGATTAAATCAAATTGGCCCATAAAAATATAATTGTGCCTTTCGACTTAATTTTTACACAAAGTTATCCAATAATAAATTATTTTAGCATTAAATATGCATTTCCTTCATTTCTGAGCACAAAAGAGGTACGATCATGTTTTCGAAAATGTCCAAAACTTTCACTTTGATTTTTCTACCAATTCTAGGCCTTTTTTATTTTATTTTTATTTTTGTTATTTTTATTTGATTTTGGGTAGATTTAAGGGAATAACCTTGAATTGAGTTATGACAGTTGCCCCCCACTTTATAATGTTTATGACTAAAATTTTGTAAAAGGCTTTAGATAGTAAACATTGTAAAGAAAAAGAGAATAAATTTACCAGACCAAGAAATGGTTGATCGATCTAGAAGTGAAGATGATGAAGATGATGGAATGGAAGATAGAGCTAGAAAGTATATTATCTAGAATCTATGGTTGAAGGCTAGAAAACGCACTATTTGTGTTGGTTGATGGCTAGAAAGTGCATTAATTGAGTTAATGGTTGAGGATTGGAAAACGCACTTGAAGAGAAAGAAAAATATGGCTAGACAACGCACTATTTTAATTGATGGTCGAGGGTTAGAAAACACATTCAAATAAAAAGGATAGGGATGGAAAGAGCACTATCTTAATTGATGGTCGAGGGTTGAAAAATACACTTAAAAAGGAAAGAAAAATAGGGTTGGAAAACACACTATTTTAGCTTATGGTTAAGAGTTAAAAAATGCACTCAAATGAGAGGAAAGATATGGCAAAGAAGCGCATTATCCTAATTGATAATGAAGGTTGGAAAAACACTCAAAAGAGGAAGAAAAACAGGGTTGAAAAACACACTCAAAAGAGAAAGAAAAATAGGGTTGAAAAACACGCTATTTTAATTTATGGTTAATGGTTGGAAAACGCACCCAATTAAGAGGAAAGTAACGGCTAAAAAGTGTATTATCCTAACTAAAGGTTTAGAATTGGAAAAACCATACTCAAAGAAAAGGAAAAATTAGGTTGAAAAACACACTATTTTAATTTGTGGTTAATGGTTGGAAAATGTACCCAATTCAGAGGGAAGGTAAGACTAAGAAGTGCACTATCCTAACTGATGGTCGAGAGTTAGAAAACACACTCAATTCAGAGGGAAGTTACGGCTAAGAAGCACACTATCTTAACTGATTGTTTAGAATTGGAAAGACCATACTCAAATAGGAAGAAAAATAGGGTTGGAAAAACACTATTTAATTTGTGATTAGGGGTTGAAAACGCACTCAAAATGAGGAGGATATGGATGAAAAGTACACTATCTAATCGATGGTTAATGGTTGGAAAACACACTCAAAATAGGAAGAAAATAGGGTTGGAAGACACACTATTTTTAGCTTATGGTCAAGGGTTGGAAAACGCACTCAAATGAGGGAAAATAGGGTTGAAAAGCGCATCATCTTTATTGATGATGGAGGATTGGGAAACAAATTATTTTAATTTATGATCGAGGGTTGGAAAACACATTCAAAGGAGAAGGAGGAAGGATAAGCTGCAAAGCGCACTATTTGAGTTGATTGATGGCTAAAAGCACCTTTGAATAAGGATGAGGGAGATAGAGTTGAGAAAACACTATCTGAGTTGATTATTGATGGCCGAAAAGCATATTCAAACGAGAAAAAAGATGATAGTGTTGACAAGCACACTATCTGAGTTGATTGATGGCTAGGAAACACATCCAAATAAGAAAGGAGATAAGGCTTAAAAATGCGCTATCTATGATGATGAAGGGCTCGCAAGCACACTCAGGGAAGATAAAGTTTTGAGGGCTCGAAGGCGCACAAAAAAATGATGAAGGTTTGTAAATTACAATCCCTCCAAAACATTTCATAGATTCCTAGTAGGAATGCAATGAATGATGACACCCAAATTCAGGAAAAAAGGAGGGCTGAAAAGCACGTTATCTATTTGATTAAGGACTCATAAATGCACTTAAGGAAATGAAAGAGGTGAGAGCTCAAAGGCGTACACAAAATGATGAATGAAGGTTTGTAAATTATGATCCCTTCAAAACATTTCCTAGATTCTCAGTATGGATGCAATGCATGTATACTTACATGAGAAATATAGGCCCCTTTTCTTCTTCATGGTCTTCTCTTTTTTGGGTTTGATCTCTGGTTTTAACGGCTTTTCACTTCTGTTTACTCGAGCCATAACTTATGATTTTGACCACTGGAGATGACAGATCTTCCATGTCCACATGCCCCCTTAGTTTTGATCAACATTCTTTGAAAAAGAATGATGAAGCCAGCTTCAATTGAATTTTTAGATTGCCCCCTAGTTTGGTCATGCCCCACAAGTGTTTTAGGCTTCAAGTGTTTGCATGAAAAGGGTTGGTCGTTTACAAATATTGTTTTCATGTAAGATTTTTGGAATTTCAAATTCATTCCAAGCAAAAAATCACTTTTATGTTTGTTTAAACAAACTTGTTCTCGAAAGAATTCAAGATATCTTATTTTCAGGTTTTACGTTGCTTTTGATTAGAATGTGAAATGATGTTTGTCCACATGTCTTGCGGGCCCAAAAAGGCTTCGATCGAGTCTTGTGAAGCATATATAAGGCTTGTTTCAAATGAAAAAACATTGCTTATCGATCCAAATTGTCTATATTTGATCGTAAAAGGGCTTTATCAAGCTTGTAACGTAGGCTTAGGTTGTTGGCTATGAAAAAACAGATATTTATAGGCTCAAAAGGTGTTTAAGGGTTTTCTAGATTAAGGATCATAAGTGCTTACTCTTACAGCTCTTTATGGTCCTCATAATTGTTTTTCATAATGACCTAGCATGCCCCCCGGTATTTGTTTGGCCTATTATGTTGACATGCCCCCAGTATTTGTTTGGGCTTTTATGTTGACATGCCCCCTAGTATTTGTTTGGGCTTTTATCTTGACATGCCACCCAGTATTTTCCTTGGGCTTTCTATCATGGGTTTAACACTACCATTATTTTGACTTGATTTGCTATAGAGTACTAAAACTCTTTTTATGTTTATGCCCCCTAGTTTTGTTTAGGCATATCTTGTCACTAAGGACTATTTTATAGATTAAAATAGTCCTAGTATTTTCCTAGGGCTTTCTATCATGGGTTTAACACTACCATTATTTTGACTTGATTTGCTATAGAGTACTAAAACTCTTTTTATGTTTATGCCCCCAGTTTTGTCTAGGCATATCTTGTCACTGAGTACTATTTTATAGATTAAAATGCTTTTTGATCATCGCACTTATCAAGAAAGATTTATTAGGCTCAAATAGAGATTGCAAAGGATATTTGAGACTTGTGAAGGCATATCAAAGATGGCCTCTCCTCATTTCAAAAACCTACATCCAGGATCGGTAAGCTTTGCTTTTCCATGTGAAATGATATTTTTTTTGGATTATTTGTATAGCTAAGAGCTTAGCTTTATTATGTGGGTTTTGTAGGTATGAGATCACCTTTCAATGAAATCCTTTGAATTCCCGGAATATATTTTCTAAACAAACATCAAATTGACATTTTTTTTTGTGCTAGACTTTGATTTGCCAAAAATCTTTATGAAATCATGTATAATTTGGATGACATGGTATAAGGTGTGCATGTGTTATTAAACAAAAAGCAAGAGCATGCCATAAAGAAAAGATAATACATGATCTTATTAGAGAGAAAAGCTTGTTTAACAAAAGGTTTTATGGCATTGCGAGTAAATTTACCGACAAGTCAAAATGGGAATATAATGTGCGGACATGACCAAAATAAAACGCAATCATGGAAACAGACTTCATCTTCCAATACCAACACATTTCTTTTTCAAAGACTCTTGTAGGGGTCATTTCAGTGCTTGCTCAAGTAAGCTGGCAAGATGTGTCACACTAGCTTTCGGAGAAACCAGTTTTCTTGGAAGTGAGCATCACGGTGAGCACGTTCTTCGTCTTACATATTCATTTGGCAGAGTTGAGTTTAAGAGCTCTTCGGGGACCTATATTTCAATCTGTCGATGATATGATATGATGGATGCATATGCATACAAATATATGTACATACACAACGGGTGAATTATCAGGAAGTTTGTACCCAAAGACAAGTTCTAAGCCATTACATGAGGGGTAAGCTTTCTACCTGGTCTCAAAGGTCTATGAATTACCTAGTGACCACCTTATATGAAGGTAGTATAGGGGTTTGCAAGAAATGGTTGGGGCACGATGTGACCGCCATTATCAAGTAAACTCTCAGCTCATAGTTGGATATTTCACGAATCTGAATTCCAATTAAATGTCATGAGGCAGACCGTTACTCCCCATTATCAAGTAAACTCTCAGCTCATAGTTGGATATTTCAAGAATCTGAACCCTGACTAAAAGTCATGAGGCAATTCGTCACTCCCCACCTAACTTAGAATTTGATTTATTCAGGAAATAAAAATACATGATAACATTAATTCAAACCCGATGTTATGCATGAATTGAAAGTAAAATGCATGCTAAAGTAGTAAAATGAGTGTAAAAAAAATGAATTGAAGAATAAACAATGAAACAAACAAAGCTCAGTCCGGTAATGTCCCTAGCAGAGTCGTCATCCATCATGACAATGTTTTTTTCACGCTTCATGCCACGCCATCCATAAAGAGGGAGACGGTGCACGGTGAAAAGGGTGTTCTATAGTCGTAAAATTACGACTAGAATTCTTAGGAGTCGCCACCTAGTATTAAGGTAACTAGGAACTTAATGGTCTGCGAAAGTCTAGATAAGAGGACTTGTTGTGCAAGGGGAAGACACATCACCCCAGTGCACCCTACCTAAGACAATTTGCATTGTTGTTTGATTGTTTTTTCTAAGGTTCGAAGTAGATATCTCTTCGTGAGAAAGTCTACCTCATTGGAAGCTAAGAACCTGACCATTCTAAAGTTTGAAAATTTTCACACCGCATTTTAAAAAAACTTTTTTTTATCTGCAAGTGTACTTTACAATGTAAATTTACACCCTGATAATTAATGTTTATAGCTAAAAAATGAACAAAATGATTGTTGAAAGATTTTTGATATTTTGACCAAACCTTAACGGATAATCATAAATTGGTTACGATATCCTATTTTTTTGCTATTTTTTTATGAAAAATATTCTTAAGAAATTTTAAGAATTTGGTCATATTAATGAAAACAAAACTTTTTTTTTAAATATGTTCGGATTAGACCTGACGCAACTAAATGGGTCGGCCTAACCATATTTGGACATTTCGGCCTAATAATCTTTTGGGGATGGGTTGGACACAACATCCAACCCTTCTTCCTTCCTACTATTCACTTGAAAGTAAACAGTAATGGTCGCTGGAGAAGGAGGAGGTTACATATTGCTTCCGTCGTGTAGAGTATGTCAAGCTCGTGTTGAAGGTGGTGGTGGTGATGAAAATGGTGGTCGATGTCACTTGATAGAGGGAGGTGAAGTTTGCTACAATGGAGAGAAAAATGGATGTTGCTATCATTGTTGTCATCAGAGGAACTGTCATGGCTGATGATGGAGAGGTGCAGTTGTTGCTGTTATGGCCGGAGAAGAGGAAGAAGTGTAGTTGTCAATGTTGTCGCTGAAGAAGAAAAAGAAGAGCAATTGTCACTATGTTGCCGAAAGAAGAAGTGTAGCTGCCGTTAGAAGGGAAGAAGCAGTTGCTTCTGGAGGAGAAGAAATTGTCGTTGGAGAGGAAGAATAAGTTGCTGATAGAGAAGTTGCTGCTGGAGGAGAAGAAATTGTCGTTGGAGGGGAAGAAGAAGCTGCTGCTGGAGGAGAAGAAACTGTCGATGTTGGGGAAGAAAGAGATGTTGCAGGTCTTGCCGACAAGAATTGCAGCTATTGTGGGAGAGAAAGGGTTGTTGTCGGAGGCTGCAACTGCTGCCAGTTCGGAAAAAGAAGCCTGGACTGCTATTGCCACTGCTACGACCTAAGATGAAGAAGACGAGGTTGCAATCGATGATGAGGAGAGGAGAAAAAATTGGCAGTCCTGAGGGGTTGTTCACAGTTTCTTGTGTTCTGTTCTTTGTTTCTTTCATTCCTCCGCCGGTTCTTTTTTCTCTTCTTCTTCTCCTTTATTGCTCGTTTGCTGCTCACAAGCATTTATAAGAATAAAACAACTCTTCAGGTAATGTTGTGTGTGTTTACGGGTTGCCTCTTCCGCTTCTGCAATAATGAAGATGGTGGCGTGCCTGCACTATTGAAGCACAAGGCATTGGCTGCCTTTGAGCTCTGTAGAATGACAACGTTTTGACAAGTATAATTTGATTTTTTAATTTATAATTGTTTTAATTATATTCTTAATTGACTTTAAATTTTTAATTTAATTTAATTTTATCTCCGTCAAAACTTAAATAACAACCTCAATTTTTTTAATCTACTAAGTTAAGTGGATAGTATTAAAATGGAAAAATTCACGTAACAGAAAATTTTACGATTCACCTCAAAAAACTTTCGATCCGTCAATAATATAGCGTGGGCCAGTAAGCTATGTTTTTGTACTAAAAGAAATCATGATAGCTCGCAACTTTAACGAAGACAAGGGAAAAAGGTAGCCTATCCTCTGCCACCATGTTACCTCATATAGCATGATTGCAAATCATTGGTTCCGAAATAATCTTATTTCCTTAGATTTCTAAATATAATTAAATTGGCAAAATTCTGCACAAAATCAATTTTATTTGATATTATGGTTAAGGTTATTTTTAAAAATATTTATATTTTTATTTATAAATATATTAAAATAATATTTTTTAATTTTTGAAAAGATATTTTTGATATCATTACATGAAAATAATCTAAAAATACTAAAAAAATTAATTAAAAATTAAAAATTAAAAATAAAAATAAATTTTTATTTTATTTTTTTAAAAGTGTTTTTGAACGCAATGACAAACACCCCTAAGATTTTTTAGCATTAATTTTATTTTTATTTTTAAATATTTATTCATTTCACCATTTTCAACCACACACATGTATGAAGATATCCACCACATTTATATTGAGATACGAACTTAAATACCTTTGTAAATATATATTCATTTCATCATTCTCAACCACACACATATATAAAGATATCCACCACAAGTGAGGTCTTGACCTAGTGGTTGAAGGGACTTGTTTCCTTCTTCTGCATCAGGGTTCAAGTCCCATCATGCACGTCTGTCATCCCCGCGGTGTCTTACATGCTCATTGGGTTTGCAGGATGTTCAGTGAGTCCGGGGATTAGTTGTGGTGCGCGTAAGCTGGCCCGGACACCCCGGTTATCAAAAAAAAAAAGATATCCACCACATTTATATAGAAAACACTTATATTGAGATACGAACTTAAATACCTTTGTAAATATAGCTAACTAGATTTGTTGTTCACACTTCATTGTGTGTTAGGGAAAATTTTTTCACCCTAAATAAAGTTAGTGTAAAAAAATCTAAAATTCAAATCATTGACTCAATTGAATTATTCAAATATATTAAGGGCACGCACCGTTCTATTGCATCAAGGATATTGAGACCTTTTAAAAATCATTTTAAAAGACGATGTTCGATGATCAAATGATCCTACATGCGCCGCTAAACAACACAGGGTTCACACACAAGAAACTCTTTTTTCAATTATATTTAATAAATATAATTTACAACGACACCCCCCAAGTACCCTTAAGACTCACAATAAAACCAATATAAAATAACAAATAGTTTTGGGTGAGAGTTATGTTTGTTTTGTCTTCAAAAACATTAAAGTAATTATATTATTCTAAAAAAATTAAAAAGAAAAAAAAACACTAAAGAATAGGCATTATATTATATTATATTATTTTGGGTCTAAAATAATAATTTTACTGAATAAAAAAGACAAAATAATGAATCTAGCCTTATACAATTTGTAAAAAAACAATTGTATTACAGTAAGAAAACCATATTACTCTTTTTATCATTATACTATTAAAAAGACGTCAATCTCTCCAACATATCAATGGCGTAACTTGAATCTGAAATCTCATGCTGAAATAACGAGTCTTTTCTACAAAAACAACCACTTGTGTAGCATGCATTCTTTAATCAATGATCACTGCTTGCTAATAAGATTAAATTCATGATTAGTTTGCTAATTATATTCCTCGATCCATAGACAACAAGGGAATGAAAGAAAGGACCCTTAACCACCGAGCGCTCAGGTCAGCTGGCAAGAGGGCAGTCCTGGCTTAACCAAAGTCACGAGTTTGAGACTGGGCTTGTCCTTGGGTATGCAGTGGCGCTTTATGGGAGAGCTTTAGCCGCCCTAACGGGTCTCTCCCGGCTCGAATCCGGTTTAGTCGACTGTGGCCGGATTACCGGATGGTTAAAACCAAAAAAGAAAGGACCCTTATCACTTTATTCGGCTGGGGCCAAGACTAGATCCTCTTGGAAGAGCTGTCCCAATTGCCTCGATAGCAGATAGATAGATAAGCACAAAATACTGCAGTGTATTTTATCACAAATTGCACCAGAAGGCCCCAGCCTCTCACCCCCTTCATTTCTATTTAAGGCTCGTACGCTTCCTTCATTTCATCCCATCTTTCTCCATGATATATTCACCAGCAAGCAAAGCTCTCTTCCCATCCTTCCCAGATCTTCTTCTACGTCTCCTTGCTTCAGTTTCTGTTCCACCATGACAGCCTTCCATGGAGGATCGTAAAGTTTGATGCAGCCAAGGATGACTTGCCGACGATTCGTTTTTGCTTCTATCTGTGTATGTGTAAGAGACGAATACGTTGGCAGGTTGTCCTTGGCTACATTTTTCTTTCTGCTCTTCATGCCAGGCTTATGGTGACGATTTTGTGAGCTTGCAACTATCTCTTTCATGATCACTGCTTCTATAATATGAAAAATCATATGGTAATGTTGTAATATTATATCATCAACATGGAATTATTGCTTCTCCGATTCCTCCCTCTTGCAGATTTTGTTACGAAAGATCCATGGTTTCGGTACTTTTTGATATCTCACGGAAATTTTTTATTGAAATGAAGATTTTAGTAAGCCTCCAGTTATTATCTTCTTAATCTCTCTCTTGATATATGTTAATTATGATTATCATATTAATATTGTCAGATAATTCCATGCAGCTTCTTGCCATTCCTGATCAATACAAGCTAGCATGAACTTTTTTAAGTTTACCATGCATTGACACAGGAAAAGACTGCGCTAACTCTTTAATTAGCATTTAAAAATGATGTTGCGATTTTATAATTGTTAGGTTCGAAGCTCTCAAGAGATTTGCTCAGGTTTGTGATTTCTCCATTATGGTGATTTATTATATTATTTTTTAAACCTCAATACACATGTTCACAGATACGTTATCTTCTTCTTATCAACCGAAGATCCCTAGGATAACTAGAATGTCAATTTTCAGTATTAAATATTTTAATGTCTTAGGAGTTCAAATCTGTTCCCAATATTTAGTTTATGTTTTTGTTTTCTTAATAGGTTGTCGTCCCTAGTTATGATGTCTTAAAATTAACACGATCAAACAAGAATGTTATCATCTAAGGAAGACAAATCATGGATCGATAAAGTGCTGATAGAGAGTACTTAAGTAATTAATAACCAGCTATCTTAAGAAGAACAATCTCCAAGGTTATTTATTTAAACCTAGCTTCCATGAGGCCTTTGCTCAGTCTTAGGGGAATATATTGATGAAGTTATGCTTTGCATGGGCTTCGAAAACAAATGGAGGGGTTGGATTAGGCAGTGTATCTTCACATCAACACCAGGGTTTATATTTTTTGAAAAAAATATTTTTTGTTTTTTTGGGTTTTTATATCATTTTTATATTCTGATATCAAAAATTATTTAAAAAAAAAAACAAACATTATTTAATACTTTTTTAAACAAAAAACACTTTAAATAACAACCGCATTAACACACGGTTCTTTTGAGACAAGGTGATCCTTTTATCTCCTTTTTTGCAGTAGAGGGCCTTACTTAGATTATTGAAAAGGGCTATGATTTGTGGAAGGTATCCATCTGGGATCTGATAATTTGAGAATATCTCATCTTCACTTTGCTTACGACACTTATTTTCAGCTTTAAGAGTCTCTTTTCTATTCACAGCATCAAGTGGGTGTTGCGAGTTGAAAGTCAAATTTCTTAAGAGCTTTATAACAGAGGTTGGTTTGGATTGGAGCACCATAGCGAACACGGCTAAGGTTTTGAGATGCAGGGTGGCGGGTTTCCAGCTCTCTCACTTCGATATGTAATTACCAAAATCAATTCAAGGCTAGCTTCTTGGAAAGGAAGAGGGATAGAGTTTGCCTTATTTAACTCAGTTGTGACAGTAGCTGCAATCCTAAGAACAGTAACAGTTGATGTGGGCTAGAAAAAATGGAGAAAAATAACAGAATGAAGAAACTGAAGGCAAAAGTTATTTTAATTTAAATAGTGTACGCAAGCTAGTGAAACACCTGGAATAAGATTTAGTTAGAATTTCGTATAAATAAGAACAAGTTTTCACATAACTTTTCTTCTTCTAGTTCTCAATCTTATTCTCTCCACCAAAACTTTTTGTCATGATTAGCTCTTGAGGAATCGGTATCGGAGTATTGAATCCAATATCATAACAAGAATCTACAATGGTAGAAAACAACAGAGTGAGGGCTGTAGAGGAGCATAACAAGCAATTAGACAGCAGAGTGCAAGTTCTTCAACAGCAACAGTAAGATTCAACAGCTGACAACAGGAGGCATGGGCAAGAACAAAACAAACGGAATGAACTGTTGATATCACAGATGGATGCTTTGATGGCTACTATCCAAACATTCAAAGTTGGGAGAGATATGAAAGAAATCGTGCCACTACAAGAGAGGAATTGGTGGGCAACAATGAGACTCGCAACAGAGAAGGATATAATATGGCTTTGCTTAAAGTAGAGCTGCCTAAATTCCATGGAGAGAACCCACAAGGGTGGATTAGGAAATCTAGGAAGTTTTCCAAGCTACTTTTCACTCCAGTTCATCAATGGTGTGGTTTGAAGGGTTTTTGGTAGAAATCACGATCTTGCTTGTTAACTAGGAAGAGTTTTTTCAATCTATTTGTACAAGATTTGACAGTAGAGAATATGATAGGGCTGTATTTGCATAAAATTAAAAGTTTAGAGGCAATTAAAAGTGAAATTAAAAATAATTTGAAGAGCAAAGACTGAATTGAAATATGTCAATCCCTAAATCAAAACCCTAAACGATGCATCATTCAGACTTAATCAACGGAAGGTGAACAACATGACGTTCAGTCAATTGGCCTTTGTTTTCACAGTTTTAGTAAATCAAGTTGGAACTTTAAACGAATAAATGTGGTGCTACAGACCTCCAAATTAAGCAAGGTTGGATCCAAATGAAAGGTGTGCGTCTCCGATACAAACTTATGATAGTTTTAAGTGACCATAATGTTAGAATTACTCTGACAAAGCCTTGAAAATAGACAGCTCATTCGACATTGACAATGAAACCATTAAGCAAAAACTAATGTGGTCTTTGTTTGTTCACATTCAAATAAGTTCTTATCCAGGGTATATAATATTTCTCTCAAGATTAAAAGGTAAAAAAATGATTCAAAATCTCTCAAGACCCCAACAAGATCTTTATAAATACCTTCCTAAAAGGCAGCAAGAAAGGGGAGAAAAAAATTAAAGAAAATACTAAGTTGGAACATTAGTGTAAAACATCCAAGAAATTGAGTAAAGTTTTTTAAGCTTAGGGAAAAAAAAGTAACCTTGTGAGTTGTAAAACAATTCAATGGAAAGTAGAGAGAGTAGATGTTTTAGGTATACCTTGTTTATTCAAAAACAGGTCTTTTGTGGCTTGCTTTTATTTTCTCTTGTTTATTGCCGAGATTTTTATTTAATGATAGGCATTTTTGACCTCCAAAGTATGCTTTATTTTTATCCCAACAAGTCACAATATTATACGCAAGTATGTTAGAATAATATAAACTAACAAAAACATCAAAATCAATCATCAAGTTTCATATCTAAAAACTAATAGCCTAGAATAGCCTAAATGTTCATGTAACATGAATTTAAAATTGGTTTTTTGAATTCATTCTATGCATGAACAAGATTAACAGGCTAAGGAAAAATACTCTTGATTTAACATGTATTGTTTAAGTTAACAAAACTAAAAAAATATTATACATTAAAAACAAACTTAAAAAACTTTAATGTATCAAAAACATAAAAAAAATCAAAATAACATCATTAAATAAAAATCTCACCAATAAAGAGGGGAATGCAACATCCTTTGTTGAGCACTTAAACCTCTTTTCTATACTTATAAACATAAATATAAAATAAATAAGCCACTACAAATGTCATTGTCTTAATATTTCTTGCTCAATCATAAATATAAAATAAAATATCTAGGTTAGGGCTCTTATATCTAGGTTAATAGGAAATTTTCTTAGTATTCTTGGAAAAAACATTGTCTTAACCCTAAGATTTAGACCATTTTTATTTTATTGTTTTGCAAAGAAACCTTCATTATGCATGATTATTTAATATTCGAAGGTGTATTTGCATCAATAAAATGTTTTATTGGGTTTTTATCCTGAAGTTTGGTTTTGAACTGAAACCTATTTTGATAAAATTGTGATGTTTATATAAAAATCAAAGTAAATAGATTCTAGATTATTGATCATTGAATTATTTCCAACATGTGTGTGCTTTCATTTTGACCCAATCTAGTTTATTTTGGAACTCGTGTTATTGGGTTCATGTTCAAGAGTTCTTTATTTTCTTTATTTTTTTTAGGTGTTTGATCCATTTTGTTCAAGTTTTTTAGGTTGTTTTTGGGTCAAACCAACATTTTGCTTTGGTTTATGGTCCAACCAAAAATTTCAAGGGTCAAAACAATTTGGGTTAAAGGGTTTATAACCTATTTGATTTGTCATTTTTTTATTAAAGGTTTTTCTCTCTCTTAAGAGTGTGTTTGACAAACATCTTTTACCTGAATTTTTTGTTGTTTTATTTTAAGAAAATAATAGATTTTTACCAAAGAAAGTCTAAGACAATTTAAAAAAATCTTTTTTTTCTTTCATATGGCCAAGAATCCTAGAAACTAAAATTGAGCATTTATTTTAAAAGTCTAATATAATTTCATAGATTTTACAAGAAGAATTTCGGTCTACAATACCCATTAGTTTTTTTAATATATGATATTATAAACTTATACATAATACATATTTATAATATTAAATAAGAAAACCGTTTACTTTCATTTTTATATTAGCATAATAAGATAAAGATATCCTTACTAAGGAAGATTTTTCTTCAACCTTAAACAGACCAATAATAAAAAAAAACACATATTTTATTTAGTTTATATCAAAAAAAAAAATAATGCATCTTACCTCATGTAAAGCGTACATTCTCTTTAATAATTGATCTCTTTACCTAAAATCTAAGACCAGTTAGGGTTTTTAGTAATCAAAATATTAGGTGAGGACTCTTTTTTTTTTCTACTCATAAAGGATAAAAATTTCTTGTTTTTCCACCTACCTTATTCCTTATCCAATCCTAGAAGATGACTATCACGACATCACACATGTGGGACAATACATAACATAATAAGAATTTAAGGAAATTATCATAACAAAGACCTTATAATTCTTATTGATAATGGCAATACTCATAACTTTATAGATGAGTATGCAGTCAAGATAAGTAAAACTATTGTAACGAAAACTATTATGTCAACCATGATTGTTGCCAATAACAGTGTTATGAGGGCTGATGTTCACTATCTAAAATTTTAATGGCTAATTCAAGAGCATACGTTTCAAGCAAATTTAAGAGTGTTGAAATTATAGAGGTATTATAACACACACAGTAACAGAGAAAGAAGAAGATGATTTTAGGTTAAAAAAGAACATAACAGAGGAAGAAGATGATGACAGATACTGAAGGCCGAAGCAAATTCAGGTGGAATCAACGGTTGTGATAAAGGAGTGAGATCATCAGGTGTAGATAATCCCATCTCCCACAGTACAATTCTTTCATCGTCTCCGTTGATTTATCTTCACCATCGTTGATTTTGTATTCACTCATTTTCACTTCTCCCGTGGTAGCTTGAATTTTGTAGATTTGTTTTTAGAAATAAATGGAAAGAGAAGCGGATCGGAGTCAAAGAAGAAATTGGAGATAATTAAGTGGAGCGGTGGATGTGATTGTTTGGTTTGCAGGAAATTGGAGATAATTAAGGGGAGTAGTGAATGTGATTGCTTGGTTTGTAGGAAAGGAAAGGATATGAAAATAATGTTGAGGGTGTTTTCTTGAGAGATAAAAAAACATAAATATCTAATGGGTAAATTTTTTTTTATCCCCATAATATTATTATTCTTAAATTTAGTCCTTTTACTCTTATTTTTATTTCGTATCATATCCTTAATTTTATTTTGTATCATGATATTTTTATTGTTATGATTATTAATCTACAATATTTAAAAAATAATATATATATGTGTGTGTGTGTGTGTGTGTGTGTGTGTGTGTGTGTATTTTAAAGTAATTTTACAAGTTGACAGCAATATGAAAAACATAGTAATCAAACACATAAAACTGCTTTTTATTAAACCTCAAACTCTATCATAGTTTTAACCAAACATTTCAATTTCAGTTATGAACCACAACTAAAAGTGTTTTTCATGAAACTGTTTTTTTTAAACCTCAACCACAACAACAACAACAATACCAAACACACTCTTAATAGCGCTTTTATAAAGGATAATATGTTGGTAAAAGCTTGTCAAGAATGAGTTATGCATTCTAGTAGGGAATGACTTTCAAACCAGATTTTGGAAATATGTATGGATTGGAAACTACAACTTTACATCAAGGTATCCTAGTTTCTTTCTGCTTTTAAATTACAATAATATTGTAATAGACAATATGAGAGTATGAGATAGATTCTCTTGGGTTCATAACTTTAGATAAAGAAAGAGATTTAAGTAAGGTAACTCAACTTCATGTACGCTTTCATCTCAAAAATGGATATTGACAAAGTTTTTTAAGATAGTTTGATATGAAAATCTACCTTAATGTTCACTGTCAAATCTCTATAAAGGATTCTAGCTTTAATACATTAACCAGCCAATAACTATTCTTTTCATAGCCTATGAAGAGCCTTATTCTCCCAATGATGGAAGTTTTTCAATGGTTGGATTTACTTGAAAAACTTAACATTAAAAAGTATTTATCAAGAAAAGGAATTGTTGACACAAATGATCTCATATACTTTATTTATTCCAATCATGTGGAGAATGTTAATCATCTTCTTACAAATAGTACAAGCATTAAAGCCTTCGGGACAAGTTTGTGTATTAGGGAGGCTTTTTTATGTTGCTCTATTAGCTTAGCTTGTTTTTTTTAGAAATGGGAACTCGTAGTACAAAGTGGTTTCCAAAAAAGTGTATATGATGCTTTTTTTCTTCATATCATAGACCTTATGGAACACATGAAATTGTATTTTTTTTCTAATTTTATCTTTATTCTTTGACTTCTCATATTGCTCTTCTTATAGATGGTTTTGGATGAAAATTTGATAAATTAGTTCAATTTTGAGAAAGTTAGACCTCCTTTTTATTGGCCAACACCAAACGTTTTCACTCTCGAATAAAATTTTGATGGTTTTGTGATAAGGGAGTTGGGTCCTGTAGGTGTTGGTAAGGTCCTTCAAAACCATATTAGAGTGTTTTGAGACATTTGTTTATTTCAATGGAAACAAAAAATATATCAAAATTGAGATTATAGCAGTGATCAAAGCTTTAGAACTATCTTTAAAGCATTGTCTCTCGAAGCAAACCTAAGAAGTGAGTCTGATTATTATAATGTTATTAGTTAGATGTGGAATCCTCATAAAAGAACTTGGTGTCATTTATTATTATTCAACTCTATTTTATGTTCCATCAACTTTGCTCACTCTTATTGAGAGTGTAATTGTATGAAATATGAAAATAAGTTCTCAAAGAAGCTTAGAATTAATAACTTGACTATATAATGGAATCTAAATTGGTCAGTGTTACTTTATCATTCTTGTTTGTCATTCATTTCATGTGTTTGTGGTCTAGTTTATCTTTTTGTGTGGTTTTACATATTATCCCAATTGCTTTCACTAGATGTGAATTAGTATTCCATGTTTGGTGGTCTATTGGCTCTTGGTTTCTAGCGGGATAGATGGTGTTTTTAGGATGCATCTTTGGATGTGTAATTGGGTGTATATGGGTGTTGTGTTTGTCATCAATCTGTGAGTAGGATGGATTATGAAAGTGAGTTGTAGTGTGGGTTGGTTATAGATGTTGGTTTGGGTATGAGTTTAAAAGTTGTTTGGATGGGTTTTATTGTGTTTCCTAAAAACATATACATAACAAAAACAATAAATTTAAAACAAAATAGAAGTCCAAACAATCATGTTAGACATATCTTAAGGATTTATACGAAGATTAATTAGAGATCAAATGTTCTTTTTGGATTTGAATATTTGCTTTTAGGTTGGGTTGTTATAAACTATAATTTGTCTTGGCATCTGACCTATAATGGTAATCCACACACTAGTGGAAAATCTTATAAACCTTTTCAAGAGAGAGATTGATATAACCTTGGAGTGCTAGTTTTTTTTCTTTAGTGTTATAGATGTTTATATATTGTACTTTTCTCACCTTTTTATAAAAATAAGAATAATGATCTCAAATCTAAAAATTACTTACACAATTATCATTAAATTCTTTCCATAAATATAAGTGACCTTTCTATGTAAAATTCTATAACTGATAAGTTTAGTGTATATGTTATCTAACAAATACATCATATTAGTTCAAAAAATCCTTCATTCAAACTCTATAACTGATAATTGTTACTTTCTTTCATAAAAATAACATAATCTGTATTGATATTAACAACTCTAGTTAATATTTAATTTTGATAAAATATTAATCAGAACATTTAGAAATAATGCCTAGATGTAATAGGATTTTTATAATTAATAAAACATTATAATTTTCTTTCGAAAACAGTTTTGTCTCATAAATTTTATATTTAATTCAAATTCATTAATAATAATAATAATAATAATAATAATAATGCCTATGTCCATGTCGATGCCTGAACATTAATTTTATATTTTGTTGCTGGATCTCGCGGGATGACTCTCTTTAATTTTGTTCATTCGCCAACAATAGCCTTTGTTTTCTGAAAGTTGCGAAAGTGAAAGCAGAAGCACACAGGGCGTTCTCATTTTCTGGTTATGGCCCTGCGTTGGATGTGAGGCCGTGTTGTGGGCTTACGATGGGCCTTCCAACTAATATGAAAGTTCAAAATTATTTCGGCCTATATTCTGATATTTGGTGTTTTGGAGAAAGTAATGAAGTTCAATTTTCTCTATTGATTTTGGCCCATATAAGTGAATTTCAGGCCGGAAAAATAAAAATAAAAATTAAGCCGAAGGCTACTACTTGAAAAAACATAGTCGATAAAGTGGTCTCAAGATTTCCTTTTTTATTTTTATTGTTTTTGAAATTAAATAATTTTAAGATAAATATATCATATCTTTCTTATTATTCTGTGGCTTGTAAACGAACTAAAATATTATGGCTTGAAAAAGAAAAACAATATTGTGTCTTGTCAGACTACTCATTTTGGATTCACACACTGTTTTTTCCCCTCTTTTTTTTGTCATTGAATTTTTTTTTTTAATTTTTTTTTACCAATCGCTATATTTAAAAAAAAAACAAAAAAAAAACATTGATTCTTTTATATTGTGTTGATCGGATAGTGGAGGTAATAATTATTTTTTACTCTTTTTTTTGTTTATGTGCTCTCAAAAAAATGTTTCATCATCGAGTTGATTCTTAATTTTGCAAATAATATTTGTGCTTAGTTGTTTGTGAAGAATTAAAAATTAGGCAAGGTAATGTAATTGAAATTAAAGTGGAATGGTAGCCTTTTATTTAAAAAGAAAAAATCATTTTCTTTTTTTGTCCAAACATCATGTGTGTGTTTTTTAATTTCATCCTTCCATATTGTTTTAATTGGTGATTCAAATTAATGGTGTCTTTCTCTGGGATTATTGGAGTCTAAAAAACCATTTTGATATTAGGATGGTTCTTAATATTGAAAAAAATAAAATTTTGATGTTCATGAAAAGTTAAAAATAAGGAATAAGAATTAAAAGCCAAGTAAAATGGAATTCTTTTTTTTTTAAATCGACGTCAGAGTCTTCTAGCCTTAAGATTTTGTCCAATTTTTATATTTAATTGCTTGAGTTTGAGAATTGAACGAATTGATACAAATTTTCATTGTATTCCAATTTTAGTCTTTAGGTTTAAAATAGAAGAGAGAAAATCATTGAAAAATAAAAAAAGAATGAGAAAATCTAGTTGTTCTGAATCAATTTAAAAAAATAGTAAAATTTGGTATCAAATTATCTCTCTTGAAGAGATGAGTGTCATTAAAGTATTTCTAAGCTTTCATATCAATTGAAACATAAATTTAAAAAATATTTTATAGAAAGATAAAAAAAGATATCAATAAAAAATTTAGAAACAAATAATAAATCAGGTGTTATGGCTTCACTTGTTAAGCATGTGATTCTAATCATGGACTCAAACAAGTAAAATAGCATTTTTATGTTAAATTTATAACTAACATATATATTATAAAACAAAAGGCAAAAGAATAGTCCATGTGTGTTGGGCTAAAAAAGAGTCGAGGTGTGTTAGGTCATAGGCCTCTAAGCGTGCAAAGACCTTCAAGCCTAGGCCCACATGCCTAGACTTGTTTTTTTCTTATATATATTAAAGGGATAGACAACCCTTATTTATCCTTAAAAAAATACGTTGACAACACTTCACCTGCAAGCCTAATTTTTGGATACAACCATGGTGACTAGAAAATTAGGGCGGCATCTTTTTTGTAAAAAAAATATTTTTCATCCTTTTCAACCCAAAAATACACCACCAAAACCCTTGAAACTCCTAAAAATCAATTCATCAATTCAAAATACCCCAAAAGAAGTCCAAAAACACAATATCAAATGGTGTTAATTTTATCTTTATCAACTTTGATCTATTTTTTTCAAGCTATATTGTGGGTATAAACAACCTTCATTAAGCCCATTTCATCTCATATAATATGCGGACACCAAAATATTCGTTTTGGTGGATGAAAATGGCTTGAACAATGACTTTTTCTCTCATTATTGAAATCCAATAATTTTTCTCTCTTTTCTTTCTAATCAAGGACTAAAAAAGTATAAATAAACTTTTGTATCAAAACTGATTTTTTTTTTTAAAATCAAGAGACCTAAATTATATAACTTTTATTATTTTTAAAGTTTGAATATCTAAGCGTATTTTTCATATAGTATCTGATACACCACTCATGTTGACTTCTTTTTAATTCTGATCCCTAATTTTTCATTTTCACCCGTGCCTAAAAAGATAAATCAATTGGTTTTTTAATTCAAATCAAATTAGCCAAAATAAAATTGAGAACGAAAATGAGTTATTAGAAAATAGACCATGTCATCCACAGTGTTTTTGGTTTGTGTAAACAATGTCAACTCCTTAATACACAAACCACACTTTTTAGTCTTTTTTTATCTAATACTTGATGTGGGTCAAGTGTGTGATCATTCATGTGTTATGTGTTTATCTTCTTATCACTACCAAAAAGTAGTGTTATAATCTTATTGTACATTCAGCTATTGAGTTCTATACTTTCTCATTGATCTTAAAAGTGACAAAATTATGTTTTATCTACCTCTCATAATTGTGTTTGACAAAGATTGTTTTGCTAAATTTATAAATATATTATATTAGCGAGTAATGATATTTAGTTTATCATAAAGACCATTCAAAACATCAAAAAAAAATTCATGTGAAGTGCAAAGTTCATACAATTTTAAATCTATAATATTAAAAAAATAAAACTCATATCAAAAATGCTTTTAACATAAATATATTTAAATATATATATATAATAGCATTCATATTAAACATCTATATAATAAAAATAATAGCATGCATATTAAACATCTATTCAAACTTAAAGGAATGAATTTTTTGTTGTTTTCAAAGATGAATATTTTGTCTTTAAAGTTTCTTTATTTTTCACTTGTGTAACTAAGAAGTTTACAATATGTCTCTCATGATTCCAAAATACTATCTTGGTTTCGATGCATTTCTTAACAAGGTCTCTGAATTTGAATATCATGTAACTCAAACATCTCTCAACAAGATATACATAAGATATAGATTTGGGAGAAAAAAATAAAATAGAAAAAGAAAATAAAAAACTAAAATATAAGTTGTGGTAGAGTGCAAAAAGTTTTTTAAAAACATTCTTATAAACTTTTTCTTCATTTTTTATAGTGAATTTTTAAAGCTAAAAAGTTGAGTAATTATTCTAATAATAATCATAATTAATTTTCTCATTATCAATAGTTGACTAACTTTTATGAATCAAGAATCAAATCTAGATATAACAACAATAAATTTGTATTTTTTTATTTCAAAAAATTGTTTAGATTTGCAACAAAAAATTCTGAAAGATACCAATAATATTTGTGAGCTAGATTGAACAAACAATGGGCTAGAAGAAATATTTCAATGATAAAAAATAATTATTTTTTTTACCCAGACCCAGCTTAAAGTCCCAAAGCCTGAGTCAGCGAGTGCTTGAAGTCCAAAACTTACTTTGTCTAGAACCTCACCCCACTAAAAGTTTAGGCGTCATTTAAGTCCAACTTTACTTTTCAATCATCTACTTTATAAGCACCTTGAATTATTTCTTTTGTTTTTTTATGTGAGATAAAGATTTTATAAAGAATTTTGAGTTTCATTAAAATACGTCAACTAAGAGTTCTTTCATATCAATAAAAAAATTGAAAACATGTTAATGTTTCATGTTAAAGAGCTTATATTGGAGATTAAATTCCAACAAAGTTTTAACTCACAAAGCAACTAAATCTCACTTTTAATTTGATATCAAATATGGACATTGACAATGTTTTAACAAATTTTCCAACAAAAATAACACCATGCCTGCAGGTTTCAGAAGCATCAACTATCACAAACTGCAGGAACATTATCATTCCTTGCGGAAAGAACAAGAACAACGGTTTGCAATTGTTTAGGACACTAGAAGAGATTGGTACAACTGCAACAGTTCTTTTCCCTCCATATCAGGTTCTGGCTTTTCATTTTTCATGTCTTATATTTGTGTTCAAAGTTGGTTTCTTTCGAGGGCAATAAGCAAATGCATTTTCTATTTTGCAGCAGTATCAAATTTATATTTTGTCAGAACGGTCTGTGGAGCATGCAGATGCCAAAACTGAATTTATAGTGAGCAACAATGCTCAGAGATATCCAAGGGGTATGGCGTGATGGCAAAGGGCTTACAATCTATACAGCAAGTCTCGAGTTTGAGTCAGGGCGTGCACCCCTTGTAGGAGCTTGAGACAGCCAGGGTTTTACACGTTCACCGGAACGCACAAAGTACGCTTTTCAGGGTGAGGTTTCTTCGCTTCCAAAAAAAACAATGTTCAGAGCTCTTCAACATCACAATCAAATAAGGTGTCTGACCGATACGGATGTAGTAGCTGTTGTGATTCAAAAATAATGAGTGTAGGCCAGAAGCAGTTCTATTTTGATCTTGGAAACAATGAGAAGGGTCGTTTCTTGCAAATATCCGAGGTGCGTTACTTAGGAGTGTTTATAATCTTTGATTTTCTTTTTCTTTTTTAAAAAGAGTTGTCATTTATAGCAGCTTAAGGTTTAATATTACAGGGGAGAAGTACAAGTCGATCTTCTGTAATAACCCCCTTGTCTCAAATGAAGCAATTCAATGAAATGGTACCTCAGGAGAGTTAATATGATGACACTACTTTGTTTAGTTAAGTAATGTATAATAATATCCATGTAGGTTTGAAAAAAGCACATTGTTTTACATTAAATGCAATCCTATTAAAGTGTTCTTGGATTTGGGTTTTTCTTAGAAAAAATATTACGTAAAGAAAGGGTTAGCTATTTGCAATAACTGCTTTAATGGAAAATTTTTGAGATTTCAAACTCATTATGAGCACAAAAACATTTTGATGTTGGTTTAAAACAACCTTGTTCTAAAAAGAATGTAAGCAATTCTCATTGTTAGGTTTTCACAAAGATTGAGAAAAATTGTGTTGTTTATGGTGAGGCAATGTTTGTTTTACATTTTACTGGTCAAAAAGGGTTCAAGTTTTGACTCGAGGGTTAAAGGGAAAGAACAAGATTATAAAGCATTCATAAGGCTTGTTTCACATGATAAAGTGTTGTCTATTGACCCAAATTATTTGTCTTTGATTAGAAAATATTTGATTAAACGTGTAACATAGACTTTGGTTCTTGGTTATGAAGAAGATGAATATTCATAGGTTTAAAAGGTGTTTTAAAGACTTCAAGACTAAGGATCATTAGTGTTTTCTTCTAAACCTTCTTTTGGTCTTTAGACTTTGAAATCTTAGAATTGACTTGCAAAGTGGTTTGGCATGTCTTCTAGTGTTTGGTTTGGACTTTGCACTTTTGTTTTTATCATTATTGGGTTTTGAACATTATCATCATGCTTGTTATTTTGTTATGGTATGCTCAAAACATTTTGACTTTTTTGAACTCTTTTATGCCCCCAACTTTGTTTAAGTACTTTTTAGTCATTAAGGGTCGTTTCTTGGACTTGGAATGCCTTTTTATTCTTGCACTTTCCCCTAAATATATATATGGTGTGATCCTAATCAGGATTAATTCTCAAGAAAAAATTTATTGGACTCAAATAAAGACTACAATGGATATTTTAAGGTTGCAAAGGGATGATCAAAGATGGTATTTCCTCATTTCAAATGCAGACATTTAGGATCGTTAAACTTTGGTTTTTCATGTAAAAAGATTTTTTATTATTTGTTCAGTTGAGTCATTAGCTTTATTATGTGAGTTTTTATAGGCGTGAGATCACCTTACAAGAAAAACACTTTAATTCCTAGAATACAATTTTTATATAAGCACAAATTTGACTTTCTAAAATATGATTGGGCATAGAGTTTGTAATCACGTTCAAAGTGTATTCAAATGTTATCCACTCATCTTTAAATAATTGTATAAGCTTCTTCTTCAAGGCATTGCAAGTGTGAATGTTATGTCCTGCAACACGAACATTGTACTCCTAGGTGAGGTCTGGCCTGTATCATTTGTGGTAAGGTGGTCATAATGCATGCAATGGTAGTGTTACTATCGAAAGAGAAAGAAGGGAAAATACAGATACATAGGCAAGGGTGTTGTTGGTTGTACATGATTGTGAAGGCTGGCATTTCATAAGGAGGAAGTGGTCGTCACGTTGACATAGAGGGGGTGATGAGTGAAGAAAAAAAAAAGTGAGGTTGATGGAATGAAAGTGAAAATTAAAGCAAGATGCTGATTTTTTCTCAACTTTGGCTTTGAATTTCATGATACTCGGGCAATGGATGTCATCTTTATTTATAAGTGGTGGAAGAGGATAATTTTGTTAGGGTAAAATTTTAGACCTTGATTCATGCTGAAAGCATCCCAGTTGTTGGCTCAAAGTTACTATTATGAGTTGTTAAATTTGACACCTAAAGCTGTCTCAGCTGGTCACTTTAGGGAGGCACTATGGAAATCGTTTTGTCAATCAATCGGATTGGACCATATTGTGATGTAGGCAAATTTCAGGTAACAATTTTGGTCACATTTGATGAATAAATGAAGTATTAAATGCCCTATGAAAAGTAGTCACCCAAATAACTTTTGGGTCAAAAATGGAATAAGACAATGAACAATGAAATGGAGCACACGACATGTCCCTTGGTCTCTTCTTCTTCTTCTTTTTGCTTATTTTCTTCTCCAAAACGATGTCCTTTTCGGTATTTTGACCAAAATAAAATTTCATCCTTTGATTTTTAATTTGTTTAATTGCATCCCTAAATAACCCAAAACTTTTAAATTTTTACAATTTCATCCCTGAAAACCTTTAATGTCAACCCTAAACTTGTGCGTCTTTTTTGTTTTGGTCCTTGGTCTTGAATTTATGCAATTCAACCCTCAATTAACAATTATAATTTGAATTTTGCCCCTGATTGTGACCAATTAGGTCTCTGTAGTTTGATGTTTTCTACAAAATGATCCTTGGTTGCGAATATTTTCAATTTTGCCTTTAATTGACTTGAAAACTTTGATATTCTTGTGAATTTTCATCTAATTTCAGCTAATTAACTTGGTAAAAATTATATTGTCTCCAAAATCTTCTCACCTAAGCCCAAATTATACTCCCAAACATAATTCTTCACCAAATAAGCCTCTAATCATATTAATTTGTCTTATTTAAGGTATAAATAAGTTTTTGCACTTAATTAAATCCTTTAATTGGATCCAAATTAATTATTAAACATAATTAAACTTTAATTTGGCCTATGATTAAATCAAATTAGCCGATTAAAATTTTAATTATGCCCTTGGACTTAATTTTTATGTAGATTTATTCAATAATAATTTATTTTAACCTTTAATCTGTATTTTTCTTTGTTTTTAGCATATAAAACATACGATCAAGCTCTCTGATTTGTCCAAAATTTTCATTTCTTTTTTTTTTCTCAATTTGTTTTTTTTTTCTTTTGATTTTCTTTTGTTAAATTTTCTTTTAAATTTCACCCTTTGATAACAAATTTATATTTTTCCTCCAATTTATTTTTATTTTTATTTTAATCTTTATCATTTAATTTCTATTTTTGGCTTTGGATTCTTTTGTATTATTGGATATTTATATTACAATTCTACCATTTGATATTATTATTTTTATAAAAAAAAAGGGCTAAGTTTATAAGATCAAAAAAACCGGGTCGACTTCTTCTTTTTTTATTTATATTACAATATTTTCATGCTAATTTCAATCACAGAAATTCTATTTCAAAAAAAAAATTGCAACAGAGAATATTTTTCATAAAAAAATTAAAAATATAAATAAATTGCCCCTCTGCTCATCACAAGGGACAACTAATTTTGGATGGATTACAGTGATGAACACGTGGATGGAGAAGGAAGGAGCTTCGTGATATTCAATGCCTAAATTTGTGCGAATCATTCGAAGACAGGCCCTCCACAAAAGCATTGTTCAATGTTCGCCGTGTGCTGGGAATCAGGACACATGTTAAGATTATAAATCACTAGATTTGTGCTCAAAATACAGATGTGCTCCGTAAGTTAGGACACGTGGCAGAACTCTTCAATCCGTAAACCCATGTTAATCATTTAGCCCAACAAATATTGGTGTGTGCAAAAATATAGGGTAATCTATTCCATTAATTCTTGTTTTGTCAAAAAAGAAATAAATAAAAAAATTGTTAGGAGTTCAAAGAAATGTTTGATAATGTTACTAAACGGATTAATCTTTAAATCTTCTAATTCAATTCCTTATCTAACTTAATTAAATTACGTGGAAGCTGAATCGATTTAAATCGATCGATTTCATGGGTTTAAAAATAACATAGATCGGTAAAAACATGGATTGATTTTCTTACAAAAAAAAAAGATGACAATAAATTAGATCAACTTCAGTCCCCACCGACTTGGATCATGAGTTCTATTAGATTTAATAATTTTTTAATAAATTATTTTTTATTTAATTATATGGTAAAAAATACATGCTTGTAAAATTAAAAACGACATATTTATATAATATAATGATACCCTATAAAAAAAATCATGTGATTTATTTCTAAACAAATTCAATATTGAATGACAAAAAAAACCAAATAAAAATATTAAATGATAGAAAACTATATATATATATATATATATATATATATATAGAAAAACAAACAAACCCACAAATCACGTTAATTTTATGGAAAATAAAATAATTACAAAACCCAGCTATTAACTATATAAATAGTAAAAAACAAAAAAACATAACAGAAACTCTATAAAAAGAACAAAAGGCAAAATTAGAAAACATACCCTTTAGTTTTTGTTAATTAATAATTAACGGGAATACGAGAGAGGAGAGTGATTTTCCGAAAAATTGCTTGCAAGTTGTGTAAATAAAAAAATAAAAAGGTAGCCATGGCTGGCCCCACAAAAAAACATAATGTGTGTAAAAGGAGTTGGGCCACGTTGATCCATCCTCATACACACGCAAGCTTATCCATTTTCTGTTACTTTTATAATTCCAACTGGTCAAGTTCCGTGCATCTTCTCACGTGGCCCAGCGACCCCATTTTACCCTCTCATTTATTTGGATATCCAGTGGGCCCAGCTGACATCACCCTTCATCTGAAACTATAGTTTCTCGTGGCATTATTGTTTTAATTTAAATTATTGTTTTTTTCATGGCGCTAGACTCGTTAGAGGCATCAAGATCTTTCCGCCCTCTATTTTTCATTAATTACCTTTTCTAATATTCTAAAATAAAATCTTTTTTTATAATGTAAATAAAAATAAAAATCTATCGGGATAAATTAATAAAATATTGGCAGCGGTTGTTTTTTATTATTGTTTTCAGATCTTTAATTAGAAGCTAACATATTTCTGCCTCCCCTTGTAAGAGTTAAAACCACATGAACGTTTCTTGATACCACGTGGCCTGGCGTCCCGTGTCGTTAACCTTATCTTGGATGTCGACAAACGAAGCACCACATATTTCCTGAAACTCCTGTTGACCTTTTTGACTAAGCAAACCTGGACGAGATGAGATGATAGTTCAGATTAACTCTTTGTGATTGGATTTAAGACTGTTGCACTCGATCCATTTTGAAAAAAGATATTTTTAAATTATTTTTATATAAGACTTTTCAAAATACATAAAAAAAATTATTATTTTACACTTTAAAAATGAACTGGCCACTACTAAACATCACCATAAGCTTTAAACTCTATGAATATCAATAATATCACAAGGAAATAGTAATAATAAAAAGGATAGGTAACATTAGCTGTATAGCTGCATTAAATTGATAATACAAATCCATTACATCCACCCATGTTCTGCCAACAATGGGTTGAAAAAGTAGGCAAGATAAGAATAAGCTTTTTATAAATTACAATCACAAAGATATCACTTAAGGCTCATATTAGCAGTAGGCTAGGATCCAAAAAAATAAATCCAAAACCCTGCAACTCCATGGGGGCATACAGGCAGCAGCATGGCTTGAGCTTGTATAGGTTTTGTTCATTTCTAATACTCATACAAAATGAAAGTAGATCACATACTGTACAGTGAGAGTAGGGAGGAGGTCGATGATGGCTGACCACACCACATCATCTCCCAGAACCGACCAGGGTTTTCTCCTCTGAATCTTGAGCAGACTTCAGGCTTGTTAGAGGAAGAGTAAGAGGAAGGCCTCCGTCTGACTGAGATCGGGCTGTTGCCGGCACCACCTCTTCTTCTGCAGGGACTGGTGCGGGTTGGACTTGATTGGGTGTGTAGGTGAAGGAGAGGTCTTTGTTAGCAGCCAATGCAACAAGCTCTTTTTCCTCCAGCCCTTTTGTTGGGCCAAGGCTACATCGGTCTGGTGTGTGCTTGGCCAATGCATCTTTGAATTTCTTGATCTGAAATAGCACCAAAACATAGACCAACATTATAGAAACAATCAATGAGACCGACAAAGCATGCATGATAAATTGTATGATTAGTGCTATGTTGAAGTAAATTAAGAGGAATCCATTAATCTGGTCCAGTAAAAAATGGGTTTGTGAAGTAAAATCTTCCTGGGAAAAAGAACTAATGAGTTGACAAATCTTGGATCTCGAAAACATAAGCAGAAAAATGTTCTAATTCAAGAATCAATCGAGCTATGTTTTTCCTTCTCTCATGCGTTGAAGCTCTTAGCATACTAAGGACAGGAAATGGAGAAACTAAAACAATTAGAAAACTCACTTCAACTATTAACAGTTAATCATCAACAAAAGTTAATGAATAGTGAAACTAACCGTGGCATTAGTACAGCTAAAGCTGCATAACCGGCCATGAGCCCCTCGATAAAACCGGAAGAAAGGCAAAACATGGACATTGAGGCTATAACACATGGATTTGTGCTCCTCATAATTCACTTGAAGAAACTGTACATGTGGGTTCATCTCTGCCAATTGACATAACTGCCAAAAAAAATGATATCCATCAGCAATCTCTCAGAAAAATAACCTATTCACAAGAACATCATCTATATCCACATGGTTATGCATATCATACCTTGGGATGGAGAGCTTTACAGCCACCGCATCCAGGGGAGAAGAAATCAACGACAACAAGTTTGTCCCCAGCATTCATTAGGGAATCCACAAGATCTTGTGCTGAAGTCACCTCTCTCACGTTGGGTTGCAAACCTTTCTCCCACCATTTTTGTGCATATTTAAGTTTAAGGCCAGTCTGTCAATTCAACAAAAGGAAAACCCATTTAATATTTATCCATCCTGGTAATAGTAAAATGACAAAATAAAATAAAATAAAATAAATCTTTGATTCCACAATATGCAAAATCTCATAATTCTTTCATTAATTATAATATCAAAGAGGAGCAAAAAATTAAGCTTCAATCCGCAACAAAATTAAACAAAAAAAAAAAGATTAAAAAATATATATAATTAAACAAGAAATTCAAAATAGAGTTATAAGTCAAAATCATACAAATTTGACCAACCTGGGCCACAACCGAAGCTTGGGGAAGATACCCTCTTCTGGGTTTGCTTTGATTTCCTTGAACAGCAACCCTCTTGCCATAAAAATCACTGCAAGAAGAAGATCTTGTAATCTGTGATCTCAAAGCCTGTGGTTTGGCCTTCAAAGGGAACCCTTTAAGCTTGCAACTTTTTGCGAACACAGAAATACTATTTTGCTGTTGGGTTTGATAATTACCAACATTAGAAGAAGAAAATAGACCTGTTTTGCTCAAAACATCTGCCATAATTTCTTACAAAAACTAAAGAAAAACAAAGACACAAACTTGGTTTCTAAGGACAAAGAACGTTTGGTTTCCTTTATTTTTATTTCTGAGAGAACTGGAGAAATATATTGGTTTCAGGCTCTTGCAAAAAGTAACGAAAAGCTTTTGATTTCTTTCTTATAGATAAAAGTTTCTCTCTCTTTATGAATTGGGAAGTGTTGAGAATTGAAAATGGTGGTGGGGCTGTTAGACCAATGGATTTTGTTTTGGATGATCGAATGAGACTTCCATCTAACGGCTGAAAGTATTTCGCGAAAAATGTGAAAATCAATGGATAAGGTCTTTATTTGTGCTGTTTAATATTTATTTTTCATGTTCGGTGGTTTTTTATGGTTGATAATGGATACAAGTGCGGTGAGTAGTACGATCCTGACACGTAGCGCATCTAACCTGTGACTATTTGGAAGTTGGATTTGGATGGATGGATATATGCTTTGGATACAAAGAAAGTTTCTCTTTTTCTTTTTCTTTTTCCGTTTGTGGGTTATTAACAAATACCGGAAAATATAAGATAAAGTAATTGTGCATTAAAATAATAAAATTACTATTTATCTTTCTAAAGACATTAACTAGGTGTACTTAGATTTTTTATATGGTTTATTGGCTTTTTTACATATAATTAATTAATTGTTTTTAATATATATATATATATATATATATATATAACATGAAATTATGAGTTTTTTATATTTCACTTTTTGCAATCACAGTAAGAACTTGTATTTAAAATCAAAATCTCCTTGTCTTGCCTTCAAGGGCATATCCATGCTTCCTTTTCTTTTATTATCCTCTTAGCCAATGCCCCCACATCTCATTACAAGCGGCATCATATTTCTTTCAATACAAAAAATATTAAATATGTGACATTTTTTTATTATAATATAAATTTTGTTGAAATAATAAATTTGTGCAAATTTTTTGTTAAGATAAAAAAAAACAATAAAAAAATAATCACTAAAATTATCACTATTATGGCGCACACAATAAAATCATAAAATCATCTGATCCAAAAAATAGATAAAAATAACAGAAAACACAAAAAAAATAACAAAGTGAAAAGGGGAGCAATATTAATTTGAAAATAATCACCAACATAAATTAAAATTTCAGGGCTGAACCAAATAAAAATAAATCCCTAATAAAAAATAAAAAAACAAAAATTAAAAACAAAAACTAAAAATATAGATGCATAAATATGGATAAAAAATAAACGTTGTCCAGGAATGACAGAAAAAACCAAAAAATTAATAGCAAATAAAAAATTCAAACAATAAGGACCGAAATGAAAAATAAAATATATAATTAATTCCAATCGAACAACAAAATTGAAACATATAAAAACATTAAGACCGAAACAAATAAATATATTTTAAAAAAACAATTGCAGTGTAATTTTGTTAAAAAAAATTATAAGAATAGGGATTGAAATGAAAAGTAGCATACATGACTAATTTCAATTGGAGAACACAATCAAAATAAATTAAAACAAACTATATAATTGATTTCAATTAAAGGACAAAATTGAAATAAATTAAACCTTGGGACCGAAATAAATAAAGACATTTTAAAAATATTGTAATGTTTTACAAAATTAAAAGAATGAGGACCGAAATGAAAGATATAATATATGACAAATTTTAATTGGAGGACCCAATCAGAAGCAATTAAAACCAAAGTTGTTAATACCGTTCCAGCCGCCGTTCCGGTTTTTCGATTGGAACGGAACGTTCCGGTTTCGGAGTGTTCCGGCGTGCCGTTTCGGTGTCGTACTGTTCATATATATATATATATATATATATGAAAAAAAATAAAATATTAATTTAACAAATATAATTAAAATTCAAGATAAATTAACTTTAAATTATACAATACAAACACAAAGTCAAACAAACATAATCTCAAAATTAGAAACATCTCTAAAATTCCAACAATAAAATTATTTTAAAAAAAAAAAAAAAATTAATTATAATTAAAAGATTCAGAATACTTGAAATTTGAAATTTAAGCTACTTATTGTATGTTTTTCAAGTAATTATATGTTTTTTTTATGGTAGTTGTATTTGAAATTAATTAATGTTACTTATTGTTTTTTAATGTTAGAAAAACTTAAACATAATTAATTAAAATACATTCCATTACAAATAATTCAATCAAATTAATTACAAATTAATACCTCTATTTTTTATGTTAACTATTATTATAATAATTAATAATTAATGAATATAATAATTAATAAGTATTATTATATAATAATTAGTATAAAAACTACCCCACCCGTTTGTACCCTTCATTTGAATAAACAAAACCCTACCCATCCTTTCTTCTTCTCTAGCCGTTGCCCCCCCATCCTTTCTTCTTCTCCAGCCTCTTTTTCTCGGAAAAGAATGGCCACCATCACCTCTACAGCTACTC
The DNA here is from genome assembly GCA_964035475.1 of Salix caprea. Taxonomy (NCBI): domain Eukaryota; kingdom Viridiplantae; phylum Streptophyta; class Magnoliopsida; order Malpighiales; family Salicaceae; genus Salix; species Salix caprea. The sequence goes on from OZ037754.1 coordinate 4,925,458, forward strand.
TTTCCTTTCACTCCCATAACCCCATCAAAACTCTGCCATCATTCTCTCTCTCTTTTTTCAAAGTTCTTCTTCTTCATAAACCAAAAAATCCCTCCAAATTCCACTGATTAATGGCAAGTAACATATTCTCACTACCTCTTCCTACACTCATGCCGGACAACGCTGCTTTATCTCTTGATTTTGATTTTTTATTTTTATTAATATATAATTTATGGGTTGAGTTCTTCTTTTCTTTTCTGTTTTTGATTTTTATTTTTATTTTGATTCCGGAACGGCACACCCGGAACAGAACCAGGACTTTCCTGCCGGAATTTGGCCAGAATTTCCGGAATGGGCCGGAATGAAAACCGGGGCGAAAACGACGTAGTTTCGTCCCGGTTTTCTTACTGGCATGGCACATTTCGGCCGGAACGGCACGGAATCAACAACTATGATTAAAACCTACATACTGAAATAATTAAAATAACCAAAAGTAAACCGAAAATCAAAAGAATAAGGACAAAATAGAAACCCAATATATATAATCAGTTTCAATTGAAGGGCACAATTGCAACAAATCAAAAACTATATTAAAAAACAATAATAAAAGTGAAATCAAAAGTCTATGGACCAAAATAAACATTGCACAGACATCAAGGACCAACGCGTATTTTCGAGCGGCGGGAGAGAGAAATGTAAGAAAAAACTTAAACTCATCCACTGAAGCTTCATTAACCACCGTAAGCCCACACGTGTCGCACCAGGAGAAAGAGGAAATGTTGGTGCACCATGGGAGACTACCAAAGCCATTTTTTGACAATTTTAAGGAGGTGCACTCACCGCCTAAATAGCGCGTGCACCGGATACACTGCAGACTCGTCTGTACGACGCTCCTGCAGTCTTTTCAAAAAGAAATGATAAAATAATAAATAATTACCTATACACCCCTAGACCAACCCGATAACTACGAAAAAACCATCATGGAAAATACAGCGATACCCCAGGGTCCAACGCTATTTTTTTGTCCTTTTTGAGGGCTAATTTTGTAGTTATTTTGTGTAATAAATTTGGAAATACCATCCATGTCCCCTGAAAATTGCTAAACTACCCCTGGTTCCAATTGCCTTATTTTGTCGTTTAGGGGGGCTATTTTTGTTGTTTTACTGTGTAACAAATCCAGAAATATCATCCATGTCCCCTAGAAAATTCAAAAATACCCCGCTCTCGAGGGTTAAAATTTTTGGCCCTGGGTAAAATGGTAATTTTACTACTGCAATGAATAGTAATCTGAGTTTGTGTGAACAATATTAACGTGCACAATAAAAGTGGGACAACTTTTATTTTTTAGTTAATGTTCTTATAGGAAAATTAATATTTTATAAAATTAAAAAAAATTATTGCTTCCAACTCACTAATGAGTAAGTTACCCTTTTATATGTATGTCAACGTAAATGATATATGATGTATAAAAACAATCATTCTTGGTGTTTTTCAATTCATCACGGTAAGGTATACCTCTCTAGATGATATATGAGATAGTTTTCTCTAGGTTGGTATTGATTTGTTTTTATTTTTATTTTTATTTTCACACCTAACTTTTAAAAAATTCATGGCAACCATTTGATTTATTTTTTATTCTAGTTTTTTTTTAATTTAAATTCTTTTATTTGAATTATTTTATAGGAATTGGAATTTGTTTCTAACTTCATCCTTCTTTAGTTTTTTTTTTTTTTAATTTATCAAATTTAATCTTTATATTTTTTATTATTAAGATTATTTTTAAAATTGGTTTTTTATGATTTTATTTTTATTTATTTATTTATTATTGATTTTTTTATCCATTATTCATAGCTAAGGAAGGTGGAGTAGCTAAAAAAGTTTTTTTTGTGGACTTTAAACTCTTAAATGTTTAACTTAATAAGTTGTTTGAAATCAAATTTTTATATGTGGAACTGAGTTCAATTGATAACTTATTATCATTTTTATGTTTAAAATAAAATTGAATTATATTATATTGTTTATAATATATAAGAATAAATAGAATTAGTAATATTGACTATTTTGCCCTAGACAACAAGTTTCTAGCATACACAAGATGAATGACTTTCATAAAGCATTTCCAATGGTAAAAGTCATTTTGGAGAGCTAAATTGATAAAATAATTTTTTAAACAGTGTCAATATATAAATTTTATTTATATGTACTCCAATGGTAAAAACCATTTAGAAGAACCATTTTTTATTCCCTGGAACAGAAAAGAAGCATCACCATTTTCAACCCCCAATAGCTCCAACACTAAACACCAGCCTCTTATTTCCCTCACCATTTTCAACCATATTGCTTTTGTTTATATGTTTACACTACATCCCAAAAAAAAAAAAAAAATAGTGCAATGGTGTGTGTTGAAATATTCATAATTATCTATTAAATCTCACACAGCTGAGGCCAAAACACCTATTAAACCCAAAAACCATATCTTCATCATATCTTAAGTTCAATACAATTGAATAATGTTTGTAAAGAAGCTAGATTATCGATAATTTTTTCTGGGATGATGCAACAACATAGCTAAAGATAACAGAGTAGAGACCAGAATAATAAATTCTTGCAAAACAATGTCTACATCAAAGTAAAATACACCATAAGTTACAAAATTGCAATTAAATCATATTCAGTAGATTTTTTCAGCATCAACATTGATTTTGATAGCAATACATTTGAGGCCAATACATTATTGTTCCTTTATCCAGCAGAATCTAGGGAATCCATTAGCCATGTTTCTAGCAAGTGAAGTATATGAATGATAAGATGCTTGTAGTAAGCAACAAACTCCATTTCATTATGTTTAGTTATTTCTAATGGAAAAAAGAATTGAAAGTGGACCTAAATATTTGTGATGCTGGGAAATGCAATTTTCTTAGGTTTTGGAGCTGAGACAACGAGTTTATAACTGTAAAATGCAAGAATGAATGCAAAAGCCCATCAAACATATTATCAATCTCAACATAAACAAAGACATGCATATTTAAAATCACACTTTCATGGGCATGACCAACCATGAGTTGGAAATATGATATATTTAATGTTTGAACCACATAGGAACCAATACAGGAAGGCATTGCATGTTTTTTTATATTTATAAAGCATCAATATCATGGGTTAATCAATAGTGTAAAATAAAAAAATAAACTCTAAAATCTCAAAACAACATGGAATGAGAGAAAAATTCAAAACAACATGCAGATGAACTAAGCCCCCTGCAGATATGAAAAATTCAAATTTCAAGTTTTTTTAACCTTAAATAATGCTTCCGAAAAAAGAAGAAAGAAAGAAGGATAGTGGTGTTGAATAAGTATATGAGAAAAATTGCTCTGACAGCTATTTTACCGCATGAAATCTTTCTAGATTGTGATTTATATGGATACCCTTTATCCATTTCCATAGAGAAAGTTGGTTATTGTTACTATACAATATTAAAATAATTTATTTAAAAAAACATCAAATTATGGCTATCATTTCTTAAAAAAATAATTTAATTTACATCTTATTGTTGTCTATTTTTTATTATTTAATTAAAATAAAATCAACACACTTCATCAGTCATATCTATAATCTAAATCATATATTTTTTTAATAGTTTAAAATGTGTTTACACTACTTAAATATTATTTCCTATGAATAATAAACCAACCCGGGATACGAATCCAAAGCTAAGTTGTTATGGTATACGGATAAATATTTTCAGTTTGAATTGGTTTGGTTTTTATTAATAAAAACAACCAATTAAAAAAAATTGAAACCGAATCGGACCTGATTTAAACCGATCAGTTTTGATTTGGTTCTATTTTTTAACTAAAAAACTAAAAAATAATAATGGTTTTTATAGGTTTTTCTTTTACTATAACCAAATTTTCTTTTCTTTCATTTAACCAAAATAAAAACAAACAAAAAAATTTAAACTGAACTGGAAGAATAAAAAAATTATAGCATATTTTTTTAATTTGAATCAGTTAAATGCAGTTTTGGTTTGCTGGTTTTTTACTTAAAAAATAAAAACCAAACCGGACCGGAAGTTTTTTTTTTAAATTCAAATCAATTTAATTGGATTTTTTTCTTAATTTAGTTTTTTCAGTTATTTTTTTGGTTTTATGGGTTTAATAAGTTCTTTTACTCACCCCTATTACGGTATGATCTCGGTTCTAGTTTTTCTATTTTTTTTATATTATCTGCAAATATTTCAAACTAATTATCTTTTTTAATACTACCACTATATCTACATTTACAGCCACCAAATTATGACTACAGCCACTACAAGTTCTACACCACTACCATCTAAAGTTACAGCCAACAAATTAAGACTACAGCCAGTATCTCATTGGTCGTCCAAGGCAAATGATGTAGGAAAGGACAGGACAGGACAGGACTACCAGCCTCCCCCCCACCCGCTGTCGGCAAATTGAACGCAGCCAAGATCACATGAAAGATTCGAACTGCTTGCCATATGGTCGCAACCCTTTTTAACTTTCATAATCTGGCGAAGTGGATTCCGAAAATATTGACCACGTAGTCATAAAGATATTTTTTATTTAATTATATATATAAAAAATAAATATTCATAACAAAGTCAATGATTAAAATCCTGGAGGAGAAATATAATTTTTTAGTTAAAGTTATTTTATCTTACTCCTATGATTTTTATCTTATTTTAACAATAACATATTGTTTTTTTTATTAGCAGCATGGTTTGTAAAAGAACTAGTAATTATAAAAATATTATCTATTGTAATGATTAAAATTATGAATCAATTGTTTTTATATATTTGTATGAATAAATATTGAATAATAAATATGAGATAAATATATAAGAACTTTACAGTAAAAAAATAAAATAATCTATTTTTATTAAATACTAATAATCAATTTTTATAAAACATGTTAGGTAATATATAATTAATCATAAAATAATTGCTAAAAGTATATAACAAGCTCTGCATAATTAGACAATTATTTAAATATTATTTAAAAAATATATTTAAAGATAATTTTTTCTCCATTTTAAAAAAATTAAATAAAAAAAAGTTTAGAGTTGCTTGACAAAGAAAGTTTTCTTTGTTTTAAATGGGCAAACAACACATTGTTTATCCTAAAAACATCATTTAACTCATTTAAAGACTGTAAATAGACTACAAGAATAAATGAAAATCACGGGTTCCAATTTATTTTTTTTGGCATTTTAAAGATAAAAACCACTTACATTAAACTATTGTCTTTAAAATGAACTCATTAACACTAAGATCAATATTTTTTATGACTAAAATGTTGTCGAGTGAACACTTTCTCTTCTTGACCTTTTCCCAAACAAATCTCTCTCCTCTCTAACATCTAAGGACTAAAACATATAAAAAAATGAAGTATGGGACTTAAGCATAAAGATTCAAATATCAAAATAAAGTTTTCCATGCTTTTTATTAGTAAATATGAAAAAAAGAAGTTATATTATGTTTAATTAGATCCTTGCTCTTTTAATTTTATTAATTATAACATAAAACTCTATTTTGCAACAGAGATCTTTAACTTAATTTTTATTGGATAATTTGTATATGTGAGAGGATGCAAAGTGAAAACCAAATCCTCAACATATAAAACTATACTAATATATTATAAGAAAATAAAATTTCAAATTAAAGACATTTGACAAAAAAAAAAAGTCATTGCGTGTAGATGGAGAAATAATGATATGCATTTTTCAAAACACCTATTTTTTAGTTTCTTCCATAATAAAATATGGAAAAGAAAGTATTATTATAACATTACAATATATATGATTATATGAAGAAAACAAATCCTAAAAGGCCTTAGTGTTTCACTGCACACATATACTCAAAACACTATGATTGCTATATTGTAATGATATTTTTGCCTCTACACACAAGATTATTGAACTTTCTATTAGAGGTAGTACAATCTTTTTCCAATATCTATTACTCATTATTATATTGATTAGGGGCATATCAACCTTTTTAAAGTTTTCAAACACAATAGTACTCTTAAAAGCAAAATTTATTTAACTAACATCTAAGGTATTTTTTGACTTTTCAATTTTTTAAACACAATAAAATATTTTTTCAATTTAATTGGTGTTTTAAGGATCTTTTTTTGTGTGTTTCTCATCATGTTTTTTTTTTGTTATAACCAAGTTCATTTAATGAAAATTTGATATTTTAATAAAGATAAAATATTATTAAAACAAAAGGTGATAAGTGCATGTAACAAATACAATAGTGTAAGGAGAGCCTTTAGTGTTTTTAGAAGACTCGTGAGACACTTGTGATGGCTAAATGTTATCTTCCATATAGGTGTTGAAACCCTACCCTCCTAGATGACATTAACTTTAATGTTTTCTTCTTCTTTTCTCTCCACTTTAATTTCAGTGCCTAATCTTTTTAATTTTCAAAGTAGCTATTTAGTTTATTTTTCCTTTATATTTGGTGTCGATTATTTTGCTTGTTGTTTTTTTATTTGAAATAATTTATAAAATTAGATTTCTTTTCAATTAAATCCTCCAATTTCTTCACCTGTTAGATTTGATCCTCATTCTTTTGATTGCTAATTTTTTATTTGAGAAATATTTTATCCTTAATTCATTTTTTTATCATATTTGATCATCATTCTTTTAATTTCAATTTTCTTACTTTGGTAAATTTTTTAAATTGATATTTATTGTGATTTTATTTATTAACATTACATTGGGTGAGAATTGAGCTTTTTGAATGACCCTAGAGTTAAGATTTATGATTCATCAGTTTAGAAGATTAACTCAAGTTTAAGAGATTCATATGAGTTTTTTTTAAGCTCTTGCATTTTTAGTTTCATCCTATAGCATTTGTTTAATTTGGTATTTGCCTTTAGTATTTTGTTTATTTCCTTTTCATAGGATTTTTTATTTGATCTTAAAAATAATTAGGTTATCTCAAGTCTTTTTATTTATCGTTCTATGTTAAATTTGTTTTTTTATTAAATATATTTTATTTTATTAATTAAACCAAAATAATTAAATAATTATAAGCATGACATTCTCACATCACAATGTTTTGAATTAACCCAACTCATGCGAGCTCTTTCAATGTCGTCGTTACAATGGTGTTAGAACTATCTTGGTGAGCTATTTTTAGTAGTGGGGTGGTGTCCATAGTGGATCAGTAATAAGTCTCCAACATGTTTTTTTCTTCTTTTCTTCCAAATATGATATTGGTAGTTTAGTTTTTATAGTTAATTAATGTTTTTTTTTTTAATATTGATGTTTCTTTTATTGAACCTTGTTAAGTCAATGACTTGAGTATCTGATTTTTATTGTTTCTTGAAAAATATTGGTGTTGCCTGAACATCTTTTTTTACATTAATTTGTTTTTGATCTGGACTACAACATAACATAGACCACCTATCTAGTTAACAAAAACTAAAAGAGGTGGTGTTTTTACTATACACCACCTCACAAAACACAATTTTGATTTGTCTTTTTTTAACTTCTATTTTTCCTTCTTATAATTTATCTTTTAACATTTGATTTATTGGAGATAAAGTTGTATGATTTGATGTGGTTCACTTAGCAAAATATATTACATTTTGATAAAGAAGTTGGAGATTGTCGTATAGTGATAACAATGAAAAATGACTCACATTAATTTCCAAGTTCATTTGAATTACAAAGGATTAATTTATCGGAATTAACTAATTAAAAAATAGCAACACCATGAATAATGTTTTAATTCATTGTAAGTAGTTATTGATGAAGGGAGAACCTTTTTGAGTGGATTGGATTTGATGTCAAAGATAAAGAATAAAAAAACTTGTAATTGAGGAGCAAGAGGTTTCAATTCCATTCAAAACAGTTTGAGCTGCTAAAACCAACCAACTACATGTACCAAAATAATTTTTGATATAATGGAATTAATCCAATTTGAACGTATTTGATCAACATGAAGTCATATTCATAGTTACCAATAAGTTATTGGTTGTAGAGTGGTTGAATACTAGTTCTTTTACTTATAAGAAAAGGATATTCACCATTAATATATTTAAATAAATCTTGGTTACATAGGATTGGAAAAAATTGAATGCGCGAAAGGAAATAGTTGGAGTGATCGAGCTTAATTGAGACAAGTTATGAGATATTTAAGAGTAATTCATTCAAATTGAGGATAAAGTGAGAAAAACAACAACATTTAAGGTTGCATTAAAAGAATCAAAGGTAGGGTTACTAACCACAACTTTAAGAGAATATAAATATTTGAGATTAGGAAAACACCTAGAGAAAAAAATATGAAGATAATAAATCTAATATACTAAAGGAATGAGATATAAAATGGTATTTTATGTATAGCCTAATAATGGTCAATAACTCATTTATATCAATTTACACACACACACACACACACACACACACACACATGTACATAATTATAACGAATTATAAAAATACTTATAGGATAAAATTTCATAGCTTTTAGTCATGGAACATTTTACAACTATCAACTATCATGGGATATGTCATAGGATCATAAGATGTTTCTTTAGTTGCTTGGGAATTTTCTTTATTAGTATAGTATTTAATGTGTAGGAATTTCCATAGTTGCCTGCTTCTTTTTCTTTTAGTTTGATGGTAAAAATATTCTTGTGTAAGTTTGTATGTTGATTGAAACTAAGTCCCTAACCATGTAATCTTAAGGGCATAACCTTAAATTGGTTGAGTGCAATCAAAGAATATATATATATATATATATATATAGACACACACACACACAAACACCTTGGTAATTTAAATAAGTATTTGAAGTCTTGAAGTTTAGATGTCATATGATGACTTTCCTTAATGTTTGAATATTGTTGTCAGTCCATATTAGTTAGATTTATTACAACAAGGGCATAAGATATGTTCTAATCATGTAATGAATTATTGAAGTGTTAAAGGCTTTGAAGCGCATAATTATTGTGATGATCACAAATTTGACATTTAGTGATAGGACAACAAATGTTAAAAGAAGTAGCGCTAAGTGCACCAAAAGAAAATGAAAATCATGGTCATTTTGTCCTTGAACGACAATATACGTGTTAAGGGATAAGTGACCTCTACCATGTCCCTTAAAGTTTGGGGAGCGAGAATAATTAGAAATAAAAGTTGTATAGTGTACTAAAAATTAAAAAAGATTATTAAGCTTGTGCAAGGAAGAAGTTATTGACTGAGTAAAAGAGATTGTAATTCCATGAAAGAAATTGGTGATTATCGTATACTAACAATGATGAAAAAATGGCTCAAAGTTTGTTACAAGTTAAGGTATCAAACACTAAGTCAATATCATTAACTAGTTGTTGAACAAAAATAGGAGCATCAACAATGTTCCTAAATCATTGTAAGTAGTCATTAATAGAGACAGAGTCTTTCAAGTAAATTGGAGTTTTACATAAAAGATGAAGAATACAAGAGCTTACAAGTAAGGAAAGAAAGATCCTAAGAGCATTCAAAATATCTTGAGAGGTATTCTAACCAATTACTTGTGAAAATAGATTCTAATGGAGTGACAGTAATCTAGTTTAAAAGCATTTGATCAACACTATGCCTTTTTACATAGTTACCATTAAATTATGGAATGGTCGAAAGAAGGACACTCACCATTAACATATTTTAATAAATTATGGATGTGTAAGATTGGATTAAGTTGACTATATAAAATGAGATAATTGAAGTAATCGAGCATAATAAAAACAAGATGAGAGATATTCAAGAGTGGTCCATTCAAAGAAACGATTGAAAAAGAAGAGGCTGCAACATTTAAGGTTATAGTAGAAGAACTAGAGGTGGAGCTACTAGCTATCATTTTGAGAAAAGATTAATATTTGAGATAGGAAAAGGTAAGAATCAAATTATACAACAATAATATTGATCACTACTCTAGTACCATAAAAGATAATTTCAACATAGACTAAAAGTGGTCAACAAGTCATTTATATTATATTTGTGTGTGTGTGTAAATATAAAAGGAGGTAAATGATTACAATATAAAAATAATCATAAGATAAAGTTTGGTAGCCTTTAGCCATGAAAACATTTTACACTTATCAAATGATTGTTCTCCATCTACCATGGAATCATGATATGCTCATTTCTTTTCTATTATTAACACTTATCACCATGTTAGATTTTAATAATTAATGTTAAATTATTTAATTCTATTGTTTTGAACTCTAGCAATCCTTATTAAAGATAATTATTAATATCTAACAATTTTGTTTTTATTTTGTTTTGTATACATGAACCTCTTACAATCTTAAAACCTATATTTGATTTTTTTGACATTATATGTTTTGAATCAATTGAGAATGATATGCTTAAAGAATTTTTTTGGGTTTCTTTTCAACAAAAAAGTTTTTTTTCTTCTCAATTTGATCTTCAATTCTAAATTCTCTCTCTCTCTCTCTCTTTGTCACACACACACACACATGTGTGTGTGTGTGTGTATTGTGCTTTATTTTTGTCTTTTTTTTTTTTTAATTTCTAATTGTTTTATTAGCCATGTTATTATCTTTTTCTTCAATTTTTCCCTTAAATCAAAGAATTGTTCTTACCCATAATTTTTTTATTTTTTTTTATTTTCACATTCATTCTTTCAATTGCTATTTTTATTTTATTTTATGTTCTTTCATCTAATTAATTTTTTCCCCTCAATTTCATCACTTGACATTTGATTTGTTGAGGATAGACTTCTCAATTTTTTCATGTATGAGTGTTTCTAATCTAATGAACCATGTCACGAGTTTTAAAATTTGCATAGTTTTCAAACCCTACTCGGGGCAAGTCCCTGTTCACAGGATAGATGGGTTAACCCGAGTTAATCTATTTTTTGATTTTAAAAAAATGTGAAAAATACATTATTTTGAGAAAAAAATAATAAAAAAAGGAAGGAGAAAAGGGTGAACAAGTTTTGATTCAGTTTTTTAGAGCTAATTAGATTATGGGTCAACCCTATTTTTTAATTGGATCATACCAGGTCATTTCTCTCTTAATTTTTGTAGAAACCCAAAATAGTTATTTATTAGGTTAACTCGAGTTGAGTCGTCTTTATTACTCATGTTACTTGTTTATTACTAAATTTTGTGCTTATTGAAGCCAAGATTTTTTTTCCTGTCTTTTTTACCTAATTTCATAGTTGAAAGATTATGTTTTTCAAGTTATTGTGGTTATTTTTTAAAAATATTGTCCACTTACCATCGTTACTAATTTTTTTTTCAATTGTCTTATTAAAATAAAACCGATATGCTCAATTTGGTTGCGGCTAAAACCCAAATCGTTTTTATTTTTTTATTTTTTGAAAATGCACAGTTACTCTTAGACATCACTTTAAAAAAGAAAAAAAAATACTGACCGCATAGCTAGTGTTATATTAAAAGAAAATCCCTACTGATCACTTTCAATCTATCGAATCAATTTATTAATACGTGATCTTATTATATAAAAAAAAGAATAATTAACGATTTTTGGTTGAATACATCATTCAATAAAATTAAACCAGACTCCATAGCTAATAATTACGAAATATTCAGTCATCTAAATTGTAAGAAATCATTAATTTGAAATTCTTAATTGAGATGCAATGTTGCATTGTTGTTGTTGCTAGTATATTTAATATTATGATAAATACTGTTTTTCACAGTACTTTTTATTTGAAAATATATCAAAATAAATTTTTTATTTTTTAAAATTTATTTTTAATACAAGCATATCAAAACAAACTAGACTAACACAAACAAATTAAAGCAAAATAAAATCCAAAATCTCATGAAAATATGATTGCACCCTCCTCTCAACAGGGCCTTAATCGTAAAAAATTTAAAGAATAAGGTTGTGATATAAACTTCTCCATCTCAATTTTAGTGGTGGGACAGTTGTTTTTCCTACTTCTCCTCCACATAATAGCATCTTAGATCACTACAACCCTATAATTTAGTTCACTAATCTCAAAATAACTTTCTTTTCATTTCATGCAGTCACACATTTTTTTTTTTATATATAGATTGTTTTTTATGTTTAGCATTTTAATGTATATTTTTAATTAAAAAATGATTTAATTTATCCTTAGAATTTCTTGAAAAAATGTCGGTGTCCCTATATATCCTTAATTCCGGGCTCATGGGTGTGTAAATTTTTAATTCATGTCTTGATTTGGTTAAAGCTGTAACCCTTTAACATCTTAAATTATAAATTTATTAGTGACTGATCCATATATGGGCTAGCCCATTAAAACACGGCCCATAGTTTAAATGGCCCAATAGATCCTTAGCAGAAGTGGAGAAAATGAAAAACAAACAAGCTCGACTCTCCTGTAAAACCTGGAGGGAAGTTGCGGCAAAACCTTGGAGAAGAGAATATCGACGGAGTCGCACAATTTTTGTTAAATCCCATTATCGTTTATTAACTTAATTGAATCATTCATAGACACTAAATCTGCGGGTAATCTTTTTTTCTTCAAAGCTTCTTATGTTTTATAGTATGTGTTATTATATTTTCTAATAGTCGTCTTAGAGTAGATGCTTGATACGTGATTATGATTTGTGGGTTAGTTTTATTAACATGTTTTTGAAGTGTGTTTTGATGCTAAATTGTTTTTAGGTTTTAGTTTTTTGTGTAAAGGAGGCTGTTATTGTCATGTTTGGTTACTGAGAGAAAAAGAACAAGAGGCCCTTGTGCTACTTAAATTTCTTCAAAATCAAAAGTAATTACTACTCAATGCAGATAAGTTGAAGTGTTCGTCCGGTTATTTTTTTCAGAATGATTTTTTTTTCGCAACTAAACATATGCGAAAATAATCCTCTTGTTTTTCAGGTCTGTTATAGTTTAGTTAGTGGTGGAATCTCCTTAATGATTGGTTTTTGTACGAGTAGTTTTAACTTTGTTTCTTCTCGTTGGGCATGAAGAAGCATTGAGAACTCCAGTTTTCTTCTTCGTTTCTTTTCCCTCCCCCGGCATAGCGATTTGCTTCCGGTTCTTCGGAAGAATCAACTGACTTCTCCCTTCGTCATTGATCTGGGGAAAAGGAACCCACACTTTTTTTAATGACCAAACAAATAAGGAAGACAAATCACTTTCAATACTATTAAATCACAATTTCAAAACGTGAGTACATAAAGGCAGGCGATGACCTTGCGTAATAATAATTATAGAGAGTTTTTTTTTTAATTGTTTTTTTTCTTTCTTTTTGCAGATTATTTAGTGGACATTTAATCTGGAACCATGAGTAAGTACTGATTAAGCTTGTTTTGTTGTATCAGCTGATTTTTTTCCATTTTTTTCTTTGTTTTGTATTATTTATAATTTACACAAATGGATAATTTGGGTTTCATTTTGCTGTAGGAGCAGGGCCTGATGAGAAGACACGCCGAGAAAGGCGAAAAGAAACTAGAAAAATGACAACGCAAAAAAAACATGAATCTTGGGTCCATCATCAGGTATTATAGTTTAGGCAGTTGCCTTTGTTATTTTTTTTCTTCTTTCTGGTTACACTTTTTTGTGACTTATGACTTTATAAATTTGTAGCAACTGTTATTCTTATACGATGTTTACAGCAATTTAAAAAACAGAGAAGAGCTGAAGAAAATAAGAGAAAAATTGGAAATTCAAATCCAAAATCTGTGAACAAATCAAAGAACTTGAAAGAGAAAGAAGATATGCAAGATGTTAACTTGAGAAGAAATGAGAGTCCAGAGGAAAAGAACATGCCAATAAAAATGCAAAGGAAATTGGGCTTGTTGGGACAGAGTGGTTCTATTGCTCCAAGGACAATGAAAGAAAAAAAAGGCATGAAGAGGATTTTGAAATCAAAGTTTGAAGAGTTTCTTGAAATGGATACGAAAGATGCTTGTGTTGAAGAAGATTTGGAAATGGAAAGGAGACTTGCTAAGAAACTCAAATTAAAGGATGGAAAATTGAGGGGGATGGATGATGAAATGGACATGTTGCTCGAGGGAATACCATCTGTGCTTGATTCATTTAATAAAGGGGAAGTCCCAGATGCCAACCAGTTTCCCATTGAGGAGGAAGTTGAGGATGCAACTTCAGATAAGAAACATAAGAAGAAAAAGTCTTCAAAGGAATCTTCAGAAGATGGGAGTGTGGATGTGATGGGAGCAATTTCTGATCTGCAGGAAAGCTCAGGTGCAGAAGTGGGGCTTGAAGAAGGTGCCAGTGAGACACCTTCACATAATAGAAACAAAAAGAAGTCAAAGAGAAAGCAAGACATGGCAGGAGGCATGACAATTGGTGTATCTGACCCAGCAGAGGCCCATGATGCCGAGGCTGTGCTGCAGGAAACTTCTAAGAAGGCACCTGCAGTGGCCAGTAGTATAAAATATGTCGCTCCGCACTTGAGATCTTGTGCAGGAAATGAGTCAGAAGAACATATTCAAATCCGGAGACGGATCCGAGGTACAAAATCAAGCTTTCATGTAAAATTTTGGCAAAACCTATGATTGCAACACTTTCTAATTTTGAAAATGTTCCAGGTCTGCTGAATAAGCTATCTGAATCCAATGTGGAATCAATTACAGGCGAAATAGCTACCATCTTCCGTGTATGTTATAATTTTCCTTATGATTTATTGCTTTTATAAGCATTTTTTTCTTGGTAATGCTGATCAAAAACGAAAATAATAGACCTTGTACATGATATGTTTGAAAGCCTATCAGACAATAATTGCTGCATATTGACCTGACATTATATGGGCCAGGATAACTGTGCAGACAAAACATTGCTTGCTGGTTAATCTGAAGCATTTTTCCTAATTTGATTTCATTAGTTTGGCCATTTGGTAACTATATATCAAATTTGGAACATTTTAACACCATTTTTGTGTGTAAGAAATTAGTGAGCATGGCTTATGAATAACAACTCAAACACTTTTATTTAATTCACGTGCAGTCCACTACTCGCAGTGCCAGTACTCAGATTATCATTGATGAGGTGTTAGCAGCATGTTCTGGTGGTCCTCGTGGAAATGAACAGTGAGTGAATTTATTTTCTTCACATTTATATGTCCTTGTCTCTTTTTATTGAGCTTATGTTTGAACTGAACTTGTTTCATCTAAGCATAAATTCCAAACTAGTTGGAGTTGGCTGCCTGGATCTACTTCCTTCATTCTGCTTTTATCTTTTCCTCGTTCTTTTGGGTGAACTTTCTGTAAGCAGTTGTGACTAGAGATTTTAGAAACTATAAAACTTTACTATGGTAAGGTTGAGTAAATTTGTTGACTGATGATTTCTTATTTGCTCTGTTTTTCCTTCGTGTTTTTTTGCTTGCTTGTGCAATATATATAATTCATACATTCATCTGTGTATGAATGTTGATAAGCTTTTTTTTGTGTTTGCTTGGGTTAAATGTTCTGAAGTTATTTTTGGCTCTTACATGCCATATATTGGCTGGAAAAGGAAAAAAAGGATAAAGAAAGAAATGCATGGAAATTTTGCTCTATGGGAAAACAATTCTTTTATTTGCGATGAATTGGAACTATGCCTTTTTGTTATATAGATCCATGCATGCTTTGGAATGAGTGTTTGTGTACCTGCAGAAAGCTTGCAAGTTCTTTAGGCTAAAAAATGATTTGGAAATGTATTTTCTGAATCAATTATACTGTGGATCATTTTAAAGCATCTCAAGAACTGCATTTGGAAATGATACGATGCATGCATGTGCATCAGTCTGATGCTTTGGCATGCTGTCAGTGATGAGCTTCTTTCCACTGTTTTGGCCTGGACTAATCCATGAATGACATCCAGATGACAAAATTGTTTTGATAGCTATGCTTAAATTCTATATCTTTCTGGGATGACTTTTCTTCTGGTAGTTAGATTTTATGTATGCATTAGATCAATATGGTGTGTGCTTGTAAATGTCTCTGACAATTTCTCCTTCTCTTCTTTTCATGGAGTCCTTCTCACTTTTGAACTTAGGATTGATTTTGATGCCTGTGCTTTTGTGAAGGTATGCTGCTGTTTTTGCAGCTTTTGTTGCTGGCTTGGCTTGCTCTGTTGGGATGGACTTCAGTGCAAAGTTCATGGCGTTGCTAGCTAAAGCTTTTGAGGTGCATACACCCTTTGAAAGTACATCATTAATGTTGAATTGCTGTTTTGATTTTTAATTGATTGAAGATTAATAATATAATTCTGGCCAGGGGTGTAACCAGAATTTAGGACTGGGGGTGCTGATTGGAAAATAAATGATTTTTTGGGGGTGCAAAATATGTATTTCCTATAAAATAAACTTTAAATTGGAAGGTATAACTATAAAATTTCAAAATTTTAGGACTAAAATGTAAATTTTTCAAAGTTTGGGGGGGGGGGGGGGGGGGGGGGGGGTGCCATGGGCTCTCCACCATTCAATGTTGATTCTGGGTTTTATTTATACAACATTGAGGTTTAGCAAACATATATTTATTGGTCCATGTCTGTCTTTTCTCCAGTAAATTTCATTTTTAATCACTTTTATTTCAGAAATTGAACTTTTCTTTGAGCAATGACCCTTTCTGTTCGGTATGCAGGATGAGTGCCTCAAAGAAGACCATATTTCGTTGCGTAATCTCACTCTTCTACTCTCCTATTTATGCATATTTGGAGTTTGCTCAAGGCAAGTTAACTAACTTTACTTATTTATATGCATATAATTTGATTATAAATATAAATCTAAATTTTATTTTTAACTCACTTCATCTTAGGACTCAAAGCATTAAATAAAAAAAAATCAGTCACACCATCCTTGTAATAAGTAAATGCCTCATTTTCTCCTGTAGTTGGATTTTTTCATGAAAAGGTTCAAAAATGAAAAATTGTAGTAAAAGCTAACATGGGTAAAGTTTCCATGCATTATTATAAAGACATGTCACATGGCTCCAGTTGCTGAATCTATTGATGAGAACCTCTTTTTGGAATATAAACATAAGCATAAATGAATTAGTTTGAAGGGCATGATGTTCCCATTGTAACAAGTTAGGTCTATGTTCATTGGAATTACATGCTAGTACAATTAAAAAAACCACATTAGCTTCTTTCAACAGAGAAATGTAATGGAAGTATTCTTTGTAGGAAATATATTAAATGTAATAACGAGGTTATCAACTTGATGCTATAGGAGCCATAGTTGTTGTTTCCAATAATGATCTTCGAGTATTTGGCAACTGCAACATTATCTGCATTTGAATACATGGCCAGAATCATCCTTGCATACAAAATAGTTTCATAATGCTTCTGTTACTCCTGCCCTCATATGTTGTCTGTTTATCAGTTTTTAATTTATTTGATGAAAATAATATAAGCTAATAGCATTAATTCTGTTGATGTTTTGCAGTGATCTGATATATGACTTCCTAATCATGCTGAGCAAGCATTTGAGAGAGATTGATGTCTCCACTATCTTGACGGTTTTAAATTGTAAGTAGTCTTTCAACCCTTGATGTTTACAATGTGATTTTTGCATTTGTCAACTATTTATAATTCAGTTTTGATTATGATTTAAGTTCTCTCTCCATGAAGCTTTCACCTTTTGTTATGGAATTGCATGTCAATCACTTTTAACATTCCAGTATCATATTCTTGCACTGCACTGATGAATCCTCTGTGGTGTTTAAAATAGTATGACATCACCACATCCGTGTACTAATTTAGTAGGACCTGTTGCCCAATTAATCATGTTTAACATGCCATTAATGGCCGTGTAGGCTGTGGGATGAAAATAAGGAGTGATGATCCCACTGCAATGAAGAACTTCATCCAGAGTGTTCATAACAGAGTGAATGAGCTGAAGGCCGCCTCTGTTGAAGGCCAGGCAAATATAAATGGAAAAAGAGTAAGCTTTTCATGAAGATCTCTTTTGATTGTGCAATTCTTGTTGTCAGTGTAGAATTATCATACGTGGGAACTTTTGCAGATGGAGTTTATGCTTGAAACAATATTCGATATCAAAAACAACAAGAAAAGGCCCAAGGAGGAAACTGCACCTCACGGGCGCATAAAAAAGTGGCTACAGAAGGTCTTACTAGTTAGACATTATTTTTCTCATTTCAAGTTCATTCATATCTCTGATTTCAAATCTATATATCTTAACAAGACAACCAGTTAAGTCAATCAGAAGGTTATTTTATAATTTCATATTAACAGAGAAGCAAAAGGAAAACAAAGAAAGGCATCAATTTTCATATAAAATGAGATTGGGCTTGTTGTTAAAAAAAAGCTCTGTTAAACATTAAGATATCCTTTTTCTTGGTTACAATTACAGCAATTTTTGGAGTTAACGATGAGATTCTTTGTTATTATTCACATGGCACAGCCCCCGCTCCTCCTTTTAATGGTTTTCTTGATATCTCAGTTAAGAGTTGAAGAAATTCTTATCAGAGGGTTAAAATGGAGCAAGCTGCTTGATCCTGACAACAAGGGCCAGTGGTGGCTGTCAGGGGGTATGGCTGCCAAAACAGATAATGTTCAAGAGGTTGCCAATACGATTGACAAAGATGTTCTGGAAGCCCAAAAGATGCTACAGCTAGCTTCTTCACAGAGGATGAACACAGATGCCAGAAAAGCAATCTTTTGTATAATAATGAGTGGTGAGGACTACATTGATGCTTTTGAAAAGCTTCTGAGGTTGGACTTGGTTGGAAAGCAGGTTGGTATCTCTTGGCTTCCCTAACAATGCCCTTCCTTACCTTTCCTCCCTCGTTTCATTTATATTACGTGTTTGTTTTCATGTACAGGATCGAGAGATTATGCGAGTTGTTGTTGAATGCTGTTTACAAGAGAAGATATTTAACAAGTATTACACTACCCTGGCTTCCAAGTTGTGTGAACACGACAAAAATCACAAATTTACATTACAGGTATCCCTTGTCCTTTTCATGATGAAGTAACAAGAAACCTATTCTCTCCCTCTCTCTCCCCCTGCATGTGTCAATGTTCTAAAAAACAGAGAACGTAAATTTAGTGCAAGATCTATAGTTTGTATGCATAAGCTTTCCAGCTCTGATTATGTAAAGATAATCTCTTTTTACTTGATATAATTTCACAGTTTTGCATATGGGACCACTTCAAAGAGTTGGAGTCAATGCAGTTATTAAGATCAATGAACCTAGCAAAATTCATAGCAGAGATGATCGGCTCTTTCACCCTCTCTCTTGCAGTTTTGAAGAGTGTAGAATTGAGTGATGTCACACAGTTAACCCCTAAAAGGATCATGCATTTTCGTATGCTGTTTGAGGCCTTGTTTGAGTATCCTGATGAGGTTATATGGAACTCATTTACACGTGTTGCTGTCACCCCTGAGCTAGAAACTCTTCGTCACGGCATTGAGTTCTTCATCAGGGAGTGCGTTGTCAAAACCAACAAGGCCCTCGCAAACAAATTCAAGATTTCAAAGAAAGCCCTGAATAATACTGAAGGAGTCCTCATGTGAGTTGTAGAAAATGGTTGCTCTGCTTGGTAAAGGCTAAATTTTGTAGTCCCCCCCCCCCCTGTAGCCTGACTTGGTTGCCAGATTTTATTTATTGTTCGAAGTAGTAAATTACCACCACGCGTGAAATGATGTAAAAACGCTAGCAATTTTATTACAAGATGACAGACATCCTTTCCTTTGTATTATTTTTAAAGAGGGTTCAATATGACCAATTCCTCTGTACTTGTCAGTTAAAAGCGGTTACTGGTATAGTAGTTATTTCCATACCAGTTGACATCTCTTCTAATTCCCATGCCGTGTCTAAGCATTTGGTGAAGCCAGTGTTCTTGGGTGATGCAGCAGGGGAAATACGATCACGGAAAACAGGGTCCGTGCAGCACATAACATGCCATGAATACGACCGTTACAACCTGAGTTTTGAATTCCAAAGAGGATGCTGAAATTCGTTACTTCCCTAACTTGATCCTAATCTTAACCTTTTCAAATACTCAATTAGGGTTTCACTATCTTCATTCAAGCATCCAAGCAATTTGGTTGCTGCACTGTTCAAAAATTCCACAGAAGGACTCCATTTTACTCCAAATAAAAAATATCCCACAAATGGCAACAATGCACCTTGTAAATCCTAATTGCCTTAATTTTTTTTAGTACTTGTAGTTTTACAGAAAAACTCACATAATGATGATTCAACATCTGACACGGTAAAGATTTTCAAAATACGTAATGTGAATCTTACAATCACATTTTATGTTTTAGGATTATAATTACGGATGGATTGACAAATAAAGCACTAATCATAAGCTGACAAGTCATTTAGTAAAGTCTTACCAAGAGTGAAGTCTGTCTAGCATTATCCTGACCATTAGGGGGTGGTTGTGTTGTGCCACGATTCAAAATATTAGGTATCTACCATTCGCATTTCGAGACCTACATAATCTGTGCAACTAAACCAGGGTACCGCTCCTTGAATAACCAAACATTTACTGACTCGGTTGAGGTGGTATCTTCACCGCAACCCATTTGTCATCACTGATGGGCAATACGGTGGTGCCTGGCGGATATGTCACAGTGGTCCCACGTGGATGAATAATATTCCTGCTTTGGGATGATGTACCCCTTCCAACAAGATGCTCGATACTTATGCTTGCAGCCGAGCTAGGGGAGGAATCAGGAGGCAAAGAAGATGAAGCCTGGTCATGCTTGGTCGAAGAAGAGATGGCTGCACCAGATGAAGATGCAATGTTTGTCACAGCTGAACCACTATATTTCCCTGAAGATGCAATGAAGGGATGATCACTGCTAACTCCAATGGCAAGCGCATGCAGACTTGTGTCCAGTGTCTACACACATTGATGGGAATCCTAATATCACAAGCCTAAGGTGCCTTTATGTAGAAATGAGTTCTGTTTCTTCATTTTAAAATATTTTTTTCCTTTTACTTTTCATATAATATTTTTATTCACCTTGAAAGGAAATGTAAATAATAGTTTTCATCTATTGAACCACTAAATGATTTCTCTTGAACCGAAAATCAGACAAAAAACATAAAAATATTAACCCACTAGAACACAGGAACAAGTGGGAAAATGAAAACCCTGCATAAAAATGCTAGAAAGTAATGGAACTAAAAATAGTTCTCTATTTTTTCAAAAAGTTGACCATTGAGTTATCCGGGTGACCACCCCCTTCTTCAGTGGACAAGGTCTCATGTACACCCATGGGACATAAGTTATTAAACACTATTAGTTTACGACTTTTTGTTTGTTAATCTAGTTATACATTAATGCTCTATTTGGAGGTATATTTTATTGATGTAAAACAATCTGAAGTAGCATGAAGAGGGAAAGCTTGAGTTATTCTCTATCCCGACTCAGTGACTTGTACTCCAAAATAGTGAACACACTTGAATATTTGTGCACTGTGTCATATATTGTTATATGCAAGCACACATCTACAACAAATATGTATAAACGTACAGCACACATCTACAACAAATTTGTATAAACGTACAGCACGCACCACCCCCAACCCATACATACCCCATAACCTCCTTTAAGCACCATCCAACTTCTTTAGAAATCTAAGGTCATAATTAAAGCAAACTCTTGTATTGAAAAAGTTCTCTGATTAGCATCTATGTGGATGGTGCAAATGAAAAACGCTCAACTTTTACACACATCTTTCAATGGTGTCCCACAGTATCAAATGTCTGAAAAATCTAGTTTCAAATCTAAATGCTTTCAGATTTAGCTTTCCACAATATGTCTAGATTCAAATCTAAATGCTTTCAGATTTAGTTTTCCACAATACGTCTCGATTCAAATCTAAAATGCTTTCAGATTTAGTTTTCCACAATATGTCGGCAGAAAGCATTAGTTCATGGTTTTGGAGACAATAATGAACATGTATACTATGAAACCATCTTCTAAAACTACTAATAGAAGTGCAAAATGCTTGGAATTTTAGAAAAATTCACCTCTATCCTTCTCATCTTGTTCACAGGGCACAGGCAATTTAGGTTGGATGTTTTTTTGAAGAAAATCAGTGAGATCTGCAAGAAGGCTAGGAGTTGAGAACTGCTGAGCTTTATGTCCTTGGTGAGCTGGAGAGAGACATGTGGTGCTCTGAACAGCTTCATGGGCTTGGAAAGCAGGGGCGAGAAGTGTAGAGCTCCGAGGAGCTTCTTGAAATTGGCAAGCAGGGGAGAGAAATGCGGGGCTCTGATTTGAGTTGCCTGACCAAAAACCAAACATTATAATCAAGGACTACAATAGTATATTCATTACTGTATAAATGTTAAATTTAATAATTTTTAATGCAGCATCTGTATTTTCTCTGCTTTGTAAAAAACTTATAAGAACTATGAAGTGCATCAATTTAGAAGGTATCATTAGAACATCTTCAAGCAGCTAAGTTACTCAAGGATGTTTGCTGTGACGACCAAAAGCTCGTTAGACTGTTTCTCACTGAATCTCTGACTTCAACTTTTCTTATGTCTCTATGGTTAACAAATATTCATCTCCTCGGCCCAAAACATACTGTAGGTTTATGAGAAAGCTATCACAAAAGGAAAGGTCATACTGAAGCATAAATTGCACCATTTATGGTTTTGTGGAGGAGAGCATGCCATTTGTCATGGTTGGTTGAGGTTAACAAAATCAAGATGCAAAAGAGGCTGGATATAACCTTCCTAACCTTCTAAGATCTTTGGATGATAAAAGGAGGATGAAAAGATGTAAGAGGTATTAAACTAAATGTTATGGACAAAATAACCACCTACTACATGAATTCGTGTTCAGGTCAAAGTTGGATAATAGACAATTTCCTCTTCCTTCTTCTTGGACCCTCGAAATCCATTTTGAGGGATCGAAATTGTTAGGTCCAATACAAGCCTCTTTTATCTCCTGCCATACCTTTCCATCCAAGATCCAACCAAATGGGAGAAAGGGACTTTTGTTTTCCTTTCTTCTACTCCCCCAACCATATTGTTATTATGAGATCAAAGTGGAATTCTCTCATCAAGGACTGGTTTGCAATCTCAACTCTATGTCCTAAGAGAGGAATCACAAAAGGTTTCACAGATAAATAATCCTCAACTACAGTACTAGGCTGAGAATTTAAGTACAATAGATGAATTTTGCCACTTAATTTATCATGAAAATCAAATGATAGTTACTGTAAAGTTTTAAACCTCATAGCATTGAAATAATTGTTGACAAAAAAAACCCAGGTTATAGAGAGTAGATTCCTGTACTAATTAATTAGATGCCTAAAGCATGAAAGACTAAATAATATATAAATTATAACATAATAAACAAGTATGCATGTACATACGCTGTTTCAGAGCTGTGTAAGCAGTCTTTGCTGCACTCATCTCTGCTTGCTTCTTAGTTTTTGCTCCTTGTCCTGTAAAAATCTCTCCTTCGATCTCCACTGTTGAAGTGAAAGTGGGTATATGAGCTTCACCAGATTTGTTTGTACTATAAGTTGGCAAACCACAACCTTCTCTCTGAGCCAGTTCTTGTAAGAGATTTTTATAACCAAACCCATCCTAAAATGAAAACAATAATTACATAAAAAAGGGTAATCATATGTCTAAAAGATACAAACACAAAAATCGCATGCACAGCCAGCAAATTTCTACATTGCACAATGAATTGATAACAATGACCATAGGTAGGAAACTAACCTCATCAACTCCATTTGGCAACAATGACATCAATGCAGCTTTTGCAGCTGCATGTTCAGCTTTGTTCAATGTGGGAAAAGATTCTAGACTCTCAAAGGTGTGTCCATTTACTGTAACCTTGCACGTAAAGCGACTTGCATGAGAAGGACCCACCCGCTCACAAGAATACACAGGCAGAGCAAAATTTCTCTTTTGAGCATAGGTTTGAAGCTGGCTCTTAAACAAATGCTGCATATCTATAAGCCAGGAGAAAATTCAGATTAACATTCCATAATGACTTGGTTGCCTAGTTTATTAAATTCAGATTAATATCCCATATTTAGACAGAAAAGGCTATCATTTCAATAATGATTGGTTGCCTAGTTAGAATGCAGCAATAAATATAACTAGATTATAAAAGCACATAAAACTCACTCCACTACAGAAATAAAAAGGGCAAGAATAGATTTGCTCTCACCTCCAGACCTATCATCATTTCTGGCAACTGTCGTGGCTTCATTCACCTGAGGAGTTTGATTTGCATTTTGTTTGTTTAATTGCATTGACCCTCTGAGAGAGAGATGACTATTCACCTCAGTGCTTACACTCAAAGAACCTGCAGCAACTTCAGTAGTCAAGATAGCCCTTGTAGCACAGCAATAGTTTATTGAATGAAAAAAAAAAAAAAAAAAAAAAACAAGAAGAATTAAGTGGTCAATCATTTTTGAATTTGGTAAACTAAGAAATCTTATGTGTTAAAACATTACATTGCTTGCAAAACTTGGAATGCGATCTAGTTCTTAAGTAAGGGGAATTCACATGCCAATACATTTGATATATATATTGACTTAGAAAGCCTCCATCTTTCAATTTAGAATGCAATAATAAATGCACCTGTAATTTATCAAGCACATCCAACTGACTCCAGAAACAGAGCATGATCCTGAGAACATCATATTAAATCCATAACAGGGCAAGTATAAATTTGATCTAACCTCCGAAACTCTCGCCACTTTTAGCAACAGCCACAACTTCATTTATCTGGGAAGTTTGATTTGCATTTTGTGTGTTTAGTTGCAATGGACCTCCAGGAGAGAGACAGCTAATCGCCCCAGCCCTTTCACTAAAAGAACCTGCAGCAACTTCGATAAGCAAGGTAGCCCTTGCAGCATGAGGATAGTTTCTTGAACTCACATGGTTTAAATAAGCAGTACTAGAATGATCATAATCACAATCACATCACATACATAATTTATCGTACAGTTCGAGGTCACGGGCATCAGCCAATCAATTCATTATATTACCAAGGAAACTAATTAATTAATCTAGAAAAAAAACAAATCAGTGGTCAATCATTTTTGAATTTGGTAAACTAAGAAATCTCGTGTGTTAAAACATTACATTCCTTGCAAAACTTGGAATGCGATTTGGTTCTAAAGTCAGGGGAATTCAACATGCCAATATATTTGATATATATATAAAAAAAGCCTCCATCTTTCAATTTAGAATGCAATAATAAATGCACCTGTAATTATCAAGCACACCCAACTGACTCCAGAAACAGAGCATGATCCTGAGAACATCATATTAAATCCATAACAGGGCAAGTATAAATTTGATCTAACCTCCGCAACTCTCGCCACTTTTAGCAACAGCCACAACTTCATTTATCTGGGAAGTTTGATTTGCATTTTGTGTGTTTAGTTGCAATGTACCTCCAGGAGAGAGACAGCTAATCGCCCCAGCCCTTTCACTAAAAGAACCTGCAGCAACTTCGATAAGCAAGGTAGCCCTTGCAGCATGAGGATAGTTTCTTGAACTCACATGGTTTAAATAAGCAGTACTAGAATGATCATAATCACAATCACATCACATACATAATTTATCGTACAATTCGAGGTCACGGGCATCAGCCAATCAATTCATTCTATTACCAAGGAAACTAATTAATTAATCTAGAAAAAAAAAAAGTGGTCATTCATTTTTGAATTTGGTAAACTAAGAAATCTCGTGTGTTAAAACATTACATTCCTTGCAAAACTTGGAATGCGATTTGGTTCTAAAGTCAGGGGAATTCAACATGCCAATATATTTGATATATATATAAAAAAAGCCTCCATCTTTCAATTTAGAATGCAATAATAAATGCACCTGTAATTATCAAGCACACCCAACTGACTCCAGAAACAGAGCATGATCCTGAGAACATCATATTAAATCCATAACAGGGCAAGTATAAATTTGATCTAACCTCCGAAACTCTCGCCACTTTTAGCAACAGCCACACCTTCATTTATCTGGGAAGTTTGATTTGCATTTTGTGTGTTTAGTTCCAATGTGCCTCCAGAAGAGAGACAACTAATCGCCCCAACCCTTTCACTAAAAGAACCTGCAGCAACTTCGATAAGCAAAGTAGCCCTTGCAGCATAAGGGTAGTTTCTTGAACTCTCACGGTGTAATAAGAATGATAACAATCTCATCACATAAATGATTTATTGTAAGATTCAAGGTCAAGGGAATCAACCAATCAATTCATTCTATTACCGTGGAAATTAATTAATTAATCTAGAAAAAAACAAATTACATGGTCAATCATTTTTGAATTTGATAAACTAAGAAATTTCATGTGTTAAAGCATACATACATATATATATATATATATATATATATATATATATATATATATATATATATATATATATATATACACTTAGAAAGCCTTCATCTTTCAATTTAGAATGTAATAATAAATGCACCTGTAATTATCAAGCATATCCAACTGACTTCAGAAACGGAGCATGATCCTGTTAAAATCATATTAAATCCAAAAAGAAAGAGAATAAATTTGCTCTCACCTCCGAAACTCTCGCCAGTTTTAGCAACTTCCACAGCTTCATTTATCTGGGAAGTTTGATTTGCATTTTGTGTGTTTAATTGCAATGCACCTCCAGGAGGGAGACAAGTAATCACCCCAGTCCTTTCACTAAAAGAACCTGCAGCAACATCGATAAGCAAGGTAGCCTTTGCAGTATAAGAGTAGTGTCTTGAACTCGCATGGTGTAATAAGCAGTACTAGAATGATGATAATCACATCACATAAATGATTTATTGTACGATTCAAGGTCACGAGCATCAACCTATCAATTCATTCTATTACCACGGAAATTAATCTAGAAAAAAAAAAAAGAATTAAGTGGTCAATCATTTTAAAATTTGGTAAACTAAGAAATTTCATGTGTTAAAACATTACATTGCTTGCAAAACTTGGAATAGGAGATGGTTCTAAAGTAAGGGGAATTCAACATGCCATTACATTTGATATATATATATATATATATTGACTTAAAGAGCCTCCATCTTTCAATTTTGAATGCAATAATAAATGCACCTGTAATTATCAAGCACATCCAACTGACTCCAGAAACGGAGAATGATCCTGTTAAAATCATATTAAATCCAAAAAGGGAAAGAACAAATTTGCTCTCACCTCCGAAACTCTCGCCAGTTTTAGCAACTGCCACAGCTTCATTTATCTGGGAAGTTTGATTTGCATTTTGTGCGTTTAATTGCAATGTACCTCCAGGAGGGAGACAAGTAATCGCCCCAGCCCTTTCACTAAGAGAACCTGCAGCAACTTCGTTAAGCAAGGTGGCCCTTGCAGTATAAGGGTAGTTTCTTGAACTCACACAATATAAATAAGCAGTGCTAGAATGATGATAATCACATCACATAATATGATATCGTACGATTCAAGGTAACCGTCATCAACCTATCAATTCATTGTATTACCATGGAAATTAATTAATTAATCTAGAAAAAAAAAACTATACAAACAACAGTAATTGAATGTTATAATTTACAGAAGAAACTAAAAAATTACTGTGGAAGCAATAATTTATAATTTACGAAGGTCCTTCAACCCTCTAATCCCTTAGAAAAACAACCCTAAAGAGTCTTTAATCTCTCTAACACAATGAAATTACAGCAACCAAAAAAGAAGAAATGAACCGTTGCAAATCGAATTCAAGAAATCTGTAAATAAAAAGAATTATCGATAATCACCAGAAAGGGAAGGGGAGCGGCGAGAGTTGGAGAAGTGCTCGAAAGCGAGCTTAGCAGCGTCGTTCTGAGCTTTCTTGGAGGTATTAGAGGGAGATGGGGAGTGAAAGGAAATGTCATTGACGGTGACAGTAGCCAGGAAGCGAGGGTTGTGAGCTTGCCCTTGTCTTGATGATTCGTAGGTGGGAAGCTCCCAAGATCTCTGTTGGCAAAGTTCTTGAAGCTTTGATTTATACATTGGTTGTTTGGTTCTTTCAGTTAAGTAGAGGACGGGCCCTTGGAAGACTGCTGGTGTTTTTTTTTATTTCCAGTTGCCTGGGACGTTGAGAGTTGGGGTGTTATATAACAAGTCACAAAGGTGCGTTGAGTTGTACTTGTCTGGTATCAGAATGCTTTTGGTCGGTATAAAGACATGTATTTTTTATATATATTAAAATACTTTTTTTATTTTTTAAAAATTATTTTTGATATTGCATATCAAAATAATCTAAATATACAAAAAAAAAACATAATTTAAAAATAAAAAAATATTTTTTTCTCAAAAAGTTTGCCAAACAGCTCTTAAAACACATAATGAATGGTGTTATGGAAGAAGCTGTTTGTTAAAAATATTAAAAATAATATTTTTTTAATATTGTTCTTTATAAATTTAATGTGTTAATATAAAAAATTTAAATATAGTTTTTCATCACAATACTTAGCATGAAAACATTTAAGAACGTTTTTTTAAGAAAAAAACAAATTGATCTTTAAGGATTTACAACTTGATCTCTAAGGACTTGATTTCCTCTCCGTTTTCATTTTCTATTTTAAATTATATTTTTTAATTTTTAAATTATTTTTATATATTGACGTTAAAAATATATTTTTTTAAATAAAAAATATTTTAAAAATAATTTTAATTACACTACTTGGTTAGAGAGTTTGGGCAATTTCTTGACTTGGTTAGATTCAAATATGGATGTCTTGGTTGGAGAAGGAATTTGATATTTAGTGCTTGTTTGGCACTGCAGCCAAAATCGGTGTTTGGCCAAAATTTAAACTTTTTTTTTTCATTTTAAATGAATTTTTTAGTGTTTTTAGATCATTTTGATGTGTTAATGTCAAAAATAATTTTTAAAAAATAAAAAAAATATCATTTTGATGTATTTCTAAAAAAAAAACACTTTCAAAACCAACTGCAACCGCTCTCCCAAACAAGCTCTTAATTAATGCACAAGTTAGTTTACAAATATCTTCATCGGCAAATAAAAACAAAAAACAACTTGTGAGATGGGGGAACCAAACAACTTCTCTCACAAGCTTACATGAGCATTGGAATTCTTCTTGGTGCCGTTTGAACACGCGCTCAAATAATATTCTATAAAAAATATTATTATTTTTTTCAGATTATTTTAAAGTAATAAGGTTAAAAATAATATTTTTTAAAATATTTATGTATATATATATGATTTGTATTTAATAATATTATTTTTTAAAACTAACGTTTTATTTAACAAAAAAGAAAAACATGCATAAGAAAGTGATTTAATAAAATTAAAGAGAATTTTATGAAGTGGAGCTGCACAAAACGAATATCATCTATGATTACTTTCCTATTTGTGAAGCTCCACGAATATCATCTGTGATTTAATAAAATGTTTTCAGTTTTAACAAAATTACGAATATCATCTATGAACAAAAATTGAAAACATATTTGTTAGCCAAGTAAAAATTTAATTATATTTTATTTAAAAAAATCATAATTTTGTTAAAACTGAATAAAAAAAATCAACAAATAAAAATCTTAAAACTTAAAAAAAATAAAAAAATAGACCTGTCAGGCATGCAGGCCTAGCATGGGATGCCCTTGTGAGCCTAGGCTGAGTTTTTTTCTTTTTTCAAGGGACCACCCTTTATTTTTTTTTAAAATAAAATAAAAATAGGTGGTAGACAACTTCGTCACTTATTGGGCTAGCTTCATGTGACCGAAAGGTTGATGGAAATTCAAGTCAAGGGTTTTCTTTCCAAAACAAACTTGATTTTCAAAGATTGACAAACCTATTTATGACCTCAAATAACCCAAACAACGACCAAAAAACCTGAAATTAAAGAACTTCCCAAGCTCATTTCTATTATTTCAAGCAATGAAAATGACAAAGAACACATATGTAAGACTCCTCTATCAAACAGAAGACATTGACATCAAAATTAATTTTTTTTTTTATAATTTAAATCAGTGTCAATGAATACATATAAAAACTAGTGATTTTCTTTCTCTTTCCCGAAACGAGAGACTAAAAAATAAAAAAATAAAAAAATAAAGTTATTGACTATATTGAAATCTCAAAAACTAAAAGGACCGAAAGAAAGAAAATGGAAAGTATAGGGATCAAAATAAACTTTTCACATAAACTTTGAAGGGTCCACCCAATTTTTCTGCCTTTTCAACTTTAGTCCCCCATTTATCAATTATTCTCTTATTTAATTGGTCATTAATTTGGCCATAAAATGACTAAAGTAAGGAGAAAACAATTTTGTGAATTGTGAGAGATGAACAATATTTCTTTCACAACTTTTAGAATTTCTTATAATTATAATTACAATAAATGAATTTTTGAAGTCATTTTCAAGCGATGAGAAGAAAAGAAAATACCTAGATGAGACTACTCTCATTGAATTGAATGAAACTAACTACCACTAAGATTAACTTCTTTTTTTAATGGTCTAAATTGGTGTCAAACAAGATTTTCTCAATCCTATCTCAATAACTAATGACTTTCTCTCTCCTCTGTCAGATTATGTACTAAAAAAATAGAGTTATAGGCCCAAATGAAAATTTGAAAACCAAATGGACCAAAAAGAAAGAAACCAAATAGTATAGGACCAAAATGAACTTTTCATGTAAACTGTGAAGGTGTCTTAGTTTGACTGTCTTTTCCACTTGGTTCTCTATCTACACAAAAAAAAAAAATCATTTGCATGGGCTAGAAACATGGTCGAATGTATTGGCCGATTTTCTTTATGCTCAAACTACAAAAACACAAAGTTGTTCGAAACCATAATGAGCTAATGGGTGTTAGGAACTAAGAATATTTGAAGAAGTTTCGAAGATCTGGAATGCTCAAAAGGGAATACTTTTATTCAATGACTTCTTGACTTTATATAGCCACTGATATATGCTAACAGAAAACAATTGTCACAGATGCATGTTTAACAACAATAACAAGAAAAACAGAAATGAAACAGACTCCAGAAGAAGTTATTTATTCTAATTGATTCTAACTCCTTCATTACATCCCTTAAACTAAATGCTATGAAGCAATTAGTTTATATCCGTAGAAGTAACTTCACATACTCCCATCAATTTCCGAAGCTTCAAAAAAACTTCAAGTTTTAGTGGCTTGGTCATTATATCTGCGACTTGATCTTGACTTCCGCAGTGACTCATTGCAATTGTGCCTTCCTTAGTAAGGTTTCTTAGAAAATGAAACCTTACGTCAATATGCTTGCTCCGTCCATGCATTACTGGATTTTCGGACAATTTAATCGTTGAACCATTGTCACACATTATGGTCGTACAACCTTCATCTGAATGTCCCAGCTCCTTTAGAACTCTCTTTACCTAGATTCCTTGATAGACACATACTGCTGCTGCCACGAACTCGGCTTCTGTTGTCGATAAAGTCACGATTGGCTGTTTTTTTTAGCACCATGAAACAACACTTGAACCCATCATAAAAACATACCCATATGTACTTTTCCTGTCGTCCATATCACCAGCATAGTCACTATCTGTGAATGCTAACAACCCTCTGTCTTCCCCCCTTTTATAATGAATTCCATAGTTCACAGTTCCTTTTAAGTATCGAAGTGCTCTCTTGGCTGCTTGTAAGTGAATCTCCATTGGTCTTGTCATGTATCTACTTATAAGACAAGTAACAAACATCATGTCGGGTCTTGTGGCTGTCAAGTACATTAAGCTACCCACCAACTGTTTATAGTATGTTTCGTCAATGGCATTTCCAGATCCATCTCTGCTTATCTTACATCGTGGAACTATTGGACTCCCTACTGAATTACTTTCCATCATACCGAATCTTTTCAAAACTTCCAATGCATATTTCCTTTGGTGTATGTAAATGCCATCGGATTTTTGCAAGACCTCAATTCCCAAAAAGAATCTCATTTTTCCCAAATCGGTCATGTCAAACTCTCTCAGCATAGAGTTTTTAAATTCGGATAGCATTGCTTCATCGTTTCCAGTAAAAATTAAGTCAGCGACATAGATACTTATAATGATGATTTTTCCTTCTTGATTTCTTCTTGTAAACAGAGTTTGCTCACTTTCGCACCTTTGAAATCCTTCACCAATAAAATGTGCTTCAATTCGACTAAACCAAGCTCGCGGAGCTTGCTTCAATCCATATAATGCTTTGTGTAGTTTATAAACTAGATGTTCATTGCCCCATTTTTCATATCCTCTTGGTTGCTCTACATAAACATCTTCGCTTAGCTCACCATGAAGAAAAACCGATTTAACATCCAATTGAGAAATTATCCAGTTTTTGTGTGCAGCCATCGCAATGATCATTCGTACTGTATCCATTCTCGTTACCGGTGCAAAAACTTATGTGTAATCTACTCCATATTTTTTAGAATACCCTTTAGCTACCAACCGAGCCTTGTATTTATCTATTTTTCCGTTCTCATCGTACTTTGTTTTATAAACCCACCTCACCCCTATTTTCTTTGCTCCAGGTGGTAGCTCGGTGAGTGTCCACGTCTTATGCTTCTCAATGGAATCAATCTCATTTTTCATGGCCATCCTCCAGTTGATATTCTTCACGACTTCTTCATAAAATAAGGGGTCTGTTGAGACTGTTAAAGCCATGTTTGTTTCATCCTCATTCAGCTCATCACCCCTGTCAGTTTCACCACTGACGTAGTCCTCCATCCACGCTGGAGGATGCCTTTCTCGTGATTGACTCACTGTTCTTTCTTGTTGTTCTTCAACAGTTTCAATTTCACCATCCCTCATACCTTCACCTCTAGTATTACATGGTTCCCCGTCAGTGTCAGCACCCTCTCTGGTTTTATCGTCAACCACCCTTCTCTCTTCCAAACCTTCATACTCATCACTTTCACACACCCTTTCTTCATTTTCATCACCCCATTGCAGATCTGTCACTGGATATTTTTCAAGGTCCTCACCCTATTTCCACTGTTCTTCTTCTTCGAAAATCACATCCTTACTTACGATGATTTTCTTAGCAACAGGATCAAATAGTCTATAACCCTTTGACTCCTCACCGATCCCTAGTAATACACACGCAATACTTCTACTGTCAAGCTTTGTCCTTCGTTATTCAGGAACATGAACGTGTGCCTTGCACCTAAACACCCTAAAGTGATCTACTGAGGGTTTTAACTTACTCCAAGCTTCCTCTAGCGTGACATCTTTCACAGCCAGTGTGGGACACCTGTTGAGAACGTAAATTGCCCATTTTACAGCCTATGGCTAGAAGGTTTTTGGGATGTTCTTATCAGATAACATCGAGCGAACCATGTTCATGACAGTTCTATTTTTCCTCTCGACGACACCGTTTTGTTGTGGTGTGTATGGGGTTGTCATCTGCCTCTTGATTCCACTATCTCTGCAAAAGTTATTAAAATCGTTTGAAACGAATTCCCCCCCTCTGTCAGTGCGAAGACATTTAACAAACAATCCCGTTTGTTTCTCAACCATTGATTTAAAATTTCTGAAGCAACTAAAGCTTCTGACTTCTCCATCAGAAAATACACCCAGGCTTTTCTACTATAATCGTCTATGAACAACAAAATATACCTCTTGTTGCTGTTTGATGCAGGGGTGATCGCTCCACAGATGTCGGCGTGTATAAGCTCCAGCTTTTGAGGTGCTCTCCAGGTGCTTTGCTTTGGAATGGGATCACGACTTTGTTTCCCTCTGATGCAGTCAGTGCATATTATGCTTGAGGTTGAGAGTTGAGGGAGACCATGCACCATATTTCTGTATAATAATGTTCTTAAACCTTTATAACTCAGATGTCCATACCTCTTATGCTAGAGATGACCCAAGTTTTGAGTTCCTGTGTGAAAGCACTTCCCAGCCTGTTCTTGATTGGAGGGAATGATGTCAGAGAACAGAATGAACATACTGTTAATGCTCATATCAGTTTGGATTATCAAGCCTCTTCTTGGATGAAATACCTTACATTTCCCACCTTTGAACAAGATGTCTAGTCCTCTTTCTTGTAACTGGCCTATGCTGATCAAATTATTTCTCAAATCTGGAACATAGTAAACTTCCTGGAAAACGTGAATGATCCCATTCAACATCAACTTCACCCTTCCTTTTCCCATTACATTTATTCTTGTATTATTTCCTAGCTTCACCGAATGTCGAAATGATTCATTTAAGTCTGTGAGCATTGTTTGATCTCCACACATATGGTTAGAACACCCAGAATCAAGAAACCATGCGTCCTCTCTTCTGGCTTGATGTTTCTCTACGTAGGCCATCAAGAGCATTTTATCCTCATTACTGAGCTCTGTATAAAGTGACTCTTTGTTTCCAAAAGGTCATTCCCATTGAAAATGGCCAAGTTGATGGCATCGGTAACACTGCAATGTTGCCTTGTTGAATTCTGATCGTTCTCTTCCTCTTCCTCTTCCTTGATAAGGAATGCGACCACGACCTCTACCTCCTTCAAATGCCACCTTTAAAGCCTATTCCTCACCCTTTCGTCTGTGAAATTTCTGTTCATGGACAATTAATGAGCTCTGCAACTCATCAATGGCGAGAACATCAATGTCCTTTGATTCTTCAATGGAAATACAACGTAGTTGTATTTCTTAGTTAAAGAGCGTAAAACCTTCTCTACTGCTTTAACAACCTGCATATCTTCGCCATAAATCCTCATTTTATTTCCCACTGTCATTACTCTAGAAAAGTACTCAGTCACTCCTTCACTAGTCCTCATTTCAAGTGTTTCAAACTCTCTGCGGAGAACTTGAAGATGAGACCTTTTAACCCTTGCATTCCCTTCGAATTTCTTCTTCACCGCCTCCCATATATTTTTGGCAGTGTCCTTCATGAGGATGGTGTCAAGAACAGTTCGATCAATTGCTTGAAAGAGATAGTTTTTCACTTTCAAATCTTTCAATTTAATTTCATCATTTTTCTTCTGCTGGCCATCAGTCTGCGCTGATCCATTGGCTGGCTCACTATATCCAAGCCGACCAGTTCCCACATTTCCTTGGATCGAAGGAAGTTTTCCATTAACATACTCCAATGATCATAGTGACCATTGAACCGTGGAATAGCTGGCTGAACAAAGCTACCTTCTGTTGTCATGCTGCTGCAAGAACTTCAAGATCTGTTGCTTTGATTTTCAGGTGATTTAGAGAGAGGCTCTGATACCAATTTGTTAGGAACTAAGAATATTTGAAGAAGTTTCGAAGAACTGGAATGCTCAAAAGGGAATACTTTTATTCAATGACTTCTTGGCTTTATATAGCCACTGATATATGCTAACAGAAAACAATTGTCACAGATGCATGTTTAACAACAATAACAAGAAAAACAGATATTAAACAGACTCCAGAAGAAGTTATTTATTCTAACTGATTCTAACTCCTTCAATGGGAAAAGTTGATATAAAGTATATTAATATAATTCGCTGTTGATTAAGCTGAAACCGCGTAATTTAGCTGTTTTGTTAATGGGAAACTTCATGACCAGAGAAAATATCGAAGCTCTGTTTTATTAAATGATATATTTGAAACGGTAAATCGGGATGAAAGCTGTTTCACGCTCCATCTCATGCATCCATGGCGAACCCGCCTGGTGGAGGGTGTCACGCCAAGCAATTTGAAAGAATTCAAAGCAGATAACTAGAATACAATATGGAAAGAGAGAGAAAATAACAGGGAGAGAAAATAACAGGGAGAGAAAATCATGGCCTCCACGACAGCATATCATTCCTGCTTGGCCCGGTTGTGCAAGCGATGGATTCCTTTGTTGCGTAAAAATCAATAGATAAGGGAAGATTGTACTCCCAACATGGCTCACTTGGCACTGGCTAGTTGGGTGCGGAGGAGCTTGGCAGCATCAACCATGTTCTTGAGAGCTGGCTTCACCTCGGAGTACTTGCGAGTCTTGAGTCCACAGTCCGGGTTAACCCACAGGATGTTTGTCTCGAGCACCGCAAGCATCTTGTTGATTCTGTCGGCAATCTCCTCGGCTGATGGTATTCTGGGAGAGTGGATGTCATAGACACCAGGGCCAATTCCAGCACCGTACTTCACTCCCTCGCGGAAGACTGAGAGAAGCTTCTCATCGGAGCGAGAGTTCTCGATGGTGATCACGTCAGCATCCATGTTGATGATTGAGTGGATGATGTCATTGAAGTTGGAGTAGCACATGTGGGTGTGGATCTGCAGCCATTGAAAGAGTGAGTCCAATACCACCTTAAATTCGAGTTGTGAAATCCCAGGTGAAGTGGGAAACAAACCTGGGTGGTGTCCTGGACGCCACAGTTGGTGATCCTGAAGGAGTGGACTGCCCAGTCCAAGTAGAAAGCTTGTTCGGACTTCCTCAGAGGCAAGCCCTCTCTCAGAGCAGCCTCATCGATCTGGATAACAGTGATGCCATTCTTCTCAAGATCCTCCACTTCATCCTTAATGGCCAGAGCAATCTGGTAGCAGGTCTCAAATCTGGAAAAAAGGGAAACAGATGAGATATTTAAACCATGAAAGGCAAGCTGACATTTTCTCGACCTTCTAGTTTGCATACCTGGGCTGGTCATTTCGGACGAAGGACCAGTTGAGAATGGTGACAGGGCCTGTAAGCATTCCCTTCATCGGGCGGGAAGTCATGCTCTGAGCTAGAGCTGACCAGAAGACAGTCATCGACTTGGGGCGGCTCACATCGCCATAGATGATTGGTGGCTTCACACAGCGAGAACCATAAGATTGCACCCAGCCGTTGGCAGAGAACGCAAAACCTGACAATTGCTCTCCGAAGTATTCCACCATATCATTTCTCTACAATAATGAATGATCACACAAGTTGGATGAACAAGATTAGTAGATGAATATACAGGAAAAAAGAGTTCTGTAAACAGACAGTGTGTGAGAGTAAAAGGCTAAGTATTGGGGGGGGGGTCACCTCAGGCTCTCCATGAACCAAAACATCAATATCAAATTCCTCTTGGAGTTTGACAACTTTGCTAATTTCCTCCGTGATGGCTTTAATGTAATCATCTTCAGAGACCCTAAAAGAAGATGCATGAAGGCAATCAATAAAAAACATCTTGCCATAATACCACACAAGCACGAAAATATGAAAAATTCTCCTATGACTCACTTTTTGGCCTTGTATTCACGGCGGACTTTCCTTAGTTCCATGGTTTGTGGGAAGGAACCAATTGTGGTGGTTGGGAGGATTGGAAGGTTAAGCTTCTTCTGCTGAGCATCTAGTCTGGCGCTAACATTTGTAGCACGGCGGTGATCAGAACCCTTCAACGCAGCAGCCTGATTCAGGCCAGAAAAGCATGTCAAAATAAATATACGAGGACTTCAGAAGAGTGACCATGCTTGAAAGCATCCACGCGGAAAGAATCCAGCAAAGTACTTACAGCCTTTTGAACTGCCTCATTGGTGACACGTGGGGAGGACTTCCTTGAGGCCAGAGCAGCAGCATTAGCAGAGAAGAATTCCTGGAAAATGAGATTGGCGGTTTAATAAGATTTTTGTAAGTATAAAATAAGAAAAGAAACCCTGGCCAATCTAGTAACAAATACTTAAATAGTTGTTCAAGTATGGATAGAAGGAAGAGACCTCATCCTTTTCACCGGCCAAAGCCTTGGCCAAAGCATTTACTTCGACAACTTTCTGGGCAGCAAATGCAAGCCATGATTTGATTTCCTTGTCAAGCTTGGTCTCGTTGACAAGATCAACAGCAGTGTGGAGGAGAGAGCAGGAAGTGGAGACTACAAGCTTGTCTGTGTAGATAAATCATGAATGAGCACATGTCATCAAAATAGTTATCATTTTGCCAAAAATGCATGCAAAAAAAAACGAAAAGAGAAGAAAAAGAAAAGGTACCTTTGCCTACAACGCCCTCAAGAGCTTCGAGGGTGCAGAGAGAAGCAGCAAGATCATTGGCCCAGATGTTCCTTCCATCAACCACTCCAGCAAAAAGATGTTTTCCCTCGGGGAACTCACCCTTGATCAGGTCAAGGGTCTTGGTTCCGCGAACCAAATCAAAACCAAATGCAGTAACACCCTTCAAAGAGGTGAGGGTCTTGTATTGCTCTGCAGGAATATCAGCGAAGTAGGTCTCGATGAGAACATTCAAGCCAGATAGAGTTGACTCTAGTTCAGAGTAGGCCTCAGTAAATGATTCCAATTTGTGAGATTCAAGATCCATTACGAGCGTAGGCTCATCAAACTGAATCCAGGATGCACCAGCTTCTTTAAGCTCTGAAATAACCTCCCTGCAGATAATAATAGAACAATTACACCTATAAACATATAGAGGAGCAATCAATGGAAAACACAGAGTATACACAAAACAATTACTTGTAGATTGGAAGGATTTTTCCAAGAAGGGAGAGAAGAGAAAAGGTTTTCTCAACACCCTTTGCAGGTTTGGATAGCAACAAGTAGGAGACTGGGCCAATAAGGACTGGTACTGTGTCTACTCCAAGCTGAGTGCCAAGACAGAAAAAACAATCAGTTTATAAGGAATTTGTCAGGCGCATTCACAAAATTCATACTAGGAAGCACGCCTATTATCATGGTGAGTATAGATTCTCCAACTTCCATATCAGTTTCAGACTATTCTAACAGTTCCTTGACCTCAAAAAGGACCAACTGAAAAGATATCAAATTGAATCTTTCAATATCTCAGAGATGTTTTGAGCTCAGATTTCTAAGATTAAAAGCAGAGCAAGCACCATGTGCAATCCTTGCAGCTATAACTTCACTCCACAATTAATGTATCATGATGATTAGATATCAAGTTTATGCATATACGAGCTAGTATTGTATAGAAAAATCTCGACAAATAAAAGGTAGAACCAGAGCACTTACTGCCTTGGCCTCCTTGTATTCAGTCACTGCCTTGTGAGAAGCATAAGAGAAGTTGACATCAGGACCCAGTTCAGGGACGATGAAATGGCTGGATCAAAGCAGAAGAAAACGGTTCAGTAAATTTTCCATCTTTTTCCTTTTTTCCAGGAACAATATTAAAAAACGCAATCGTCATATCAAAGGGCAGAACTAGTTGGAATACCAAAGCAGGTGATCACTTACTAGTTGGTGTCGAACCACTTTGTCATTTCCATAGCAGGAACAGAAGCATTTCCTCTGGCCATGGAGAAATAAACATCGAATCCAATCTCACCACCATTCCAGCCATATCTAGGTGGAACAGCGCCGAGCATAGCAGTGGTGTCGAGCATCTGGTCGTAGTAAGAGAAGGTGTTGCTAGGGATGTATTTGATCCCAGCATCAGTCATCTGCTTCCAGATGGATTCCCTGAGATCAGCAGCAACCTTCTGCAAGTCCTGGGCACTGCTCTTGCCATCCCAGAAAGATTCCAACGCAAACTTGAGCTCTCTCTTGGGGCCCATACGAGGATATCCAACAATGTGTGATGCCATTTTTCTGTTTCTGATGCCACACAAAAATCAAGGTTCAGTTTTTCTTGATCCAAACAATAAATCTTAAACGGATCTATAAAGATTAAGCTCTACTATAACAATAAAGGAGCAAAAACCAACAGATCCATTACATAAAAGAACAATTTTGATTTGAACTTATTTCAGCTAATTCTTGCAAGACAACAGATCTTAACACAGCATATGAAGAGAGCACAACAACAAAGAAACCAGAATGCAATTATCTATTATTGTGTCAGGTTTCCTCAAAGATTGGAACTGTATAACCTTCTTGTCCTTTTTTTTATCATTTGCTCTGTAAACAACAAGCCAGAACATACATTCATTCCTACCTTACTCCCTAATAACCACTAACCAACAACTCCCCATCAGATCCAATGCAACAAGTAAAAGATACAGCTCGAATCAGATCAACATAACAGAAAAAAGAGAAAGATGATGAAATCAGACACTTCAACAAAGATGATAGTGCAGAACAAAATCAGCAGAAGCAGAGGACACTGACCAGATCTTTTTAATGAAAAAGGGAACAACGTAATGAGAGAAAGAAACTAAAGAAGAGATAAACCAAAAAGGGTAATTGGTGTATGCATGAGAAATGAAGGAAGAAGAGAAATAAAAGGAAGAGCATACCTTACGGAGTTTCAATCCGCAGGATTAGGGAGACTGGTTCCTCTCTTCCTTGGACAGAAAATTTACGTGTAGAGACAGTGTTAGATTGGAACGAGAGGTGGTTATTTATAAAGGGAGGAAAAGCTCTGTGCTGTGGCATCGATGCACCGCTGGGATCTCACTCTCATTTTTTATTTGTTTTTTATTTTACTCTAATATTTTTCAAGGTAGATTTAGATTACTGATGTTATTTATTATTATTATTTGCATTTGGTAAATGCTACGCGCTATTTTTGGAGCGTAAAATGGTTAGACACGTAGGTGTCGGTTGGTAGATCTTGTGGGGCCATTACTGAAGTTGTATTTAACCTCATCGAAATTTCGTTCGGTTATATATGATAAATTTTGTTTTTGCTGTTGTATTTGACTTCATAACAATTTCTTTGATATATATATATACACTAGCCATGGCACCCGCGCCTCGTCGTGGGCGGAATCATATTTTTTTCAACGTGATTTTTTTTATTATGTATGATTTTTTTTTATAATCAAATAAATTTAGACAAAATAATAAATCTATATATAATTTTTGTGAAGTGCAAGTTTTCTATAAAATATATAAATTTTAAATGGATATAAATTTATCTGTTTAGTATGTTTCAATAAAATAACCAGTATAAAATAAGTAGTAATTTTGTATCCACAAAAAGACAAAAACATAATTTGAAAATATATCCTTACATTATTGTCATTATCATTACTACAACAGTTAAAATTATTATCAATATTATTGTCAAAATAATTAAAATAATTAAATTGCCCTGAAAAATTATTAAAAAAAGCAAAAGATTTATACAAAAACAAAAAAAAAATCACTAAAATTATCATTATTATTGCGCAAATAGTAAAATTATAAAAAACATTTAATTCAAAGAACAAATAAAAATAACAGAAAAGAAAAAAAATGAATAAAGGAAAAAATGAAGCAATATTAATTTTAAAATGATTACCAATTTAAATTCAAATCTTAGGATTGAACTGATTAAAAAAAAATCCAAAAAAAAAAAAAACTAAAACTATAGATGTATAAATACGAATAAAAAATAAACATTGTCTAAGAATTAAAAAAAAAACTAAATGAATTAATATAAAAAAAACCAATAATCAAATAACAAAAATAAATAGTTAATTTTCTATCAACAAAAAGATGAATACATAAATTGAAAATCTATCCTTATGTTATTGTAATTATCATTATTATAACAGTTAAAATTATTATCAACATTACTGTCAAAACAATTTAAAAAATTAAATTGCCTTGAAAAATCATTAAAAAAAAAGCAAAAGATTTTTGCATATATATAACAAAAACCACTAAAATTATCATGATCATTGCATAAATAGTCAAATCATAAAAATCATCCAATCCAAATAACAGAAAAAAAAAGCAAAAAAAAAATGAACAAAGGGAAAAAAAAAGCAATATTAATAGTAAAATGATTATTATAACAGTTAAAATTAGTATCAATATTATTGTCAGAACAATTCAAATAATTAAATTGCCCTGGAAAATCATTAAAAAAAAACAAAAGATTTGTATAAAAAACAATTAAAAAATAACCACTAAAATTGTCATTATTGTTGTGTAAATAGCCAAACCATAAAAATCATTTAATCAAAAGAACAAATAAAAATAATAGGAAAAAAAAGAATAAAGGGTAAAAATGCTAAATATCAATTTGAAAATAATTATCAACACAAATTAAAATTTCAAAATTGAATTGATTAAAAATAAAACCTAAAAAAAAAGGGCAAAAACTAAAAGCATAGATGCATAAATAACAATAAAAAATAAACATTATCGAAAAAAAAAGAATTAATATCAAATAAAAAATTAAAAGAATAAGGACTGAAATGAAAAATAACATATATGAAATTAATTCCAATCGAATGATAAAATATTGAAACAAAAAACAATTGGAGGACAAAAAATAAATAATGATAATTGCTGTCATTTTATACAAAATTAGAAGAAGAGGGACTGAAATCAAACTTTGTATATATTACCAATTTCAATTGGAGGACCAAATTAAAGAAATCAAAACATCCGTATCGGAAAAATTGAAGGAATAAAAAATAAATCAAAAATCAAAAGTATAAGGACTGAAATAAAAACGTCTTATATAATCAGTTTTAATTGAAGGGCACAATTGAAAACAATAAAACTTTAACTTAAATAAATCAGTAATAAAAACGAAATCAAAACCTCAGGGACCAAAGTGAACTTACTACAAACAGCAGGGACCGGAGCTGACTTTGCGGCCGCAGGAGAGAGAAAAGCGACAGCCAACAAAAAATCGTCTGCGCGGCTTACCCGGACATATATGAACGGAACGCGCCGCGACGGAAGATAGAGGACATTTCGGCGCATCTTCTGGCTTGGCGGTAGTTAATTTTTGATGTCGGGAAGACGCCGCATGTGCCGCCTAAAAGGCGCGTAAGCGTGGAACGATGCTGGCGCGTCCTTATGACGCGCCAGTAGTTAATCCGAAAAAATAAAATAAAATATGAGATAATTACCCAAGGGCCCTGTAACGTCTGATATTTACGGAAAAACCTTAAGGGAAAGTACGTAGCAGCCCCCGTTTACTGTGCGCTAGTTTGTCTTTTTCGGGGGCTGTTTTCGTCAATTCACTGTGTAAATATTAAGGAAAAACCGGCAAAGCCCCTGGTTCTTGTGCACTATTTTGTCTTTTTTGGGGGCTGTTTTCGTCGATTCACTGTGCAAATATTAAGGAAAAACCGGTAAAGCCCCTGGTTCCTGTGCACTATTTTGTCGTTTTCGGGGGTTATTTGCGCCTTCACACTATTACAATCCACAGTTAAATTACTCACAATCTACAGTACACAAAGCTACAGGGAATTGGCCACGCTGTTTATATATTAGTTAATATATATATATATATATATATATATATATATATATATATATATATATATAATGCTATGCTAAGCAGTATTTAGAATTTCAGGTTAATTTTAAATATAACAGAATAGTATGGTGATGTTGTAGATGCATTTTTAAATATAATGTTTTCTTTTTAATTTAGAAATGCAAACATGATATTTATGATTCTAGTGATTTCAAGTTAGGAAATATGAGAATGGGCCATAAATAATTTAA
Source organism: Salix caprea (assembly GCA_964035475.1). Lineage (NCBI taxonomy): Eukaryota > Viridiplantae > Streptophyta > Magnoliopsida > Malpighiales > Salicaceae > Salix > Salix caprea. The sequence continues at coordinate 4,968,628 of OZ037754.1, forward strand.
AATTACCCCATAATCTTTTCGTAATTTTTAGAAATTATATGAGGTTTGAGTAGCAAAAACACACAAAAAAATATTATTGCAAAATCAGTTGGACGTGTTTGCCAAACAAATTCTTAACTAAAAATCATATGCTTAAATATGACTTAATACCATATTTGCAAATCACACTTTGAGAAAAAAATATGTCATTTTCTTTTTTGAAAACTGTAAATCATCCAAACATTGTCTTATTAAAAATAGGCTTAGTCTAACCATAGTGGTTGGGCTACCCACTCTATAAACAAAACTCATGTACAGAAAAAAAATATGAAAATAAAAATAAAATTTTCATTTGAATCCATTTGCAAAGAACATCCAAAAAAACCCAAAAACCAAGTTAGCAATTTAAACTAGATTACATTAAATTAAAGGCACAAAATGATGCTAAAAGGCACGCTAATCTATAATCATAAGTCAAGATGGAACAATAAGTTTTGAATCTCACCAATCACGTTTAACAACTAAGAACCCTAGACTTAATAATCACAAGTTCTAGGGATCTATTGATCCAAATCAAGCTTTAAAATAACCAAATAAAGATGTGAAATAATCATGTATAAGTTATAACTTGGATTAAAGTTTGAATAGGAGGCTAAAACATCAAGACATGAGAAAATCCAAATCTAAGTTCAAGACATTTAAAACGAAACCATGCATTCATCTTTAAACCCAAAAAGAGAAACAACAAGCTTAAACCCATAAAAAGCATAAAAACCCCAAAGAAGGCCTAAACCTAGTTTTCTTAACTAAAGCATACTTATATACACTTCTATAAACATTAAAAAAAAATCAATGTGACAATAACCTCCTTAAGTTTCCTAACAAATACATTTAGAATTTTAACAAGTGTATTACATTAATTTGCCATACAATTCAAGCTAGAACTACATGAAGTCATGTTTGTTATGCCTAAAAAACATATCAGAATAAACAAAATGTAGACCTAAAAATATTTTAAAATGATTCCACAAAAATGAAAACAATTAATCAAAATAATCATAACATTTGATATAAAAAAAACTTTCTAAACTAACTTATATCATCATGTTTAACATTATAACACATGTACCTTATGCTTTAATAGAAAATGCACTTATAAATACATGTGAAGTCATGGCACAATGAGATATCTTAAACATAAATTTCTATTCCATCTAAACTAAAAGAAAGTACTTAAAAGTCAATTTAAGCATGGACTTATGGGCTAAATGAAATGGGGGTTTGTACCTATCTTAGAGATGTTGTTAGAAGTTCACGAATGCACACAGAAGTTGTTGCATATTACCTGCTTATGATGTTGTGCAAGGGTAAATAAAGTGGACAATGTTTTTAATGGAGGAAGACAATGCACTGCTTCTACTAGACTATTGTTAATGGTATGAAGGAGAAATGATATCTAGCTAGAATATCGATGAAAAGCTATATTTTGGCTGGTTTTGTTGGTGAAATAAAAGAATATTTTATCCTTTCCAGGAAAAGACAATGGTGATCACTTTTTTTATTTTTCTTCCTTCACTTTTTCCCTCATCGAATTGGAATGGCTTGCACTCATTTATAAGAAGTTGGGAAGGTGTATAGACTTTATTTCATATTCAATTATTAGTCATTAATCCCTCCAAAAAGAATCTCAATCATTGGTAACAAACCACCAACTCGGTACTATCAAGTCAGGTTATTAGAGGTTGATTGAGTTTTTGTCTTTGGACTAGTATTGCAACAACAACAAGGGTGGTTACTAGGTAAGAACTATGTTTGGTCATTGTATGTTATCAAGGTTATCAAAGAAACATGTTATTTATCTTACTTTAGGTGTGAGGAAGCATTAAAATGACCATAAATAGAGGTCCCAATCAGATTTTTCATGGGTGAAATAAGGGAAAATGTCAAACAACATGTCTTTTGGCTTTTATTTGTTTTCTTAATATTAAACAAAATGATGTTGTTTTGAGATGAAACAAACTGTTGTGGTCCATATGCATCATTTCATATAAATGAAATTGTGATGTTCTAGTAACCCTAAATAAAATTACATTATAAATCACCCTCTTTTAAATTTCAATCTTTAATCTATGAATTTTAAAATTATACCCTTAATTGAATTTGATTTTAGTGAATTAATTCAATTTCACCACAACTGCGTTTCAAAAAGACACTCTAACTGTAGCACTTTTTTAAACATAGGCCCTAATTTGTGATATTTCAAATTTCATCCTTAATTGACCCTTCAAACTTCTAACTCTTTTAATTCAACCCCTGTTTTATTTAATTTCATCTTTAATCTATGAGTTTTTCAATTTTACCCTTAATTTTATGATTTTAGTGAATTAATTCAATTTCATCACTACAACGCTTCAAAATTACCATCCAACTTTAGCACTTTTTTCAACATAGTCCCTCATCTTGGATATTTTAATTGCATCCTTATTGACCCCTCAAACTTCTAATTCTTTCAATTCAACCCCCGTTTTAATTAATTTTAGTCCTTATAGCTCCATGCTTCTACTTGTATTTTAATATATTTAATATTAATAATTTCTGTTATTTTCAAAAAAGCCACTAATGAAAGTAGAATTAATTAAAAAAGTAGGATTTAAATAATTTATTTTAACATTTGTCTCATTTGATAGATATATAAGAATGACTTTTTTTTGATAGTCATTAGAGTTTCGGTGTGTGATTCAAGATCTTATTATTTCATGTCTTTTCATTTTTCTTTTATTATCTCTCTCTCACTCACTCTCTAACCTCTCTTCTCTCTCCTTTTCTAAAATTAAAATATCACAAAAAATGTGGTTGATACCAAACTATACTATTTTGCAAAAAAAAAAAATTCACTTGCGGTAGTTTACTAAAAGCATTTTCAAACCATGCTAGAAAAGAAAAAAAAAAAAAAAAACACCCCAAAATTTGCACGTCATGGTGAACTTTTGTTTTTATCAATACCTTCCAATAAATTTATATGTGTGTGTTTATTTATGTTAAATCTCGGAGTTAGTGACAGGAAGGTGATTGGTGGTGGATCATAACCAAGTACAGGGATCTTCTCATTGCATGTGTTTCACGCGCGCCCTGTGAACAATTGCACATTATTTATAAATTCAGATGAAATCGAAAAGTAAAAGTTTTGGGTGGTGATTTGGGAAGAAGTATAGGGGAGTTGGTGGTGGTGGGTGGTGGTGGGTGAGTGGTGGTGGTGGGGCACGACCGAGGCTAATAATTCATTTTATTTTTTATAGTACAAAAAATATCTCTTGATTAACAACCAACCAAAAGGAATTCTGACCACGAACCCAAAGGCACAGGGGATTGGTGAGGGAGTTGGTGGATGTGGACCACTTAAATTCTTAGATATGCTATATTTTAAAAGTATTTTAAAAAATAATTTATTTTTATTTTTATTTTAAATTAATTTTTTATGGATGTTTTTAGATTATTTTCATGTGCTAATATTAAAAATATTTTTTAAAAAATAAAAAATATTTTTTGATATATTTATGAATAAAAAACAATTTCAAATATAACCTCGAACACATGAATAGACATTTAACGGATTGTTTGATATTGCATTGTTTTAAAAATATTTTTAAATTTGTTTTAACAAATATTTTTATTTTTTGTTTAAATTAATTTTTTGAATGTTTTTAAATCATTTTGATGTGTTAATAACAACGATATTTAAAAAAATTATTTTAATATATTTTCTAACTCATAACAATTTAAAAAACAAAATTAATTATACTCTCAAATATTATCTAATTAAAACACCCATTGAATTTCACAGTTTGTTTCTGAATTTAAATATTTTACTGGTGGTCCACAGAGTTGGTGGATCGTGCCACGTCCTGGGAGCCATCAAACACTCTGGAGAATCATAAAAGCACTGCAGAATCATAAAATTAATTGGAGAACCCTCGTCAATGAAAAGGGTTGTTTTAAACATGGGTTGATAAGTTCATTTAAGTACTTAAATTTTTTAATTTACTTTATTTTCTTATTTCAATTTATTTTCTACAAGATTATGTTAACTTGAATTATTTTTTTTGTTTTTTTTTTTTTAATATTGAATTGATTGAAAATTTAACTTTATAATTTATCTTAGTTTATTTTTTATTGAATCATCGTGGTCTTGTTAAAAAAATCATATCTTAAATATTTATTTTAAATCAAACTATGTTTTCACTAATAATTATATAGATTATATTTAAACCTATAAAGTCAACCAAATTATATTTTATCAATTCTTATATAATTTATTTATTTTTATTAGAATAAATACTAGCAACACCTGCATATACTACGATCCAAGAGATTCTAATGTAACGTGGTCATTGTATCTACATTATAGATTATGAATTGCAAATCCATTTAGAATCCAGATTTTGATAGGGCTCTTTTGTAAAAACAATATTAAATTTTATTGGTATGGTTAAGGTTGTTTTTCAAGAGATTCTTATGTAACATGGTCATTGAATCTGCATTATAGAGTGATTCTTCTATGAATTGCAAATCCATTTAGAATCCAGATTTTTGTAGGGTTCTTTTAGGAAAACATTATTAAATTTTATTGGTACAATTAAAGTTATTTTTCAAAATAATTTTTATTTATAAATATATTAAAATAATATTTTTTATTTTAAAACAAAAAATAAGAATAATTTTATTTTTATTTTTTTAAAAATATTTTTAAACACAATATCACGAAAGACCCCTTCAACTCGTCAGTCCTCACCAAACCTCACAAAAAATATATTAAAAAAAAAAATGAAGCTCCTTTCACCTCCCCCCTCCCTTTTTTTCTCAACCCTATATTGTTTTTAATGGAATATTTGTATGAATTAGTTTTATGAGATAAAATTTTAATTTTAGCAGAAAGAAAAAGATTAAAAAAAGAAAGGATTTCAATTTTAAATACGGATAAAATGCATGGCTAATCTTGCCGTTCCTAAATTTGAGGATTTCATCCTAGAATTTATTTTATTTATTTTACGGTTTCTGAATTTAGGAATATTTTTGAAATATAATTACAAAACATTTCCTGTACATCTATAACTACATGCGACTTGCTGCCAGGATTTAAAAAAAAATATTATGGAGTAAACAACTCCTAAGAAAAAAAATCCGAAGCGTGAGTGAATTTTGTTTAAGGCCAGGCATTTTATTATCCCTTTCAATTAATTACATTAAACCTAAACTAAAAAACATCACACTTTATCAATTCAGAAAAACATTGTTCACCGGAATAATGTTTTGCTTTACTATTTAATAAAAATAGTAACATTGTGATGATTCAATTAAAAACAAATCTAATATTAAATAATAAAATTTAAAAATATTACTAATAAATAAATAAAAATAAAGCATTATTCCGATAAATAGTGACTTGTGATTAGAGTTACAGTCAAACCTCTATTTTAATTTATAGTTAATTATTGTTAATTTGTAGTACATGTAAAACAAGAGAAAATAAATTGTTAAATTGATATACATGTTTTTCCACTTGAAAATATATTAAAACAATATTTTTTTAGACTTGTTATATTTTCATATTAGTACATCAAAATTATTAAAAAAATCTATAAAAATATTAATTTAACAGTCTTCAGATAAATAAAAATTTAAAAGATATTTTAAAACTCAAAATGGTATAAACGAGGAGACTAAAAGGGAAGTAGTAAACTATGCTACCAGTAACATGCCTAATGCTTTTTTTGTTTTTTTTTTGGAAAGAAAAAGAGGGTACATAACAAGGGTCATGCATATCGTAGGGTTGTTTTTCAGTATATTTTAAAAGTATTTTTTGAAAAAAATTAATTTTTTTATTTTAATTTTTTAAAATTATTTTTATGTTCTGATGTTAAAAATAATTTTTAAAAAATAAAAAATATTATTTTAATATATTTTTTAAAAAAACTTCAATTTCCAAACAGATGTGTAGAAAGAGTAAGGCAAGTGAATCAAGCTTACCCTAGGTTTTGTGATTAATTGAATATTTTTGTTCAAATTATATCAATGAAAATGGTATATATAACATCGTAAGTAAGCTATACTACCTAATTGGTCCGGTCTTCAAAGACATCTGAGGCAAGATCATACACTCTAATTTTGATAACTTTGTTTCTCGATTGAATCTCTAACAATTAGAGGACTCAAAATGAAATGGAGTTAAGAAGTAAGGACTACTTTTAACCTTATTATTAGTAAGCACCACAACACAGCACGTTCACTTTTCTATGGAATAATGCCGGTGCTGAATGAAGAGCATAAAATATCCAGATTCAGATTCCTTTTAAGCGAGTATTAGTGTCGGTTATTCAACCCGACAACTGGCACCTCTCATCACTCACCGTACACGCGATGGACAGCCAATGATTTAATCAGAAACTATTTTCACGCGCCTTTCCTCGTGCGTGACACACGCTGTAACCGACACCGACTCTCTTCGTCCTTGCTCCTTCGAATTTCGGGTCGGATTTAAAGGTATCACATTTTTTAAATTATATTTAAAATCTTATAATTAATCAAAACCTTTTGAGCACAGCAACAAAATATTCCTTTTGCTACACGAAGATGAAACTTTGTTGGATGCTCCACATATTTACTTATTATGCTTACAATAGCTATAATTTTTGGCCTTATTATAATTACATATATTAAACTTCCTATGATTTGTTTGTGGAGAGTAGTATCTATACTTATTCTTTCTAAATCCTTATATATATATATATATATATAACAAATTTTGTTGGAATAACTACAAAGTTGCAGCCCTTCATCTAAAATCTATCCAAAATTTATTCATCACATTCCTTATAAATGATAAATATACCACTTTATAATTGCTTTACCTCTATGCCCTAGGCTGATATATCAAACTTCTTTATCGTTGATCTTTCAAACTCAATAGCCTTTATGTAATTATTTTTATGTGAAAACGAGATCATGTATATACATACATATCAATAGTGTGTTTGTATGAACATTATGAAAATCTTTATTTTGGAAATAAAACTCTATTTGATCGTACCAAGCTCTTGTTATTTATTTTAATCAATAAAGTGCTTTTTTATACACTCTATTCTCATTTTTTTCGAGTAAGAAACCATGATGCTTGACATACACTTGCTCTTATATTTATTAAATCAAGAAGGATAATTTTACACCTAGTTGAAAGATGAACCATGATTGTTGTGCAATATCAGAAAGAAGCAATCTAATAATGTTTTATTTTGATAATCGGAACAAAAATCACTTTGTATGGAACTTTCAAGTTTATATACCTTTCTCCAACTTTCTATTTACTCACAACACCTTTCTCATTTGTCTTTTTTTTTTATTAATGCGAGTGTCCGAACTAGTTTGAGCACATCTACTAATTTTATGGGTCCTAAAATTAACGATCATGTAAATATCTGGTGATTATCATATTAGTAACTACAAGGCTTGAATCTGATACTACAGAGAGCAAATTCTATAGTTTCAAGCTTTTATCACTGAACCACTTACTAGAAAAATAATTTCTCATCATCTTTGTCTTGTAAATTCATGGCCTTTCACCGTTTTGTTTCTACGATTGCTTCTTTAAATGTAACACGTAACCAAAAGTGAACAACTGCTTCTTCACCAAACAATTCATCATCTATACTAGCATTCTTTTTTAAAGTGATTTCTTTGGTCTTGGACAATTTGTTGGTGCTCGGGTTTTAGAAAAAAAAATTCATGCTAAGCTGTGAAAGTTATTGATTTTTTTCCATTGGAAACTTGATAAATAGGTCTATAAAGATTATATATCTTTATATTCAAACTCGAAAACTGGAGTGAAAATTGCAAACCCTCTAATCACTCGAGAGAGTCTCTAACGAAGACGTGCTCTCATTTTCTTCCCACAGAAGAATGACTCACGGTGCTTAGAGTCCAAATTGACTAAAGAATAAGTTAAAGAGTAAGAAAAAACTTAAAAACTATAATTATATTAATAAATGATATAATATACAAATTCAAACGTTGAGCTTATAGATTAAAGAATTTCTAATTATTGCAGTTTCTACCTGAAAAGTCAAACAGGTGAGCTCATCGTCCAAATTCAATCCATTTTTGGTGCTCTCGTGGACCATCTTAACTTGTTCTTCGAAAAATCTTAATCCTCTAATCACAGTCAACATTAGGTGTATGCGTCCCCAATTTGGCAGGAAATGGATCATTACGAGACAAGACTTCAATAAAAAAACAGCTTCAGCAGGTGAAGACTACAGAAAAAACCTACCACCAACCCCAGCCCAGCCGGAGATTTGCCGTGGTTGGTGAGCTCTGACACTGTTCCTTTCACCACCAACCATTGATGGCTGCATTTAACTACTCCCCCTTCGTTCTTTCCTGCTTTTAAATACATTCTACTCCCACTCAAGGCTTGCATCATACATATATTATATTGCTTAAGCCTCTCATGTGTTTCATGTTTATAATTCAATTTAATTAGTGACGAATTAGCCATGTAATTAAGGCATCGGCTCCTCCTAACCACCAAGGATTAACTTTCTATATTAATTTGCTAGGATTTGTATTAGATGGCATTGTAATTAACACCACACCATGGCCTTTTGGCTCTGTCACCTTGCGAAATCACAGCACACACGTCTGCATGCTTTTGAGTTTCGTCAGTAATATATTCGTGCTGCATGCTTTTGAGTTTTCTTTAAATTATATATTTTGTGTTTTTATATCCGATGTCAAAATAGTTTTTTTTTTTTTTAAATTAAAAAATATATTATTTTGTCAAATAGAGCTGTTATGTTTGTATTTTTCTTGAAATAAGAATTGTTCTAGTAAGTAGCAAAAGATGGATTGTATTATAGTTAGAATTATATTGTATATTTTTCCTATTTAAATCCTATTGTAACAACAATTACATAATTGAAATACTGAAATTAATCGCATTTTGAATTCTTACATGGTATCAGAGCAAATCTCGAAATTTTTCCTTTGAATTGTATTGCTGAATTTTTTTTCCTTGTTTCTGGTTCGAAACCCAGAAATCAATCTCTACAGTGCTTGTTTATCTATGATTACTGTTCATCAAACCCAGAAATTGATTCCTACAGTACTTCTTCATCCACCGGTTACTGTTCATCATCACAAAAAACCTAGAATCTCTAGTTCGTATTGATTGCTACGATTATTGTTCATCATCTCTTCTTCGTAAGCAACACCACTGTTCATCAACAACGGTGTTTGTTCATCAACACTGCCATTTTTACTTACCTTTAGTGATTTGCTACGTCATCAGAAATCTATAGACCCATCCACAAAACTGTTCATCAACAACTTCATCTTGGTCCACAGACTCCATCTATAAACCTAGAAATTCATACACACTTCACAGACCCATCGACACCGAGACCTATCTGCTTGGTATGTGCATCAACTCCCTTCACAGACCCATAAGAAATTGTCCAGAAATTACCCATCATATATTAACCAAAACACCCATCAGAAATCCTAGAAACCCACTGAAATCCTAGCCACCACTTCAACCCACCAATTCCCAATCCAGTTGGTATTGTTCGTATTCGTAAGAGACAGATGGGTCATGGAAATGAGAAAAATGAAAGTGAGAGGGAGTGTTTAATTCGGGTTATAAACCGGGTGGGCTGATATGTTCTCATTGCAATGAAGCGGGTCATTCAAAACAAAAATGCTACGAAATTATTGGTTACCCTGATATCCCGAAAAAATATTGGAAAAGGTATGGTTAATTTTATGAAAACTGAACAGGTTCAACTTACAACGAATGTTGTTCTTCCATGCACAATTGGTAAAATTTCTGCAAACTCTGTCATTACTAAAAATAGTACTTGGATTATTGATACAGGTGCATCCGATCATATGACTAGGGATTCTGGCAATTTAAAGTTCTTGAAACCCTTCTCTCAGTTAGTTATTTGCAAAGCTAATGGTAGTACCTCCCCTATTATGAGGGAAGAGTCTATAACCTTGACCGATTCTCTAACTCTAGATACTGTTCTCATTGTTCCATCTCTTGAATACAATCTATTGTCAGTTAGCCAAATTACGTTTACCTTGGCATACAATCACTTTTTAGCCTCTCTTTTGTTTTTTTCAAGACATTCTAACCCGAAAGATTCTTGGTTATGGTGTTAGATGAGGAAATCTGTATTACCTAGAGTTAACAGAAAAAGAGGATCAAAACTGAGTCAAGCACATCAGATAGAAAATCAAGACAAAAAAAGCTTTTGTATGGTTATGGCATCGAAGACTAGGACATCTCTCTTTTGGGTATCTCAAGAAGCTCCAACCACATTTATTTTCAGGTTTAAGCAATTTGGATTTTCATTGTGAAATTTGTGAACTAGCCAAAAACCATCGTATTCCCTATTTACCAAGTTTACATAAAAGTTTAGAACCTTTCACAGTCATCCACTCGGATGTTTGAGGCCTTGCAAAAATTCTGTCATTTTCTAATACTTGCTATTCTGTTACATTTATTGATGAATGTATTTGCATGACCTGAATATCTCTTCTCCAAAATAAAAGTGATGTAGGTACAACTTTTCAGGAATTTCATAAAATGATGACGACGACAGATTCATACACTTCAATTTGACAATGGTAAAGAATTTGTGGATCATTTTTTAGGGGATGTCTTAAGCCATCATGGAATTAGACATCAAACCTCATGCACATATACTCCATAGCATAAAGGACTAGCAGAACAGAAAAATAGGCAGATTATGGAAATCGTTCAGGCTTCTCTTTTTGGTATAAATATGCCAAAGGTCTATTAGGGTGAGGCAGTAAAGTCCGCTGCTTATTTAATTAATCGAACACCATCTAGTGTGATCGGATTCCAAACCCCCCAACAGAAGATGAAATCCCTGTTTTCCGTCCCTCATCTCCCAAATCTAGAGCCACGGATATTTGGATGTACGGTGTATGTTCACATACCTAAAGTCCTACGAGATAAACTTGATCTATGTGCAAAATAATGTGTTTTTGTAGGATACCCAGAATTCCAAAAAGGATACAGGTGTTATGATCCCCAATGTTAGAAGATGCGTGTGACCTTGGATGTGTCGATTCAAGAATAGAACCCTACTGTTGTGGGGGAGCTTATGGACCTTCTCTTCAGGGGGAGAGTAACCTTGAAGAGAATGAAGGGTTATTTAAGGTGGAAGAAAATGGATGACTCATGTAAAGAAATATTGGGGAAATTTCGGTGGCTCCCAATATCCAAAACCAGGATGCTGATTTGGAATTCTGCACAGATCAGAGTATTCTCAGTAACACCCCCCTTTGACTACAGAGGTGCCTACATATACACCATTAATTAAAGAATCAACCCAAAATGGCCCTCCTCAGGTATCTCTAAACCCTATTTTTAATGAGATTAATGAAACTTCTGTCCTAGAAAAAAATATGATCAACAAATATCCACAAAGACTAAACCAAGAAACAGTATGAACCTGACCCAAGAAACAAAACTAAATACCCCATCAGTAATTACATCTCTTCCCATAGATTATGAGAATCATATACATTTACTGTTAATCAATTATCCAATGTGTCTATTCCTAGTAATGTATAGGATGCATTAGCAGACCTAAAATGGACTAAGGCGATGAATGAGGAGATGGAGGCACTACAAAGAAATAACACTTGGGAGCTGTGTACACTGCCAAAAAGGAAGAAGACAGTTGGGTGCAGATGGGTGTTCACAATAAAACTCAAGGCAGATGGTAGTATTGACAGGTATAAAGCAAGGATGGTTGCAAAGGGGTATACATAGAAGTATGAGGTTGATTATCAAAAGACCTTTGCTCCAATTGCAAAGATCAATACTATTCGCATCCTTATATCTCTAGTAGTGAATCGAGACTAGGTCTTGCAACAATTTGATGCAAGAACTCCTTCCTCAATGGAGACCTTGAAGAAGAAGTATACATGGAGTTACCATCTGGAGCTAAACACAAGTCCTTGATTGAAGTTTGCAAATTGAAGAGGGCATTATACGGTCTTAAACAATCACCCTGGGCTTGGTTCGAAAGGTTCTCGTCTACGATGAAGGAATTTGGCTATAACCAAAGCAACTCGGATCACACCTTGTTTATAAAACACAGAGAAGGCACAATTATGACATTAATTGCGTATGTGGATGATATGATGCTAACAGGAGATGACCCAGAGGAAAGAATAGTACTACAACAGTTTCTGGCATCCAAATTTGAAATGAAAGATCTCGGATAATTAAAGTATTTCTTAGGAATTGAGGTCTCGAGGTCAAAAACAGGGATATGTTTATCACAAAGAAAATATGTGTTAGATTTGTTAACAAAAACTGGAATGCTAGCGTGCAAACTTGATGACACACCTATGAAAATGAATCACAAGCTTTGGGAATCAGAAAACTAGATGCCAATGGACAAAGGGCGTTATTTACGGTTAGTGGGGAGACTGATATATTTATCTCATACTAGGCTAGACATAGCCTATGCAGTGAGTGTGGTGAGCCAATTCATGCACTCACCAGGAGAAGAACACATGGAAGCAGTATATCGAATCTTAAGATACTTGAAGAGTGCACCAGGAAGATGACTACTATTTTCAAAAAAAGAGGTTCATGAGATTAAAGGGTATACAGACTCAGACTGAGCAGGAAATCAAACTGATAGAAGATCGACATCAAGTTACTTTACTTTTGTAGAAGGTAATCTCGTCACATGGAGAAGTAAAAAGCAGAATGTAGTCGCTAGATCAAGTGTAGAGGCAGAATACCGAGATATGGCTCATGGTGTGTGTGAGTTACTATGGATTAAACAAGTATTACAAGACTTGAGAATTGATTATGGAACATCCATGGGTCTACACTGTGATAATAAGGCAATTATTGAAATTGCACACAATCCGGTACAACATGATTGTACCAAACACGTTGAAGTCGACCGACATTTCATTAAAGAGAATCTCGATCAGAAAATTATAAAATCACTGTTTGTTCTGTCTGAAGATCAGTTGGCCGATATGCTCACAAAGACAGTTTTAGGAAGGGTGTTTTATAATGCAATTAGCAAGTTGGGCATGATAAATATCTACGCCCCAACTTGAGGGGGAGTATTAAATAGAGCTGTTATGTTTGTATTTTACTAGAAATAGGAATTGTTCTAGTAAGTAGCTAAAGATAGATTGTATTATAGTTAGAATTATATTGTATATTTTTCCTATTTAAATCCTATTATAACAGCAATTACATAATTGAAATAATGAAATTAATCGCATTTCGAGTTCTTACATATTTTAATATATTACAAAAAATACTTTGAATAACAGCTCTACTAACATAGCAACAGCTTAGCAGCTCTACTAACATGGCTTTAATATAGTAATAAGGGGAATATAGAAAATTGAATTAACTTACTTAATATTAATATATTTATACAAATTTCAAAAGGAATATTGAAGTAGAATTCGAAATCAATATAGAATAGAAGCATAACACAGAGTACAGAGAGTGGACATTACATTAATTTCCTCAACAAAGCTGGTGCTTGCATTAATATATGTATAGATTTATAGCTGGGTAATAGAAATGAACATCTGTGAATGAGTCTACAACCTGTTCAACAAATCCTTAAACCCCCAGAACGAAAACGAAAGCAATTTTTGCTCTTAAATGTGAGGAATTAGCAAAAAACTCTTATCCCAATCCATGCTATACCTAAACCACGGCTAATGGAATCACCGGATCAAAGCTACCATGCAATGTTCTTGCCCCTGGTGGTTGTCTCTTCTTCATCGGTTTGGTCTCCACCTCTTTCCCTGCCATGTCATCCCTGAAAGTAGAGTGTAAAGCCGGCACCACCGATTGTGCGACGCCGTCTCTAGCTGCTCCGCCGTGAATAATTAAGCACTCTAGTGATGCCCGCATAGTGAAAAGATTCAGCAATCTGCAAAGCAGTAACGCCCTTACTAGTTCTTGCCTCAACATCCGCTCCTTTCTTGACCAAAAACTCAATCAAATCTGCATGACCAGACTCCACTGCGCAGTGCAATGCAGTGTAGCCATCTTCATCCTTTGCATCAACGTCACTTCCCTTTTCAATCAAAACCCTCACAGCACCAGCTTTTCCTTTGAACGCAGATCTATGCAATGCAGTCCATCCGTGCTGATCACGGCCATTGATTGCCGCCCCATTTTCAATCAACCTGCTGATAATCCTCACCTCTCCCTTACGTGCAGCTATGCATAAACTGTCACCCAATCTCAAGGCATCAAAAAGGCGAGTGTGGCCATATTCTGCAGCAATATCACAGGCAATCTTACCATTCTTATTGCGGATGTCTTTATTGGCACCTTCATGTAACAGCAGCTTGACCATGTTCTCATCTCCCAATCCCGCAGCTATGTGCAGGGGTGTATCGCCATCTCCATTATTGCGAATATCGGCTTCTGCTCCGCTAGCTAACAAAAGCCGTGCGCAATCGCGTCTATGCTCCTCGACAGCAAGATGCAGGGCGGTGTTTCCATCCCTAGTGAGAGCGTTGGCGTTGGCTCCTTTCAGTAAAAGAAGCCTTAGCACCTCAAAATGCCCCCCTCCAGCTGCTAGGTGGATTGGACCCCAAGTTGAGGACTGTGATCTTTCTGTGCTGGCTCGACGAGATAATAAAAGCTCAACAATCAAAGCCTCACCAGATCTTGCGGCTGCCTCAAGTGGACTAGACCCTGACCGGCCTTGAAACTCCACATCCGGCTCAAATTCAAGAAGCAACTGTACAATGTCTGCTCGGCTTTGAGAGATGGCTATATGAAGTAATGTCTGCCCATGAAAATCAACTGCATCAGATGGATTCATGCCGGGTCACTATGATCAAGCACTTCTCTGATCTCATCCATGAAGCCATCCATAACCAGCTGAGCCAGAATCGGCGACCCGACAAACATGACCTTGATACCGCTATCTATGAACACTTGTTTTTTCCTGGTTGTGAACCAGTCACTAGGAACTGAATCCATACATGATGTAGCATCTTTGATTGCTGCGCCAGGAACCACCACGCTGTGCAAGAGAAACGAGTCCTCACTGTGAGGAAATGTCTCTGGAAGAAGAGAACCTAGAGAGAGATGATATGTGATCTCTACAGTTAGTGCTGCAAGAGGAGATATGATTCCTGACCGTGGCTTGATCGTGTACCGGGTCTTGTTCAGGGCCTGGATCCTGAAGGCCACCGGCATAGTGTACATGACATTGCGGAGAGTGAGCTCACCATAGCATTTCCGTCCAGGTTCAACTCTGATAGCTACAAGATTTGATGGCTCCAAACCAATAAGCCTGTCCATTTCTCTTCTAGACTGTACAAGTAATCTTGATATGCTCCGAATGGATTCTTGAAGTTTCTGTTTTAATCTACAGGTTCTTTCACAGTGGTTTTTGATGGATGGTGCTAGGGAAGGATTAAACCCATGAAGAGAGGAATTAAATTTAAGAGAATAATATGAATTATATTTTGGGTTCTAATTAATAATTTAAGTTTTTAGATGAGATGATTCTTTAATATGGTATTAGAATTTTATTGACCCAGCGGTCACGAATTCGAATCTCATCACCCTATTCTATTTGATAAAAATCAAGAACAAGGTAGTGTGAGTTTGTACAAGTTTCAAGCTCAAAAGATTTTTATTCACTTATGAGAATATATTAAAAAATAATATAAATTATATTCTAGAACATCACCTAACTACTTGAACTTTTAAGAGAAATAGTTATTAATATTAAAAAGAAGATGACGAAGGAGAGCCGGCAGTAACGAGGGGTGCCAATTGGTGGTGCTAAAAACAATGAAAGACTTGTTCTATTCCCTGTCCTGACAGTATAAAATCCTAGGCATAGCACGGGAAGTTCATTTCTGCAAGTCATTTTCAGTGATGTCCTGTGCTATGTATCTGAGGACTAATATTTAATTGTTTTAATGGAGTTTACTCCAAAATAAATCATTTAATTAGATCACAGAATGGTATCTTTGCAGAATTTATGGAAAAACATATAAACTAATGTGAACACTTGAGCTTTTCAAAGATGCCTGTCTCCTTAAAAAAACTATATAATGGTGCTTTTCATTTTACTTGGCCAACCAAATTCATGATGATACATGTATATTTTTACATACGTCATATACTGGTTAGTACGTCTATACAGCTGCTGTTTTTTATTTAAATTACTTTGATATCCTGATAATGATATTACAAATAAATTTAAAAAGTAAACAAAACATTATTCTCAAACTCTTTTAAAAAACATTTTAGAAGTTGATTGGCACTCGCTCGACAATTGTAACAACCCACATATGGCTAATCTGTACTTCAGATTGACATGTGGATTTTATTTTGTGTAGTCTTTGTCAAGGGCGAGAAAAAAACTGAAAAACTAATTAAACCGAAAACAATTAACTGAAAAAAAAAACTGATTAGATTTTTTTTTAATTTTTGGTTGGTTTTTGATTTTTTAAGGAAAAAATGGTAAACTGAAACCAAACCGGTTCAAATTTAAAAAATGCCATAATTTTTTATTCTTCTGGTTCAGTTCAATTTTGTTTGGTTTGCTTCCATTTTGATTAAATAGGAGAAGGAAAAACTTGGTTAAAGTAAAAAAAAAGCTTAAAAACCGATACTATTTTTCAGTTTTTAGTTCAAAAACAGAATCGAACCTTAACCGGTTGGTTTAAACCAGGTCCGTTTTTTTTCCCGGTTTGGTTGTTTTTATTGATAAAAATCGAACCAAACCTAACCAAAAATACTCACCCTAGTCTTTGTTATACTGAGTCATTTATGTTCCTTTCCAACTCGTTTATGGTCATGCTCAAAGACATATTCTGGTGATGACGATGGGGTACGCAGGCCAAGAAAGGACCATGAGATCCCATGAAACAATATGGAGTGGATGTGTCCAATACTTTTTTTTCTTTTTTTATGTTGTGGTAAAGATCATGTGGAAGACATTATTGATGATCAACTTTTGTTTCTTCCCTGTGATCGTGGAGAAGGAACTGAATTCATGGTTTTCATTAGCCTTACTGTAAATGAAAACTACTGCAATTCCTAAAATGCCGAGTTTTGAAGCTTATTATACTACACAAGAATAGATAGCATCTGTTATTAAAGAACACTAATTGTGCTCTCAAGAATTCACTGGAAGAGAAACAATGTCTGCTGCAATGGTATTTACCTCTCTTTTTTATACCCAACCATCAAACCTTTTCTTTTAATTTCATCATCTTGCTTTTTATACGATTAACGCACGATCTTAAGTATTTTTTTTCATGATTTTGTTTTGTAAAAACAAATGTGATTTCATTGCTTGTGAAAAAATCATAACACGAGGACCAAAATTGACAACGAAAAAAATATACAAGTTTTGTTTTTGAAATGGTTCATGGGGTGTCTTTTCAAAGATTTTGGCCTTTAGAATTTTTTATTCTTCTTTTCTGTAATTTTTATAGAAAGAAAGCTAAAATAGATCGGTGATATACTGTTCAACCACACTGAAATCTACTTTGGATTGGAACAGTACATGCACTGTTGCCTTTTAAAAATTCAAAAGTTCATTATACGCGAATTAAGAATTAAAAAGAAAGCTAATGCACCGCGACTTTAACTCTGCGTGAATTAAAAACTAAAAAGAAAGCTAATCTTGAACTGTTGATTCTGCGCAAACAGTACATGCATTCCTGCCTTTTAAAAATTCAAAAGTTTACTCTGTGCGAATTGAGAATTAAAAAGAAAGCTAATGCACTACGACCTTAACTCTACACGAATTAAAAACTAACAAAAAGCTAATCCTGCACTATTGACTTTGCACGAATTAAAAATAAAGCTAATCTTGCTTACTTTGTCACTGTTCATACTCCTTTATTCCTTGCCCTCTCAACCCAGTTTTGTGCCCTGCACTATTCGCGGGTTCAATGGGAAAAGTTTTAATGTTTCTGCTCCTTAATAGTCTCCTGAAAAACACAATTCAACAACTAATCCTTCAAATTAATTAATGTGTTTTGTCAGTGGGTGCAATCGGAGGTAGTTAAAAGCCTTGAGAACTTCAATTTCAACTCATTGCTTACACACAACCGTGGGGAAAATGACGATGGATTCAACAGGTTTAAGAGATTCCTCAAGTGTGTTTTCCATCTTTCTGTCCATTCATTATCTCTTCAAAGCCACAATTCAGCACCCAATACAAATACATAATTAATGAGTTTTGTCTTCAGTTGGATTTGGCAGCAAACCAATTCTTTGCCAAAAGCAAATTTTAGTCCTCTGTTAGATAAATCACAACACAAATGAGGTTGCCACTTTGGTGTGGTGCCGACATGAAATCGATGGCATTTGTGGAGACCCACGCTCCACGTCAGCTCTGTCAAGGTGACAGGGCTGTGGAGGATAGAGACAGCCACGCAATTGGTTCTTCTTTTGCGTCGCAATTATAATTACTCACATTTCTGTTCGTGCCAACGGTTTGAGCTCTTTGGTTATGCTCATTTATGGTTTCCCCTCTGTATGTAGACCTTGGTTGCTTCCTTCGTCGGTTCTTAACCATCGTTTCTTCCATTGCCGATTAGTCATATCTTTGCCCTTTGTTGCCTCTTTAGTTTCTTTTGTTTGTTTGTCTTTCATGCCTCAATTTCCTTGACCATTGTTTGGTTCAAAGGTTTAATTGGTTCCTCAATTTCTCATTGCGTAGTTTTGCCTTTCTCTGTGTCAGTGCTTATTGTCTTCGTCCACTGCCCAATTATTGTTGCTACTGCAATTGGTACGTTTTCTTTGTTGTTGCGGTTGCTAAATTGTTTGTGATTGCCACATGCTTGGTGTTGTTTCTTCAATACCCTCTCTTTCCCATTGTCTGCAAAATGCCATGGTCATTGCCAAAATTTCTCTTCCTTGATTGCTGATTTTTGTTCCCTTTCATGTCTGTTTTTGTCACCTATCAAAGGAATTGATTGGTGGGAACTTGCTTGAAAATTATGTTTTGCTATGTTCTTTTCTGTTTGAGTTGTTGTCGCACTTCTTTCTTAAATCTTAGTGAGAAACAATTTCAATTGGTTGTTGCTTATTTTGCAACTGGTTTAGATATTTCATCCACTTGTTTTGCTGCTATGCTGCTATCGAAATTGAAGATTGTTTTTAACTGTCTCCGTAAAAATTTCTGTTTTGATTTGCTGTTGTTGGTTTCAATTGCTTTTGTCAATTGCAAACAATTTCAGTTTGTTGTTGATGCCTTTCCAGCTGCTTAGAAAAATTTGTTCGGTTGCTTGCCTGCTGTCTTGTCATCAAAATTGTTGATTGTTTTAACTTTTTTTTTTTTGTGAAAATTGTTGATTCGGTTTTCTGTTGTTGCTTTCAATTTCTGGTTTCAATTGCCAGTTGGATGGGAACTTTGTTGGGGTGAGAAACAATTTTGGTTTGTTATTGCTGATTTCTAAGCTGCTATAAAGATTTTATCAAGTTGCTTTGCTGCTATGCTATCATCAAGAGTGTTAAATGTTTGAACTTTTTAAACAAAATTTTTTGTATTGTCTTTTCTTAACTTTTACATGTGATGATAACTCTGTTGTTAATTCTTATCTTCGTGGTTTTTTTTTTCTTGTTCCTATTACAATTTCCATAAGTTTACCAATTCCTGTTAAGATACTTCTTGCGCTGATTTCAAATGCATTTTATTAGGTATTCTTGATTTTTTAGCTCCTTTGTTTGGGATACTACTTTGTTAAGATTAAGGTTTGCTCAAGTAAATTTGCTGGTGTGTGCACAATTGATGTCAAACATTAATGTATTTGTTTCTGTTACTTTGTCATACGACAGAATCAAGGGCATTGGCTGCTGGAATGCAATTTCTTGCTTTGTCTTCGCTTATTGTCTTTATTGTTTTCCGTCATCAGTATTATGTGTGTTCCAATTATTAGTCCTGCTGCAATTGCTAGGCTTTTATTGATGCCTCTTCATTGGTTTTCCTTGATTTTCTTATGACAGATCATTTAATCATTGTCAGGTTCTGCTTGTTGTTGGTTGTTCGTCGACTGCTTTGGTTGACTTACTGCTTCGTTAACATTAAAGTTTGGTCAATTTAGTTTGCTGGTGTGTTTGACAATTTTGTTAACTGTAACATTAATGTTTTCGTTTCTTTTACTTTGCCACTGAATTATCAGCTGCTGTTGATTTTTTGTTGTTTAAGTTGCTACTTAGGATCAAATATTGTTGCAATTGCTTTGCTAGTATGTGCACAATTTAATTACATTGGACATTGATGTCCATGTGTCTTTTGTTTGACTACATTCTATTGTTTCCTTCACATATTTCTCAAAGCTTTTTTTCTTCCATCAAACACGTTGGTTGTTTAAACTTTGTTATGTTCTGTTGCAATTTTCATGTTTTTTGTTTTGTTGCTGCCCATTTTTGGTCCACTTATTTGCTTGATGTTATGTTGAATTACTTTATATTTAACAAATTGTTTTAAATTATTATTTACCAACTTCAATATTCTCTCATATTGCCATGCTTGATGAAATTTGTGTTTTGGATTCCCTGAAAATTGTCCTTACCATTGCTTTTTTATATTTGGGTTTCTTTTCCAAGCAGTCCCCCCCCCCCCCTTCTTAACAATTATTTAAGGTTTCACTTCATTCAATAATTAGATCATTGGAGTTTTTGTGTTATTAGAAAAAAAAATTTGGCCATAAATATTCTTTTGGTTGTGATGTTGGCTGATAAAACATGGGAGCCATATTGCGACTAGGACCCAAAAAAATCGGCATTAGTTGCTAGGACATGTTTTTAATTTGAATTTTTTATAGCAATGCTAAAAAAAATTCCAATAAAAAATAGATACATATATCAAGCGCTGCTTTAACTTTAAGAAATCAAAAAACAATAATAAATAAAATATATACGATGTTTGGTTCTGAATCACTTACACATAAAACCAAATTAGAGATATAATATTTGGATTTTTTTTACTTGCCCATTGTTGTTCTTAGCTCATGTTACAAACCACCTCCATTTTGCGTTGGGCTAGTGTAGCCTACCAATAAAAAAATACAATATAAGAAAAACAAATTATCATAGAGTTGCAAAGAATTTACAAATGTCTTTAGTCAACCACAAATTAAATAGTTCTGGTCAAATATATCTCAATGATTAATTAGGCAACCTCTTGGATTAATTTATTGCTTCGTTACCGTGTTAAAGAAGATTCCAAAAAAACAAATGTCGGATACAAAATGGTGTTTCTCTTATGTTGGTTTGTTAGGCTTTATTATTCGCCTTTTCACCTTTTCAATTGTGTTTTTGTCTGCCATAAAAAATAGTTCTTGCGTTGGTTAATAAAGCACTTTCCTATTGTTGTTGCTGGTTTGTCAGGTGCTTTTGCCTTATTGCTTATTGGGTCGCCACTTTGGGTTAAAACATGCTCTGATTCCTTCACTGGTATGTGCAAAGTTTGATGACATAAAAATTTGTTTTGCTTTGTTTTTCCTGCTTTGCTATAGGTTGTTATTTTCTTCACATTTTTTCAATTCAATTTTACGTTGTCATAAAAAATATTGATTATCTAGACTGTGTTTGGGAAACTGTTTTACCTATATTTTGTTCACTTTTAGTTATGGTGATACATCTGTCTTTAATTGTCGTCTGTTCTTTTTTCCTGACTTATTATGCAATTATCAAAAAACAATTTCATTGTTATCCATTGATTTACTTGATGTAGCGTTAAAATACAAGTAACTTTACTATCCAAATTTTAAATCATCGTTATAAAACAAGTCTCAAAAATTCATTAGGCTCGCTCTTTAAATAATTTATTGTTTTGTTGCAAGATCCAAAAACATTGCAAAAAAAAAGATTGATACCAAATTCAAGAGCTATTTCTACGGTATGGAATGATTTATCTGCAATGAATTTGATCGATTGCACTTTTGCGATCTATCGGTGAAATGATTGCCCGAACAATTACAACAATACCATCATTCATTAAGCTAGATGCATAAATCAAATAACCCTCTATTGACAAAAACAAACAGCTCATGCTCAAAAAAAGATTTAATAATGACAATTTCATTGTTTAGCGAATGAATTAATCGACAAAAAAAAGAGTCTAAAAATGATGTAGCCTATCAATTAACAAATGCATTATTACAAAAAAAGGCCCTGAACCATTAGTCCATGTTTGCAAGAAATTTAAAAACATCTTTAATTGGTTAAAGTTTTAATCGTCATGATCAAACAACTCTTATAAATTCTTTATTCTCGTTCCACAAAAAAACTATTGTTTTGTTATGAGATTCAAGAACATTAAAAAAAACAAATCCGATACAAGAATAAAGAGCTGCTTGCATGATATGAAATCAAAAAACAATGATGGGAAATAAATATTTCTTTGATTGTAATTTGACTATTTGCTAATGATATTATTCGTCATACAAATAAAGTATACACAACAATCAATCAGCTTGGTCATGTTCAATAAATTATATCGATTACAATTTTGCGGTTTGCCCATTAAATGATTATCCAAATGATTAAAACAATAACAACATTCATTCAGGTAGATACATAAATAAAATAACCCTTAGCTGACAAAAAAAACAACTCATCTTCAGAAACATTAAACAATTGCAGTTTTGTTGTTTGCCAAATAAATTATTCAAGAAATCAGTAAAGCAATCCCAACAGTGATGTAACCTACCAATTAACAAATGCATTGTTAGAAAAAAAAATGAACTAGTTCATTAATATATTATGTCATATTTGCAACAAATTTACAGACATCTGTCGTTGGCCAAAGTTTAAATCGTCATAAGAAAACAAGTCTCAGAAATTTGTTAAGCTCGCTCATTGAATAATTTTTTCTCTTCTTACAAGATCCAAGAAGATTGAAAAAATAATCATGTTAGATGTAGAAACCAAGAGCTACTTCCACGGTATTAAATCAAAATATGATGAAGGAAAAAAATTATTGCAATTTTACTATTTGCTGATGAAATTACTAACCAAACAAATCAAAGATTACACAACAATAAATCAGTTTGGTACTCAAAGCAAATAGCTCACCTTCAATCCATTCTATCGATTGCAATTTTGCGATCGACCGATTAAATGATTATGCAAAAAATTAAAACAATAAAATTATTCATTTAACTACATACATAAATCAAATTACCATTTGCTAACAAAAACAAACAACTCATCTTCAAAAAAATTTAACGATGACAATTTCATTTTCAATCGCGTGAAAAAATTGACAAATTCTTACAACATGTCCAACCATTAATCAACTGGCTACAAAAAGAAAATCATCCTTCATAGATTTTATCAATTACAATTTTGCGATCTACCAATTAAATAATATTCAAGACAATTATAACGACTAACAATTAATTAATTTTTTTAACAAAAAAATTCAACTGATTTCATCAACTAAAGTGTTACTACTTGCCAATTAAAACATTGTTAGAACAACTAAAAGATTCCCCACAAAAAAACAATTTGATGGAATAAACTAGTTGACTAATCTTCAATAAGTGTTAACAATCACAGTTTTGCGCTCCGCCGTTCAAATAAATCAACAACCAATTAAAAATATTTCAACCAGTAATCAACTAGCTGCAAAAAATTAACTCCTCTTCAATAAAGTTTTTCAAACAAAATTTAACAATTTGGTGATTAAGTAATTATGCTGGCAATTAAAACAATTGCAATGATGAACCAAATTTAAACATAAAACAAATAACTAATATTTTATAGATTTTAGCATATGCTTTTCCACTATCTATCAATTAAATAATTCATCAGATTGTTCAAGCATGCCCACCAAACAATTGGTATTTGTAGGCATCAAATAGCTCATATTTGGCTAATTTAATCAACTGCAATTTTGCTATCTACCCATTGTATTATTACCCAAACAGTTACAACAAGACAAACAATCAAATTCTTTACTATACAGAACCAATTGATTTTGTATTTGCAAAAGGTCAACAAATATCTTTAGTTGACTAAGATTGATATCGCCGTCATGAACCAAATTCAATAATTATTTAGGCTCGCACCTTGAATAATTGTCTGCTTTATTATGAGATCAACAAATAGCTTCATTTGTCATTGTGCCGTCGCGTTGTTCACATTGCCCTAAAGTTTGTGCTTTTTTAAAAAAAAAATGTAGTCCATTTCATTTGAATTGTTTTTGCAATGTTTGGTTCCTCCAATTTCAATATATGCACCAATGACTAGCCGACGATAATTCTTACAAGGATTGCATATATTTACTAATGAACAAGATTGTTCATATAACACACCATAGCTAGAGAATGAAGCTCCTTCATGGTCAGTTGGTGTGTTAACATAGTCTTCAAGGCTAAACACAAATTATAATCCTTATCCCGCCAATACTCAACGCTTTCCATTATATCACGACAAGACTTCTTCCTCTTAGGCATCATTGTTTCCTCAAAATCAGCATGATCATTGCTCATTTTCCATGATAAGCAATCAATCTTCCCATCACATTCAATGTCTCTATTGTTTGTACAAGATCTTGGTGTAGTTGACTCAACATCTTTCAATCATGATCTTATGTCTTTTATCAATGACCAACAAACAATTGGGCAGGCTTCATATCAAAGAAAGAGATAGTTTGTTCAATATTTATCAACTAAATTGTTTTTGATTTATATACTTTCCATGTATTTATTGCCACATTTCACACAAAATTTTCATACCTAGGAATTTCTCATGAGTACATTGACTTTGGAAGCAAAAATTTTTGAAGTGCTGAATTGCAAGACACTTTTTTGGCTTAATGAGCGTCTTGCACATTCAAGTCAGTCCACTCCAAGATTCTCTCTTTGTTGTTTTAGTGGGAAAATTAAGCTCCCATGACCACTACCAACACCTCAGCTTCTTGATGACTTGTTTAACATTATATTCGGTCAGAAATCCAAAAGGTTTCGTGTAAGTAGTCATGCCTATAACTCTATGTTTGCTTTTACATCCATGAGAGAAAATGTTGATCAATTAGTTAATCGTCAATTTGGCCCTTATGTTTTTAAGATAAATGTCCGTTGTAATCATCTTATGGGATCTCTATTACCTTCTAATGAGAATGCTCTAAAATTTCCCCAACTTTATATTTATGATGTTACAAACAAGGTTTCAAATCGTATGTCACAATTCTTGCATTCAACCTCTAATTCATCATTGGATGAGACTATAGTTGGTGATCTTATTTAGATGCTTTCCTTAACTAATTATTTAGTTGGCTTATTTCGTCATGCGTCACAAAAACTCTTAGAACCTAGCAATCCTGGCTATAAACTACAGTTGTTTTGTCAAAGAACTAATGACACTAAACAATATAATGATCCAACTTTAGATGATATTGGTGGCTTCATTGTTGGGGATATTGGTGAATATTGGCCAGAACGAATATTATTATTGAAACTTGGTCAAGCACTTTACAGAGAATTTCCAAGTTACATCCAAAATTTATGGCGTTACAATATCCTCTTCTATTTCCATTTGGTGAAGACGATTATTGAACTAACATTAGTTTTGCAAATCATGACAGCGATAACTCTGGAAAACATCAAAGAGTTCTGATGAGAGCTTTTTATGCTTATCTTATTCAAGAGAGAGAATATGGCGAAGACACTCTTATAAAAGGTGGTCGCCTTTACCAACAATTTTAAGTTGATGCTTTTGCCAACATTGAAGAAGACAGACTTGACTACATTAGAATGAACCAAAATGATCTTTGGTATGATCTATATCATAACATCAGTGAAGTTGTGCTTAAAGGAGATGTTCAAGGATCATCACCTGGAAAAATTATTCTTCTATCTTCTGTAACTGGTAGCCCGCGGTATATGATTAATAATTACCAATGGCAATTTGTAGAGCATATGGAAATCCTAATCTTTTCATTACATTCACATGCAACACAAAGTGGCCTAAAATCCAAAGAGAACTCAATAAAAAAAGGGCTTACAGACATGACATGAAGACAAGCCTGATATTATTATAGGATTTTTCAGAGCAAAACTTCTTGATATGTTAAAGTTTATCAAATGTGGTGTCCCTTTTGGTAAAACAATTGCTAGTAATACAATCATCAAAATTTATTATTTGCATAGTTTTATTTGTAAGAAAATAATAATTGTATTCAACTATTTTGTAGATGTTTATGCAATTGAGTTCCAAAAAAGAGGTCTTTCACATACACGTATCTTGATTTGGCTTGCCTTAGAATTCAAATTCAAAACTTCTGGTGATATTGACTCAATTGTCTCAACTAAGATGCCAAATAAAAAAATAATAATTGTATTCAACTATTTTGTAGATGTTTATGCAATTGAGTTCTAAAAAAGAGGTCTTCCACATACACGTATCTTGATTTAGCTTGCCTTAGAATTCAAATTCAAAACTTCTGGTGATATTGACTCATTTGTCTCAACTAAGATGCCAAATAAAAACATTGATCCTTTATGTCATGAAATTGTCTCTAAATTCATGATTCATGGTCCATGTCAGGATATGTGCGCAGTGCATGTCAGGATATGTTTGTGCAAAGTTATTTCCAAAGAAATTCAGGAGCTCAACTACTTTAGGAAATAATAGATTTGTCTATTATAGATTGCATGAATTCCGTGATAATTTTGTGCTTAAGAATGGAATTATGCTATTCAATGACTATGTTGTTCCATACAATAAAGAACTTTTAATGCGTTATAATGCACATATAAATATTGAGATATGTTGTCAGTCAATGCTCATCAAGTATTTGTTCAAATATGTCAGCAAAGGCCTTGACAGGTATCGTGTCGTATTGTAACATGACAGTCATGATGAAATACAAGCATATCTTAATTGTCGTTTTATTTGCCCTTATGAAGATGTTTGACGGATTTTTCAATTTCTAATTCATTCAAGATATCCTCTAGTTGATATGCTTCAAATTCATTTACCTTTCCAGCAAAATATTGTTTTCTCAGACAACGAGTCTCTTCAATCTGTTCTTAAAATGCTAGGTTTTAGGAAAACAATGCTTAATGAATGGTTTGAATGCAACAAACAATTTTCTGATGCACGATAGCTATATTACTCAGAATTTCCAAACAAATATGTTTGGGATTCTAGATAGAAGGAGTGGATTGTGAGGTCAAAAGAGTTAAGCCTTGGACATATAGCATATGTGCACCCTGCTAGGGAACTTTATTTCTTAAGGCTACTTTTAAACCATATTAAAGGGTCAACTGAGTTTGTAGATTTAAGAAAGGTTTGCGGAATTGTTTATCCAGCATTTTAGCTTACTTGCAAAGCACACATGCTTTTAGGATATGATATAGAATGTATGAAGCTTTTTGTGAAGCGGTTGCAATTGCATCGTTGCTGTAACTTAAACAACTTTTTGTTAGTATTATATTATTTTTTCAGGTTGCCGACCCTTTGATTTTATGCAATAAATTTTGGTACTCATTGCATGATGACATCCTTCATAAGTTGAGAGCATTTTTTAGAATTCCAAACCTTATTCTATCCGATGATCAACTTAAAAATTATGTATTATATAAGCTTGAGCAGCTTTTCAATGCTCTTGCAACAACACTTCAAGATCATAGCTTGTCAATGACTGATGGACAACTATTAAAAGAAAATGCAAACAAGCTTCTAAGAGAAGAGCTTAATTATGATTTGTTTAAACTTAAAAGTCAACATTCCTTGAATTTTGCTTCTCTCAACCATGGACAAAGAGTTATATATGATTCAATTATCGCAACCATCTTTGATAAAAAATAGGCTTTACTATTTGTGCATGGTCATGGGGGAACTAACAAGACTTTTTTATGGCACATAGTCATAAACCGTGTCAGATCTGAGTCCTTGATTGTCCTTGTAGTGACATCATCTGGTATTGCATCTCTTCTGCTTCCAAATGGTCGCACGACCCATTCAAGATTCAAAATCCCACTTTCTATTGATGAATCATCAACATGTGCCATTAAGAAAAACACTCATCTTTCGAACCTTATTAAAAAAACCTCTCTTATAGTTTGGGATGACGCACCAATGATTAACAAATATTGTTTTGAAGCTCTAGATCGTTCAATGCGTGATGTTCTTTTGAGAGGTGACAACTATGACAAAGATCTCCCATTTGGTGGAAAAACCATTTTACTTGGTGGTGATTTTTGTCAAATATTACTAGTTATTCCCGGTGGAACAAAAGAGCAAATAATCAATGCTTCTTTAACTAGCTCAACTTTGTGGTCCAAATTTACTGTTTTGACTCTTATAGAAAACATGCGTCTCTCTACAAATGGTCTAACATCCGAAAAAAAGTCTGAGATTAGTGAGTTTTCCAAATGAATTTTAAATGTTGGTAATGGTGAAATAACTAATTTGCCTTCACTCAATGAATCCGATGATTCTTTTGTTACTGTTCCCTCATATCTTCCCCTTAAAAATTCATGTGAATCAATTTCATCAATTGTCTCAGCAATTTATCCAAATAATTGTGACGTCTATGTTGACCCCTACTATTTTAGGGAAAGAGCTATAGTGACAACAAAGAAAACAACAGTAGCTGAAATCAATAATTTTGTGCTTCGCATCACACCTGGAAAAAAACATGTGTATCTTAGCATTGATTCTATTTGCACATCGTCAACATAGAGTGACAATGTGGGCTCATTATATCCCATAGAATACATAAACCAACTTGAATTTAATGTAGTCCCATCTCATGCAGTTACTCTCAAAATTGGAACACTGGTTATGTTGCTTAGAAATATCAGCCCATGTATTGGTCTATGCAATGGGACTAGACTTATCATTACACAACTTTCATTGAAGTTCATTCAAACACAGATAATAACTGGATCTAACATTGACAATAAAGTGTTCATAACAAGAATAAGCTTCCCATTCAATGAAATCAGATGTCCTTTTACAGTTAAAAGACGTCAATTTCCTTTGAAACCATGTTAGTTCATGACAATAAATAAAAGTCAAGGGCAATCTTTAAAAACTATTGGTGTTTTTCTTAAAGACCAGGTTTTCACCTATGGCCAACTTTATGTCGCTCTCTCAAAAGTCACTTCAAGAAAAGGTTTAAAGAGTATTTCTTGTGAAAATGAAGGATGTCCTTCTACTTATGCAAAAAATATTATCTACAAAGACATTATAAGCGCTCTTCCTAGAGGTTTTTCTTATTTTTTTCAATCTTTAACAAAATAAATAATCGATCATTGTTTCCTCATCAATATTTTGCAGATCATGAACATTAAAATTTGCTTCTAGAAGTATTTTGTTTTTTTTTTCAATCTTAAACAAAAAAAATTATCGCTCATTGTTGGCTCATCAATATTTTGCAGATCATCAACATTAATCTTTGCTTCTAGAAGTGCTTCTTTTGTTCACTTTATATATTTCCATGTTCATCAACCTTATTAATTCTTTTGTTAGGTTTTAATCAACCGTATATATAGTTCTAACATTTTATGTTTGTTTATGCATTATGGGTTAAATTTCTTTTTTATTTATAATTGTTGATTCTTATTCTATTGTTTATATCTTTGTTCCCAAGGTCGTGGCACTATCTATCTAGAGCATAAACAAGAACAACTTCTACATATCCTTCCAAAAATTCTGTCGTATAAACATTTGTGAGCTTCCTATTTTTTTGTTTATCTTTATAAAATAATATATTTTTGAGCTATTTATACCAAACATCTTTTATGATAAGCTATAAGGATATTCCCGTTGATGTGCATCAACTCCCTTATACAACGAATGCTCAAACCATTGATCAACAATTAAAAGAAAATAAAAGGTCAATCAAAGAAATCCTTTGCATGGATCCATGCCAATACAAAGTGTAAATCTTAAGTTTCTGTGTAATTTCGTATGTAATTTCATTGATTTTGGAATGAGGAATTCAGTCCTCTAAATACATGTAATAATCCCTAATTTATAGTCTATAATCCATGTTTTGTAGTTTATAATATATACAAGATTTTCTGTACGATTTGGTTGTCATATATTGTTGATATTTGATATTCTTGCCATATATACTGACACAATGATCTCCACTTTTCTTTTAGCATATTAGCTTTGATTTGGTTTTCTATCAACTATTCAAGAATATATATATTTATTTATTATTCCAAAATTACAGAGCCAAAGATTTACATGTAAGGCCTCAATAGCTGACTATGATCTTCATTGAGTTGGTGGTATCATAGCTGCCCAGTACACACGAAGTTGTTTTCTGACAAAGGCATAGGTTTTAGATACATTGAACACAATGAAGTAATGTCGATTCCATGGTCAACAATTTTTTTAATTGTTTTTCATGTCCAAACCTAAATTGTACATATTATTCACATCTTTTACTTTACGCCTTATATTTAATTATCTCATTTCTATTATTTTTTTAGGTT
This sequence comes from Salix caprea, assembly GCA_964035475.1. NCBI lineage: Eukaryota > Viridiplantae > Streptophyta > Magnoliopsida > Malpighiales > Salicaceae > Salix > Salix caprea. Next base: position 4,999,153 of record OZ037754.1, read on the forward strand.
TAGAGTTGATTGTATTGTGACTGATGGCACTGACTTGACAACATTTCTAATGGTTGGGAAAATTGCTGAAACTTCTTTGGCTCCTTTGCCCACAATTATGTCTATGATAAGGGTTCATTGATTCATTCCACCTCCCATGATTGACAATTTACAGAAGCCCAAAATTTTTTAGTTGAGATTCTGAACTTTTCGCTCAATTATGAATCATTGTGATATCACTGTTGCCAATGTTTTTGATGATATTATATATGTTGAACCTCCAGAACAATATGTTGAACCAGAACTTCATGATATTGATGTTCCTTTTACAAAACAAGTTGCTGCATCTTCCTCTAAAAAAACCACTTCAATTAGACCCAATGACTCCAACACCTATTCCACCATCTAGAGCTCACGTTGCTACTCCTTCACAATCACAAACTATGAAACATCTACATTTTGAAGATGAAACACCTCTGAAAAGGTAACATATTTCTTCCTTTCTTCATACCTATTACCTTTAAATTTTAATGATATCATTTATATATATATATATGTTTGCTTTATCAATACTATATGCATAATTTGTTGGTTCTTTTTAAATTCACAACTCTACAACAGATGCTGTAGTCAGACCTCCAAGTATAATCCCATTGCTCGATCACAATGCATCAACCATGTCTAAGGAGGATGACCCACCAAAAAAATGTCATTGCCCATCTAAATCGCATCACGATTAGGTTATTTTAACTTACTCTTCAATTATGTCATTTCACAAACTATAACATTTCTTTTCAAGGCCTTTTCATGTCACCCAAAAAATATTTATGCTATATATTGTTTCATGCAGCATCGCTTATAACTTTTTTACCAGACGCTTCATATACAAAAACCTTGCAATCTTGATTCCTAAATCGATTATAAATTTTGTGCAAACCAAAAATATACTTTTTGGATAAACAAATATCAAGACAAGGTGTTTAAAATAATAAAATCAATTCATATGCTAAAAAAATTACATACTGTTGTGGTCATGTTTAGTTTTTCTTATAAGCATCGCTATCAATGTCAGTTATTTTTTCATTTATAGGACCTCCCAATGAATACCATCTCTACTCATTTTGAATGCCTCCATGCGCTGCTTCAAAGTCACTATCCTCTCTTGAAAAGAAATGATACTTTATAACATTGTTATGTCATCATTTTGTTGTAATAAATTAATATGTTTCTTTTATTGTGCTGTCAACTCTTGAATTAGTAAGCTAATTTGTTAGCTATTTTAGATGTAAGATATGATCAATGGAATAGTTCAAAGGCTCTAATCATAAAACTCTTTTATCACATAATAACTATATGCTTTCAATGTTTTGGTTCTTTAAGAAAAAAACTCCAATGGATTCTTTATTTTGATGCACTTTTATTTGAGTGACAATTCACTTTAAAAAATAGGAATGAAATGGCAATTTATTACAAAAGACCTTTTGTTAGTACTAAGTTCTCCAACTTTTCTGAAAAATAACGGCAACAATATTTTCCAACAAAAACATGTGAAAATCTTTTTCTATGCCAGGTAAGAGCTGAAATTGTTGTTTTCTATCTCCTTTCCATTGAGTATACACTATTATGCAAACAATATAGAATTTTTAAAAGCACAATAGCATCAAAATCAACTTCATGATGTTAGGTCCCTTCTAAGGATTGTTGCAACATGCTTTTGAAGTTAAAAAAATGCGGCCAACCCCATTGTTACCTTGTTTTTTTTTATTTATAGATCTCTAATGAGTTTATTCGGATGACAAAACAATGTTATAATACAACAAAGATTATTGCTCAATCAGTTTGCTGAATCAAAAACCGTAGCGCAACACGTTTAAGTTTAAAACAACTTTATTTAGTTGTCTGCTTTTAAAAATTACAATTATGAAGAAAAAAAAGTTTAATTCTAGAACAACACTAGAACAACACCGTGTAAATAATAAAATTAAATCTATAATGATTCGAAAAAAAAGAACAAAAAAAAAGGTCATCCACAATTTATGCCATTGCGATATATTTGGTCAAAAATCCAAGTTAATTTGTGCAAATATTCATGCCTACAACTCTATGTTTGCTTTTACATCCATTTGAGCAAATTTAGGCATTGATCAATTGGCTTTAAAAAACACAAAAAAATCAATCAGTTTACTATATTAAAAAGAAAAAAAATTCAGCACGCGAGCAACACATCTTAATAATGAGCAAAACAATTACAACACACTCAACCAACAACCAATTCATTACAGAAAACAAATAACGTATCTTTAATGAATTTAATTTATTGCAATTTTGCCACTTGTCGATTAAATGATTTTAAAAATGTTAGAACACGCTTAATAATCAATCAATTTCCTACGAATAAAAAAGTAATCTTAAAAAAAAACTAAACAATGTCAATATTGCTATTAATAAATCTAGAAATCATTAAAACAACCCCAATCATTACTCAAGTGGCTTCCAAATATACAAACATTTAAAACACAACCAACAATCAAATTGTTTGTTGAAAAAAATTTATCGCTCATCTATGTTGAAATTAATCAATTCCAATTCTACTATTTGCTAATAAAATAATTGACAAAAAATATAAAAAATAGACAATAATCAATCAATTTTTTACATATAGCAAATAGCTCATCTGTAATAGATTTTGTCAATAACAATTTTGTCATCTACCAATTAAATAATTTTCCGGACAATTGTAACACGCCCACCAATTGATCAATTTGCTGCAACCAACAAATTACCCATTTTTAATTGCTTTTATCAAATACAATTTTACTATTTGTCAATTAAATAATTCATGAAAAAAATAAAACATACATTCCAGACAATTAGTGTGCTACAAGAAGCATATAACTAATTTCCAAATAATTTCATTGATGACAATTATACAATCTACCGATTGAATAATTTTCCAAACATTTAGAACAATAACAATATTGAATCACTTTGATGCAAAAAAAAAAAAACCATTTCAAACAATTTTTTACAAAAATAATTTTACTAATTAAATATTTAGTTAACCAATTAAAACAGACACAACAATCAATCAATTTGCTACATAAAAAAAAGAGCAGTGCAACGCACTAGCAAGAGGTAACTCGTTCTCAAACTAAAATAGATCACGAAGCCTGATTTTCAATGAACTAAAATTGAACGATGAATTTGTGAAAAATAAATCAATTAACCTCATAAAAAATAAATTGAAAATCATCAAACTCGATATTGAAGTAACAATTAAAACTGGAAAAAAATAGATTGGAAAAAAAAAACTATTCTAGTGTATACATTGTCCTGGCAAATTTATTATGGAAGAATATAATATCTTTGGGGGCACAACTAACTAGTATATTCGAATTTTCAATTCTTCATGCATCATGTTTTCATTGGCTTCTCTTGTTGTGTGGATTGTGAAGATGGTGTTTGATATTACGTTTCATTTTTTTTTTTTGAAACAATTTGAAATTTTTTATTTTTATTTTTTATTTGAAATTAAATTTTTTAATTCTTTTAAGATTGTTTTCACGTGTTGATGTCAAAAATAATTTTTAAACAATAAAAAAAATAGAATAAAAAACAATTTTAAAAATAACCACAATCACACTACTAAACAGGACCAAGTAATCTAGTTGGAGGCAACGGTGGCGTTGTCTAATTGGTTGGCTCCCCAGACGCACTCATTTTGTTTTTCTTTCGAAATCAGATTAAATTATGAAATCTAATTGAGTTTGTTTTCCAACGGCTTGGCATACTCTCTATCTCTATTATATAAATATAAGGTCACTGAGAGTCCAAAGAGGTTTCTTGTGGCAAGGAATTTGGGAAGACATTAAAACAAAAGTAAGACAAACAAAACTCCATAAGGATTAACAACACTGAATAATAATATATATTTGAATTGTTTTCTTGGTTTTCATCATCATCAAAAAGTAATTAAACGCACAAGACACAATCATGTGGCCACCTAATACAAGGAGCCTGTAAGCTTTAAGCCTTTCAAAACTCCAGTCCAAGTTTATGCAGCAGCCCAGGATTCATAGGTCCGGTCCACAAATACTTGGGTTCTGAATTTATAAATTAATTCCACTCCCCTCAGTATGAGTGAGATCTCTTTACGGCTTATTTAATGTATCTAATTGATTTTATTAGACTGGTGAGAAGCATGTTAATTATTAGACTGGAAAAATCGAATCTACAGTACAGGAAGAAGGAAAGAAAAACGCCTGTACTGCAAGTTATTGCAATTGTATAATCGTTAATCTGAACAATTCAGTCCCTATTAAGATATTTTGTTACAGAACGGTAATGATGAGATGTGTCGATTCTTAGGATTTAAGAGCAGGCAATTTTTTTACAGATATTTTCGATATTAAAAATAAATAATATTATTGAGTGGATGATCAATAATTATTGAAATGGAAGGAAAATCCTATATACAATTAGAAAATTATAAATTACAAGGAAAAAGAAAGATATATATTGTTTATGCATGTCCCCTTCTTAGGAAAATCGAAATTTATTTGTAGCTAACAAACCCATGTCGACAAAGAACACAGTAATGGAGTTAGGAGTGCTCAATTTATTTATTGAGAAGGGTGTGTGTTTTTAACCTTAAGTAAATAAATTTCGAATCTTTTCAGACAACCTTTGACATGATCATGAATGAAATTTCTTTTGCATCAATGGTTTTGGGACTGATGGAGACGATCATCCATGAGATTTCTTACAGTCCTTCCATGGAAGAGCATATGATCTTTGTACGTGTGCGCGTTACAGACATTACATGTATAGCTTCTACGTGGGAAGCTTTTCTTATTTATTAATTATATGGTTCAACTTTTGTAATAAGAAACAAATTAGAATCAGACACATGACACATAATGGTAATATTTATTATTATCCTTATTATAATATCACTTACATTCTTCCCTGCCTAACCACAGTAATCCACTTAAAAAAGGAAAACATAATATTGAACATAACAGGGTTTTTTATCTTCGTATGATAATCAGTAACACCAGTAAACGCGACCTCGATATCTTCCAGTCGTCCATGCCTGCAAAGACGAAAGGATGTGTTAGAAATCAGAACTACAGAAGCACAGATGAACGTATAACAAAGGATTCTGCATTTTTTATGAAAACCTGGGGGTTTTGAGCTTTGACTTTGACAATATATATACAAGAAGCAGAGCATGCAACAAATCCTACATTAATATAAATAATTTAAGATCTCGAGTCAACAAAGACCTTCATAAAAAATGGAGTAAAGAACTAACAGGCAAAAAACATGTTAGTAGAGAACAAATATGTAGATATACCTAGTGCAAGATGATTAGTCGCTGTCACTGCGCTGCTATTCTTCTTCTTGTCCTACTTCTTCCTCTCTCCTCCGCCACCATAACCGCCAGTACCGCCAACCCCCGGGATCTTGTCCTTGATCTGATCACCAAACCTTTCCATGCGCTCACCTTTTGTGTTATGCCCTTGTTGGTTGTACCCACTTTGTGTCTCACCCTTGTGCATGCCACCACCACCACCACCGCCACAGTCACTGCCACAGCCACCCCCGGGGATCTTGTCCTTCATCTGGTCAACAAACCCTTCCTTGCGCTCACCTTGTGTGTTGTGCCCTAGTTGGTTGTACCCACCTTGTGTCTCATCATTGTGCATGCCACCGCCACTGCCCGGGATCTTGTCCTTAATATTGTCAATAAACCCTTCCTTGCGCTCACCTTGAGCATTGTACCCTCGCTCCCCTTGTTGCCCGTACCCAACTTGTGTCTCTCCCTTGTGCATGCCACCGCCACCAACACCTCCAACACCGCCACAGCCACCCCCCGAGATCTTGTCCTTGATATTGTCAGCAAACCCTTCCTTACGCTCACCTTGAGCGTTGTACCCTCGTTGCCCTTGTTGCCCGTACCCACCTTGTGTCTCTCCCTTGTGCATGCCACCGCCACCAACACCACCACAGTCACCGCCACCAGCACCGCCACAACCAGCCCCCGGGATCTTGTCCTTGATATTGTCAACAAACCCTTCCTTGCGCTCACCTTGAGCGTTGTAACCTCGCTGTCCTTGTTGCCCATACCCACCTTGTGTCTCGCCCTTGTGCATGCCACCGCCACCAACACCACCACCGCCAGCCCCCGGGATCTTGTCCTTGATCTTGTCAACAAACCCTTCCTGGCGCTCACCTTGAGCGTTGTGCCCTTGTTGCCCGTACCCACCTTGTGTGTCACACTTGTGCCCTTGTTGCCCGTGCTCACCTTGTGTATTGTGCCCTTGCTGCCCGAGCCCAGCTTGTGCCTCACCCTTGCGCTGCTCTTCTTTCTTGCCTCCAAAGGTCTCTTCAATCTTGTGCATGATTCCTGCCATTGTCTTTCTTTTCTTCTTATTTTCTAAATCTTTGAACTGGTTTTTGATATGCTGTAATGAAGGAAACAAGTGCCATTTTTATAGGTTCGGAGAAGTGAAGAAAATGGAAGCATACAAAAAAAAACCTAACGGTCTTTGATCTTATCTGAAAGGATCAGGGGTGATGTTGATAGTTGCCAGGTGCCTGTTTTTAATGGCATGTCGGTAGGAAGCAAATTCATCTCATTCAACTGTTAGTTAAAACATTTATCCATCTTATTATGACATAAGTTTTAAACAAGAGTTGTTGCAGGCACAACCATTGATAGTTTGGATTTAAGTAATGTTGATATCTTGTTCAAGAAATAAAAAAATCTTTAATAGAAAATATTTTCTTGGGACTGCTGCATATTCATAGTTGCAATTTAAAGAATATTTTTAATTGACATTTTAAAAAACTGTATTTTATTAGAACATTTTTTCTATGATATTATGCAAAATAAATAAAAAAGCAGAACATAAAAATTAAAAACTACTATAACAACTATAATAAATATCCAAAGTAGCACAAGATATTTTTATGAACCCAATAAAGGGAGCAACAGTCAAGCAACCCTGAAGCTGAGTGGTGGACAAGAGAAAAAAATCAGATATGGTTGATGATGAAATATCTACCATGTAGTGGGACCCACCCAACTTTATTCCTCTTTCTTTCTGTCTTCCGGGCACTGTTGTTAAAATCACGAGTTAACTCGTAAAATCATACAATTTTGCAAGTTAGTTCATCAAACCTTGTTAACTTATGTAGAAAAATCGATTTGGGTCAAACTTGGTAAAAAAATAGTAAAATCGTACTGAATTGTAAAATCATACAAAATTTTATTTACATAATTGTTTTGTAATATTTTTTTAAGTTATTTTAAATCATGTGTGAACCTTAACTAATAAAGTTTTATGGCCATAATTATGATGTATTGTATTCGAAAATATTTTACTTATGATTTTACGATTCAAGTTTCAGAAGCCCCTTCCGTATCGTATCAAAATCGTGATTTTGACAACCTTGCTTCTGGGCATGAATTAATTTATTGTCGTTGAAAACAATTATTAATTTCATCAAACTTTGAATTAAAAGGTAAAACTAAATTCACTTAATAATCCTGTTCAAAATACCAAAAAAATAAACCTGGAAAAATTAAAATTCATGAAAATAGATTCAAAATAAAAATGAAAACAAATTAAATTTTTATAAAAGGATAGGAATCAAACTTAGAAATGAAAATATTGAGGGTCAAATATGAAATGTCATAAAATAAAAGGATAAAATTGATTTTTTAATGCCTAACATAAAAATTCAATGAGGAAAAGAGGGGGCAGAAAAGGTTAGTCGGTACCAAACCACTATGGAAACAACCACAAAAAAGTAAGCGTCATAGAACTTATAACATCGCGAAGAGATATGGCTTTCTTTCACTGAACGGCTTCTCAGGTGTCACTCAAAAAGCGCTAAGCCACACATCATGTGTTCACGTGTGTGCAATATATTTTATAGCAAATAACAAAAAATAACAAATAATAGATCACTCCAAGTTCAATTTAATAATAATAGAAAAAACCTAACAAAAATGAAAAAAATACATCTAATGCAAAGCATAGAAATTTTTATTTTAGGGTCATTTTTGTAACTCCACTGTTATAAAACCGTAAAAAACTGAAAATACCTCTTAAAATCAAGGTTATCAATTTTAATTTGGTTGGTGCTTTGTTTTTTCAATTCGAACAGAATGCTTCGGTTTCGGAGCGCCATTTCAAGGTTGTATTGTTTATGTGTGTGTGTGTGTGTGTGAGTATATATATTAATTCAATTTTTTTTTTAATTCAATCCAAAAATAAAAATTATTTACAATTGTGCAAGTTAATCTAACAATAAACAATAAAATGATTTTTCTGAACAAAATTATAAACATGTATAATATTAAGAGAATGTCATCATCAATCTATCAAGTCATCATACATTCTTTGATTGCTCTGAAATTTTAACATAATATATATAAATATATCAAGAGACTCTTCGTGAAATTTATCTCAATCTAATGGGCGGATTAAGAGATATGATTAATATTGTAAAATGATTCATTATTTTAAAAAATACTATTTGGACAAAATAGAATGGCGGAATGAAAACAAAATATTCCAATCGAAATTTGGGTGAAATTTTCGTAACGGACTAAAATTTTATGCGAGGTAAAACTGCGTCATTTTATCTCATTTGTTTAACTAGTATAAAATATTTTGACCGAAACGAAACAAAATTAATTACACTGTTTAAAATAATTAAATGAAAATAACTGTTAAAGGGAATTAAATAATTTGCAATGTTCCATGTACTTTTTTTAACTGCAGCATTTATTTATAGTCATTTCTCTTGATGAGTGCCCACTCTTTTCCTAGTTGTTTAGAAAAACAGTCTCACATGCTTATCCTTTATAAATGTATTTATTGCCACAAGAATTTCCAATTGAAATAATAATTCTCTTTTAAGGTCCATAATTCAAATGAAAATCAATAAAAATAGGTACTTATTTCCTTAGCTTTCAATACAAGATCTTAACAATCTACTTATTTGGAATTTAAAACCAATTTAGGGTTTTTGCTTTTCTTAAAACCAGTATGAGTGAGATATGGCTTATTTATTGTATCTAATGGATTTTATTTTTATGATTGAGACAAATTTAATAATGGTATAACTATTTGATTCATTTAATTATTTTTTTTAATATGATTAAATATTTTCCCCCTTGGATAAATCCAAAAGTAGATCAAAGGGGGGGAAGTCGGGTGGTGAGAAGCATGTTAATTATTAGATTGGAAATATCGAATCTACAGTATTAAGCATATAGCTACAAGAAGATGAAAAAAATACTCGGTCCCTGTACTGTAAGTTATTGCAATTGTATAAAAGTTTATCATACTCCTAACAATTCAGTCCCTATAAGATATTTTGTTATTGAACGATAATGATGAGATGTGTCGTTTCTTAGGATCAATTTCTTAAAGATATTATCGATATTAAAAATAAATAATATTATTGATTGAATAAATTTCGAATCTGTTCAGACAACCTTTGACATGATCATGAGTGAAATTTCTTTTCCATCAATGTTTTTGGGACTGATGGAGACCATCATCCATGAGATTTCCTACAGCCCTTCCATGGAAAAGCATATGATCTTGCATGTGTGAGCCTTACACACATAACAATAACAAGAATAGGTTCTACGTGAGAAGCTTTTCTTATTTCTTAATTATATGGTTTAAGCTTTCGTGCTAAGAAAAGAATCACAAAAAGCATAATGTTAATATTTATTATTATCCTTAATATAATATACACATAAAACAAAATATTGAACATAAGAGGGTTTTTTTTTCCTTCGCGAGACAATCAGTAACACTAGTAGACACGACCTCGACTAGTGTTACAAAGGGTACGTTAGAAATCAGAAAAGCACAGAACGTATAACAAAGGGTACGCAGTCCATGAGATCCTGGATGTGTCCAAACTCCAGTTAAACCTGAAGTGTAATTTTGCTGCTGCTTGGATCAAAGTTATCAATTCAATTTTGGATGATATTTTATGTTTTTGAATTGGAAAAGAATGTTTCCGTTTCAGAGTATTTTGATACGCCATTTTAGAGTTGTATTATATATATATATATATATAATTAATTAATTCAATATATATTAATTCAATAGGTTTTTTTTGTTCAAATTCAAAAATAAAATTAATAGAATTTTGCAATTTAATCTAAAAAAAACACAATAAAATGATCTTTCTGAACAAAATTATGAACTTATATAATATTACTAGAATGTCATCATCAATCTCGTAAGGTCATTACATTCTCTGATTGCTCTGAAATTTTAACATAATATATATAAATATGTCAAGAGACTCCTCATAAAATTTCTGTTAAATCTAACTGTTGGATTAACAGATATGATTAATATTGTAAAATTATTCATTATTTAAAAAAATAATATTTGACCGAAACGGAACGGGCATAACAAAACCAGAACATTTCGGCCGACATTTAGACGGAGTTTCTGAAATGAACCGAAATTTTAAGCAAGGTAAAAATTGCGTCGTCTTATCTCATAATTTAACTTGTATGAAATGTTTAGGCCATTTCGAAACGAAAGTAACAACACTGGTTTGGATGCACAATGCTTTTTTTTTTCTTTCTTTTTTTATGCTATGGTAAAGATTATGTGGAAGACATTACTGATGATGATCTTTTGTTTCTTCCCTGTGATGGTGGAGAAGGAACTGAATTCATGGTTCATTAGCCTTACTACAAATGAAAACTACTGCAATTCCTAAAACGCCGAGTTTTGAAGCTTATTATACTGCACAAGAATAGACAACATTTGTTATTAAAAAACACTAATTGTGCTCTCAAGAATTTACTGGAAAGAAACAATGTCTGCTGCAATGGTTTGCCTCTCTTTTTTATACCCCAACCGTCAAACCTTTTCTTTTAATTTCATCGGTTTACTTTTTATACAATTAACGCACGATGTTAAGCATTTTTTCATGATTTTGATTGTGATTTCATTGCTTGTGAAAAAATCAAAGCACGAGGACCAAATGAACAGCTGAAAAAATGTACAAGTTTTTAATTTGGCCTTTATAATATTTTATTTTTCTTAGTTGTAATTTTATTCTCAAACTAAAATAGATCATGAAGACTTGATTTTCAATCAATTTAAATTGAACCATTAATTTGAGAACAAAATCAATTAAAAAATAAAGAAAAAGTTTGAGTCAATAAAGTTAACTTGTTAAACACCTAGTCTAGATTAAGATATTAGAATAACTTTATAAAACATAAATTGAAAAAATTATAAATTTTAATTCTTAATAAACTCAATATTGCTGGAAAAAAAATAGAATGAAAAAAAACTATTCTGGTGAATACATATTGTGAGGAGGGATATGGTGAAGTCCTAGCAAATTTATTGTGGAAGAATATAATATCCCTGGGGGCACAACTAACCAGCATAATCCAATTTTCAATTCTTCATGCATCATGTTTTCATGGCTTCTCTTGTTGTGTGGACTGTGAAGGGGTGTTTGTTATTGTGTTTCACAAGCATTTTTTAAAATTTTTTATTTTTTTATTTTTTACTTTAAATTAAAATTAATATTTTTTAGTGTTTTTAAATCATTTTCATGTACTGATGTCAAAAATGATTTAAAAATAATAAAAAACAACATTATGGTACATTTTTTGAACAAAAAACACTTTCAAAAGCAACCGCAACCACTCCTAAATAAGCGCAAAGTAATCTATTTGAAGGCAACAGTGGCGTTGTCTAATTGGTTGGCTCCCCAGACGATCTAGTTTTTTTTTATTTTCAAAATCAAATTAAATTATGAAATCTAATTGAGATTTTGTTTTCCAATGGCTTGGCATATTCTCTATCTCTATTATATATATATATATATATATATATATATATATATATATATATATAAGTTCACTGATAAGGGTGAGTATTTTCAATTTGGTTTTTATAAAAAAAACAACCAAATCGAAAATTATATTTTGTTTAATAAAAATAACCCAATCGAACCTAGTATAAACCAACTATTTTCAATTCAGTTTGGTTTTTATGTTAAAAAATTGAGAGAAAACCGAATTTGATTGTTTGGGCTTTCCGATTAAGGAGAAAAAACCATCGATTTGCAAGAATCGTGAGTATGCAAATTCAAGATAATGCAAAAGACTAATAGTGAGAACTGAAAAGGACTAAGTGATAATCATTTTACTCTTCCATGTCTGAAACCCTTGATTTACAACAAAAAAGCCACACTTATTAATAATTATTTACACTTTAAATTATGGAATTCGAGATCTTCAAGGCAAGATAAAATTCAGAACGAAGTCACTCATCATTAACAGTTCACCACGATTCCCTCTAGATTTTCTTGTAGTGGACCAATGGTGGTAGTTGTTGACAGTCTCCGGGCTATGTAGCAGAAGTAGTAAATTAATTGACAAGCAGAAGTTATGTGAGGCATGGCAATAACAATTGAAGCTAAAGAGAAGAAGAAAAAAAATCCACTAACTAAGAAGAAGAAGAAAATACTATTATTCCCTTTTAAGTGTACCCTCATTCTCACTTCTGAATGGATCAACCATTTCTTGATTTGGTAAATCCACTTTTCTCTTACAATGCTTACTATCTAAAGTCTTTTACAAAACTTTAGTCGTAAGCATTGTAAAGAGGGGGGCAACTGTCATAACCCAACTTCTAAAATTATTTCCCAAAATCTACCCAAAAATAACAAAAATAAAATAAAAAGGGTTGGCATTGGTAGAAAACTTTTGGACATTTTCGAGAGATCGATAATACTTCTTGTCCCAAAAATGAAGGAAAATGCAGATTCAAGGCTAAAATAATTTATTATTGGATAAATCTGCGTAAAAATTAAGTCGAAAGACATAATTATATTTTTATGGGCCAATTTGATTTAATTGTCTGCCACTTTAAAGTGTAATTATGTTTAAAAATTACTTTAGAGCCTAATTGAAGGATTTAATTAAGCGAAAGACTTAATTATACTATAAATGGGTCAAATTAATTTTCATTAAGGGATTAATTTGTGAGAATTTAAGTTTGGAAGCCTAATTTGGGTTAAATTGAGAAGATCAGAATTTTTGGTGACATATTTTTGGGTGAAATCAGAAGCCAAAATTGAAGAGAAAAATATCGTTCTTCCCGTAAAAAAAATCCTTTTTGTTACAACCAATTTTTGTTAGTTAATTTTATATTATTAAAAAAAACTTTACTTGCCGAGGCATTTCCGGAGTCATGTTGCACCATGCCGGCAACCATGCCTTCCACCCACTCCCACACACAAGACACCATACCTGAACATCACTCCCATACTGCAAATTGCATAATTGAGCCTATAAAAGGGAGAAAATTTGCAAACCAAGAAGAGGAAATTTGGACAATGAAAGAAGAACGAGGAGAGAATATACAAATGGGGGATCATCGTTAAACTAGGGAAACTTGCAGAAAAAACAAAGGATCAACGGGGGAAAATTTAACGAACAAAGACACAAACACACGAGAGGATTTCAGCCAACTCACAGCTGGAGCTCCATCGACGACAACATCACCCTCTCTCTCTTTCCTTCGGCAGCAGCTCTCTCTCCATCTTAGGAGGTAGCAACTCTCTCTCTCCTTCTCAAGAGGCAACAACTCTCTCTCTCCTTCTCATCCAACATCTCCCTCTTCCTCTCTCCTCCAGAACCTGCACTTCCCAGTAAGCACCAGTAGCCTTCCCTCCAGCATTGTCAGCCACCCTTCTCCATATGCAGCACCTGCGATAGACAACTCTTCTTTCACGACTTCGACGACGTAGCGACAACTTGTTGCAACGCAGACCAGCAAACTTTGGGCGCTCCTCCCAGCCACCATTTTTTACACCGCCATCACAAGGACAACCACCTCGGCCTCCTTTACCTGGTGACAGTGGCAGGTGAGCCTCTCGTCACCATTGGCCACCCTCCATTTAACTATCCACGTAACACGTGAACAGTGCGAATGAATTAATTCACTGCACTGTCCAGGTGTTTGCCTTTTTTCTCTTTTGGGATGGTTGCTTTCAGCCCATTCCAAGTGGTTGGATCGGCCCAAGTCCACCAGAGTTGGGCCTTTAGCCCACCTTGGTTGGGCCGGCACATTTAGTTGGGTCAGGTCCAGCCCGAATTATTTTATTTTTTATTTTTAAAAAATGATTTAAAAAAACAAAAAAAAAATATGATGTTTTCATGCATACGGTCAAATTCCAAGATTTTTCAAGCATATTTTTTTATAAAAAAAATATATGTTGCATCTTTTCATGGTTTAAAATAAAAATTGGATATCGTAACCAGTTTATGATAATCCGTTGGAATTTGGCCAAAATATGAAAAAAATAACAACTATTTTGCTTTATCAATCGTGATGTAAAATTACATTGTAAAGTACACTCGCAAATAGTTAAAAACAGGGTTTTCAAAATGTAGTGTAAAATTCATTTTGGTTAGATTTTCAACTCACAATGAAGTAGAGATTCTCTGATGAAGAGAGATCTACGTAGAACTTTAGAAAAGACCAACAAAAAAAGCAAACTTATAAAAACAATCAAACAACAATGCAGCTGGCCTTAGGTAGGGTGCACTGGATGTGATGCGTCTTCCCCATGCACAACAAGTTCTATTACCTATACTCTTGCAGACCAATAGGTTTCCTAGTGACCATATTATTAGGTGGCGACTCCTGATAATTATAGTTGTAATTGTTACATCTATAAAGCACACACCCCTTTCATCGCGCACCATTGTAAAATTTTTGGAATTTCAAAGTCATTCCAAGCACAAAAACCATTTTGATGTTTGTTTAAACAAACTTGTTCTTGAAAGAATTCAAGTGATCTCATTGTCAGGTTTTATGTTTATTTTGACAAGAATGTGAAATGATATTTGCATGTCAAAAAAGGCTTCGATCGAGTCTTATGAAGCATTTGTAAGGATTTTTCGAATGGAAAAGCATTGTCTATCGCTCCAGATTACTCATATTTGATCAAAAAAGGGCTTTATCAGGCTTGTAGCATAGGCTCAGGTTGCTGGCTACGAAAAAAAGATGTTTGAAGGCTAAAAAAGGCGTTTAAGGGTTTTCTAGACTAAGGCTCACAAGTGCTTACTCTTAAAACTCCTTTTGGTCCTCATAATTGATGATGTACCCGAGTATTTGTTTGGGCTTTTATCTGGACATGCCCCTCAGTATTTGCTTGGGCTTTTTTATCGTGGGTTTTTTTAGCGGTACTATCATGTTTACTTGACATGCCCCCAGTATTTTCTTTGGGCCTTTTGTCATGGTTTTTTAGTACTATGTTGACTTGATTTGCTACTTTATGCTAAAACCCTTTTTTGTTTTTGTCTCATAGCTTTGTTTGGGCATCTTTTGTCATTGAGGATTATTTTATAGATTGAATTTTTTTTTTCGCACTTGCCCCCCATTGTAGGGTGTGATCCTTGTCAGGGTTAATTATCAAGAAATAATTATTAGGTTCAAATAGGGACTGCAAGGGATATTTGAGACTTTGTAAAGGCATATCAAAGATGGCCTCTCCTCATTTCAAAAACATGCATTCCGAATCGATAAGCTTTGCTTTTCCAGAAGAAATATTTTTTGATTTTTTGGGATTATTTGTTTAGCTAAGAACTTAGCATTATTATGTGTATTTTGGGTGGTATGAGATCACATTTCAATAAAATCCTTTAAACTCCTAGAACACATTTGTTAAACAAACATTAATTTGGCATTTCGTTTCATACTAGACTTTGATTTACCAAAAATCTTGATGAGAACATGTATAATTTGAATGAAAAGGTATAAGGTGTGCTTGTGTTATATAAACAAAAAGCAAGAGCATGCCATAAACACACAAAAAATACATGATATTATTGGAGAGAAAGCTTGTTTAACAAACGGTTTTGTGGCATTACAAGCAAAATTGTCGATAAACCAAAGCCAAAACACCATGTGAGGACAATGATCAAAATAGAAGGCAATTATGAAACAGACTTCATTTTCCAATGTCGGCGTACTCCCTCTTTCAAAAGCTTTTATCAGGATCACTTTAATGGTGCGGACACTTGGTACCTCATCTTTGTGAAGCTTAATTGGGCCAAGGACCTGGATTTTCTTTGAATGTTATCCATCCTACTTTAATCAATTTCATGAGCCTTTTCTTGAAGACACCACAAGTGTGAATGTTATGCCCCGCGGCTGCAAAGGTGCCTGAGGTTCAGGAGCTATTTGTCCAATGCTTATCAACTTTTGATCATCTCATTTAAGGGCAATGGTAGTGGAGGTAGCTGTTGGGTTTCTAGTAATTTCATTTCAGGAAATTTTTAGGTGGATCTTTGGCTTGAAGATTGATGTTGGTAATTTCATATGAAGGATTATGGTAGTTTTGGAATTGGTTTTCCTACCCTTGTAGTCGTCTTCAAAATGCTCAACCACTTTTCTTTTGCCTTCAAAGCCATTTTTCTCCACAGGTGTGGGAATTCTCCCACTTCGAATTCCTTGCTCTACCACAGCTATAACATCTGTGAATTGTTGTGCCGAGTTGCCCATTACATGTTCATAATAAGGTGCTCTTAGCGTGTTGGTGAATAGTGTCACCATTTCTTTATCCAGAAGCGGGGGATGTACCTGTGCAACGAGATCTCTCCATCTCTGAGCATATTCCCTTATGCTTTCTTTGTTCATCTTCTCCAAGTTGGACAAACTTATTCTATCAAGAGCAATGTCCATGTTGTACTTATATTGCTTGATGAAAGCATCTACCAGATCTTTTCAGCTACGAATTCTGGTGTTGTCTAGTCTCATATACCAATTCAAAGTTGCTTTGAAAAAATGAATAACTAATTTTTAATCATGCACTACTTCTGTCATTTTGTTACAATATGATTTTAGGTGAGTGACATGGCATTGTGTCCTAGTATACTTGATAAAGTCAGGGACACGAAATGTTTTTGGTATCACAACATTCGGGACTAGACACATTTATGCAGTTTGTACTGGATCATATAGGTTCACCCCTTCAATGACCTCCAATATCGCCAACTTATCTTGGTTGATACCCCCTGACGCTGTTATAACCGTTGGGGTTGTGGCAAGTGTCAGGGCTGCTGATTGTATAAATGTTGGATTTTGTTGCAGGTCCTAAACCCTTTCTCTTGTCACCTCTTCATGGTTATTCATTGCTTGTGCTTGAGCAGCCGTTGCGGGTCTAATTGAAGGACCCTCGCCATAGGCATTTCTCATCGCTTGCTTGAGTAAGCTAGTAAGACGAGCTACACTATCTTTCAAGGCATGCAGCTCTTTTTGAAAATGGGCATCTTGGCACGCAGGCTCCTCATTCTCCATTTTTCTCTATCGGAGTCGAGTGTTGTATATTCTAGGAGGTGAAGCTTTCTGGGGATCTATATTTTGACTTGCTGATGATATGTTATGTACAGTGATGGATGCACGAGGATGCCAAATGTATGTATATAAACAGTAGGTGAATTATCGAGGAATTTGTACCTAAAGGCAAGTTCTAGGCCATTACATGAGGGGTAAACTTTTTATCTGGTCTTGGAGGTCTATGAATTGCCTAGTGACTACCTTACGTTAAGGTAGTATAGGGGTTTATAGAAAATGGTTAGGGCACGATGTGACTGTCATTATCAAGTAAACACTCAGTTCATAGTTAGATGTTTCACGAATCTAAAGCCCGACTGAAAGTCATGAGACAGACCGCTACTCCTAACTTAAAATTTAGGTTTATTTAGGAAATTAAAATGCATGATAACATTAATTCAAGCTTGATGATAAGCATCAGTTTAGGTTTATTTAGGAAATTAAAATGCATGATAACATTAATTCAAGCCTGATGATATGCATCAATTAAAAGTCAAATGCATGTGAAAGCAATAAAAATGCATTTAAAAAAAATGAACTAAAGAATAAACAATCAAACAACAAAACCTAGTCCAGCAAAGTCCCTAGTGGAGTCGTCATTTGTCGCGATGATGATTTTTCACACTTCGCACCCCGCCATTCCTGACTTGGGGAGACAACAACGCGCGGTGAGATGGGGTGTTTGTTTTATTGTCATAAAAATTAAAATTATAATAATAGATTTGAATTGTTTACTTCGTTTTCGTCATCATCAAAATGTAATTAAATGCAGAAGACACAATCATGTGGCCAACTAATACAAGGAGCCTGTAAGCTTTAAGCCTTTCAAAAGTCCAGTCGAAGTTTATGCAGCAGCCCAAGATTCATAGGTCCGGTCCACAAATACTTAGGCTCTGAATTTCTAAATTAATTTCACTCCCCCCAGTTGAGTGAGATCTCCTTACGGCTTATTTATTGTATCTCTTGGATTTTATAATTTACGAGCCATTAGCGCAGGAAGAAATTTCTTTTTTTATCTCATTTTAATATATATAACATTTTGTTTTGTATTTCAGTTCTTGTTTTTTTATTTATGGTTTAGTTTTGATCTCTTTATTTTTCAATCCTTCTGATATAGTTTTTAATTTTTTGTTTGTATTTATATATCTATACTCTTAGTTTTGATTTTTAATTTATATTGTTATTTATATTTGTATTAAATATAACTTGCGTTAGAAAACATAGTAAATTTAGTTTAGGGATTGTTTATCTTCGTTTCGGCACTTATACTTTTAATTTTTTTTTAATTTTTTTAATTTTTTTATATTTCTTAAATAGTCCTTATTGTTTCCATGTTTATATATATATGTGCTCTTAGTTTTGGTTTTTATATTTTATTATTTTCCCTTTCGTTGAGATAACATTTTATTCAAAAATTTTGTTCTTAAATTTTAATTTGTATTTATGATTATATGAAAAATAATATTTCTTTTTTTTTTTACCTTTGTTCTTTCTTTTGGTTTTTTTATTATTTTATTATTATTTTCATGTCCGATGATTTTTTTTATTATCATTATTTTTTTTTACCTTTGCTCTTTGTTAAAGTTTTTGGTATTTTTTTATTGTTTTATTGAATTTATTTTCTCATTATTCACGCAATAATGATAATAATAACTTTAGTTTTTTTTTTATTGCTTCCTCTTTTATTAATGTTTTTGAATTTTTTTTCTCCTTAGGATAATATAATATTTTTTATTGTTTTAGAAATAATAGTAATGATATTTTTAGGTGTTAAGTCTTCGATATTATTGTTGTTATAATAGGGTGTGTTGATTTGTTTCATTATATCAAACCTTACATGTATAGATGTTATATTTTATTTGTTTTTTTCAATTTTGTGTTTTTATTGAAACTGATAGTATTTTTTTTTCATTTCGGCACTTATACTTTAATTATTTTTTTTAATTTTTTTATATTTCTTCTATAGCCCCTATTTTTTCCATGTTTATATATATATATATATATATATATATATATATATATATATATATATATATATATATCTGTGTGCTCTTAGTTTTGATTTTTATATTTTATTATGTTCTCTTTCGTTGAGATAATATTTTTTTCAAAAATTTTGTTCTTAAATTTTAATTTGTATTTATGATTATTTTAAAAAAAAAATTACCTTTTTCTTTCTTTTGGTTTTTTTTTCATGTCAAATGATTTTTTTAGACAATAATTTATATTTTTTTTATTTGCTCTTTTGTTATAGTTTCTGGGATTTTTTTTATTCTTTGATTGAATTTATTTCCCATTATTCACGCAATAATAATAATAATTTTAGTTTTTTTATTACTTCCTCTTTTATTAATGTTTTTGAGTTTTTTTCTCCTTAGGATAATTTAATAATTTTTATTGTTTTAGCAATAATAGTAATGATATTTTTAGGTGTTAAGTCTTCGAAATTGCTGTTGTTATAATAGGGTATGTTGATTTGTTTCATTATATCAAACTTTGCATGTATAGATGTTATATTTTATTTTTGAACTAGCAAAATCTATTAATTATTTCAATCCCAACAGTTAAAAAAATTGTTTACTCAACCCGCAACGTAGTGCGGGCAACTAACTAGTATTAACTAAAATATAAAAGGCGTAGGGTTTTTACTATGCATTTCTCCATTGTTAACCTAGACACAGTTCACTGTGGATTGTTACAGTAATATTACCAATTTGTCCCCATGACCGAAAATATTTACCCCCCGGAACCAAGGGTTTTTTAGAAATTTCCATGGAATATAGATGGTATTTCTGAATTTGTTTCACAGTAAAACTACGAAAATAGCCCCCGAAAATGACAAAAATGAACACCTGGAACTAGGGGTATTGAAGCACTTTCACCCCGAATTTTCATAAATACCGCTGGGTCTAGGGGTGTATGGGTAATTGACCATTTTTTTTTTCCGGAACACTACAGGTGGGTGATACATATTCCACCCTCACACTTCTTTCGAGAGGCACGTGTGACTTCTTCATTTAGTGGAAATTGGTCTTCCGCCGTGTCCATGGGTGCGCCGCCATGTCATCTGTCTTCCGTCGCGGCGCGTGTCCGATGAATCTGGTCATCTGGTCATAGAATAGCCGGTGGAAAAGTTTCTCCCCCCCCCCTCCCCCCGCCCATTTCTCTCTCCTTCTGCCGGAAGTATGGGACAATCCTTAATATTTGTAGCAGTTTCATTTCAGTCCCTGATATTTGGATTTTGTTTTTCTTACGGATTTTTCAATGGAAATTTCGATTATTTTCAATTATGTCCTTCAATTGAAATTGATTATATATAGTATGTTTCATTTTAGTCCTTACTCTTTTGATTTTTTGTTTGGTTTTTGTTCCTTTAATAATTTTGGTATGCAAGTGTTAATTTGTTCTAATTGGGTACTCCAATTGAAATTGGTCATATATGCTACTTTTCATTTCGATCCTTATTCTTTTAATTTTTTCTACAATTTTTTTTAATCCCTTTATTATTTTGGTCCCAAAGTTTTGATTTGTTTCATTTTTTTCTTTCAATTGCAATTAATTATATATTTTATTTTTCATTTTGGCATTTATTCTTTTAATTTTTTATTTGGTATTAATTAGTTTGGTTTTTTGGTCCTTCTTGGACAATGTTTATTTTTCATCCATATTTATGTATTTATGTTTTTAGTTTTATTTTTTTAATTTTTGTCGTTTTATTTTTTGTTAGGGTTTTATTTTTATTCAGTTCCATTAAGAAATTTTAATTTATGTTGGATACACTGCATTTTGTTTGTAAAAATCTCTTTATTGTTTTTCAGTCCCAAGGTTTTGATTTGTTGCAGTTTTTTCATTCAATTGGAATATAGATAAATAGATAGATAGATAGATAGATATTGTTTTTCATTTTGACACTTATTCTTTTAATTTTTTATTCGGTATTGATTCCTAAGGT
Organism: Salix caprea; assembly: GCA_964035475.1. NCBI lineage: Eukaryota > Viridiplantae > Streptophyta > Magnoliopsida > Malpighiales > Salicaceae > Salix > Salix caprea. The sequence continues at coordinate 5,020,513 of OZ037754.1, forward strand.
TTTTTCGGTCCTTCTTAACGGTGTTTATTTTTTGTCCGTATTTATTCATTTATACTTTTAGTTTTTGTTTTTAATTTTTAGCATTTTATTTTTGATTGGGGTTTTATTTTTAATCAATTCAGTTCTGAAATTTTAACTTATGCTGGTGATCATTTTAATATTAATATTGCTCTTTTTTTCCCATTGTTCTTTTTTATGTGTTTTCTATTATTTTTATCTGTTTTTCGGATCATATAATTTTATGATTTTATTGTTTGCACAATGATAATGATAATGATAATTTTAGTGATTATATTTTTTTTGTAAAAATATATTTTTCTTTTTTTTTTAATTCTTCAGGCCAATTTTATGATTTTAACTATTTGAACAATAATATTGATAATAATTTGAATTGTTATAGTAATAATAATGACGGTAACGTAGGAATGAATTTTCAATTTATGTTTTCTTCTATTTAGAGATAAAAAATTAACTATTTATTTTTGTTATTTGATTATTGCAGGTGTTTTCACAATTTATATTTGTTTGTTGTGTTTAATTTAGATAAATTTATATCCATTTAAAATACATATATTTTATAGAAAACTTGCACTTCACAGGATTTCTGCACAAGATTTATTATTTTGCCCAAATTTATATTATAATAAAAATAATCTCACGATTAATATATTTTTATGTTGAAAAAAATATAGTTCCGACCGCGATAAGGCACGAGGACAATGGCTAGTATTATATAAAAAAGCTAAATATAAGTCGGAAAACACCCTATCCATCCACAATTTTATGAGAATAGATACAGTTCTTTTCCCATGATTTAGCTTATAGTTAATTTTATTAGACGAGTGAGAAACATGTTAATTATTAGACGGGATGTATCAAATCTACAGTGTAAGCATATAGGTACAAGAAGAAGGGGGAAAAAATAGTCCCTGTACTGTTAAGTTATTGCAATTGTATAACAATTCAGTCCCTATAAGATATTTTGTTATAGAACGGTAATGATGAGATGTGTCGATTCTTAGGATTTAAGAGCAAGCAATTGTTTTACAGATATTGTCAATATTAAGAATAAATAACATTATTGAGTGGATGATCATTAATTATCAGCATGGAAGGAAAATCCTATATACAAGTAGAAAATTATAAATTACAAGGAAAAAAGAAAGATATTTATATTGTATATGCATGTCCCCTTCTTAGATATTTATAAATTTATTTGTAGACTTAACAAAACCCATTTCGACAAAGAACACAGCCATGTATTTCTTTGTTGAGAAGGGTGTGTTCTTAAACTTAAGTGAATAAATTTCGAATTTGTTCGAACAACCTTTTGACATTTTCATGACATCGTGAAAATTCTTTTACATCAATGTTTTTGGGACTTATGGAGACGATCATCCATGAGATTTCTTACAGTCCTACCATGGAAGAGCATATGATCTTTGTACGTGTGCGCGTTACAGACATTACATGTATAGCTTCTACATGGGAAGCTTTTCTTATTTATTAATTATATGGTTCAACTTTTGTAATAAGAAATAATAAGAAACAAATTAGAATCAGACACATGACACATAATGGTAATATTTATTATTATCCTTATTATAATATCACTTACATTCTTCCCTGCCTAACCACAGTAATCCACTTAAAAAAGGAAAACATAATATTGAACATAACAGGGTTTTTTATCTTCGTATGATAATCAGTAACACCAGTAAACGCGACCTCGACATCTTCCAGTCGTCCATGCCTGCAAAGACGAAAGGATGTGTTAGAAATCAGAACTACAGAAGCACAGATGAACGTATAACAAAGGATTCTCCATTTTTTATGAAAACCTGGGGGTTTTGAGCTTTGACTTTGACAATATATATACAAGAAGCAGAGCATGCAACAAATCCTACAGTAATATAAATAATTTAAGATCTTGAGTCAACAAAGACCTTCATAAAAAATGGAGTAAAGACCTAACAGGCAAAAACAAGTTAGTAAAGAACAAATATGTGGATATACCTAGTGCATGGAAGCAGTGCAAGATGTTTAGTCGCTGTCACTGCGCTGCTATTCTCTGTTGTCCTACTTCTTCCTTTCTCCTCCGCCATCAACACCACCACCGCCACACCCCGGGATCTTGTGCTTGATCTTGTCAACAAGCCCTTCCTTGCGCTCACCATGAGCGTTGTGCCCTTGTTGCCCGTACCCACCTTGTGTATTGTGCCCTTGCTGCCCGTACCCACCTTGTGTCTCACCCTTGTGCATGCCACCGCCACCAACACCTCCCGGGAGCTTGTCCTTGATATTGTCAACAAACCCTTCCTTGCGCTCACCTTGAGCGTTGTACCCTTGTTGCCCCTGTTGCCCGTACCCACCCTGTGTGTTGTGCCCTTGCTGCCCGTACCCACCTTGTGTCTCACCCTTGTGCATGCCACCGCCACCAACACCCCCCGGGAGCTTGTCCTTGATATTGTCAACAAACCCTTCCTTGCGCTCACCCTGTGTATTGTGCCCTTGCTGCCCGTACCCACCCTGTGTATTGTGCCCTTGCTGCCCATACCCACCTTGTGTCTCACCCTTGTGCATGCCACCGCCACCCCCCGGAAGCTTGTCCTTCATATTGTCAACGAACCCTTCCTTGCGCTCACCTTGAGTAGTGTACCCTTGTTGCCCATACCCACTTTGTGTGCTGTGCCCTTGTTGCCCGAGCCCAGCTTGTGGCTCACCCTTGCGCTGCTCTTCTTTCTTGCCTCCAAAGGTCTCCTCAATCTTCTGCATGATTCCTGCCATTGTCTTTCTTTTCTTCAATTTTAAATCTTTGATATGGTTTTTGATATGCTGTAATGAAGGAAACAAGTGCCATATTTATAAGTTCGGAGAAGTGAAGAAAATGGAAGCAGACAAAAAAAAAAAAAAAACCTACCTAATGGCCAAGGCTACTGTTTCCCTTACAAAGGTCTTTGATCTTATCCGAAAGGATCAGGGGTGATGTTGATAGTTGCCAGGTGCCTATTTTTAGAGGCACCATATATCGAAAGGAAGCAAATTCATCTCATTCAACTGTTAATTAAAACATTTATCCATCTCATTATGCCAAATGTTTTAAACAAGAGATGTTGCAGGACCAACCATGGACTGTTTGGATTGAGGCCTTGTTTGTTTCAAGGAAAGTGAATTCCCGGAATTCACTTTCCTTGCTTTCCAGTGTTTGTTTGCTGGAAACAACTTTCCTGGAAAGTAGTTTCCAGCAAACAAACACAGGAAAGTGTATTACGGTTGTTTACCAAACACCGGAAACAACTTTCCAGGAAAGTTGTTTCCAGCCAAGGAAAACCTAAGGCTTAAAATCCGGAAAGTGTATTACGGTTTTAAGGACCGTAATACACTTTCCGCGAGCTAGCTAGTTATTGTTTTTTTTTTAAAAAAAATAGAAACATGTTAAAGTATTATTTTTTATAAAAAAAAATAATAATTCTGATATTAACAATTAAAAAACACAAAAACTAATAATTTAAATCTTAAAAATTCTATTTTTTTTTAATCACCCTAAATTAAAATTTTGCATTGAGATTTTGATTTAAAATTAAAAAAACTTATTTTAAGCTTGTAAAATTGGAAAAAATATATATTAATAATAAGTTTTACTTAAAAAATATTTCACAAGCTTATTTCTCTATAATATGATATGACATATATTGTTATATTTTATAAAATAAGCTATGTATGAATATAGGATATAATAAAAAAATTCATCATTATACTTTTTAGATTTCATTTTTTTATTTTAAGTGATTAAATATTTTATATTAAATATTTTATATATATTAGATAATCTTGAAAAAAAAATTAATTTATTAATAAATTATTTTCCAATTCCTTTTCCATAACACAAACAAACACTGGAAAGTGTTTTCCAGTTCATTTTCCATAACACTGCCAAACATCGGAATTCACTTTTCAGGAATTCACTTTCCAGGAAACCACCTTCAGGAATTCACTTTCCAGGAAACCACCTTCCAGGAATTCACTTTTCAGGAAACCACTTTCCAGGAATTCACTTTACAGGAATTACTTTCCAGGAAACCACTTTACAGCAAACAAACGGGGCCTGAAGTAATGTTGATATTCTGTTCAAGAAATTAAAAAAACTTTGATAGAAAAGTAGTAGATTGGCTAAATATGTTCTTGGGACTGTTACATATTCGTAGGTGCAATTTAAAGAATAGTTTTATTTGACATTTTAAAAAAAAAAGTATTTTATTAGAACATTTTTTCTATGATATTAGATAAAATTAAAAACTACTGTAACAACTATAATAAATATCCAAAGTATCAGAAGATATTTTTATGAACCCAATAAAAGGAGCAAGAGTCAAGCAACCCTGAAGCTGAGTGGTGGACGTGAAAAAAAAATCAGATGTGGCTGATGAAGAAATATCTACCATGTAGTGGGACCCACCCAACTTTATTCCTCTCTTTCTATCTTCTGGGCATGAATTAATTTATTGCCGTTGAAAACAATTATTAATTTAATCAAACTTTGAATTAAAAGGTAAAACTAAATTCACTTAATATTCCAGTTCAAAAAATAAAAACTAAACCTGAAAAAATTAAAATTCATGAAAATAGATTCAAAAATAAAAATGAAAACAAATTAAAATTTTATAATAAAGACAAGAATCAAACTTAGAAATGAAAATATTGAGGGTCAAATATGAAATGTCATAAAATAAAAAGATAAAGTTGATTTTTTAATGCCTAACATAAAATTCAATGAGGAAAAGAGGGGAAAAAAGGTTAGTCGGCACCAAACCACCATGGAAACAACCACACAAAAAACGTCATAGAACTTAAAACATCGCGAAGAGATATGGCTTTTTTTCACTGGACAGCTATCAGGTTGTCACTCAAAAAACGATAAGCCGCTCCACGTCATGTTGTAACGTGTGTGCAATATTTTTTATAACAAATAACAAATAATAGATCACTCCAAGTTCAATTTAATAATAATAGAAAAAACCTAACAAAAATGACAAAAACACATCTAATGCAAAACATAGAAAGTTTTATTTTGGGGTCATTTTTGTAATTCCAATTTTTCAAAACAGTAAAAATCTGAAAGTACCTCTTAAAATCAAGGTTGTCAATTCTATTTTGGTTAGTGTTTTGTTTTTTCAATTGGAACAGAATGTTTCTGTTTTGGAGCGTTTTGGCGCACCATTTAGGGGTTATACTGTTTATGTATGTATATATATATAATTAAATATATTAATTCAAAAAAAAATTAGTTCAAATCCAAAAATAAAATTATTTAGATTTGTGCAATTTAATCTAAGAAAAAGACAATAAAATGATTTTTCTTATCAAAATTATAAACATGTATGATATTAAGATAATGTCATCATCAATCTCTCAAGCCATCATACATTCTCTGATTGCTCTAAAATTTTAACATAATATATATAAATATATCAAGAGACTCTTCGTAAAATCCATTTTAATCTAACGGTTTGATTAAGAGATATGATTATATTGTTAAATTATTCATTATTTTAAAAAATACTATTTGGACAAAACGCAACGGGCGGAACGAAACCAAAATATTCTAACTGAAATTTAGGTGAAATTTTCATAACGGACTGAAATTTTAAACGAAATAAAAACTATGTCGTTTCATGAAAAGGGGGGGAAGTCGAGTGGTGAGAAGCATGTTAATTATTAGATTGGAAATATCGAATCTACAGTATTAAGCATATAGCTACAAGAAGATGAAAAAAATACTTGGTCCCTGTACTGTAAGTTATTGCAATTGTATAAAAGTTTATCACACTCCTAACAATTCAGTCCCTATAAGATATTTTGTTATTGAACGGTAATGATGAGATGTGTTGATTCTTAGAATCAATTTTTTAAAAGATATTGTCGATATTAAAAATAAATAATATTACTGAGTGGATGATCATTATCACCATGGAAGAAAAATCCTATATACAAGTAGATATTCGTTGAAAACTATAAATTACAAGTAAAATAAAATAAAATATTTAGATTGCTTGTTTCGGATTTCGAATTGTATATGCATGTCCCCTTCTTAGGGGAATCAAAATCGAAATTTATCTTTACCCATTTCGACATAGAACACAACCATGGAGTTGGGACTTAGGAGTGCTCTATGTATTTATTTGTTGAGAAGGGTGTGTTCTTATCCTTAAGTGAATAAATTTCGAATCTGTTCAGACAACCTTTGACATGATCATGAGTGAAATTTCTTTTACATCAATGGTTTTGGGACTGATGGAGACCATCATCCATGAGATTTCTTACAGCCCTTCCATGGAAGAGCATATGATCTTGCATGTGTGAGCTTCACACACATAACAAGAATAGCTTCTACGTGGGAAGCTTTTCTTCTTTCTTAATTATATGGTTTAAGCTTTCGTACTAAGAAAAGAATAACAAAAAGCATAATGTTAATATTTATTATTATCCTTAATACAATATTCACATAAAACAAACTACTGAACATAACAGGTTTTGTAATTTCTTCTTCGCGAGACAATCAGTGACACGACCTCGACATCTTTCACTCGTCCATGCCTGCAAAGACAAAAGGATGCGTTAGAAATCAGAACTACAAAAGCACAGATGAACGTATAACAAAGGATTCGCCATTTTTTAAAATGAAAATCAGACATGTTCTGGTGATGGCGATGGGGTACGCAGGCCATGAGATCCCATGCAACAACATGGAGTGGATGTGTCCAAACTCCAGTTAAACCTCAAGTGTAATTTTTCTGCTGTTTGTTGTCAATTCAATTTTGGATGATATTTCATTTTTTGATTTGGAACATAATTGGAACATAATTGGAACATAATGTTTCAGTTTCAGAGTACTTTGATACATTATTTCAGAGTTGTATTGAATTTATATATATATATATATATATATATATATATATATATATATATATTATTCAATAATTTTTTTTATGCAAATCCAAAAATAAAATTACTTAGAACATTGCAATTTAATATAAAAAACATAAATAAAATGATTTTTTTGAACAAAATTATGTACTTATATAATATTATGAAAATGTCATCATCAATCTCGCAAGGTCATTACATTCTCTGATTGCTCTGAAATTTTAACATAATATATATAAATATGTCAAGAGACTCCTCCTAAAATTCTAACTGTCGGATTAAGAGATATGATTGATATTGTAAAATTATTTATTATTTTAAAAAAATACTATTTGACTGAAACAAAACGGGCGGAACGAAACCGGAATGTTTTGCCCAAAATTTGGACGGAATTTTCGAAACGGACCGAAATTTTAACAAGGTAAAAAATGTGTCGGCTTATCTTATTTTTTTAACTTGTATGAAACGTTTCGGCCGCTTCAAAATGAAATTAACAACACTGGTTTGGATGCACAATGCTTTTTTTATTTTCTTTTTTATGCTGTGGTAAAGATTATGCGGAAGACATTACTGATGATGAGCTTTTGTTTCTTCCATGTGATGGTGGAGAAGGAACTGAATTCATGGTTCATTAGCCTTACTGCAAATGAAAACTACTGCAATTCCTAAAATGCTGCAATTCCTAAAACGCTAAGTTTTGAAGCTTATGATACTACACAAGAATAGACAGCATCTGCTATTAAAAAAACATTAATTGAGCTCTTAAGAATTCACTTGAAGAGAAACAATGTCTGCTGCAATGGTGTTTGCCTCTCTTTTATATACCCCAACCATCAAACCTTTTTCTTTTAATTTCATTGGTTTACTTTTTATGCAATTAACACACGATGTTAAGCATTTTTTTCATGATTTTGCTTGTGATTTCATTGCTTGTGAAAAAATCAAAACACAAGGACCAAATTGACAGCAAAAAAAAAAATATACAAGGTTTGATTTTGGCCTTTATAATTTTTTACTCTTCTTTTTTGTAATTTTATTCTCAAACTAAAATAGATCACGAAGCCTGATTTTCAATGAACTTAAATTGAACAATGAATTTGAGAAAAAATATTAAGAAATAAATTAAAAGTTTGAGTCAATAAAGTTAACTTGTTAAACGCATGGTCTAGATCATGAGATTAGAATAACCTTATAAAAAATAAATAGAAAAAAAGTCATAAATTTCAATTCTCAATAAACTCAATATTGAAGTAAATAATTAAAATTGGAAATAAAATAGATTGAAAAAAAAAACTATTCTAGTGAATACATATTGTGAGGAGGGATATGGTGAAGCCCTAGCAAATTTATTGTGGAAGAATATAATATCCCTGGGGGCACAACTAACTAGCATATTCCAATTTTCAACTCTTCATGCATCATGTTTTCATGGCTTCTCTTGTTGTGTGGATGTGAAGGGGTGTTTGTCATTATGCTTCAAAAATATTTTTGAAAAAAATTGATTTTTTATTTTATTTTTTACTTTAAATTAATATTTAATTTTTTCGGTGTTTTTAAATCATTTTCATGTACTGATATAAAAAATGATTTAAAAAAATAAAAACAACACTATGGTACATTTTTTGAACAAAAAACACTTTCAAAAGCAACCGCAACCACTCCTAAATAGGTGCAAAGTAATCTATTTTAAGGAAACAATGGTGTTGTCTAATTGGTTGGCTCCCCAGACGATCTAGTTTTTTTCCCTTTCAAAATCAAATTAAATTATGAAATCTAATTGAGATTTTGTTTTCCAATGGCTTGGCATATTTTCTATCTGTATTATATAATTATATATATATAAGCAAGGTCATTGATAAGGGTGAGTATTTTCAGTTCGGTTCGGTTTTTATATAAAAAAAACACCAAACCCAAAATTATATATTTTTTAATAAAAATAACCCAACTGAACCTAGTAAAAACCGATAATTTTTGGTTTGGTTTGGTTTTTATGTTAAAAAATTGAGAGTAAACCAAATTTGATTTTTTGGGCTTTCCAATAAATGAGAAAAAACCATCGATTCGCAAGAATCATGAGTATGCAAATGCAAGATAATGCAAAAGGATAATAGTGAAAACTGAAAAGGACTGAGTGATAATTATTTTACACTTCCATGTCTCAAACCCTCATTTCACAACAAAAAACCCCACTTATTAATAATTATTTACACTTTAAATTATGGAATTTGAGATTTTCAAGGCAAGATAAAATTCACAACAAAGTCACTCATCATTCACAGTTCACTAGGATTCCCTCTAGATTTTCTTGTAGTGGACTAATGGTGGTAGTCGTCGACAGTCTCCGGAGAAGTGAAGAGAAGAAGAAAAAAATCCACTAATTGAGAAGAAGAAGAAAAAAAAAAATACTACAATTCCCTTTTAAGTGTGCCCTCATTCTCACTTCCGGATGGATCAATCATTTCTTGATTTGGTAAATTCAGTCTCTTTTTTCCTTATAACGCTTACAATCTAAAGTCTTTTACAAAACTGTAGTCGTAAACATTGTAAAGAGGAGGACAACTCTCATAACCCAATTTTTGGGTTATTCCCCAAAATCTACCCAAAAATAACAAAAATAAAATAAAAGGGGCTGGCGTTGGTACAAAAATCAAAGTCAAAATTTTAGATGTTTTCGAGAGCCCGATCGTACTTCTTTTATGCCCAAAAATGAAGGAAAATTTAGATTCAAGGCTAAAGTAATTTATTATTGGATAAATCTGCGTAAAAATTAAGTCGAAAGGTATAATTATATTTTTGTGGGCCAATTTGATTTAATCGTTGGCCAATTTAAAGTGTAATTATGTTTAGAAATTAATTTAGAGCCTAATTGAAGGATTTAATTAAGCGCAATGACTTAATTAACTTTAAATGGGTCAAATTAATTTTATTAAGGGCTTAATTGGTAAGAAATTAAGTTTGGAAGCCTAATGTGGGTTAAATTGAGAAGATCAGAATTTTCAATGACGAAATATTTTTGGATGAAATCGGAAGCCAAAATTGAAGAGAAAAACATTGTTTTTCCCGTCAAAAAAATCCTTTTTATCACAACCCATTTTTGTCAATCTATTTTATATTATTAAAAAAAAACTTACCTACCAAGGCATTACCGGAACCATGTTGCATCATGTCGACAGCTATGTCTGCCACCCACTCCCACACACAAGACACCATACTTGAACATCACTCTCATACTGCAGATTACATAATTAAGCCTATGAAATGGAGAAAGAGGGACAAGGAGAGAATATACAAACGAGGGATCATCGTTAAACTGGGGAAGCTTGCAGAAAAAAACAAAGGATCAACGGGGGCAAATTTGACGAACACAGACACGAGAGGATTTCAGCCAACCCACAACTAGAGCTCCATCGATAGCAGCAGCACCCTCTCTCTCTCCCTTCCGTTGGCAGCAACTCTTTCTTCGTCTCAGCAGGCAACAACTCTCTCTCTCTCCTTCTCAGCCAACAACTCTTTCTTTCTCTCTCCTCCAGCAGCTGCACTTCCCAACGAGCACTAGCAGCCTTCCCTCTGGCATTGTCAACCACCCTTCTCCACAGGCAGCACCTGCGACAGCCCAGCTCTTCTTCCCCAGCTCCGGCGATGCAGCGACAACTTGTTACAACATAGACCAGCAAACTTTGGGCACTCCTCCCAGCCACTACAGACCACCGTTTTTTAAGCCACCACCACAGGGACAACCACTTCGGCCTCCTCTACAGGGGCAGGTGAGCCTCTTGTCACCATCGACCACCCTCCATTTTACTGTTCACGTAGCACATGAAGAATGCAAGAGAATTAATTCACTGCACTATCCATGTGTTTGCCTTTTTTCTCTTTTGGGTCGGCTGCTCTCGGCCTAGCCTAGTTGGTTGGGTCGGGCCCAAGTCCAGCAGAGTTGGGACTTTGGCCCACCTTGGCTATGCCGACCTATTTAGGGGGGCTAGACCCAGCTCAATTTTTTTTGTTTTAAAAAAAATATAAAAAAATGCATTTAAAAAAACAAAAAAAAAAAGAGTTATTTTCGTGCATACAACCAAATTCCAAGATTTTTCAAGCATATTTTTCATAATAATAATATATGTTGCATCTTTCTCATGGTTTAAAGCAAAAATTAGATATCGTAACCAGTTTATAATTATCCGTTGGAATTTGGCCAAAATATCAAAAACAATTAACAACTATTTTGTTTTAGCTATCACGGTGTAAAATTACATTGTAAAGTACACTCGCAAATAGTTAAAAACAGGGTTTTCACAATGCAGTGTAAAATTCTTTTTGGTTAGTCTTTCAACTCGCAATGAGGTAGAGAATCTCTTACAGAGAGAGATCTACGTCGAACTTTAGAAAAGACCAACAAAAAAAATCAAACTTAGAAAAATAATTAAACAACAATGCAACTTGACTTAGGTAGGGTGCACTGAGGGTGATGTGTACAACAAGTCCCCTTGATAAACCCAGATTCTCACAAACTAATAGGTTTTCTAGTAACCGTAATACTAGGTGACAACTCTTGATAATTATAGTTGTAGTTCTTACAACTATAAAGCACACACTCCTTTCATCGCGTGCCACTGTCTCCCCAATCCAAGGATTGCGGGGCGCGAAGCGCAGAAAGAAATGTCTTCCCGACATTTGTCATCATCAAAAAGTAATTAAAATGCTTTAGTACTAAGAATATATTTCTCTCCTAGCTTGTCATCCACTTGATTAACTATTTTTATTAATATGGGTGTACCGGCGATTGACGCGGGTGTCTGGACTAACTTGCGCGCAATATTATTAATCTCGCGGGTCTTGAAATTAATGAACATGTAAGTTCTTAGTAGCTATCATATAAATAACTATAAGACTCGAATATGACATCAAAAGATGACCAAACCCCTTAATCTTTTCCATTGCCTGAATAATAATAAATAATAATAATAATAATAATAATAATAATAATAATATATTTGAATTGTTTTCTTGGTTTTCGTCATCATCAAAATGTAATTAAATGCTGAAGACACAATCATGTGGCCAACTAATACAAGGAGCCTGTACACTTTAAGCCTTTCAAAAGTCCAGTCGATTCATAGGTCCGGTCCACAAATACTTAGGCTCTGAATTTCTAAATTAATTTCACTCCCCCCAGTTGAGTGAGATCTCCTTACGGCTTATTTATTGTATATCATGGATTTTATAATTTACGAGTCATTAGCGCAGGAAGAAATTTCATTTTTTTTAATCTCAATTTAGTATATATAATATTTTGTTTTGTATTTTCAGTTCTTGTTTTTTTATTTTTAGTTTAATTTCGATCCCTTTATTTTTCCTTCCTTCTATTATAATTTTTAATTTGTATTTATGTATCTATACTCTTAGTTTTGACTTTTAATATTTATTGTTATTTATGTTTGTATTAAATGTAGCTTGTGTTAGAAAACAGAGTAAAGGAGAGTGAAACTCTATCTTATGCATATATAGTGAGTTTTTTGTTATTAGTGATTTTTTATCTTTGTGTTTTTTTCATTTGTTTTGTCTCTGAGTGACTTGATATATTTTTAGTTTAAAGTGATTTTTATTTAAAAATAAATTAAATTATATATTTATTTTTTAAGAATTATTCTTCATATTATTATATTAAAAGTATTTCAGAACACTAAGATAAAATTATGAAGGGGTTTTTCATATTATTATATTAAAAGTATTTCAGAACACTAAGATAAAATTATGAAGGGGTTTATTTTAGCATTTGAATAAGTCCATTGAAGTCCCTGGTCTTCAGGAAGACATTCATGGTCAAGCACTAGTTAAGGATTTCAGTTATTTATTTTTAGCTAATGTACATGCCACGTTACTATAAACGTGTGCTATTTTCCAGTTGATTTGTTATCCATGTAAGGCTATTTATTAGCCACTTTCATTCAATAATATTCATTCAATTCAATATTCTCTGCTCATTGTTTTATTCTCTACAATTGGTATCAGAGCCATTATACTGGCCTGTGGAAAATACAAACAAAAGAGAAACATATTTGTCTTGAATGATATCAGAGAGTGAAGTGAGTTCAAACACAGAGTGAAACACAGAGTGAAAAGTGAGTTTTTGAGTGACTTTAAACACTAAGTGCTAAGTGAGTGGGTGAGAATAAACACTGAGTGATAAGTGAGTTTGTGAGCATCGGCATGGCAGAATCCAGCAACTTTGCAGCTCCAAGCATTCCGAAATTTGATGGTGATTATGAGCATTGGAACATGCTCATGGAAAATCTCTTACGCTCCAAAGAGTATTGGAGTGTTATTGAGACCGGATTCGTTGAACCTGCATTTGGCGAAGTTTTAAATCCAGCACAGAAGAAAACACTAGAGGAAACAAAGCTGAAAGGCTTAAAGGTAAAGAATTACCTCTTTCAGTCCATTGACAAGTCCATTCTGAAGACAATTACTCAGAAGAACACAGCAAAGCAGCTATGGGACTCCATGAAGATCAAATATCAAGGCAACGCAAGGGTCAAGCGAGCTCAACTTCAAATTTTTCGCAGAAATTTTGAAGTACTGGAAATGAAACCAGGTGAATCTGTCACACATTATTTTGGAAGAGTAATGCTAGTAGCAAATGACATGCGCAATTTGGGAGAAAACATACCAGATGAAAAGATTGTGGAGAAGATTCTGCGCACACTTACTGAGAAATATAATTACATCGTTTGTTCAATTGAAGAGTCGAAAGATATCAGCCATCTTTCAGTTGATGAATTGCAGAGTTCACTACTTGTTCATGAACAAAAGTTCAAACGAAATGACACTGATGATCATGCACTGAGAATCTATGATGATAGATTCAGTGGCAGAGGCCGTGGCAGAAACAATTATAGAGGAAGGGGCCGAGGTGGAAGAGGATCATCATTCAACAAAGACATGGTGGAATGTTTCAAGTGTCACAAACTTGGACACTTTCAGTATGAGTGTCCAACAATGAACAAAGCAGCACATTATGCAGAGCTAAACGAAGAAGATGAGATGCTGCTAATGTCATATGTTGATTGTCAACATGAATATCCAACTTTACAAAAAGCAGTGGAGCTACATGAAGAGGATGAGATGTTACTAATGGCCTATGTCGAGTTACACAGAACAACTCGCAATGATGCATGGTTCCTGGATTCAGGATGTTCTAATCATATGTGCGGCTACAGAGGTATGTTTTCCTATTTGGATGAGAATTTTACACATTCAGTCAAACTTGGAAATAATAGCAGAATGGATGTTATAGGCAAGGGTACAGTGAAGTTATTGCTAAATGGTATTAGACATATTGTCAATGATGTATACTATGTTCCTGAGCTTAAAAATAATCTTTTAAGCTTAGGTCAACTTCAAGAAAGGGGTTTAGCAATATTAATTAAAGATGGGGTTTGTAAAATTTACCATCCTGAGAAGGGCTTGATCATTCAAACCCAGATGAGTGCAAACAGGATGTTCATCCTTCTGGCACAACCACAAGATCCATTACCTGCACAGATTAAGAATCATCAGAATCAAGACCACTGTCTCAACACTACTGCCCAGAATCCATCATACCTTTGGCACAGACGATTTGGGCACTTAAGCTATAAAGGCTTAAGAACTTTGCAGTGGAAAAAAATGGTGCATGGACTGCCCAAATTTTCTGCCCCAACCGTGACCTGCACCGATTGCCTCAATGGCAAGAAACGCAGAGAGACTATGTCAAAAATCAGCAATTGGAGAGCAACTGTGCAATTACAACTAGTTCATGCTGATATCTGCGGTCCTATCAGTCCTATGTCTAACAGTGGTAAAAGATATATTCTGTGTTTTATTGATGATTTCAGTCGCAAATCATGGGTGTTTCTTTTGACAGCAAAATCAGAGGCATTTAATTATTTCAAGCAGTTCAAAATTATGGTTGAAAAAGAAATTTCGAAATGTATTAAATGCCTAAGAACTGACAGGGGAGGGGAGTTTACCTCTAATGAATTTTCTGATTTCTGCCGAGATGAAGGTATCAAACGTCAGCTCACCACAGCCTTCACCCCACAGCAAAATGGGGTTGCAGAGAGGAAAAATCGAACCGTGATGAACATGGTCCGATCAATCCTCTCTGCCAAAGGGATGCCGAAGACCTTCTGGCCCGAAGCTGTGAATTGGGCCATATATGTGCTCAATCGATGTCCTACCTTTGCCTTGACAGATTTGACTCCTCAGGAAGCATGGAGTGGAGTCAAACCCTCTGTGGATCATTTTCGGGTTTTCGGGTGTTTGGCTCACGTACACATACCCGATGTCAAGAGAACAAAACTTGACAACAAAAGCTTTCCTTGTGTTTTGTTGGGCATGAGCGAAGAGTCAAAAGGATACAGGTTATTTGACCCTGTCAAAAATAGGGTTGTGGTTAGCAGGGATGTTATTTTTGAGGAAGACAAACAGTGAGATTGGGCTATTTCATATGCTGATCAGATATCTTTTGATTTGGTCTGGGGTGACACTGACGGTGGTGACCTTGGTGTAAGGGAAGGTAACGATGAAGAAAGAAGAGAACTTGGTGATGACAGTGTTGAAAATTTTGAAGAAGAAGATGACGAAATTGTCTCCGTGGAAGAAAGGCGTGATGTTGAAAATCACGAGAGAGAGGAAAATGCAACGGGCAAAAGTGCCCAACCTGGCAGCCACTATGCTCATCCAACGGCTGCTGCGTCGCCAGGTGGTCTCCTAGGTGAGAATCAATCTCATCCGACGGACCGCGTGCTGCCAGATGGTGGGATGGACGACAGAGGGGATCTAACGGCAAGTAGTGAACCAAGTGGCAGTGCAAGTGGCAATCCAACGGCGCGCAGACATGCTGATGCCAGCAGAGGAGACAGCGGAGCGTACTCTAATCCGACGGCTAGGAGAACGGATGGCAGCGCGGATGCTGATCTAACGGCCCGAAGACACGCAGGTGGCCGTGCGGTCAGACACGCAAGCGGCTGTGCAGCTTTTGACGATCCAACGGCTCGGACACGTCCAGGTGTCTGCCTTGAGCGAAGTCCCGATCGAGCGGCTGAGGAGAGTCCATCTGTTGGCTTGATTGACAGGCCGGTCAGCTTTAATCCAACGGCTGATGTTCGGGCAAATGATAACCAAGAAGGAGATCTGTTGACATGTGGCAGAAGAGAGAGGGTCCCCCGAATTGGATGCAAGATTATGTTACCGGAGAAGAATTATCTGATCTTGAGTCGAATATGGCATTTATTATGTCATCTGATCCATTTTATTTTGAAGATGCTGTGAAGATTACTCATTGGACACTTGCTATGGATAGTGAAATAAATGCTATTGAGAAAAATAATACGTGGACGCTCACCGAGTTGCCGGAGGGAGCAAAAAAAATTGGGGTCAAGTGGGTCTACAAAACAAAATATAACGAGCATGGAGATGTTGACAAATACAAGGCGAGGCTAGTTGCGAAAGGGTACTCACAACAACACGGCATTGACTACACAGAAGTATTTGCACCAGTGGCAAGAATGGACACAGTACGGATGATTATTGCTTTGGCGGCTCAGAAAAACTGGACTATTTTCCAGTTAGATGTCAAATCAGCGTTCCTGCATGGAGAGTTGCAGGAAGATGTTTATGTTGCCCACCAAAAGGGTATGAAAAGAAGGGACGAGAACATCAGGTTTACAAGCTACACAAGGCGTTATATGGGCTAAAACAAGCTCCACGAGCCTGGTTCAGCCGTATCGAAACTCATTTCATCAATGAAGGATTTTTCAGGTGTGAAAGTGAGCAGACGTTATTTACCAAGAAAAGCAGGGAAGGAAAGATCATCATTGTAAGTGTGTACGTTGATGATTTAATTTTTACTGGAGATGATGCAAATATGCTATTTGATTTTAAAAAATCCATGATGAGAGAATTTGACATGTCCGACTTGGGGAAGATGAGGTATTTTCTTGGAATTGAAGTATTACAGAATTCAGGCGGCATCTACATATGTCAAAAGAAATATGCACTAGAAGTGTTGAAGAGGTTTGGTATGATGGAGTGCAACGCAGTGAAAAATCCAATAGTTCCCGGATGCAAAGTCAACAAAGATGAAGATGGAGTTAAAGTAGATGAAACATATTATAAGCAGTTAGTGGGCAGCCTGATGTATCTCACAGCAACAAGACCAGACATGATGTTTGTGACTTGTCTCATCAGCAGATATATGGCTAAACCTACGGAACTTCATCTACAAATAGCAAAAAGGGCGCTTAGATATCTGAGGGGGACGGTAAATTTTGGAATTCAGTACAAGAAAGGGGGAAATAATGAGCTACTCGCATTTACGGATAGTGATTATGCCGGAGATATGGAGGACAGAAAGAGTACAAGTGGATATGTTTTTGTGCTAAGCTCAGGAGCAGTCTCATGGAGTTCGAAGAAACAACCAATAGTGACTCTTTCAACAACTGAAGCAGAATTTGTAGCAGCTGCGATGTGTGTATGTCAAGCTCTTTGGATAAAAAGAGTCTTGAAGGAATTAGGATATTCCAATGAAGATTGCATACAAGTGAAATGTGACAACAGCTCAACTATTAAATTGTCTAAAAATCCGGTGATGCATGGACGCAGTAAGCATATTGATGTGAGATATCATTTTCTGAGAAATCTCACTAAAGAAGGTACAATTGCATTAGTGCATTGTGGAAGTCAGGATCAGGTGGCAGATTTAATGACCAAGCCTTTAAAGCTTGATGCATTTCTGAAACTAAGAACACTGCTGGGAGTTCAAGAAATCATTGATGTAAACTAACTGCATACTGCAGTAAGTTTAAGGGAAGGAATGAAGGGGTTTATTTTAGCATTTGAATAAGTCCATTGAAGTCCCTGGTCTTCAGGAAGACATTCATGGTCAAGCACTAGTTAAGGATTTCAGTTATTTATTTTTAGCTAATGTACATGCCACGTTACTATAAACGTGTGCTATTTTCCAGTTGATTTGTTATCCATGTAAGGCTATTTATTAGCCACTTTCATTCAATAATATTCATTCAATTCAATATTCTCTGCTCATTGTTTTATTCTCTACAAATTAATTTGAGATTTTTTTAAAAAAAAACTTAGTTTATTTTGTTTATATAAAACAAAAAATTAAATAAGATAATTTTTTGTGTTAAATACTAATGTTACGTAATACTATTTTAAAAAAATAAGATAAAAATATTAAAGACAACATTGAGCCAAAAACATATTTCAAACCTTTAATCCGGAATATTAGATTTGAAATATTATATATAGAGATGTTGCAAAACTTATTTTTAGTAAATACAACATCGAATGAGAAATTATTTAAATTGTTATTATGATTGAAAGCAAAAATCAAAAAAATATTAGCCATGTAAAAAAAATATTATTTGATTTGAAGAATAAATAAAAATAATTAGAGGACAAAATTAAACGACAAAAACAAAAAGGAAACAAATAATTAAAAAAATAGTTCAAGAAATAAAATAAAATAAAAGCAAAAAGGACAAAATTAATTTTTTTTTAATAAGAATACCATAAAAAAATACAATTTAACCGAGAATCCAAAAAGAAAAAAAGCAATGCATAATATGTTTGATTAAGAAGTGAAACACAATTGTAGTCTACTTCAACTGAGCCAATGAATATCGGCTTCGAAAGTTTAATTTGGGTAAGAGCGATAGTAAGATTCAATTTGCATAAAAAAAAAAAGCAGCGAAGAGCCTGTATTTCATTTTCATGTCATCGCTACGCTGCCGTCTAGAAAAAAATAGACCTATCAGAAGGGGAAAATATCGTTTTTGATGGTCAAAAGAAAAACCAGCATAAAATAATATATTATATAAAAAAGCTAAATATAAGTTAGAAAACACCGTATCAATCCACAATCCATAATCCACAATGTTCAGTTGAGAATAACTACGAAGCATGTTAATTATTAGACTGGACCTTGTACTGTAAGTTATTGCAATTGTAAAATCGTTAATCATGACAATTAAGTCCCTATAAGATATTTTGTTATAGAACAGTAATGATGCGATGTGTCGATTCTTAGTGACCGTTTGGTATTGCATTACAAATAGAGTATCAAGGAAATTGATAAAATCATCATTTGATAATCATAAAACTAGAGTTTCAATTGCTATGAAACCACCAAAAACGGTGATATAACGCTGTTAAGAGTGGAGAGAAAGAGAGGGAGAGTGAGAAACTCTGGTTGTTTAGTAGCAGTGAGATTTCATAAAGGGAGAGATGGGTAATCGGTTTTTACTATTGGATAGTTTCATAAATCCTATATACAAGTAGAAAATTATAAATTACAAGGAAAAAAGAAAGATATATATATTGTATATGCATGTCCCCTTCTTAGGAAAATCAAAATCAAAATTTATTTGTAGACTTAACAAAACCCATTTCGACAGAGAAAACAGCCATGTATTTCTTTGTTGAGAAGGGTGTGTTTTTAAACTTAAGTGAATAAATTTCGAATTTGTTCGAACAACCTTTGACATGATCATGACATCGTGAAATTTCTTTTACATCAACGGTTTTGGGACTGATGGAGACGATCATCCATGAGATTTCTTATAGTCCCTCCATGGAAGAGCATATGATCTATGCATGTGTGAGCGTTACAGACATTACATGTATAGCTTCTACGTGGGAAGCCTTTTCTTATTTATTAATTATATGGTTCAACTTTTGTACTAAGAAACAAAGTAAAATCAGACACATGAAACATATATAATGTAATATTTATTATTATCCTTATTATAATATCACTTACATTCTTCCCTGCCTACCCACAGTACTCCACTTCAAAAAAGGAAAACATAATATTGAACATAACAGGGTTTTTTTTCTTCGTATGATAATCAGTAACACCAGTAGACGCGACCTCGACATCTTTCAGTCGTCCATGCCTGCAAAGATGAAAGGATGCGTTAGAGATCAGAACTACAGAAGCACAGAACATATAACAAAGGATTCGCCTTTTTTTTATGAAAATTTGGGGATTTTGAGTATATATATATATATACAAGAAGCAGAGCATGCAACAAATCCTACATTAATATAAATAATTTAAGATCTTTAGTCCACAAAGACCTTCATAAAAAATGGAGTAAAGAACAAACCCGCAAAAAACATGTTAGTATAGAACAAATATGTGGATATACCTAGTGCAAGATATTTAGTCACTGTCCTACTTCTTCCTTTCTCCTTCGCCACCTACACCGCCACCTCCATACCCCGGTATCTTGTGCTTGATCTTGTCAACAAATCCTTCCTTGGACTCACCTTGTGTGTTGTGCCCTTGTTGCCCGTACCCACTTTGTGTCTCACCCTTATGCATGCCACCAACACCAACACTACCACCGCCACCCCCCGGGATCTTGTCCTTGATATTGTCAACAAACCCTTCCTTGCGTTCACCTTGGGCATTGTACCCTTGTTGCCCGTACCCACCTTGTGTGTTGTGCCCTTGTTGCCCGTACCCACCTTGTGTCTCACCCTTATGCATGCCACCACCACCAACACCGCCCTGGATCTTGTCCTTGATATTATCAACGAGCCCCTCCTTGCGCTCACCTTGAGAGTTGTATTCTTGTTGCCCATACCCACCTTGTGTGTTGTGCCCTTGTTGCCCGTACCCACCTTGTGTCTCACCCTTATGCATGCCACCACCGCCAACACCGCCACCAACACCGCCCGGGATCTTGTCCTTGATATTGTCAACAAACCCTTCCTTACGCTCACCTTGAGCGTTGTACCCTTGTTGCCCCTGTTGCCCGTACCCACCCTGTGTGTTGTGCCCTTGCTGCCCATACCCACCTTGTGTCTCACCCTTGTGCATGCCACCGCCACCAACACCCCCCGGAAGCTTGTCCTTGATATTGTCAACAAACCCTTCCTTGCGCTCACCTTGAGCGTTGTACCCTTGTTGCCCCTGTTGCCCGTACCCACCCTGTGTATTGTGCCCTTGCTGCCCGTACCCACCTTGTGTCTCACCCTTGTGCATGCCACCGCCACCAACACCCCCTGAAAGCTTGTCCTTGATATTGTCAACAAACCCTTCCTTGCTTTCACCTTGAGCGTTGTACCCTTGTTGCCCATACCCACCTTGTGTGTTGTGCCCTTGTTGCCCGTACCTACCTTGTGTCTCACCCTTATGCATGCCAGCACCACCAACACCGCCACCAACACCGCCCGGGATCTTGTCCTTGATATTGTCAACAAACCCTTCCTTGCTTTCACCTTGAGCGTTGTACCCTTGTTGCCCATACCCACCTTGTGTGTTGTGCCCTTGTTGCCCGTACCTACCTTGTGTCTCACCCTTATGCATGCCAGCACCACCAACACCGCCACCAACACCGCCCGGGATCTTGTCCTTGATATTGTCAACAAACCCTTCCTTGCTTTCACCTTGAGCGTTGTACCCTTGTTGCCCATACCCACCTTGTGTGTTGTGCCCTTGTTGCCCGTACCTACCTTGTGTCTCACCCTTATGCATGCCACCACCACCAACACCGCCACCAACACTACCCGGGATCTTGTCCTTGATATTGTCTACAAACCCTTCCTTGCACTCACCTTGAGTGTTGTACCCTTGTTGCCCATACTCACCTTGTGTCTTGTGCCCTTGTTTCACGTACCCACCTTGTGTCTCACCCGTGTGCATGCCACTGCCACCGCCACCGCCAAGGCCACCAACACTGTCACGGCCACCGCCACCCCCCAAGATCTTGTCCTTGATATTGTCAACAATCCCTTCCTTGCGCTCACCTTGAGCGTTATACCCTTGTTGCCCGTACCCACCTTGTGTGTTGTGCCCTTGTTGCCCGTATCCACCTTGTGTCTCACCCTTGTGTATGCCACCGCCACCAACACTGCCACCCCCCGGGATCTTGTCCTTGACATTGACAACAAACACTTCCTTGTGCTCACCTTGAGCGTTGTGCCCTTGTTGCCCGTACCCACCTTGTGTCTCACCCTTGTGCATGCCACCGCCACCCCCCGAGATCTTGTCCTTGATTTTGTCAATAATCCCTTCCTTGTGCTCACCTTCAACGTTGTACTTTTGTTGCCCGTACCCACCTTGTGTGTTGTACCCTTGTTGCACGTACCCACCTTGTGTCTCACCCTTGTGCATACCACCGCTACCAACACCGCCACCTCCCGGGATCTTGTCCTTGATATTGCCAGCAAACCCTTCTTTGTGCTCACCTTGAGCATTGTACCCTTGTTGCCCGTACTCATCTTGTGTGTTGTGCCCTTGTTGCCCGTGCCCAACTTGTGGCTCGCCCTTGCGCTGCTCTTCTTTCTTGCCTCCCAATTGCCCCTCAATCTTGTTCATCATTCCTGCCATTGTCTTTCTTTTCTTCTTCTTTTTTATATCTTTGAAATGGTTTTTGATATGCTGTAATGAAGGAAACAAGTGCCGTATTTATAGGCTCGGAGTAGTGAAGAAAATGGAAGCAGACAAAAAAACCCTAATGGCCTGGCTACCGTTTCCCTTACAAAGGTCTTTGATCTTATCCGGAAGGATCAGGTGTGATGTTGATAGTTGCCAGGTGCCTAATTTTAGAGGCACCATACATCGGATGATGACAAAAAATTCTCATCAAAATAAACGCATGAATAAGAAAAGAATGTTTTGATTGTAAAGATATTTCCAACGCCCAGTCTTTGGCACACCAAACGAGCACGCGCTGGCGAACATACCAACTAACAAACCCGACGCCCACACATTATCATACCAACTAGCAAATTCATCTCATTCAACTGTTAAGTAAAACATTTATCCATCTTATTATGCCAAATGTTTTAAACTAGAGATGTTGCAGGCACCACCATGGATAATAAATATCCAGAGTAGCATAAGATATTTTTATGAACCCAATAAAGGGTGCAAGAGTCAAAGCTTAAGCGATGCAGGAGTAAAATCAAGCAACCCTGAAGCTGAGTGGTGGACGAGGGAAAAAAAATCAGATATGGTTGATATTAAAATATCTACCATGTAGTGGGAGCCACCCATCTTTGTTCATCTCTTTCTATCTTATGGGCATGAATTAATTTATTGCCACTGAAAACAATTATTAATTTCATCAACTTTAAATTAAAAGATAAAATTAAATTCACTTAATACTCCAGTTCAAAATATATTCAAAAATAAAAGTGAAAACGAATTAAATTTTTATAAAAAGGCCAAGAATCAAACTTAGAAATGAAAATATTCCTGGTCAAATATGAAATGTCACAAAATAAAAGAATACAATTTATTTTTTAATTCCTAACATGAAATTCAATGTGGAAACAACCACATAAAAAAAAAAGCGTCATAAAACTTAAGACATCACGAAGAAAAATGATTGTCTATAATCGAATGCCTGCTCAGGCGCCACGTAACTCAAAGAGCGCTAAGCCGCTCCACATCATGTTGCCATGTGTGTGCAATATTTTTTGTAGCAAATAACAAAAAATAACAAATAACAAATCACTCCAAGCCCAATTTAATAATAAAAACGTAACAAAAATGACAAAAACACATATAATGCAAAGCTTAGAAATTTTGATTTTAGGGTCATTTTTGTGATTCCAATATTTCAATACCATAAAAAACTGAAAATAACTTTTAAAATAATTAAATTAAAATATATTTTAAAGGGAATTAAATAATTTGCAATGTTCCATGTACTTTTTTAACTGCAGCTTGTATTTATAGTCATTTCTCTTGATGAATGTGTTAGAGTATGTATACAGTATGAATGAGTATGCATATGTTAGTAAACATTGTATGCGTATGTTAGTTAACTTGTATGGTATAGCCAGCTAGTATATATAGTCACTGTTGCTCTCGGTTAAAAGTAAACAGAATATAATATACAGAGATACATATTCAAAATTTTCTTTCCCTCTCTTTTCTCTCTTCTCTCTCTTCCTTTTCACTTCTCTCAGCATTTAGCAAGATCATCTCTATTTCGTTCTCAATTACATCAGGTCTGTAAGAATTCCTGCAATCTTTTCATGGTATCAGAGCTATAATGCTCGCGCAAATTAGTTGATCGGTTCAATCCTCTGCTTTCGCAATATTCGATCTAATTCTCTGCTTATACAATATATCAAAAATTATTGTTCATCTTCTCAAAATTATCTAAAATTCTTGCTGATTGCCTTCATTCTTCTTGTAAGAAGTCAGTGCTTATATTCACTGATTTAAACCTTACTGTACAACAAATTTTCTGAGATTTCTTCATCAATTTTTTTTCTTTCAACTCAACAATGGTGACTGCTACTCAACTGCAGATTCTGCAATCTCCGATTGTTAACCTCATTTCCACAATATTTCTTAGGATAACTTTATCATCTTATTAAATTTCAAGTATTCAAATTAAATTGGATGATGATGATTTGATATATAAAAAAGATTTAAATAACTTTTTTTTATTTTATTTCTCTTTTTTAATTTTAATCATTAACTTAAAGTACTACTGCTAAAAATATGTGAGAGTTCAAATTTAAAAGTGAGAGTGAGAGAAAGAATTAGAAATTTAATTTCTATATTATCAACTTATCTTCACTCCCTTGTATGCATATTAATTGAAAGTAACAACGTCGCATTGCTTTGTTGTAAAGCCATAAAATGACAATTATCTTTTTTTTTAAATAATGAGTGAATATTATTATCATAAAATAATAAAAAATCATAATTTGAAATTTTTTAGGTTAACAAAAGTTACCGCACTCTCAAAAGAACAAAGTTTTTTAAAAGGTTTCCATTTTCTTTTTAAATAGCTAACAAAACTTTTAATTTTCCTTACATTTCTCTTTTGGTTCCTCTTAAATTCCCATACATGTTATTATATGTCATAAAAACACTTAAAAACATTCCTATAAAAAGAAAAATTCAAAAATCAATTTTAAATGGTAAGCTTTTTCATGACTAAGGTAACATTGGTAATTTTAAAAACTAGAGGGATAATATTGAAAAAGTTTAAACTATAGGAGTATAAGCATAACATTATAATCCTTTTTATTAAATTTGAAGTATTTAAATCAAATTGGGTGATAATAATTTGATGTATAGAAAGATATGAAGAGCTTTTTTTTTATCTCACTTAATTCAAATTATTAATTGAAGATTAATGATTAAATTTAAAATATAACTGATAAAAATATATGACTTTTCTAATTTATAAATAAGAATGAGAAG
Source organism: Salix caprea (assembly GCA_964035475.1). Classification (NCBI taxonomy): domain Eukaryota; kingdom Viridiplantae; phylum Streptophyta; class Magnoliopsida; order Malpighiales; family Salicaceae; genus Salix; species Salix caprea. Next base: position 5,045,684 of record OZ037754.1, read on the forward strand.
AAAGAATTGAAATTTTAATTTCTATCTTATTGACTAAATTTGCTTATTTCGAACATGGATATAAAACAAGGGTATATTTAATTTAGGTGCAAATTCTGGTCAATTAATATCATAAAATTAGTCCAATCAATTCTATTTATTGAAATAAGAAATTAATTTGAAATTCATGAGATAGCTAATTTCCAATTTTAAATAAATTTTTATAGATTAATTAAATATTCGTTAAATACTCATTCTGATTTCTAACATTGCTATTTTGAAGGAAGTGAAAGAACTTAAAAAGATTATCATATATGATCATTGAATTGTTAATGAGTCTAGTCAATATTCATTCCTTAGTGACTATGAAAAATTTGGAATAAATTATTAATATTAGACAATTGCTTTTATTAAATGTCTTGATTTTTTTAACAATAAATTGAATTATGTTTCACCGCTATTTTCAACAAAAACAAAAAGGAGGAGCTACAAGAGGCTATAGAGAAATATGTGCAAGTAAATACAGACTTTTCAAGGTCAAGTCTCGATAAGGTATGATATTATTATCAAAAGAATAATGTTCCACTTTCATCTTAGTAGTTCAAAATATTCCAATTTTGGTAGTTTTTAAAAGGTTTCCATTTTTTAACTTTTTTTAAATAGCTAACAAAACTTTGAGTTTTCCTTACATTTCTCTTTTGCTTCCTCTCAAATTCCCATATATGTTATTATATATCATAAAAACACTTACAAATTCCAAAAAACATTTAAAAATCAAGTTTGAACAGTAAGCTTTTTCATGATTAGGATGAAAATGGTAATTTTAAAAACTAGAGCGATAATATTGAAAATGTTTAAACTATATGAGTATAAGCATAACATTAATTAATCTATAAAGGCAAAAATAAATTTTACCGAATTCTTGTATATATTATTCAATTTTTGTATAAATAAAAATTCTTCACATGTACATTTATTTTTATCTTGTATTGTGTAAGTTCTTACACCACACATTCTTTTATTTAAAAAAGTTTGCTCTTAATTTGCCTACTTCGAACATGCATATAAAAAAAGATTATACTTAATTTGGTTGCAAATTTTAATAAATTAATATCAGGATATTAGTCAATTCACCTCTATTTATTGAAATAAAAAATTAATTTGAAATTCATGAGACTTCTAATTTGCATATATTAATCAAATATCCATTAATTACTCAAGTCAAGTTCCATCATTGCTATTTTGAAGCAGGTGAAACAACTTGAAGATATTATAGCAGATAAAGATCGAGAGCTGAGCACCAAGAGCGAGATCTTGAACAAAAAGAGCTAGAGCTTGAGCATAAAACGCGAGAGCTTGAACAATTTCGATCTTGTTTTACTGCATCAACTTCACATCAAAGAATTGATTCACTCCCAAGAAGTTTGGCAGCACAAACTGATAATCAAGGGACTGGTCAACCACCGTCAAAGAATAATGAAATCAGTTTAAGCATGGACTAAAAGTATCAGCTTTCTTCCTGTGATATGTTCATAATTATTTAAGTGGATTATCTTAGATAAATAAGGTCATGCAATTCTTCCTCATCCCAAAAGCATGAGGAAAACATTTGTGTTTGTTATTTAAATTTGTGCTCATCTGCGGAAGAAAAAAAAATATTAATCTATTAATGTCCTAATCGCTTCTGAAAAATGAGCATTATGTTTAGTTACAAAAGAGTTTGAGATAGATAAAACAGAAATGTTATTAGTTGTAGGAACAAAAAACAAAAAACAAAGAACAAAAAACAAAAAACAAAAAACAAAAAACAAAAAAGAGTTCTTATATTTGTCTAAAAGGAAGGGACAAATAAAAAGACATAACCAAGTTAAAAATATTCACTAGTATCGCTTGAAACATTTTATAATTATTTTTTTGTTTACTAATTTTCAAATATTTTATATCTTCCTCTCAAACGCATATATATCAATTTTTAAAATATTTTTTTTTCATTTCATCAAAATCTAATTGCTCAAAATAAAAAATAAATTATTATATAATTTACTATTTTGAAACAATTAAAAAAATTCATGAAATGGCGTAAAAACAAAATTCATGAAATGAATAAAATTAATTATCCAACTAGTTGTTTTAGTTAAAAAGTATAAGAAAAAAAAACTCTATTGAATGAGAGAATGAATTCTTTACCATCGTGAAAAAAATAAATATCATTATTAATAATTAAAATAATAATTAAGAAATGAATAAAATTAATTTTGTGCTTGTTGTAAATATATTATTTAATACATAACTGTTATGACATTTCAAAACCTTTTTTTTGTAATCAATTTTCTCCCTAAATGGAATTGAAGTTAAACAATGTAGTCACAACATCCTCACCATCACCTTCTCTTTTAGCTACTACTGACAACAAAGTTTTTGTCTAAAATCACTTTTATTTTCTGTTAAAATATGGCGTTAATTTCCCGATATGCAAACTATGTAAAGTAGGGATAAAGTAGTTTTACAATTTGCTATTCTAGTATTGTAACTTGTCTATAAAATCAGTCTCAAATGTAATAGAAAAGCAACTGAATATACATTTTAAGAGCATTTCGAAATTCTACAGTTTCTCTTTCACTTGCTCCATAGAATCCACAGTTTCTAGCATTTGCTACACCAAGATTCCCAAATCGTGCTGCAGCGAAGCAGGCCTACGATATTTGTAGAGATTGCAGGTATTAATATTATTATTATTATTTTCCTTTTTCCTGGACAGTTTCTTTCACTATTCATATGGAAGGTTTAATCAGGTCTGTTCAGGATCGAGTGATAACACCATCCCTGGTTTAGGGCCTTTTGGTGGAGGAATTGGTTCTGCTATCGGAGGTGGAAGTGACAGAAGTGGTGGTGAGCCTAGCTTTGGCAATGGTGATGGAAGTGGTACGAGTGATAACTGTTAGAGAATAATATAAATCATATTATGGGGTCTCACTTATAAGCTTAAGCTTTTAGGTGAGATGGTTCCTTAACATGGTATCAGAGCCTTATTGACCCAGCGGTCACGAGTTCGAATCTCACCACCCCCATTCTATTTGATAAAAACCAAGCACAAGGTAATGTGGGCCTGTGCAAGTTTCAAGCCCAAAAAACTTTCACTTGAGGGGGTATGTTAGAGAATAATATTACACCATCCCTGGTTTAGCCAGGCTCTATTTTGAACACCAATGAATTGCCTAAATGGTGGTTCCTGTGGAGGAATTGGTGTATGCTTCGATCATAACTTTAATTTGCCGAATTTACATAGCTCGGTGGCTACATACTAAATTGCTCAGTGTTTCCAAACACCTTTTTTTCCCCTTTCTTTGGAATGGCTGTAGCTCAAGCAGCTCTCACACTCAGGTTTAGCCTGGAAAAATCATCAGGTCCAAGACGGGGAGGCTCCAGACAAGAGAGGTGCCAAGAAGCAGAGCTTAATGTGGCAATCCATTAACGTTAGAAAAGCCAGCCTCCTCTGATACTTCACATGTCAATCCATTTATTCAACTGGACAAGGTAAGCTGCCTTGTTTTTGATCCGCTAACATCTCTTCTTAGCTTGGCACCCGAGGCCAAAACACCTCTTAAGTTTCGCCTGTTGTGTCATAATTATTTAGGAGAACTAGCTCCTGCTTCTTTGACCGTAATGAATAATAGAAGTATTGTTTTTGATCTGCTAAACATCTGGTTGGTGATTACTGAATTGGTAGTAAATTTTCTCTGTTTTGAGGTTGCAGTATTGATAATACACCAATCCAAGGGAGCCACTCGTTAGTGGTAAATGTGAGGTACACATTCAAACCTTTCAGTGTTCAAGCATTACGTTCCCAGAAATTCAGTCTCATCACTGCAGTGATACCATGTTGAATTTTGGAAGAAAAATCAAAATTTCTGATAAGAACATGTACTGTTCAAATCTGTACGGACAACTTGCCAAAAAACCTGAGAACAGGTACTGTGGAGATTAAAATCTGGGGACGGGAATTTTTCCAGAAATGAAGAGAAATTTCCCAGAAAATAAGAACACAATTTACTCTGAATTTTGAGTTTAAAGAACGTGAACATGGGCAGAATCTTTCATATGGTGACTGCCATCCCATTAGCTTTATTTATAGAAATCAAGAACTTACAACGGCTAGAATTTCAAAATTCAGTTACAATTTCCTATTTAACAATTGTTGACTATAAACTGAAATTAACTAAAAACATTGACTCAGAACTCTTAAACATCCTTGTTACAATGTGAATTCAATCATAACAATTTGTTCTTCAATCTTCAAATCTTCAAACTTCAATTCTCCTGCGCACATGCAACCTGTCAGCTTCTTAGAAAGAACCAAGCGGTCGACCGGTGTAGTTTCTTCTTCCAAGTGGTCGACCGGTTAACTTGGGCAGTTCTGGAATCAACCTCAGATTTCAACAATGTATTATCAAACTCTGTCCATCGAGAGAATAGAACTTAAACTAATTTAAATCTTTATTCCTTGCAAGCTGCATGTCTCCTTAATATTTAGCATCTCTTGCTTGCTCTGTATCAAAGCAACCTAGTTTTAAGACCTTTACTGTCATATGTTAGTTGTAATAATGCTTAATTTGCAAGATCATATACGAGAGTTGCTCCGACATGATCTAGTTAGCTTAATGGTTCTTGTTAATGCCCTTAATGGATAAAATGGCTGAAATTTTGAGAGAATAGACTTTTTCAAGCTCTTGGAGCATGAAGACCTGAGCACCCATTTTTTGACATCCGATGAAAGGAACACGGAGTGGTGAGTGGTTCACAAATGACTCAAATAATTAAACAGAAATTTGAATTTTTCAAATAATTATTTTGCAAAAACAGTTATAATTTTTTTATCTAATAATTAAATCAGAATGGAATTTCTAAAATTTGATTTGATTTTTGTTTCACTAACGAGGTTGGTTTTGGATCCTATTTAAATGACTTTGTGTGTCATTTTTTATTAGAGATTTATTATTTCGATTATTGTATTCAGAACTTTTCTTTTCAAAGTTTTCTATAGGGCGAAAAAAGATTTGAGCTTGAGAAACCTCTGTTTTATTCTTTGCAATATGTTGTGTCAAGTTGGACTTATGCCTTCTAGTTTAATAAAGCATAAATTTAGTTTAATGAAGTAATGTTCTTTGAATATTCGCTCATTCATAAAATAATTTCGTCCTGGTGTTCATTTAAAGCTAATTGTTCATTTTAATTACCTTGAGCAGGCAGGGTGCCATGGAAGTCAACTCCGGCCAAGTATAAACCTTTAAGAGTAGACAAGGGTCCAATGTTGCTAAGAAAGGTTGCTGGGAGAGAAGAATAATCGAGGAACATTTCTTCAAGGCTAGTCGAATTGCATAACCCTGTGTGGAACAGATAAGATAAATCACCCAAGGGGTTCTGGTGTGAGTGGTGAGGGCGCTCTCATCCCTTAAGAGAGGTCAGGGGTTCAAACTCTCCTCTTGTATAGAGCCGGCCATTTGGGGAGCACTTTCACCCCTTCGGGACCCACCCGGTGTGAACGTGGATTAGTCTAGGTCAGCGCTTGGGACACCGCGTGGTTTATACCAAAAAAAAAAAGATAATATAAATCCATTAATGTTTCAGGCACCAAAACTCTCTTCCTCCAAACAAAAACGACACCGGTCGTGGATGAAGGCCAATGCCATGAGCAGCATCCACACCCATAGTCGATCATGTTTCCCTACAGTTGCTTGCTGGCTGCATCACTTGCTTTCATGGATAGGAATTAATGGATTACATTGCATTGGCAATCCACAGACAGATAAATTATTCAACTGATCTGTTAAAACACAGCTGTGTATAAAGCTGTTATAACAAATTCAGTTATAACAGCTCTTGGCCCTTAGTGCTTAGGATTTTATGTATGTTCTTTGTTTTGTAGCATAAGGTAGATTATAAATAGTGCTCCACTGAAACATTAATGTAAGTAAGTTTGAAAGATTGAAGAAGAAATATACTCTTGAATTTTTACATGGTATCAGAGCTGATCTAAAGCTTATTTCGAATTTGAATTTTTTTTTTCGAAGGCTACAGTGCCCGTATTACTGTTCATTGAACACACACTGTTCAAATCAGAACCCAAACACCCGAATTTTTCCCCAGAAACCCAGATTTTCCCAGAAACCAAACACCCACAATTTTCTCCAGAAAACCCAGATTTTCCCACCAACCAAACACAAAAATTTTCCCCAGAAAACCCAGATTTTCCCAGAAACCAAACACCCACAAACCTTTCCCCAGAAACCCAGAAATTACATCCCATCTCGAAACCTCTACTTTTCAAAGAACCCTACTGTTCAATCAGCCAATTTTTTCCCAAAGAACCCTAGCCCCAAATTCAAACCGAAACACAACAAACAACCCAAACATCCCAGACTTCACAGAACCCAAATCACAACAAAATGGAAATTAATTCCACGAATCCACTCACCTCAATGACCCCATCCACAGACAATTCAGCATTCACATCGAACATTATCCTAAACGAAACCAATTTTAGGTTATGGTCAAAACTCATAGAAATGAGAATCGGAGCTAGAAACAAGTTGGGATACCTTACCGGAGACACTGCGAAGCCGGAATCAGGCGACCCACGACTGGAATCTTGGGTTACCGAGAATCATCGAGTCAAATGTTGGCTAATTGACTCGATGACCCCGTCCTTGATGTAGAGGTTCATCTGCCTCCCGACGGCCAAGGAGATTTGGGACGCCATCGGGCGAACCTTCTACGACGGCTCCGATGCAACTCGCCTCTTCGAGCTTAATCAACGCTCGTTCAATACTCGTCAGAATGGACGACCATTGTCCAGTTATTACACCGAGCTCGTTGCCATCTTCCAAGAAATCGACGGCCGGACTGCACCTCAGGCCAGGACAGTCGACGGCATCATTCACAACCACTCAGCTATGGCTCAGCTCAGGGTCCACATCTTCCTAAGTGGCCTTGACCCTGGCTTTGAGCAAATCCGTGGGGAGATCCTAAGAAAAGATCCACAGCTAGACCTAGAGGGTTCCTATGCTTGTGTTCGGAGAGAACAGTCGCAGAAACAAGTCATGGATGGAGGTCCCCCTGGGTTCCCTGAGCACTCGGTGATGGTGACAAGGCACCATCGGCCGATGGGGGAGCAGGGGAGGTAAGAACGAACGGGGGCTGCCCGATCGTTCTTTGAGAGGCAGGAGCTTGGTGGGAGAGAAGATGAGTTTAGGGCTGACGGGGCAGTGGGCAGGCGGGATGCCTTTAGGGCACCTGCTGCCCGAGTTGACCGGGCTGACCGGGTTGACCGGGCTGACCGGGCTGACCAAAAATACAAAAATGCGGGTGGACTGATGTGTTCTCATTGCGGTGAAACGGGACATTCGAAACAAAGATGTTTTGAAATTATTGGCTACCCGGAATGGTGGGACTTTATGAAAAAACCTCGGAAAAATATCCGAAAAACTCGGGTTCATCTGACGGAATCAGACCTAGCACAGCCCACAGCGACTGTGGCTCATCCAGGTATATTTGGTAAAACTTGTGCACTCTCTATTATTACTAAGAATAGTTCTTGGATTATTGATACAGGTGCATCCGAACATATGACTAAAGATCCTGGTATCTTACATTTGTCAAAAACTTCCTCCCAGTCCATTATTTGTACCGCAAATGGTAGTACGTCTCCGATTACCGGAGCTGGATCCGTAATTTTGAATGATTCCCTTACCCTGGATACCGTTCTTGTTGTTCCATCACTCGAATACAACCTCCTTTCGGTTAGCCAAATTACTTTTACCCTTTCCTGTACTGTAACATTTTGGCCTTTCTTTTGTGTATTTCAGGACATTCTGACTCGGAAGATTCTTGGTTATGGTGTTAGACGAGATAATCTTTATTATCTGGAGTTAACCGAAAAAGGGGGGGGAAAACTCAGTCAGACACATCAGGCAAACAGTAAGGACAATGCTGAAGCACTCGTATGGTTATGGCATCGAAGGCTCGGACATCTATCTTTTGGGTATCTTAAGAAACTAAAACCACTTCTGTTCTCAAATATCAGTAATTTAGAGTTCAAATGTGAAATTTGTGAACTGGCCAAAAGCCACCGTATCCCTTATTTACCAAGTTTGAATAAAAGCTTAGAGCCATTTGCAGTTATTCATTCTGATGTTTGGGGTCCTGCAAAGGTCCCGTCATTTTCACATGCTCGTTATTTTGTTACATTTATTGATGAGTGTACCCGGATGACTTGGATTTCTCTCCTTCAGAATAAGAGCGATGTAAGTACAGCTTTTCAGGAATTTCATAAAATGGTGATAAACCAATACCAGAGGCCGATTCGTACACTGCAATCAGATAATGGTACGGAGTTTATGGATAAAACTTTAGGAACATTCTTGGGCAATCATGGAATTCAACACCAAACTTCATGCACTTACACTCCACAGCAAAATGGTCTAGCCGAGCGGAAAAATAGACAAATTATGGAAGTCGTCCGCGCCTCACTTTTCGGCATGAATATGCCCAAGTTTTATTGGGGGGAAGCAGTGAAATCGGCAGCCTACTTGATAAATCGCACACCATCCAGTGTTATCCATTTTCAGACTCCTCAATAAAAAATGGAATCCTTGCTATCCATCCCTCATTTACCGAACCTAGAACCGAGAATTTTTGGATGTACAGTCTATGTGTACATTCCTAAGGTTCTACGGAATAAACTGGACCCGTGTGCGAAGAAGTGTGTTTTTGTTGGATACTCCGAATTTCAGAAAGGGTACCGGTGTTATGATCCTCTACACCCAAAGTTACATGTGACCTTGGATACCTCCTTTCATGAAATGGAACCCTATTACTCAGGGGGAGCTTCTGGGTCATCTCTTCAGGGGGAGAGAAACAATGAAGAGAATGACAATCTATTTGAAGTAGAGGAAAATGGAAGAATGGTTGAGAATTGTTCTGACAAAACAAGGGAAAATAATGTAGCTCCTTGCAACGATGAGAATTTGGAGCCGAGCATTGATCAGAATCTCCCGAGCAATAACCCCCTTTTATCATCAGAGTTGCAAATGTCTACACCATTAACCGAAGAATCAACCCAGAATGTCCTTCCTCAGGTAAATCAAAATCCTATCCTTCCTATTTTTGATAACGAAATTCCTGTTATTGTTGAAAATAGAGTAAATAAATACCCCCTGAGGTCAAATAGAGGAGTCCCGAAAAAACAATATGAACCTGATCCGAAAAATAAGACTAAATACCCAATCAGTGATTATGTCTCTTCCCATAGATTGTCATGTTCGTATGCATTAACTGTTAATCAATTATCTACTGTATCTATTCCTAGTAATGTACAGGATGCATTAGCAGATCCAAAGTGGACGGTGGTAATAAACGAAGAACTGGAAGCACTCCAAAAGAATAACACTTGGGAGTTGTGTCCACTACCCGAGGGGAAGAAGACCGTTGGATGCAAATGGGTCTTCACAGTTAAACTAAATGCGGATGGCAGTATAGACAGGTATAAAGCAAGGTTAGTGGCAAAGGGATATACACAGAGATATGGAATAGACTATCAGGAGACCTTTGCCCCAGTTGCAAAAATCAACACCATTCGCATCCTCATAGCTCTAGCGGTAAACCGAGATTGGGCATTGCAGCAATTTGATGTCAAGAACGCCTTTCTCAATGGAGACCTTGAAGAAGAAGTCTACATGGATTTACCACCCGGAGCTAAAGGTAAATTCCCAAGTATAAGCAAGGTATGCAAGTTGAAGAAGGCGTTATATGGTCTAAAACAATCACCCCGTGCTTGGTTTGGAAGATTCTCCTCCACAATGAAGGAATTCGGCTATAAACAAAGTAACTCTGATCATACATTGTTTATAAAACACAGGGAAGGGAAGACTACAACATTGATAGTGTATGTGGATGACATGGTCCTAACAGGAGATGATCTAGAGGAAAGAAAATCACTACAACGATTTCTAGCTTCGAAATTTGAAATGAAGGATTTGGGACAGCTGAAGTATTTCTTGGGGATTGAAGTTTCAAGGTCAAGAACTGGGATATGTCTATCACAACGGAAGTATGTGTTAGATTTATTAACAGAAACCGGAATGCTGGCATGTAAACCAGCTGATACACCGATGGAGATGAACCACAAGCTAAGAGAGTCTGAGAATCAAACGTCAGCAGATAAAGGACGTTACCAACAGTTAGTCGGGAAACTGACATACTTATCACATACGAGACCAGACATAGCATATGCAGTCAGTGTGGTGAGCCAATTCATGCACTCACCAGGATAGGAGCATATGGAAGCAGTATATCGGATCTTAAGATATTTGAAGAGTGCACCAGGAAGAGGACTATTATTCACGAAAAATGAAGTTCGTGAAATTAAAGGGTACACAGACTCAGACTGGGCAGGAGATCAGACAGATCGAAGATCGACGTCAGGATACTTTACCTTTGTAGAAGGTAATCTTGTAACCTGGAGAAGCAAGAAACAGAAAGTGGTCGCCAGATCAAGTGCGGAGGCAGAATACCGAGGTATGGCTCATGGTGTGTGCGAGTTGTTATGGATAAAGCATGTGTTACAGGAATTGGGAGTTAATTACGAGTCATCCATGAGTTTATACTGCGATAATAAAGCAGCCATCGAAATTGCACACAACCCTGTACAACATGATCGTACCAAACATGTTAAAGTCGACAGACATTTTATTAAAGAAAACCTTGATCGGAAAATCATACAATTTCCGTTTGTAAGGTCAGAAGATCAGTTGGCTGATATACTCACAGAAGCAGTTTCAGGAAGAGTCTTTCACGGTGCAATTAACAAGTTGGGCATGATAGATATCTACGCTCCAACTTGAGGGGGAGTGTTAAAACACAGCTGTGTATAAAGCTGTTATAACAAATTCAGTTATAACAGCTCTTGGCCCTTAGTGCTTAGGATTTTATGTATGTTCTTATTTTTGTAGCATAAGGTAGATTATAAATAGTGCTCCACTGAAACATTAATGTAAGTAAGTTTGAAAGATTGAAGAAGAAATATACTCTTGAATTTTTACATGATCAATTTTTGGTAATAGGAATACAAGATGAATGCACATACTTTACCTTCTTCCTAGTGTTTTTGTCTATAAAAGGATAAACAATCTCCCACACTGCCATAAAAATGTAGGGAGCATGCACAAGGAATACCTTTGCAAGCCTTTCTGGGTAATATTCCTGCACTCGGGAAGTTTCAGGCAGGGTATTCAAATACCATTATAATCAGCTATAGAAAAATGGAGCTCAATACCTGCAAAATGGATAAACCTCCAAGGTATCCATGGATATCGCTGTTTACATATCCCCAACCCTCAAGGGTCTCCAATTAAACAAGTTTCTCTAGTCCTGGTGGCATCCTGATACGTCAATGTCGGATATCAGAATATGTTCCAGCTAAGGTGCTGCACTGATTTGCAGTTTTCAATATTTTTCGAAGACAGAGATGGCTGGGAGGCGAAGGAATTACCTTGAGCATATTTTGTCAAAACCATAGACTACGAAACCTATATGCACAAGCAATAGTAAAACTGTCTCAGTTGAAAGATAAATTAAGACACAAAAAAAATCATAGGAACTGTTGCAAGTTGTCAGATGATTAAAGGCTTGGATGGTAACTGTACATACGCTTGAATTCTTCTAGACCTCCTTTGCTTTGAAAATGCCTAGCTCCAAGGATAACTGTTATAGGAAGTCCTTTTTTATCTGATCCTTGCAGAAACATCTTGTTCTGTGCAACTTCATTTGGCGTCTCCAACAGAGAAATTGAACCATGTGGAACAAATTCCCTTCTCCATTTCAGGTACCTGAGGAGCATGGAAGAACCCTTTCATATATCTAAACCACGAGCACGCATAAATCATCAGGTCATCTACTTCCTGTACCTCGATTTTAAACAAGAAATTCCAAGATCATTGTCAATTGAATCAAGAAATCCACTCTGAGAAAAATCAAGCATATTATATATATACTACGTTCCCGCCAGCTGTCACAGATTATGACAATAACAGGGAGTTCGATTGTTGCTTTTGTTAGTTCCACTCTGGAGAAATTTGGAATATCATGGCTCATTTATAATCTCACAGAGCTGGAAGTGTGCAGGCGTCTTGATTCAGTAATATTTATTTGGTTTAAGTGAAATGACCGTCCTCGATCAATTTTTCTACAAAGAATGTTGGTTTGGGATCAGTGATCTTTGATCACTAACCTCTGAACTATCATCAGCCCTTCAGCTGTAAATGGTCAAGGCCAGATTAACTGAAAAACATGTTTAGAAAGAGGTTAAAGGGACTCAAGTTTCCAGTTAACAATCTTGTTCTGGAACCAATGCCACTGTTGTGTATCCACTATCTATCACTATGCCGTCATGTAGTAGCTGCAATATTCTTGAAACTTGTGTGTTGGAAGTTTAAACACAATTTTCTAGAATATGAATTCAGATCATACACAATTTTCATAATTCCTCTTCATGTATGTATGTGAAGGGACATTTGTATCTAGAGTATTTAATATGTTCATGTATTTAGAGGTACATTACACCATGAGATACATTGGATGAGTATGTGGGTCATTAATGTCTAGTCTAGAAAGTCTAAATTTGAATCCTATAAATACCTATGTAACCGAGGCATTGGAGAACAAGTTTTTCAGAGTTTGATTGAAGTTTAGCCTTTGGCTTTTGAGAAGGATTTCTTCTTGTTTATTCTGTATTCCTTTGGTGGATCTCCATTGGGTGGTGAGTTGTGTTATCTTTGAGTATTCAGTTGTGTTTATGATTAGTTGACGTTGTAACAGTGAGAGAATAATATAATTTATGTATTGGGATTTCACATAACATCTTAAGTTTATGAGTTGAACGGATTCTTCAATAACTAAATGATTATGAGTTTAATCTCATTCTCTCTTTCTAATTAGTAGAAGGTAGTTTGGTTGGTTGAGCTGATTTTTATGACAATAACTAATCGTAGTACGGTGATTGTTTTATTCATCGAGAGGATCGCTATCGTTGATTAGGTTATCTCTATCCAAATTTCTGAAATTTTTGTGTGTTTTGAAGATGCAAAATTACACTGATGCAAGGCAGGAAGTTTTGTGCTCTAACGTCATATTGATTCAGAATTCCTTCCTTCTTTAAGTGTCCAAAGAGATATGTATATTGTCTATCAAGAGAAGAAAAGGGAGCTAAATTAAAGTATCTTGATTCATGCAGCATCTCTTTATTACTATATATTTAGCATCTCTTCATTCCTTTGTACCCAAGCCAAGTACCAAATTCTTACTTGTGCATGTAACTATGGTTTGCAAAAGCCTCCCATACCTTTGCTTTGCATGCTGCAAGAAGAATATGCAGCAACTCGTATTTTATGATACCTTACCCAAAATCCACTGCAAAATTCTTTTCTCTTAAGAGTCTTTGTGCTAAGAAAACTATGGAATAAATGATTAAATATTAGATATTTTCTCTTATTAATTAATTGAAAGATGTTTCATTGCATTAATTTGTAAAGAGATATAACCCAGAATTCACTTTCATGTATTAATTTGTAATGCTGTAGAAACTCCTATTTTATAATACCTTACCCAAAACCTACTGCAGAATTCTTTTCTCATAAGAGTCTTTTCACCATTCATTTTAAGAGATTGTTTCAAAGATATCCACATTTACTTTTCCATCTTACAAAATAGTTTTTTCAAGGGTTGATCGAGAGAACTAGTTTCCACAGTTGAGGAAAAGATAACGATGCTCAAAAACTTGCCTGAAGAAGTCTTAAATTTATGGAACAATTGGGAGATTCGAGGAATGGTTTTGCTTAGTCTCTTACTACAAACCATCCTCATCATATTTGGTCCTCTGCGAAAGACCATTGCTAGAGTCTGGATCAGAATTCTTGTTTGGTCTGCATACCTCTCAGCAGACATGGTGGCAACTGTTGCACTGGGTAATCTAGCAGGGAGCCAAGGAGATTCATCAGGTGACGGTTCAAAGAAGGCCAACAATTCCATCCAGGCATTTTGGGCACCTTTTCTGCTCCTGCATCTTGGTGGCCCAGACAAAATCACTGCATACTCGATTGAAGATAACGAGTTGTGGTTAAGGCACTTGCTTGGTCTAGTAGTCCAAGTCGTAGTGGCTTTTTATGTCTTCTCAAGGTCTTGGGGTAGCGGTATCCTTCAATTCGTAGGGATCCCGATGTTCATTGCTGGATTTATAAAGTACTCAGAGAGGACTTGGGTGCTCTGGTCTTCATGCTCTAAGAGTTTGAGAAACTCTTCTCTGTCAGGTTTCAGGAGTTCTTATGATCGTACGAGAAATCTAGAAAGTGATCAACAAAGAGAATATCTTCGTCAAGCTTACACTTTTTTTCATATATCCAAGTTTACAATGCAGGATCTTGCCCCTCCCTATTGGGCTCTATTGGCGAGCCATTTGCGGTTTTCCAAAATCCCAGCAGACGGTGCCTTCAAGGTGCTAGAGGTTGAGCTCGGATTAATATATGATATGCTTTATACTAAAGCGCCTCTGATTTACTCCCGTTTTGGAATCATTCTTCGTTGTATCAGCTTTCTACTCTCTGTTACCGCGTTTATTATCTTCCAAGTCAAGATTGAGAAGCATGCCTACTCATCGATCGACGTTGCAATCACATATTTATTGCTTGCAGCCTCTGTTTTTCTCGAGCTTTATGCTTTTTTATGCCTTGTCCTCTCTGACCGGACAATGATTTGGTTGCTTGATAAAGGAGGGAACGCCTTGACGAGTGCAATTTATTCTCGGCTAAGGAAGTTAACTACAAGCAAGCGATGGTCAAGATGCATATCACAGTATAACCTAATAAGCTCTTCCATTGGAGACAAGCAACTTAAATGTTTGAAATTGGTGGGAATCGATGAAATGATGAGGCAAATGCATGTGAATCGGAAAGGCTTGAATGGTGGACTACAAAAATTTATTTTCGAACATCTTTTAAAGAAAGCTGAGAAGATGAAGGAAAATTTTAATTTATTTGATAAAAAATTGAGAAGTAAAATAATTGGTCAGAGGGGAGATGGTGTGCTAGAAAGAGAGGGACTGTTAAAGAACTTCAAGTGGTGCACGACTGAAGTAGAATTCAGTCGGAGCATTCTTGTTTGGCATGTCGCAACAGAGATTTGTTCTCATAATGAGAAAGATGCAAGTAATTATGTCTCCAGAAGCAAATGCTTATCTGAGTACATGATGTATCTTTTGGTGATAAGACCAAATATGCTCTCCAAAGGATTCGGTGACGAGGGATATCTAAATACTTTGATGAGAGACCTGCGTGATATGGATATAAATCAGTTCTACAGTGAAGCACCTCGTTATGATGATGCAGAGTTTCGAAAGGAATGGAAAACAGAAAATAAGTCAGCGGTATTTGGTGGGCGCGAGCTCGTCAAGCAATTATTGGAGTCAATATCGGAAAGTAAGAAGCGATGGGAGATGATAGAAGAAGTTTGGATGGAAATGCTGACTCACGCAGCAGCTCATTGTCCATGGAAAGAACATGCTCATGCACTGAGAAGAGGTGGAGAGTTACTCACTCATGTCTCCTTTCTTATGCTACATCTTGGTTTGAGCCAACAGTATGAATACAAGTCATCTGACAAGACTGAATATAATTATTATTCAGAGGTAAGTATACCAAAAACATTTCTCGAGTGCATTGGTAGATAGATACTGTATTTTTTTAAGTGTCAGAATAAAACAATAAATCGGATCATTTCAATTTAGATATATTATTTTGGAAATTCCATTTCAATGTTTTTATTTCATTTTCTTCATTTTATTAATAAATAAAGTGTTTTCAATTGAATGTCATTAATTTAAAACAGTTGACTAATGATTTGTATAAATAAAGTTATCATTTTTTCTATCTTACTCACTTATCCTCAACTGACATATTAATAATAATTTAGAATGAATTATTAATATTAGATATTGCTTTTGACTAATTGAACTTCATGTTTCCCCGCAATTTTCAACAACAAACAAAAAGATGACAGAACTGCCGTTACTTGAAGAGGTATGTACTACTTTTCTTTCATTTTCTTTTTGTTTTTACACATAACAGCGCAACACAAGTTTTTGTTTAATAATAATGCATGAATGATTTGTCAAGTCCCAGGGCAAAAATTATAGAATTTTTTTTAAAAAAAGTAATTAGACTGCTTTTTATTTGTAAATCATCATGGAAAGTTTTTTATGATAAAACATTATTATCATTTTTATTAAATTTAAAACATTCAAATCAAATTGGGTGATAATGATTTGATGTAGGTAAAGATATATTATTTTATTTTTCTCACTTAATTCAAATCATTAAATTTAAAAATTAGATTAAGAAGAAGAATTGGAATTTTATTTTCTACTTCAGTGATTTATCTTCACTACCCCCTTGTATATATGTTAATTGAACTTAACAATTTAGCATTGCTTTATTGTAAAGCCATATACATTTTTCCTTTTTCATGTGAAATGGCATTTACCTTTCGTTTTGAATATTGGGGGAATATTATTTTTACCCTTATAAATCTGCAATGTTCCACTTCGATATCAATATTTTAAAATCTTCCAATTTACCCTATAGTTTTTCTATAAAAAAAAAAAAAAGTTTCCATTTTTTCCTTTTTTAAAATAACTATTTTTTTTTTAATTTTCCATGAGAGACACCTTGCATGATTGCTTCTAAATTCTATACTTGCTTTCACATACATCAAAGCTAATTTTAAATTCTCCAACTTATTGTTATTGGAGTTGGACCTTTAAAATGAAGATGCATATGCTTCATTAAAGAAAGTACATCATCAGTAAAAATAAAAAACTAAAATACTTTACATTTATCTCACAAAATTAATCTTAAGTAATATTAAATTATATAAAATTAAAAATACATATAATAAATTATTTATATATGTAAATTCAAATATTGATATAAAAAATTATAATATTCTATTTATTTTGATATCCAGATCATTTAAATTGCATTAGCTACTAAAAAAAGTCACCCATGACAAATGAAAGGTAGACCAGTCTTGTTGATTTCTTTCAATTTATAAATTAATTTAGTATTATTATTTTTTTTAAATGTCCACATCATTTTCTATCTTTTTCTTCTAAGGATAAGACAAATTTTTAAGACTTTTGAATTTTTTCATGTGTTTACTGTTTAATCATGCTTTTTATTGGTATGAAGGTAGCACGTTTGGAACATAGCTCCAACACTGTTTAGAGGAAACAAAATTTCGTACTTCAAATTATTTTTTTATTTTTGGATTGTTTTAATAAATTAGTAAAAAAAATCATATATATTTTCAATAAACCTTACCTCACTTTCAAATGAAGACAAATAATCCATTAATCCAGTCTTTAAATCATGTTCTATAGTGCTCTTCTCTGACAACCATACTCTTTGCTTCTGTCATATTCAATGACCAAAGCCTTTAATAGTCAAACTCAATGTTTAACTAATAATCAATTTTTGATGTTATATTTTTAGAGTTACATTTTCTTTTGTTGCATAATTTTTACATTGCGCGTCCTTTTTTCCCACTTAATTTGCATAGTTCGAACAACATGTATATAAAAACAAGACTGCACTTAATTTTACTAGCAAACTTTAATCGATTGATGTAAGGAAATTAGTCAATATTGATGCCTCCATGTATAAAACAAATCTAGAATAAATTATTAATATTAGATATTTGATTTTATTAAAAATTGATTACTTGAATTCCTGACAATACTTTGAATGATGTCTCACCACAATTTTCAAGAAAAAGATAAAGGAGGGGTACGATTACTATTTCAAGGCTAGAGACAAATATTCGCAAGGCATTGAAAGCTCAACTCCCGATGAGGTATGATACAACTTTTTTTCACTATTTATTTAGTTCAGGTTTGTCTTACAATAATACATGAATGATTTGTCAAGTTCTTAAATCAAGAGGCAAGAGTTATAGAATTTTTATTCTAAAAGTAATTAGAATTTGTTTTTTTATCTCATTTAATTCAAAATAAATTATTAAATTTAAAATATAACTGATAAAAATATCACTTTTCTTATTTATAAATAAGAATGAGAAGAAATAATTGAAAGTTTAATTTCTATCTTAATGGCTTAATTTGAGTACTTCGAACATGCATATAAAACAAGGTTAGATTTAATTTGGATAAAAAATTTAGTCAAAGCACCTCTATTTATTGAAATAAGAAATTAATTTGAAATTCATTAGAGTGCTAATTTTCATTTTTAATTAAGAATTATTTGCATAGATTAATCAAATATTCGTTAAGTACTCATTCCGAGTTCTAACATTGGTATTTTGAAAGAGGTGAAAGAAACTTAAAAAGATTGCCATCTACAATCCTGAACTATTAATGAGTCTAGTCAATATCCTTGCCTTTGTGACTAAGAAAAAATTGAAATAAATTATTAATATTAGAAAATGTTTTTATTAATGATGATTACTTGACTTTTTATCAATAAATTG
This sequence comes from Salix caprea, assembly GCA_964035475.1. NCBI lineage: Eukaryota > Viridiplantae > Streptophyta > Magnoliopsida > Malpighiales > Salicaceae > Salix > Salix caprea. The sequence goes on from OZ037754.1 coordinate 5,064,251, forward strand.
AATGATATTTCACTGCAATTTTCAACAAAAACAAAAAGGAGGAGCTACAAAAGGCTAAAGACAAATGTTGGCAAGTAATTGCAAACTTGTCAAGTTCAAGTCTCGATAAGGTATGATATCAATTTTATTTAATTATCTATTCATTTCTGTATAGCACAACCGACATCATGCTTTGATTTACAATAACACATGAATAGTTTCTTAAGTACTTCAATCACGAGGCAATAATTAAAGATTTTTTTTCTTCTAAAAGTAATGAAATCTTAATGTTATTGTTTTTATCTCACTTAATTCAAATTATTAAATTAAAGAATAATGATTAAATTAAAAATATAACTGATAAAAATATATAACTTTTCTAATTTATAAATAAGAATGAGAAGAAAGAATTGAAAGTTTAATTTCTATCTTATTGACTTAATTTGCATACTTCAAACATGCATATATAACAAGGTTAGATTTAATTTCGGTGCAAATTCTAGACAATTAATATCATAAAATTAGTCAAATCACCTTTATTTATTGAAATAAGAAATTTATTTGAAACTCATGAGTTTGATAATTTCCATTTTTAACTAAGAATAATTTTCATAGAATAATCAAATATTCATTAAGTACTTATTCTGATTTCTCACATTACTTATTTGAAGGAGGTGAAAGAACTTAAAAAGATAGTCATATATGATCCTTGAACTGTTTACAAGTGTAGTCAATATTCATGCCTATATGACTAAGAAAAATTGGAATAAATTATTAATATTAGATATTTTCTTTTATTAAATGATGATTACGTGGTTTTTTTAACAATAAATTGAATTATGTTTCATCACAATTTACAACAAAAACAAAAAGGAGGAGCTACAGGAGGCCATAGTAAAACATGTGCAAGTACATGAAGACTTTTCAAGGTCGATTCTCGATAAGGTATGACATCATCTTTGATTTTACATGAATGATTTGTCAAGTACTTAAATCATGAGGCAAGAATTATAGAATTTTTTTTCTAGAAGTAATAAAATTTTATTGTCGTTATTATTTGTAAAATATAATGGAAAAAATGTCCTAGGAAAACATTATCATTTTATTAAATTTAAAGTATTCAAATCAAATTGGACAATAATGAATTGATATATAAAAAGATATAAATAACATTATTTGTTGTAAAGCCATCAATTAGTTTTTTTTTAATATTGGATAAATATTATTATCAAAAGAATAATGTTCCACTTTCATCTTAGTATTTCAAAATATTCCAATTTACCTTATAGTTTTTAAAAGGTTTCCATTTTTTTTTTTTAAATAACTAACAAAATTTTCAGTTTTCCTTACATTTCTCTTTTTGTTCCTTTCAAATTCCCATATATGTTATTATATGTAAAAACACTTAAAAATATTCCCACGTACATTTGTTTTTATATATATTGTATTGTGTAAGTTCTTACACCACGCATTCTTTTATTTAAAAAAGGTTGCACTTAATTTGCCTACTTCGAATATGCATATAAACAAAGATTATACTTAATTTGGTTGCAAATTTTAATAAATTAATATCAGGATATTAGTCAAATCATCTGTATTTATTGAAATAAAAAATTAATTTGAAATTCATGAGACTTCTAATTTGCATATATTAATCAAATATTCGTTAATTACTCAAGTTAAGTTCCATCATTGTTATTTTGAAGCAGGTGAAACAACTTGAAGAAATTATAGCAGATAAAGATCGAGAGTTTAAGTATAAAGTGCAAGAGCTTGAGCATAAAGTGCGATTTCAAGATTCTTTAACTACATCAACTTCAAAACAAGGAACTGATTCGCTTCCAAGAAGTTTGCCGACACAAACTGATAATCAAGGGATTGGTCAACCATCATTAAAGAATAATGAGATTTGTTTACGTATGCACTAAAAGTACCAGCTTTCTTCCTATAACGTGTTCATAATTATTTAAGTAAATAAATAACTTCATGCAATTCTTTCTCATCGAAAAGCATGAGGAAAACATTTGTGTTTGCAATTAAAATTAAACATTATTCATTGAGAAAATAAAAAATAAAACCAATCTATTGGTTCCAATTTCAAAATATAAGTTTGATTGAGATTTTTATAATAAGATTTGGATAATAGCTTTTAAAATGTTTTTTATTTATGTTTGTTGCTATCTAATTTTTGATCTCCTTTGTTTTTCTGTCTTGAAAAGAACAACAAATATATATATACTAGCCAATGCCCCCGCGCCTCATCGCGGGCGGCACCGTATTTTTTTAACGTAAAAAAATATTAATTGTGTGTTTTTTTTGTTATAATATAAATTTAGTCAAACTAATTAATCTATGCAGAATTACTGTGAAGTGCAAGTTTTCTATAAAATATATGAATTTTAAATTGATATAAATTTATTTGTTTAGTAGTTCTTAACGAAATAACAAACAAAAAATTATCATCATCATTAAAAAAGCAAGAAGATTCGGATATTTGAATTATTGCATTCATTGTATTAAGATTAGTTCATTTTATAATTAATTTTTACATCACATTTAAAAACAAAATATAAATTGTGAAAACACCTGCAATAACAAATACAAAATAAGTAGTTAATTTTCTATCCATAAAAAGATGAAAACATAAATTAAAAATTCATTCCCACGTTACCGTCATTTTTATTACTATAACAGTTAAAATTATTATTAACATTACTGCTCAAACAATTAAAATCATTAAATTACCTCGAAAAAAAATCAAAACATTTTACGAAAAATAAATAAAAAAATAATCATTAATATTATCATTATTATTGCGCAAACAATAAAATCATAAAATTATTTGATCCGAAAAATAGATAAAATAACAAATGACACACAAAAACAAAAGAAAAAGGGAAAAAAAGGAGCAATATTAATTTTAAAATTATCACCAATATAAATTAAAATTTCAGAATGAAACTTAATAAAAATAAAACCCCAACAAAAAATGAATCGAAAAAAAATAATCTAAGAGCATAAATGAATAAATACAGACAGAAAACAAACATTGTATTTTTAATGTTTTTTTAATGTTTTTAGATAACTTTAATGTGTTGATGTTAAAAATATTTTTTTTTTAAATAATTATTATTTTATTATATTTCTAAAAAAAATATTTTTTTAAAAATCAATCACATTTCCAAGCAAAATAAAAAATGTTTCATGGAAAAAAATGAAAAAAAAAAACATAATCGGGAAAAAAAAAAGAAGCTATAATAGAAATTGGTTCGAGGATTAATCGTGTTGCGCTTAAGCTAGTCTAGACACCTCTAATTATAAAACAAAATAAAAAAAATATATCTATAAGTGGAAAAAAAAAATATAACCAGCAAAAAAAATATTTTATTGAAAAAAATGAAAAAAATAATAATTAGAAAAAAAAACGTAAAAAAAAAGAAGCAAGAAACGAAAAAAAATATTCTGGGAGTGGGATTCGAACTCGCGCACGCACTTTGGACAGCCATATATGCGCGCTCTTCAGACCATCTCGGCTACCTCAACATATCCTTCATGCTTCTCGACAATATATATTACTAGTAATTGTATTGTGGTTTCGAACCCACGCCCTCTTGGAAGATAGCCTTAATGTCGAGCTCCTTAGACCAACTAGGCTACCTCGATATCTCGTTTACAGTTCCCGACAACATATAATAATACTAAGAGTCACTATGGATTCACACAACAAAAGTGCGACACGGTTTATATATATATATATATTATAAAAGGCATGCCTCTTTCCTGTAGTGATTTTTATTGGTACATAGACACAGATTATTGTGAATTGCGACAATAAAATTATCATTTTACCTTTGGGACTGAAAATTTAACCCCCAGGACTAGGGTCATTTTTTACATTTTCAGTGGACATGTATGGTATTTATGAATTCTTTGCACAATAAAACTACTATTTTACTCCTGGGTGCTGACAAAAGGATATGGGACAGTGGGGTGTTTTCGGTTTTTTCCAAATTCGTGCAGAGTGCAAATACTAAAAAAACCCCAAAAATGACAAAAAAAGCCCTGGAGCCGGGGGTATTGCGGTACTTTCATCACCGGTTTTTTGTGGTTATAACTGGGTCGAGGGGTGTATATATAATTTACTATTTTGCTATTATTTCTTTTTAGAAAACCTGCATGCGTGTTATATGGACACGCCGACAGTGTTTCACGTGCATGCGCTATTCAGGCGTCACGTGTTGCATTGATTGGCGGTAGAAACTGATCATCCGTTGTGTCCCTTGATGCGTCGCCCTATCCTCAGCCTCCCAGTACGGTCCGTGTTTGTGTATTATTTCAGTGGGCAACGAATTCCCTCACAATTAACATTTTGTTTTTCCTCTCTAATTATCTTCTGCTAATTTTGTCAACCACCTTCAAAGAATAATGAAATCAGTTTATGTATGGACTACCTTCAACGACAGTCCTCCCTCTCTGCCTCACCGAACTCTCCCTCACGGAACTCTCTGCATCACCGAACAGTCCTCCCTCGCCCACGTTTTCGAGATAAAAGATGGGATGGCTGAGTATGTGAAGATAGCGTAATGATGGATGGGGTCTCCATGAAGGATCCATCGAGGTAGGCACGTCGCAAATTCGAACGTGCTCTCCTCCATTGGATTGGATTGTGCCGCCGAAAGCAAAGACTCCTGTTGTTTTAACAGTTTCCACTTCCTCTTCTTCTTCTACTTTAAAGAAAGGTCCTCCTTTCTACGGACCTTTGCTGCACATTAATATCAATAATCGCTTCCTCTCCAGTCAAAGAAATTTGTAATTTAGAAGTTGAAGTCTTGCTCTTCCTTCGTGCTCAACAATGTTCCGAGTACAAATCTCTTTTTATTGCACCTCCAAAGTTTTTTCTAGGTACAAAATGAATTATTTATATATTTATTTAATATATAAATATATTGTTTTTCAATTATATATATATATACAAATCTCTTTTTATTGCACCTCCAAAGTTTTTTCTAGGTACAAAATGAATTATTTATATATTTATTTAATATATAAATATATTGTTTTTCAATTATATATATATATATATATATATATATATATATATATATATACTTTAAATTAATTTCATAAGTTAAAAGCAATATGAAAAGCATAGTAACCAAACACACAAAATTGTTTTTCATAAAACTCAATCTCAACCATAATTTTAACCAAACACTTAAATTTCAATTACGAACCGCAGCTAAAAACCTTTTTCATGAAACTGTTTTTTTACAACCTCAACCACAACCACAATAGCAACAACTGTGCCAAACAGGCTCTAAAAGTACCAGCTTTGTTCCTGTGATGTGCTCGTGGATTATCTTAACTAATTAAGTTCATGCAATTCTTCCTCATCCAAAAAACAAGAGGAAAACATGCTCAAACATCGTGTATTCCCAGAAACGCAGCCAAAAGATACCGCTCATTTCTGCATTTATGTTCAATGTTCCTTCTCTAAAATAAAAGAAATTGCAATGAATTTGAAGTTTCTTCATCCTTGTAAATCCAGTATGTTATCATTTCAATATTTAAAAAATAATCATCTTGATTTTTTTAGTTAAATAATATTTTTATTGGTTATTTGAGTTGTTTTTCAACTTGTAAAGTAGACTATGTCACATCAAGTCAATCCTGCATATAATTTTATTAATGTTTTTTACTAGAAAACATGCTACCAATACTTAAAAATATTTTTTACCCAAAAAAAATGATCTTACTAACAAAACAAAAATTGAGTTAAATTTTGAGTGGAGAGATTAACTATGCATTAACATTAAAATGTCAAGCACATTTAACAATATCCAACCACAAGGTTATTTTTATAAACAATAAATTTAAAACGAGCCTTTTTAGATTGTGTTTAGTTACTAATTCATAACACGAGAATGAAACATCAAGGATGAGATGACATAGAGAATTTATAATATTATAATTGATTGATAAGAAACAAAACAAAATAAAATACAAAATAGTATAAGGTAATTGATTTTAATAACAAAATAGTCTCAATGTTTAGAATAATAAATAGAGTTTATTATCTTCATTTTATTTTATAATGAACATTAATTCTTTTAATTATCACAAGAAATATATTTCATTTATTAGGTAATTCAATTCAATCACAATTTACTTAGTCATTAAATCATTTTTATAAATATACTTAATAATAAAATCAATCAATCTATTTTATTCTAAATAAAATAGTTGATACAATAGCAGCGCCACTACTTGTTAAATGCCTTTCCTTTATTTATTTTTCTTCCTACTTAACAAACCAACAACAAAGAATAAAAATATCAAAAAACAATTTAGAGATCTATTGTATTGTATTGTGTAGCTTTTATTTTTTTTGATCAATTATAAGGAAAAAATTATATGATTAGCAAAATAACTTTTTCTTTTTGTAGTGGACTCCATATATATGTGTTCCAAACTTTTATTTTGTAGAAATTAAAATAATATGCTTTTTATTTATATAAACATATTTATTTTATAGTTAAAAACTCATCTTATAATAATTTTAACTAAATATAATTTAGAAAAACAATAACCATGAAAATTATCACAATGTTGAACACACCTAGGCCGTAACAAATAATATAAAATGTGTTGGAAGCGAATTAGCCTAACTCGGTGCCCAATGTCATTCAACTCAAAGAGTCAAGTTAAGATGTTTTCCTTATTGTACGTGCTTCTCCTTGGCGGAATCTTGTATTTTTACTTTTCAAAAAAAAGAAGGTAAATGAGTCATTAATAAGACATGCTACGTAATCATTAGTATAGGATGATTTATATATATATCCTTTTACTATAGTTTTTTGTTTTATATTCTAAAAGTAATTTTCTAAAAAAAATTGGTGAAGTAATCATTAATATAGGTAAATGGCTTGCACACTTATACTTTAGTACCAAATCAAATACAAAAATAAACTTAAGGAGAATGAAATAGTAAAACAAATTTAATTTCAAAAATTATTTCAAATAAGATAAATAACAATAAAACAATAGAAAACAAATATGACTGATAAGAAAATTTGAGAATGAAGTTTTTTTTTTAAATCTAATTTTATGAATTCTATCAAATAAAAAGAAGTAATCAAAAGAAAAGTAATCAAATATGAAGGAGAAATAAATTAAAGGATTGCTTTAAAATTTTGGTGTTTTAGGTTTATAAATAGCGGAGAAGAGAGAGAGAAAATACAAAAATATCATCAATGTCAACTAGAGGTCAATAAGATATTTGTGTCATCTAGGGAGGGTCTGCGAAAACAATTCCAAAGATGCCAACAAAGGTTTTTTTTTTTTGCTACATGTGTTGTCTGAACACATCAGACATGTTGACTCGTTCAGTGCATATTCTAGCTGATTTTGGTTTTTACATTATATTTATATTTATTAAAATAACAAATTGTCCTTTGACTATCATGATTTTAACTAAAAAGCAGAATAAAAATACAAAAAATCCTTTGAACGCTAATTAAAAAAATTATTTTTAAGGGTGATTTGATTATTTAACTGTGTTTAAAAAGTAAAAAAAATAAAAAAAAGTACTAGATATAAATTAAATAAATTTTATTTTAAAGAGTACTTAAGTTATTTTATTGTGCTTTGAAAATATAAAAAAACCAAGTTATTCTTGATTAATCTAATAATAATCAATAAACCCTGAAAGAAAGAATATATTACCTCTAATAAGTAAAATTATTAATATACTCACACGCGCTGTACCAGGTGGAAGAGAGAATGTCTGAAAATCTTTTTAGATGCTGGTTGGGGATTTTTGGATACCAGAATAGGCCGCACCCCTCGTCCGAAACACGTGTGAGCACAATAAATGGACGACATGTCCGGCGACGCGCCAACAGCAATCGACAGAAAAAAGAATAGAAATTGATAAATTACCAGATCTCCCCTCCCTCCCATACCTGAATTTTGTCCATTTTGAGGGGTAAAAAGGTGATTTCATTGTGCAAAGAAATATTAAAAAAATAATAAACCGGTAAGACGAATCGGACCGAACCGGATCAAAAATGTGCAATTACCATGGAACTCCTCAACCCAAGTGCATTTGTTTTTTTTCTTTTTCGAGGGACAATTTTGTTATTACAATATGCAAAAAAAGAAAAAAGAAAGCAGACCAACCGAACCTACTTTACGGAATGAACCGAACCCACCTAAAAATTAAGCATTATTATTGAAGTCTACAGTGTTTTCTCTTGGTGAACAGTGGCAATGACTCGCGAATTGTTTTAGCTTTTAAGAAAATCCCACATCGATTTATATCATATTACTTTTTTAAAGGAAAAGACGAGTTTAAGACTATTCACTCTCTCTCTGTAGCTAAATTCAATTACCAAAACCTTCAATAATGTCACTGAATGTATAACTAATAGTCTTAATTTTTTATTGCACTTAATTTACATTCTTTGAACAACATGCAAGTAAAACAAGATCGTACTTAATTTGCTACAAATCTTTAATCAATTAATATCTGGAAATTGGTCTGTCTGTATATGTCTTGAAGTGAAAAATGAAATTGAAATTGAAGAGGCTCCTAATTTCGATTTTTAAATAAGAATAAATTGCGTTTATTAATCAAGTATTAGTTAATTGTTGATACTGAAATATTTCAACAGGGTTATTTTTGAAGGTGAGTGTGTTTGGTATTGCTTTTGTTTTTGTGGTTGATGTTTTAAAAAAATAGTTTCATGAAAAATATTTTTGTTGCGATTCAAAATAATTTTTGAAGTGTTTGGTTAAAACTATGGTTTATATATTTTATAGAAAACTTGCACTTCACAGGATTTCTGCACAAGATTTATTATTTTGTCCAAATTTATATTATAATAAAATAATCTCACGATTAATATATTTTTGCGTTGAAAAAAATATGGTTCCGACCGCAACAAGGCGCGAGGACAATGGCTAGTATTATATAAAAAAGCTAAATATAAGTCGAAAACACCGTATCAATCCACAATGTTATGAGAATAGATACAGTTCTTTTCCCATGATTTAGCTTATAGTTAATTTTATTAGACTAGTGAGAAACATGTTAATTATTAGGATTTTTTCTAGCTAATTATATTTATTTTTGTTTTCTCATTGTTTTTTCCATTATTTATGTAGTAATAATAATTGTTTTTTTTATTGATTACTCTTTTATTAAAAAAATTTATTTTTTTTCTCAAGGTAATTTAATAATGTTTTTTCTATTACCAGTAATAGTAATGATAATTTTATTTATTATAATCATAATAATAATAGTGACATTATTAATCATAACAATAATAAAAATTATTATTTATTATAATGGTTATAGTGGTTATGGTATTAATAATTATTGCTTTAATAATAATAATAACAATAACTCATAAAATAATATAGAAAATATAAATAATGACAAATAAATTATAATAATTATAATTTCGATCATATGGATAAAAATAAGGGTGTTGATTATCATGATGATTATTGATATAATAATGACAATGATTATAGCATAATGATAGTGATAGTGATAGCGATAGTACTCCCAATAATAATAAGAATATTGATTGTTTACAATACTAATTATAATATTACTTCTAATAATTGGGAAATTTAATAACAATTTAACAATTATGATAATAACAATGAAAACAATAATCCAAATAATTTATTAGTCTATGTTGTTTTTGTGAAAAAATGATTTTTACAATTTTTTTATCTATGATATTTCAGATTTATTATAACATAAACAAGAGTTATCAAAAGCCACACGTTGACAAAATAAGTAGAAAAATTGGGCCAAATTATCTACAATTAAAAAATATTCAAGTCACTTACCTTGCGCTTCGCTGCAGTCAGAACCAAAGTTTTTTAACAATTTACAAAAATGTTAATGGTCCTATATTTTTTTGATAATGCTATACATATGAGCGAAATAATCAACCTATAAAACTTTCTATTATGTAGATTTTTTTATATATTCATTGTATTATGGATGATGTGTTCAAAATAATGATAAGGATTACTTTTAAGGTATTGTTTTTCTGTAAAAATATGCAAGGCTAATTATATCTTTTGATATTTGTTTAATATTAATGCCTGAAAAATATATAAACAAATGAACTAATTTTGTCCTTAAAAAAATTAAATTAATTTTATATTAGTATTCTGAAAAACATTTAATATAATAATATAAAAAAAATTAAAGAATCAAGCAAATAATTTAATTTCTTTATATAACAATAATGATGGTGACAATAATAGCATTAATTATTTACAAATAATTTCAAAATATCAATAATGACAAAAACAATTATAATAATGATAATACTACTAATTATAATTGAAATAATATTAATAAAAACAATGATGTTGGTTATCGTAATGATTATTGTCGTGATAATTACAACGATTATAACAATACTGCCAATAATAATCAGAATATTAATTATTTACAATAATTATTATAATAGCATTTATAATAATTATGACAATTTAATAATCATAATGATTAAAACATAATAATAATCAAAATATTTCATTAGATGATGTTGTTTTTGTTCAAAATTGACTTTCACGGCTTTTTATGTATGATATTTCAGATTTTATAACATGTAAACAAAAAATATACGAAGTTATACATAAACAAAACAAGTGGACAAACTGGGCCAAATTATTTACAAGCGCTTCGATGTATATATACATTTTGAACAATAACAACATTTAATCATTTCGATGCACAAAACAAATAACCCATTGAAAACGTATTTTATCAATGATAATTTAACAAATAAAATTTTTAGTTAATTAATGAAAACATGTAAAATAATCAATCAATTTATTATATCAAAAAAGTTCAGCACAACGTCCGAGCAAGGCGACTCGTATACACATAAAACAAAATATTGAACATAACACGGTTTTATTTTTTTTTCTTCGCGAGACAATCAGTAACACTAGTAGATACGACCTCGACATCTTTCACTCGTTCATGCCTGCAAAGACAAAAGGATGCGTTAGAAATCAGAACTGCAAAAGCACAAAACATATACAAAGGACTCGCCATTTTTTTTTTTTTATGAAAATCAGACATGTCTGGTGATGGCGATGGGGTACGCAGGCAGAGAAACGGGGCATGAGATTCCATGCAACAATATGGAGTGGATGTGTCCAAACTCCATTTATACCTGAAGTTGTAATTTTGCTGCTGTTTGGATTAAGGTTGTTAATTTTATTTTATATGATACTTTGTTTTTTCAATTGAAATGAAATATTTTAATTTTAGAGTATTTTGATGTGTTATTTTAAAGTTGTACTATTTAAATATATAATTAAATATAATAATTCAAAAAAAAATTGTTCGAATTCAAAAAAATTATTTAGAATTTTGCAATTTAATCTAAAAAAAGACACAATAAAATGATTTTTCTTAACAAAATTATGAACTTGTATAATATTACGAGAATATCATCATCAATCTCGCAAGGTCATTACATTCTCTGAATGCTCTGAAATTTTAACATAATATATATAAATATGTCAAAAGACTCCTCGTAAAATTTCAGTTTAATCTAACGGTATGATTAAGAGATATGATTGATATTGTAAATTTATTCATTATTTAAAAAAAAAAACACTATTTGGACGAAACGGAATGGGTGGAACGTTCCGGCTGAAATTTGAACGGAATTTTCAGAACAAACTGAAATTTTAAGCGAGATAAAAACTGCGTCATTTTATCTCGATTTTTAAACTTGTACGAAATGTTCTAGCCGTTTTGAAACGAAACTAACAACACTAGTTTGGATGCACAATGCTTTTTTTATTTATTTTTTTATGTTGTGGTAAAGATTATGTGGAAGACATTACTGATGATGAGCTTTTGTTTCTTCCCTGTGATGGTGGAGAAGGAATTGAATTCATGGTTTTCATTAGCCTTACTACAAATGAAAACTACTATAATTCCTAAAACGCCGAGTTTTGAAGCTTATTATACTGCACAAGAATAGACAGCATTTGTTATTAAAAAATACTAATTGCGCTCTCAAGAATTCACTGGAAGAGAAACAATGTCTACTGCAATGGTGTTTGCCTCTCTTTTTTATACCCCAACCATCAAATCTTTTCTTTTAATTTCATCTGTTTACTTTTTATACGATTAACGCAAGATGTTAAGCATTTTTTTCATGATTTTGCTTTGTAAAAACAAATGTGATTTCATTGCTTGTGAAAAAATCAAAACACGAGGACCAAATTGACAACGAAAAAAATATAAAAGTTTGGTTTTTGAAATGGTTGGTGGAGCGTCTTTTCAAAGATTTAGGCCTTCTTCTATTCTTCTTTTTTGTAATTTTATTCTTAAACTAAAATAGATCACGAAACTTAATTAACTTAAATTGAAAGATGAATTTAAGAAGAAAAAATTAATTAGAAAATGAAGTAAAAGTTGGAGTCAATAGAATTAACTTGTTAAACGCATAATCTAGATCATAAGACTAAAATAACCTCATAAAAAATAAATTAAAAAAATCATAAATTTTAAACTCTCAATATTGAAGTACGCAATTAAAAGTGAAAAAAAAAATAGATTGGAAAAAAAAAAACGATTCTGGGGAATACATTTTGCGAGGAGGGATAAGGTGAATTCCTAGCAAATTTATTGTGGAAGAATATAATATCCCCGGGGGCACAACTAAGTAGCATATTCCAATTTTCAATTCTTCATGCATCATGTTTTCAGAAGTAATCTAGGTGGAGGCAACAGTGGCGTTGTCTAATTGGTTGGCTCCCCAGACGCTCTCGTTTTTCTTCCTTTTGAAATCAGATTAAATTATGAAATCTAATTGAGATTTTGTTTTCCAACGGCTTGGCATATTCTCTATCTCTATTATGAAATTAGATTATATTTGAATTGTTTTCTTGGTTTTCATCATCATCATCAAAAAGTAATTGAAATGCTTTATCTAATGGATTTTATAATTTATTTTATTAGACTGGTGAGAGCATGTTAATTATTATACTGGAAATATTGAATCTACAGGCATGTAGGTACAAGAAGAAGAAAAACAAATTAGTCCCTGTACTGTAAGTTATTACAATTGTATAAGAGATTATCATACTCCTAACAATTCAGTCCCTATAAGATATTTTGTTATTGAACGGTAATATGATGAGATGTCGATTCTTAGGATTTAAGAGCAGGCAATTTCTTTACAGATCGTCGATATTAAAAATAAATAACATTATTGAGTGAATGATCATTAATTATCAACATGGAAGGACAATCCTATATACAAGTAGAAAATTATAAATTACAAGGAAAATAGAAGGATAAATATTGTACATGCATGTCCCCTTCTTAGGAAAATCAAAATCAAAATTTATTTGTAGACTTAACAAAACCCATTTCGACAAAGAACACAGCCAAGGAGTTAGAAGCTAATTGTTAATATCATTTTTATTGGTGTTTTATTTTTTTCAATTAAAATGGATTGGTGGAATAAATGTGCATTGTGCTATTTGTGCGTTTATTAATTCAAAAAAATAAAAAAAAATTAATATAATATATATATAAACCTCTCGTAAAAAATTTCATCTTAATCTATTTTAATATTTTCATAACTATTTTGTAACTATTACGAAACGTAATAGACTACTGTGGTTAGGAGTGCTCAATGTATTTATTTGTTGACAAGGGTGTGCGCTTTTAACCTTAAGTGAATAAATTTCGAATCTGTTCAGACATCCTTTGACATGATCATGACATCGTGAAATTTCTTTTACATAAATGTTTTTGGGACTGATGGAGACGATCATCCAAGAAATTTCTTAGTCCTTCCATGGAAGAGCATATGATCTTTGCACGTGTGAGCGTTAGAGACATTACATGTATAGCTTCTACGTGGGAAGCTTTTCTTATTTATTAATTATATGGTTCAAGCTTTTGTAATAAGAAACAAATCAAAATCAGACACATGAAACATATATATAATGTTAATATTTATTATTATCCTTATTATAATATCACTTACATTCTTCCCTGCCTACCCACAGTACTCCACTTCAAAAAAGGAAAACATAATATTGAACATAACAGGGTTTTTTTATCTTCGTATGATAATCAGTAACACCAGTAGACGCGACCTCGACATCTTTCACTCGTCCATGCCTGCAAAGACAAAAGGATGCGTTAGAAATCAAAAATACAGAAGCACAGATGAAAGTATAACAAAGGATTCTCCATTTTTTATGAAAATCTGGGGATTTTGAGCTTTGACCGACAATATATACAAGAAGCAGAGCATGCAACAAGTCCTACATGCATATAATTAATTTATGATCTAGTCAACAAAGACCTTCATATATAGTGCATGGAAGCAGTGCAACTGCTATACTTCTTCTGTCCTACTTCTTCCTTTCTCCTCCGCCACCAACTCCACCGGTACCGCCAACCCCCGGGATCTTGTCATAACACCCTTCCTTACGCTCACCTTGCCCTTGTTGGTTGCACCCACCTTGTGTGTCACCCTGGTGCTTGTCTCCGCCAACCCCCGGGATCTTGTCCTTGATCTTGTCAACAAACCCTTCCGGGCGCTCACCTTGTGTGTTGTGCACTTGTTGCCCTTGCCCACCTTGTGTGTCACACTTGGGCGCTTGTTGCCCGTGCCCAACTTGTGGCTCGCCCTTGCGCTGCTCTTCTTTCTTGCCTCCAAATTGCCCCTCTATCTTGTTCATCATTCCTGCCATTGTCTTTCTTTTCTTCTTCTTTTTTATATCTTTGAAATGGTTTTTGATATGCTGTAATGAAGGAAACAAGTGCCGTATTTATAGGCTCGGAAGTGAAGAAAATGGAAGCAGACACAATCAAAACCCTAATGGCCAAGGCTACTGTTTCCCTTACAAAGGTCTTTGATCTTATCCGAAAGGGTCAGGGGTGATGCTGAAAGTTGCCAGGTGCCTATTTTTAGTGGCACTGTAAATCGGAAGGAAGCAAATTCATATCATTCAACTTTTAATTAAAACATTTATTCTTGGATAGTTACAGGCACCACCATGGATAGTTTGGATTTATTAGGTAATGTTGATATCTTGTTCAAAAAATAAATAAATCTTTGATAGAAAAGCAGTAGATTGGCTAAATATGTTCTTGGGACTGTTGTATATTCATAGTTTCAATTTAAATAGTATTCTTAATTGACATTTAAAAAAACTGTTTTTTAATAGAACATTTTTTCTATGATATTATGCAAAATAAATAAAAAGAAGAACATTTTCTCTATGGTATTAGATAACATTAAAAACTACTATAAGAAATATCTAGCATGAAGATATTTTTATGAACCCATTAAAGGGACAGGAGTCAAGCTAAAGCGATGAGGGAAGAAAAGCAAGCAACCCTGAACCTGAAGCTGAGTGGTGGACGACAAAAAAGAATATCAGATAGGGTTGATGATGAAATATCTACCATGTAGTGGGACCATCATTTGTTTGTTGGGCCCATCTTTTTTTTCTTTCTATCTTCTGGGCATGGTTAATTTATAGCCGTTGAAAACAATTCTATATTGGAGGAGAGTAAAATCTCTAAAATAATTTTTTAAATAATATTTATATATATATAGTTTTTTTTGTTGATATGTATTCTAATGGTAAAAGGTATTTTGGAGAGTTGTTTTTTTATATTATTTTAAATATAGTGCAATTATTTTGTATATAGTTTAATTATGCAATTAATTATACAATTAATAGAAGTAAATTATATAATTAAATAATTATTTTTAAAAAAACCCTTCGATAATATAATTATTAATTTTGTATATAATTTTTTACTATCTTGATGAGGTATTTTTGAACAAAAACAAAAACAAATATTTTTATATAATTATATTATTTTCTACTATATATATATATATCCCCCCAACTCCCTTCTTTTCTCCTCCAGCTCCAACCCCTTCTCCCCCAGCCCCAGGCACTCCAGAGGTATGGGTATTTTTTTCCTTATCTACAAAAGATGTACTTTTTAATATTTTTTTGATATTTGATTTTTCTCTCAAAATATATAGTAATGGCTTTGAAAGTAAAAAAAAATCATTTTGGCTACCCAAATGTCTCAACCATTGGAGATGTAAAAAAAATAAAAATAGCCAAAAACTCAAAAATTTGGCTTTGCCTGCTAGGATGACTCTTCGTTGAACTTGCCCGAATGTCATCAAACTTTGAATTAAAAGGTGAAATTAAATTCACTTAATAAACTAGTTCAAATCAAAAGAATAAAAACTAAACCAGTAAAAATTAAAAATCAAGAAAATAGATTTAAAATAAAATTGAAAGCAAATTATTCTTTTATAAGAAAAAAAAACTACAAATCAAACTTAGAAATCAAAACATTTAGAGTCAAATATGAAATGTAATAAAATAAAAAGATAAAGCTGATTTTTAATGTCTAACATGAAATTAAATGAGGGAAAGAGAAGAAAAATCAAGGGTGAGACGACACCAAACCACCATGAAAACAACCATATAATAAAAGAGTGTCATAAAGTTTTAAATATTGCGAAGAAAAATGACTTTCTTTCACTGGAAGGCTTCTCAGGAGTCACTCAAAATTTGATAAAAGGACTAAATAACAAAATTAAAATTCAAAACATTGAAGGTATAATCGTAAATGTCATCAAACTTTGAATTAAAGGGTATAATCGAATTTGTTGTCACTCAAAGAGCGCTAAGCCGCTCCACATCATGCTGTCACGTGTGTGCAATATGACCTCCAAGTTCAATTTAATAATAATAGAAAAAACCTAACAAAAATGACAAAAACACATCTAACGCAAAGCTTAGAAATTTTGATTTTAGGGTCATTTTTGTAATTCCAATAATTCAACACCGTAAGAACTGAAACTACCTCATAAAATAATTAAATGAGAATAAATTTTAAAGGGAATTAATAATTTGCAATGTTCCATGTACTTTTTTTAACTGCAGCTTGTATTTATAGCCATTTCTCTTCTTGACGAGTGCCTACTCTTCCTAGTTGTTTTAGAAAAACCAGTTTCACATTCTTATCTTTTATAAATGTTTTATTGCCACAAGAATTTCCAATTGAAATAATAATTCTCTTTTAATTTCCATAACCCTAATGAAAATCAATTAAAAAAGGTACTTTTTCTAAGTGAAAACAAATGTCATCTATATTTCTACAAAATGATATTTTGTTATAGAACGGTAATGATGAGGTGTCGATTCTTAGGATTTAAGTGCAAGCGATTTTTTAAGAAATATTGTCCATATTAAAAATAAATAATATTATTGAGTGGATGATCATTATCAACACGGAAGGAAAATCCTATATCCAAGTATATATTCGTTGAGAATTATAAATTACAAAGAAAAAAGAAAGATAAATATTGATAGGGCTAATAGTTTGGGCTTTCGAATTGTATATGCATGTCCCCTTCTTAGGAAAATTAAAATCGAAATTTATTTGCACCCATTTCGACATAGAACACA
The DNA here is from genome assembly GCA_964035475.1 of Salix caprea. Classification (NCBI taxonomy): domain Eukaryota; kingdom Viridiplantae; phylum Streptophyta; class Magnoliopsida; order Malpighiales; family Salicaceae; genus Salix; species Salix caprea. The sequence continues at coordinate 5,081,762 of OZ037754.1, forward strand.
ACCATGGAGTTGGGACTTAGGAGCAAGGTTGTCAATACTGTTCTGTTCGTCGTTCTGGTTTCGGAGCATTTTGGTGTGCCGTTTCAGGGTTGTACTATTCATATATATTAATTAATTATATATATGAAAAAAAAATTAAAATATTAATTTACCAAATATAATTAAAATTGAAGATAAATTAATTTTAAATCATACTATACTAATATTTTTTACAACAAAACTATGCTATTTTTATTTTTAACTATAATAATTTACTTAGATTATTTTTTTTATCAGCTGCCGAGTGGAGAAGGAACAATATTATTTAATTGAGAATATGCCTTGAGAATATTATTTAATTGAGAATATGCCTTGAGAATATTCCTCTTTTACATATCTTTTTCAAGTTTCAACTCTCTGCCCGAGTGGAGAATCCTCTTTTACATATCTCTTTCAACTTTCAACTCTCTACCCGAGTGGAGAATCCTCTTTTACATCTCTTTTTCAAGTTTCAAATTTCAACTTTCAAGTTTCATCTCTCTCCATTCTTCTCCTCCTCCCCCTTCCATCTTTGTGTCTTTCATTTCTCTCCTGCCAGTGACAAAGACAACTACAAAGACTGTAGTTGTTAAAGTTGGTGATGGCAATGATGAAAATCCAAAATATTGATCGATTGAGAGAGAGGATCGAGGAAGAGAAGAGTTAGGGATTTGATTTGAGATTTTGATTTTTGAGTTGAATTGATTTGGGAAAATGAGATTTTGATTTTTGAGTTGAATTGATTTGGGAAAAGGGGGTGCTGGGGTGTTATTGTGTTAAGCCGTAAGGCTTAAATTAATTCCTCTTTTTTTTTCATGGCCGAAACGGCACACCCGACATGATTACGGCGCATTTCGGCTGGAATTAGACCGAAATTTCTAGTACAGGCCGAAATTAAAACCAAGATAAAAACGACACCGTTTTATCCCGGTTTTTTGAACGGAACGGATTTGATTTTCCAACTATGCTTAGGAGTGCTCGATGTATTTATTTGTTGAGAAGGGTGTGTTCTTAACCTTAAGTGAATAAATCTCGAATCTGCTCAGACAACTTTTGAGATGATCATGAGTGAAATTTCTCTTACATCAACGGTCGTGGGACTGATCATGGAGACGATCATCCATGAGATTTCTTACAGCCCTTCCATGGAAGTGCATATGATCTTGCATGTGTGAGCTTTACAGAGAATAGCTTCTACGAGGGAAGCTTTGCTTATTTCTTAATTATATGGTTTAAGCTTTCGTACTCAGAAAAGAATTAAAATCAGACACATATATAAAGCATAATGCTAATATTTATTATTATCCTTAATAAAATATACACACAACAAAATATTGAATATAACAGGGTTTTTTTTTCCTTCGGGAGACAATCAGTAACACTAGTAGACACAACCTCGACATCTTTTTTTTTAAGAAAATCTGGGGATTTTGAGCTTTGACCGACAATATATAGAAGAAGCAGAGCATTCAACAAATCCTACATGCATATAATTAATTTATGATCTGGAAAACGACCTTTATAAAAAATGTCAGTAGAGAACAAATATGTGGAAATACCTAATGCAAGGAAGCGGTGCAAGATGTTTAGTCGCCGTCACTGCTGCTGCTATGGCCATCAGCATTCTTCTTCTTGTCCTTTTAGTCCTACTTCCATTGTCTGTTAGATCAATGATCCAGCATTGTCCTCCGCCACCCACACCACCAACACCACCAGTACCGCCACCAACACCACCAGTACCGCGAAACCCCCGGATCATGTGCTTGATCCTGGCAACAAGCCCTAGCTTGCGCACACCTTGATTAGTAAGCATACCACCGCCACCGCCACCGCCCCCGCCCCCGCCCCGCTTAATGCTTCAACACCACCACCACCACCGCCACCGCCACCGCCACCGCCAAAAACACCACCACCGCGCAACAACACCCTTTCTTGTTCCCACCTCCAAAGTTCTTCCACCCCCCCGCCGTTGCCCCCGCCGTCGCCCCCGCCGTCGCCCCCGCCGTATACATTTTGTCTTTCTTTTCGTCTCTTTTTTATAAATCTTTGAATTGGTTTTTGATATGATGAAATGAGGGAAACAAGTGCCGTATTTATAGGCTCGGAAAGTGAAGAAAATGGGAGCAGACACAATAAAAACCCTAATGGCCAAGGCTACTGTTAATTAAAGCATATATTCTTGGATAGTTACAGGCACCACCATGGATAGATAGTTACAGGCACCACCATGGATAGTTTGGATTTAGGTAATGTTGATATCTTGTTTAAAAAATAAATAAATCTTTGATTGAAAAGCAGTAGATTGGCTAAATATGTTCTTGGGACAGTTGCATATTCATAGTTGCAATTTAAAGAATATTTTTAATTGACATTTAAAAAAAAACTGTATTTTATTAGAACATTTTTTCTATGATATTATGCAAAATAAATAAATAAAAAAAAGAACATTTTCTCTATGGTATTAGATAACATTAAAAACTACTATAAGAAATATCTAGCATGAAGATATTTTTATGAACCCATTAAAGGGACAGGAGTCAAGCTAAAGCGATGAGGGAAGAAAAGCAAGCAATCCTGAACCTGAAGCTGAGTGGTGGACGACAAAAAAGAATATCAGATAGGGTTGATGATGAAATATCTACCATGTAGTCGGACCCATCATTTATGTGTTGGGCCCATCTTTATTTTCTTTCTATCTTCTGGGCATGATTAATTTATAGCCGTTGAAAACAATTCTATTTGGGAGAGTAACTCTCTAAAATGGTTTTTTAAATAATATATATATATATATATATATATATATATATATAGTTTTTTTTGTTAATGTGTATTTTAATGGTAAAAGCTATTTTGAAGAGCTATTGTTTATATTATTTTAAATATAGTACAACTATTTTTTTATTGATGCTTTTTTGAGGTATTTTTGAATAAAAATAAAAACAAAAAAAAATATTTTTTATATAATTATATTATTTTCTACCATATATATATATATCCCCCCACCCCAACTCCCTTCTTTTCTCCCCCAGCTCCAACCCCTTCTCCCCCAGAGCCCCAAGCCACCTCCAAATCAACTCTCTTCCCTTCTCCCCCAGCCCGCACTCCAGAGGTATGGGTATTTTTTCCTTATCTACAAAACATGTACTTTTTTAATTTTTGGCTTCTCTCAAATTATATAGGAATGTCTTGGGAGCAAAAAAAAAAAAATCATTTTAGCTACCCAAATATCTCACCATTGGAGACGTAAAATGATAGAGTTGAGAATCTAAGCACCAGTATTGGTGATTGATGAAGGGAAGAGAAGGAGACGAAGAGAGAGAACAGAGGGAAAGAAAGGAAATGAAAAATTCAAATGATTCTGTTTTGTATTTTATTCAACATGAGTCCTGCGTGTTACATTCAACAGTATATATAGTATCTTCATATACTGTGTATTACACGTGGCTTCTATAATACGGTATATATGTATATATACCCTAACATCCCCCCTCAAACTCATGCTTTGGCATACCAAGCATGAGGTTGCAGCAATGAATCCGAAATAGAGGAGAACTTAATCCCTTAGTGAGAATATCAGCAAATTGCTCCTTGGAAGACACAAACTGGATAAAGAGCTGATCATTGGCAACTCGCTCACGGACAAAGTGAACATCTATCTCAATATGCTTTGTGCGCTGATGCTGGACTGGATTAAATGATAAAGCAATAGCAGACAAATTATCACAAAATATAACAGGTGGCTTAGCAATTTCAATGTGTAAGAATACCAACAATTGTTGAATCCAATCCAGTTCAGCTGCTGTGGAAGAGAGAGCCCTATACTCTGCCTCTGTGGATGATCGAGAGACTGTCTGTTGCTTCTTTGAGGACCAGCAGATTGGTTTGGAACCCAGAAATACCACAAACCCAGTTGTAGATCGTCTGTCATTGGGATCCCCAGCCCAGTCAGCATCACTGAATGCTTGAAGCTCCATAGACCCCCGAGAGTAGCTAATTCCATAACTGGCAGTGCCCTTGAGATAACGCAATATCCTCTTAACAGCTGTGAAGTGAACCACCATGGGATTTTGCATGAATTGGCAGACTTGGTGAACTGAAAAAGCTATATCTGGACGGGTGAAAATCAAGTACTGTAAAGCACCAACTATGCTTCTATACAGTTTGGGATTTTCGAAGGGGACTCCATCATCCTTAAGCAGCCTTTGATGAGGAAGACAGGGAGTGTTACAAGCCTTTGCATCAGCCATGTCAGTCTTAAGCAACAACTCTCTTATGTATTGAGACTGAGACAAGAACAACCCTTGTTTTTCATGAGAAATTTGTATCCCTAAAAAGTAATGAAGCTGCCCCAAATCCTTTATCTCAAATTCAGCAGTAAGTGAGTGTATGACAGTATGAATAGCAGAGGTATCACTACCAGTTATAACTATATCATCTACATACACCAATAGGATAAGGATCCCTTGATCAAGATGCTTGACAAAGAGGGATGAGTCAGAACAAGTATGCTGAAAGCCAAGTGAGGGTAAGAAATCAGTAAACCTGTCATTCCATGCACGAGGTGCCTGCTTAAGTCCATAGAGAGACTTGTGAAGCTTGCAGACAAGTTGAGAGTGTTCAGTGTTTACAAATCCAGGAGGCTGAGCCATAAAGACTTCTTCATGCAGAATGCCATGCAAGAAGGCATTTTTAACGTCCAATTGTCTGAGCAACCATCCAAACTGAGCTGCAAGTGCAAAGACAAGCCGAACTGTGGTTGGTTTAACCACTGGACTGTATGTCTCCCCATAGTCAAGCCCAGCTTCCTGACTAAACCCTTGGGCAACCAATCTGGCTTTATGCCGAGCAATAGTTCCATCGGCATTTCTCTTGATCTTAAAGATCCATTTACACCCAACAAGATTCTTGTGATGTGGCAGCTGAACAAGAGTCCAAGTGTGCTGAGAATTCAGTGCATTAATTTCCTCCTGCATAGCCTCAAACCAGACAGGAATCTGCAAGGCAGCCTTATAGTTAACAGGCTCAACACAAGAAGGATCAATGGAAGATGATGTTGTAGTTGCAGCAAGAAAGACTTTCTTCTTGACTATGCCATTCTTACTGCGAGTCTGCATGGGGTGAAAATTCATTGCTGGAATATGCACTACAACAGGTAAATCATCAGGCTGATAAGACCCCTCAGATGGTTCAGAATTCATACCTTCTGTTTGGAATGCAGGAGCCACAGGAATTGAGAACAATGAAGAAGAGACAGGAGTAATGGACATAGAAGATGAAGATGGTGAAGACATGCTGTTGGAATTAGAGGGAACACTACTTGAAGTAGGCTGAGCAGATATAGTTGGCAAGGTAATCACATTAGATGATGTAACAGTAGGCATAAAATCAGAAGATGAGTTGGAATTTATGGTTGGTGTGCAAAGTTGAGTAAAATCAGGAGGTTTGTATTTTTGAACCATATCTGGATAAGGAAAGATGTGTTCATTGAACACAACATGTCGAGATATGTACATATGCTTCTTAATCACATCATAGCAAAGATAACCCTTATAATTGGAAGCATAGCCAAGAAAAACACACATTGTTGTTTTAGGTTGCAATTTGTTGTTGAGATATGGTCTTAGTAATGGAAAGCATGCACAACCAAATATGCGAAGATGTGTGAGAGAAGGCAGTGTATCAAAGAGTAATTCAAAAGGGGATTTGTTATGTAGAATTGCAGAAGGCATTCTATTGATTAAAAAAGAAGAGGTAATCACGGCATAGGTCCAAAAAACAGAAGGCAACCTAGCATGTTGAAGCAAAGTAATGGTGGTTTCAATAAGATGCCTATGTTTACGTTCGGCCAAACCATTCTGCTCAGGAGTGTATGGACAAGACTTATGATGTACAATGCCCTTACTAGCAAGAAAACATTGCATGGATTTGTTAACAAACTCACCCCCCCCATCACTTTGAAAAATTTGAATTGAACGCGAGAAGTGAGTGTGAACATAATTGTAAAATGTAATGAACACCGAACAAACATCACTTTTATTCATAAGAGGGAATAACCAACAATATCTTGAAAATTCATCCACAAAGATTACATAGTAACGAAAGCCATCAATTGATGTACTTGGTGAAGGACCCCAAAGGTCACTATGTATTGTATGAAATGGAATTACAGAAGTAGAATTGCTATGATGAAAAGGAAGCTTACAAAACTTGCCTTTGAGACAACTAACACAAGGACTAGGTTCATTATCTAAAGGACACTTAATCTGTGCCTTTTGCAACATAATATTGACAATCTTATTGGCAGGATGGCCTAATCGATGATGCCATGTGGTAGAAAGAACTAACTGACCCATGAATGCTTGAGGGGAAAATTTTGTGAGAGATTGACCAAAGCGAGATGAGGCAAAGGAAAACGGATATAGTCCATTACTACATTGTCCTTTGTACATTATCCTCCCCGTGGCTTTGTCCTGTATCCAAAAACAAAAAGCATCGAATATTAGATAGCAGTTATTATCCAAACAAATTCTGTGAACTGACAAGAGATTTTGAGTCAATTTCGGGACACATAAAACAGAATTCAACCGAATTGGTTTAGCAGGTGTAGGGATAATTGCTGAGCCAATGTGAGATACTGACAAACCTTCTCCATTGGCAGTTTGCACAGTATCAGCCATGGGGTAAGGTGCACTCAATGACAGGTTCGATAAATCTGCGGTCATATGGTTTGTGGCCCCCGAATCAGTGAGCCAAACCTGAGCTGAAGGTGAAGCTGTCATAGTATGCAAAGCCTGAGGTCCATTGTGGGATTCTGAGAGTATCCCCTGATGAGTAGCATGAGGAGGTGAAGGACCACTGGACACACCCCCAAAATTAGGACCATGCTCATTATAAAAGCAGTACCAAGTAGTGTGGTTAGTCTTGCCACAAATGGTACACTTGTTCCTATCATAACCTCGGAGATGACAAGCAGGAGCCAAGTGTCCTGCAGTATTACACAGTTGACAAGTAATACTATGTGAGGAAGATGATGAAGAATAGGATCCAAGAATTCCCGGAGCATGTGATTTGGCAGGAAACAAAGGTCTCTGTGAAGGCTGCTGTGAAAACTGCCTATAACCTTGGTGATTTCTACCTCTACCCCTGTTCTTATTAAACTGCCTGTAATTCCCATTCTCAAATGAATTATATCCAAACTGTCCCCGAGATGACTGATACCCCTGACCACGAGGCTGCTGATAAAAGGAACTAGGTGCATTCTGTGAAGAAACAGTATGCATAGCAGTAAGGTAAGTAGAGCTGTCATTAGGTGTATTTTCTACAATTCGTTCCTCTGCAATCAACTGAGAACGAAATTCTTTTAAAGAGATAACACTCTCTCTACCTCTAACTACACACCTAAATGTGTTATATTCAGAAGGCAACCCATTCAATGCTAGGATAACAATATCCTCATCTGCAAAAAACACCCCTGCGGCAGTCAAATAATCCCTAGCCTCCTTGATTTTCAACAAATATTGACTAACACTATCAGTCCCTTTCCTGATATTTTGCAGGTTTGACTTCATTTGAAATATATTGGTTTTGGACACAGTTGAGAACTGTTCCTTCAAACGCAGCCAAAGGTCTCTAGAACTATTGCTACCTATTGCACATGACATGGCTACTGGAGACAATGTGGCAGTAATGAGCTGCATTATAGCTCTATCATGCATTTTCCAAATGCGTATATCATCACATTCAGTAATAGATGAAGAAGGGTTAAGAACGTTTGTACCACAATTATCGGTAGGAGAGGGACATGGACATGAACCATCCACGAATCCAAAAATGCCATTGCTCTCCAGTAGCAGCTGAATTTGAAAATTCCAGTTCAAGTAATTTGATTCATCCAGTTTCACGTTGACCGATGCTGAAATTGTAGAGATGAGGTTCGTGACTGGTGATTGCAAAATTTGCAATTGTGCAGCTGTTACCATTGTTGAGCTGAAGAAATTGATTTAGAAGAAATTGAGATTATCGAGATTAATATCTCTTTGAAGATGAGCAGTAATTTTTGAAGATTTTTGAAGAAATGAACAGTGATTTTGAAGATCACACAGTGATTTTGCAGATCACGATTTTGAAGAGGAGAAGATGCAGATTTGCGGAAGTGTAGAAATTGATCGATTAATTCATTTGCGTGAGCATGAAAGCTCTGATACCATGATAGAGTTGAGAATCTAAGCACCAGTATTGGTGATTGATGAAGGGAAGAGAAGGAGACGAAGAGAGAGAACAGAGGGAAAGAAAGGAAATGAAAAATTCAAATGATTCTGTTTTGTATTTTATTCAACATGAGTCCTGCGTGTTACATTCAACAGTATATATAGTATCTTCATATACTGTGTATTACACGTGGCTTCTATAATACGGTATATATGTATATATACCCTAACATAAAAAAGAATGAAAATAGCCAAAAACTCAAAAATTTAGCTTTGCCTGCTAGGATGGCTCTCCGTTGGACTTGCCCAAATGTCATCAAACTTTGAATTAAAAGATGAAATTAAACTCACTTAATAAACTAGTTCAAATCAAAAGAGTAAAAACTAAACCTGGAAAAATTAAAAATCAAGAAAATAGATTTAAAATAAAATTGAAAACAAATTACTTTTTTATAAAAATAAAAAAAAAAACTACAAATCAAACTTAGAAATCAAAACATTTAGAGTCAAATATGAAATGTCATAAAATAAAAAGATAAAGCTGATTTTTTAATGTCTAACATGAAATTAAATGAGGAAAAGAGAAGAAAAATCAAGGGTGAGACGACACCAAACCACTATGAAAACAACCATATAAAAAAAAGTGTCAAAGTTTTAAATATTGCGAAGAAAAATGACTTTTCTTTCACTGGAAGGCTTCTCGGGAGTCACTCAAAATTTGATAAAAGGACTAAATAACAAAATTAAAATTCAAAACATTGAAGGTATAATCGTAAATGTCATATGATCTTGGGACTGATCATGGAGACGATCATCCATGCGATTTCTTACAGCCCTTCCATGGAAGTGCATATGATCTTGCATGTGTGAGCCTTACAGAGAATAGCTTCTGCGAGGGAAGCTTTGCTTATTTCTTAATTATATGGTTTAAGCTTTCGTACTCAGAAAAGAATTAAAATCAGACACATATATAAAGCATAATGCTAATATTTGTTATTATCCTTAATAAAATAAATACACAAAACAAAATATTGAATATAACAGGGTTTTTTTTTTCCTTCGGGAGACAATCAGTAACACTAGTAGACACAACCTCGACATCCTCCACTCGTCCATGCCTGCAAAGACAAAAGGATGCGTTAGAAATCAGAACTACAAAAGCACAGATGAAACAAAGGATTCGCCATTTTTTTTAAGAAAATCTGGGGATTTTGAGCTTTGACCGACAATATATACAAGAAGCAGAGCATTCAACAAATCCTACATGCATATAATTAATTTATGATCTGGACTCAAAACGACCTTCATAAAAATGTTAGTAGAGAACAAATATGTGGATATACCTAAAGTATGGAAGCGGTGCAAGATGTTTAGTCGCCGTCACTGCTGCTGGTATGGCCATCAGCATTCTTCTTCTTGTCCTTTTTGTCCTCCTACCATTAATAATGTCCTCCGCCACCAACACCACCAGTACGGCGACCCCCCGGGATCATGTGCTTGATCCTGGCAACAAGCCCTTGCTTGCGCACACCTTGTGTAGCGTGCATGACACCGCCACCGCCACCGCCAGTACGGCGACCGCCCGGGATCATGTGCTTGATCCTGGCAACAAGCCCTTGCTTGCGCACACCTTGTGTCTGACCCCTGCGCTCTCCTTTCCTGCCTCCAAAGTTCAGGGTCTGCTCAATCTTGTGCATGATTCCTGCCATTTTGTCTTTCTTTTCGTCTCTTTTTTATAAATCTTTGAATTGGTTTTTGATATGATGAAATGAGGGAAACAAGTGCCATATTTATAATAAATAAAAAGCAGAATATTTTTCCAATGATAAAATTAAATCTACTATAATAAATATCCAAAGTAGCATGAAGATATTTTTATCAACCCAATAAAGGGAGCTTGAGTCAAGCAGGCTGAGGCGGTGAGGCGGTGAATCAGCAAAAGCAAGCAACCCTGACTTTAAGATTTGGTCGACAGCAAGATATCAGATAGGATTGGTGATGAAATATCTACCACGTAGTGGGACCCATCATTTGTGTGTGACGGGCCCATCTTTATTTTCTTTCTATCTTCTGGGCATGGATTATTTTATTGCCGCTGAAAACAATTATTAATGTCATCAATCTTTGAATTAAAAGGTAAAATCAAATTTACTTAATAATCCAGCTCAAAAAATAAAAGTCAAAAAATAAAAACTAAACCTGGAAAAATTAAAAATCAAGAAAATAAAAATAAATTACTTTTAAAAAAAAAGTAAGAATCAAACTTAAAATCAAAACATTGAGGGTCAAATATGAAATGTCATAAAATAAAAGGATCAAATTTATTTTTTAATGCTTAACATGAAATTCAATGAGAAAAGGAAAACGAAGGGAATGGCACCAAACCACTAAGGAAACAACCACATAAAAGAGTGTCATAGAGCTTTAAACATCGTGAAGAGAAATGACTTTCTTTCGCTGGATGGCTGCTCAGGCATCACTCAAAATTTCATAAAAAAACTAAAAATCAAAATTTAAAATCAAATCATTAAAGGTCTAACCTTTAATGTCATCAAACTTTGAATTAAAGGGTAAAATCAAATTCGCTTAATAATCCAGCTCAAAAATAAAAATCAAAAGAATAAAAACTAAACCTAGAAAAATTAAAAATCAAGAAAATAGATTCAAAAATAAAATTGAAAACAAATTAAAATTTTATAAAAGGCTAAGAATCAAAATTAGAAATCAAAACATCGAGGGTCAAATATGAAGTGTCATAAAATAAAAAGATAAAGTTGATTTTTTAATGCCTAACGTGAAATTCAATAAAAAAAAAAATAAGAAAAAAGAAGGGTCAGTCGTCACCAAACTACTATGAAAATAACAGTATAAAAAAATGTCATAAGAGTTTTAAACATCGCGAAAAGAAATGATTTTCTTTCACCGAACAACTGCCCAGCGTCACTCAAAGAGCGCTGAGCCGCTCCACATGTTGTCACGTGTGTGCAATATTTTTTATAACAAAAACAAATCGCTCCAAGTTTAATTTAATAATAATACAAAAAACTAACGAAAATGACAAAAACACATCTCATGCAAAGCTTGTTTTTTATTTTATTTTAGGTCATTTTTGTAATTTCAATGCCGTAAAAAACTGAAAGTACCTCTTAAAATAATTAAATAAAAATAAATTTTAAAGGGAATTAAGTAATTTGCAATGTTCCATGTATTTTTTTTAGCTGCAGCTTGTATTCATAGCCCTTTGATCCCTGGTAATGTCTCATGTTCTTTTTAACTGCCTGGCAATGCTTCTTGTCGTCTATCCATGCTATTAATCATACTTGATGATGAGTGCCCACTCTCTTTACTAGTTGTTTAGAAATGTTTTTATTGCCACAAGAATTTCCAATTGAAATAATAATTATCTTTTAAGGTCCATAATTCAAATGAAAATCAATAAAAATAGGTACTTTTTTTCTAAGTGAAAACAAATGCCATCTCTACTTGTACAAAATGATTAATTTTAATCTTTAGCTTTCAATAAATGATTAAATTTCATACTTTATTTCCTTAGATTTCAATACAAGATCTTAGCAACAATCTATTTATTTGGAATTTAAAACCAATTTAGGGTTTTTGTTTTTCTTAAAAAAAATACCGATGCGCAAAAATTGGACCTTTCTTTTATCTTCATTGACATGGGAAGATCACAATTAGCTGCTCAAGATTCATAGGAGGTCCGGTCCACAGATACTAGGGTTCTGAATTTATAAATTAATTTCACTCCCCCCAGTATGAATGGGATCTCTTCACAGCTTATTTATTGTATCTGATTGATTTTATTTTTTTTGCTCGACACAAATTTAATAACGGTGTACCTATTTGATTCATTTAATTATTTTTTAGAATTTGGTTAAATATTTTCCCCTTCGATAAATCCAAAAGTAGATCGGGGGCATGTTAATTATTTGATTTGAAATATCGAAGAAAAATAATACTTAGTCCCTATACTGCAAGATATTTTGTTATAAAACGATAAAGATGAGATGTCGATTCTTCAGATTTTTTAAAAGATATTGTTGATATTAAAAATAAATAAATAATATTATTGAGTGGATGATCGTTATCAACATGAAGGAAAGGAAAATCCTACATACAATTAGATATTCGTTGAAAATTATAAATTTTAAGAGTTGACAAAACCCATTTCGACAAAGAACACAGCCATGGAGCTGGTACTTTTATTTATTTGTTGGGAAGGGTGTGTTTTTAACCTTTTAAGTGAATAAATTTCGAATCTGTTCAGACAACCTTTGGGATGATCATGAGTGAAATTTCTTTTGCATCATCCATGGAAGAGCATATGATCTTTGCATGTCTGAGCGTTACAGACATTAAACGTATAGCTTCGACGTGGGAAGCTTTTCTTATTTACCATTTATATAGTTCAAGCTTTTGTAATAAGAAACAAATTAAAATCAGACACATTGACACATAATGTTAATATTTATTAATATCCTTATGATAACATCACTTACATCCATCCCTGCCTAAGCACGGTACACCACTTAAAGCAAAGATAACAAAATATTGAACATAACAGGGTTCTTTTTCCTTCTTAGTGAGATAATCAGTAGACGCGACCTCGACATCTTTCAGTAGTCCATATACCTGTCAAAGACAAAAGGATGCGTTAGAAATCAAAACTACAGAAGCACATATGAACGTATAACGAAGGATTCTCCTTTTTTTTTAATGAAAATCTGGGGATTTTGAGCTTTGACTTTGACAAAGTATTACAACAAGCACAGCTTGCAGCAAATCCTACATTAATATAATTAATTTATGATCTAGTCAACAAAGACCTTCATGAAACATGTCGGCAGAGAACAAATATGTGGATATACCTAGTGCATGGAAACATGTTTAGTCGCTGTCACTGCTGCTGCTATGGCCACCATCAGATTTCTTCTTTCTGTCCTTCTTGTCCTTCTTCTTCCTTTCTCCTCCGCCGCCAGCGCCGCCAGCACCGCCCATCCCCGGGATCTTTTCCTTGAACTTTTCAACAAACCCTTCCTTGCGCTCACCTTGCGGGTTGTGGCCCTCCTGCCCGTAGCCACCTTGCGGGTTGTGGCCACCCTGCTGCCCGTAGCCACCTTGCGGGTTGTGGCCACCCTGCTGCCCGTAGCCACCTTGCGGGTTGTGGCCGCCCTGCTGCCCAGCATGTGGCTCACCCTTTCCCTGCTCTTCTTTCTTGCCTCCAAAGGCCCCCTCAATCTTGTGCAAAATTCCTGCCATTGTCTTTCTTTTCTTCTTCTTTTCTAAATCTTTGAAATGGTTTTTGATATGATGTCATGAAGGAAAGGAGTGCCATATTTATAGGCTCGGACGTGAAGAAAATGGAAGCAGACACAGAAAAACCCTAATGGCCGAGGGTACTGTTGCCCTCAGAAAGGCCTTTGATCTTATCCGAAAGGGTCAGGGGTGATGTTGAAAGTTGCCAGGTGTCTATTTTTTGTGGCACCAAATATCGTAAGGAAGCAGATTCAACTGTTAGTTAAAACCTTTTTCCATGTTATTTTATGCCAAAATGTTTTAAACAATAGATGTTGCAGGCTCCACCATGGATAGTTTGGATTTAAGTAATGCTGATATCTTGTGCAGGAAATAAAAAAAATCACTGATAGAAAAGTAGTAGAGTGGCTAAATATGTTCTTGGGACTGTTATATATTCATAGTTGCAATTTAAATACTATTTTTTAATTGACATTTAAAAAAACTATTTTATTAGAACATTTTTTTCCATGATATTAGATAAAATTAAAAACTACGTACTATAATAAATATCCAAACTAGCATAAAGTAATTTAGAATATGATTTTTATGAACCCAATAAAGGGAGCAAGAGTCAAGCTTAAGCGATGAACGTTTAATTTAGTGTTGATGATGAATATCTACCATGTAGTGGGACCCGCCCATCTTTATTCATCTTTCTATCTTCTGTGCATGAATTAATTTATTGCCGTTGAAAGCACCGTTTTCGACACGTCGGTGGTGAATAGTAGCTTGCCGACACGTAGAAATGTTATCCTGCTGCTAGGTTCACGACCGTGGAAACGCGCTCTAGTTGCCACGTCTGTGCGCTCCATTTTTTATAGGATAAGGAAATAATATCTCAACTCCTTGTTTTTTGAGAAGATCAGATCACCCTTTTGAGAATAAATTTTTATATGATTTTGATGGCAATCAATGGTGATGTGATCAATCTCTCACCGTCCATTCTCTAAAATATATTTATTAGGAGTAAATTGGGTCCTCGACAAATCTCACACCGACCAATCTCTAATGTTTTAGTAGACCTTCTTGTTTTGGGGGGCATCACCTTTCACCTCTTCATCATTTTTACCACGCACTATCTTCTCTTGCTAGGAAAAGATGTTATTTAGGTGGTTTATCCGATACGAATCTTTTTATTAAAAAACAAAAAGGTGGTGTTTTTTTTATGGTGGAGTACTAAAATGTGAATTATTTTTATATATTTGATAATGTTACGATAAAATACTTTCTAGTATTTGGGTATGTTATGGAAAGTAATCTTACAAATTTAAAGGTTGAATGAGATTAAAATTAAAAAATATATATAATTTCATAAATTATTTCAAATAAAATAAATAGCAATCAAGATAATGAAGACCAAAATTAACAGCTAATAAAATTAAAAGATGATGAAATTAAAAAAAATACAAAGATATAAATTATTTTAAATAAAATAAATAGCAAGCAAAGAAAAAAACAATTATGATAAAGAGAGAAAAAAAACTTCAATTAGAAATAGATTAAGAGAAAATCAAATAAAACAAATAAAGATCGAGTAATTAAAAGCTATTTTTTTATTAAACAATTTTTTTAATAATAAAGGATGTGTTTGTCAATATGTAACCCTTCTAGATTGTGTTCTTTCCGATTTATTAGCGACAACATCAAAGATCTATGGCTACAACCCCTGACACGTGAACAAAGAAAAGGAGTTCTCGTCCAAAAAGGTCCTCGTGATTTTCTCATCCATCCATATTTCAAGCTTCCAATGGATTGACTACACGTGTTCCAAAAGTAATTTTTTTTTAAAAATAAAATTATTCTTTTTACTTTCTTATACGAAGCATTTTTATATTTTTTCCAAATTGTGCCGATGTATTAGGTTAAAAGTAATTTATATATATATTGTTTTATACATTTAAAAAAAAAAAAACATTTTACAAAATAATATCTACAGCTATCCAAACGGTCCCAAAAAAAACTCAAAACTTTAGGTGTGTTTGGCAAATCACTTTAAAAAATTTTAAAAAAAATTATTGTTATTTTTTATTATAAATTAATTTTTTTTATTTTTTTAGATTTATACTTATATCAGAAAAAAATTTAAAAAAATTAAAAAATATATTATTTTAATATATTTTTAAATAAAAACACTTAAAAAAACAATTATAGAAACAGCTAAACCAAAACGCGAAAATACTGTTCGGATTGCTACTGTTCATACAGACTCATCGGCACTATTCATGTGCACTTTGACCCGGTGCTTCGCGGGTGTATGTCCTTTTTTTTCGTTTGGGAACAGTGTATGCACGAAAATAGCCCCCGAAAAAGACAAAAACCGCCGCAATTTTCGGGGGCTGGAAGGTAATTGACCGTTCCGGTCCGGTCCGGCCGGCCGGTTTTTTATTTTTTTTAATATTACAATGAACAGTGCATCGACGGTTTCACCCCCCGAAAACGACAAAACCAAGGCCTGGGTGTGAGGGGCGTTCCGGTAATTAGCCGTTTTTTTTGTTTTTTTTGTTTTTTTTGTTCGCTTACAGCTGTGTGGCGCGTCGCCGGACGCGCCGTCCGTTCCAACACTCACGCGTTTTTCGGACGGCGCGTGCGGCTTCATACAGCGTCGAAAAATGCCCAACCGGCGTCTAGAATGATTTTCAGGCATGTTCTCTTCCACATGGGGCGGCGCGTGTGGCAATATGGTTTCCGGATACGTGTCAATGGCCGTTTGAATTTTCACACCCACTTTCTCTCTCCTGCCTGCGCCAGATGACGTCAGCTAAGCTGTTTTTTGTCAAAGTTCATTTCAGTCCCTGAACGTTTTAATTTGTTTTTCTGACCCTTATTTCGAATAAATAGGTTTTGATTTGTTGCAATTTCGTCCTTCAATTGAAATTGATTACGTTTTCAAGTTCCAGTTCGGTCCTCATGCTTTTAATCTTGCGGGATGGGCTGAAATTCAAAATATTTTTGGTATCAAAGTTTTGATTGATTTCAATTTCATCCTTCCATGCAAATTGATTATAAATCCTTAATATTTTAGGTACCAAAAGTTTGATTTCTTTCAATTCTATCCTTCTATGCAAGTTAATTATGAATTTCAGTTTCATTTCAGTCCCAGTTCTTTTAATTTCCGGTTTTGTTTTGAATTATTTGATTTCAATGTTTGGGTTTACTTCAATTCTGTCTTTTAAATTAAAGATATTATTGCAAGTATATCAAATTAATTATATATTTGTATATTTATGTCAAATTAAAGTATGTAAAACTAATATTATGTTCAAATATTTATTGAATATTATCGCCTAAAACTATATAGAGGGAGAGGAAAAATGACCTAGAATTTTTTTAATGACATAAATTCATATCAATATTCTTAAATACATTTAATATAATAATACGATGAATAAATCTTATAAAAAAAATATATTAGCTTCAAGATTAAATTTTGTGTTCTTTTGTTTAAGTTTATTTCTTGAAATAAATTTGCAGTGTTTTGACTTTTTAATTATATATTTGTGTATTGATATCAAATTAAAATATGTGAAACCAATTATATGTTCTAATATTTATTGAATATCATCACCTAAGAATATATAGAGAGAGAGAACAAAATAGCCTAAGATTATCCTTTAAATTAAATATATTATTGAAATTATGTCAAATTAATTATATTTTGTATATTTATGTCAAATTAAAATATGTAAAACTAATTATATGTTTGAATATTTATTGAATATTATCGCCTAAAAATATATTGACAGAGAGGAAAAATGACCTAGGATTTTTTAAAGGGCAGAAATTCATATCATGTTTTCTTAAATATATTTAATATAATAATATGATTAATAAATCTTATATAAAAAAAAAAATTGGCTTCAAAATTTAATTTTGTGCTCTGTTATTTAAGTTTATTTCTTTACAAGGATTTCCAATGTTTTCATTTTTAATATTTTAGATATAATATTACTGCAAAAAAAATATCTCAAAAAAAAATATTAACAAATTTACCTGCATTATCTACAAGTCAAATTAAAAAATATACAAGTCACTTCCCGTTTCCATTAGACTGTTCTTTTGAGACGGCAAATAAATAATTATAGCACACAAAAAAATTAAGTTTATGTTTGAAAAACAAATTATAATATTTTTATTTCTAATATGTCTGATATTTATTGAATATGATCGCCTAAAAATATATTAAGAGAGAGGGAAAATGACTTTGGATTTTTTGAAGGACAAAAATTCATATCAGTATTCTTTAATATAATTATACTAACTAAATATTAAATTAATAAAATACAATACATATACAAACAATTAATTTTCTACATAGAGAAAAAAAACCTGTCGCATCGCCAATTATTTAGTTAATTATAGATAATAGGAGTAAATATTTTTTCTCAGGTTGCTAGAGTTCGAGTCCCCTTGCCACCGAAAATGATTTTTGAGTAAAGAACAGTGTTTTCTATTGTTCATAAGTGTTTCACATGTTTTTTTTTCAATCATTTTTTCGATAACTGGGGTGTCCGGGTCAGCTTATGCGCATCACAATAAATCTCTGAACTTAATTTTGTTTTACAATTTTCACTGTTTATTAATATTTGAAAATGTTTTTTCCTCTTCTTTTTTCAGGCTTTTTTTTTTTTTATACTCGCGGTGTCCGGGCCAGTTTACACGCACCACAATTTTTTCCTCACATATATATTTTTTTTATAACCGGGGTAGGTTACACGTGTCACGAATAATCCTTTGACAATGTTTTTTATTTTTTTTCAACTTATAAATTTTTTTTATCACTACAATGTCCAAGCTAGCTTACATGCACCATGACTATTATTTTGTACATAGCCAAAGGAGATGGCAATTTCAAACAGTGATAAACAGTGATTTGAAATGTGGTTTTCGTTTTTCATTACTATTTAAAAAAATTGATTGAACTATGATTCTGGTGAGATATGACAGGAGTGTTTGGTAATGCGTTTGAAAATCGCTTTTGAACAAATTTTAAATTTTTTCAATGTTAAATTAAAAAAGTATTTCTACATGATTTTGATGTGCTAATGTCAAAAATAATTTTCTAAAAATTAAAAAAAAATACAACACGTTAAAAATCAATTATTTTTCTACCTATAAAAAAGCCCAGCGCAAATCAGCTCGTATTAACTAAATGAGAAAGCAAATGGGAAACGAGTGGTCTGGGATGATTGTCTGCCTGGCTTCAAGTCACAACCATCTGCAGCAGTGCTTCTCACAAATTATTTTTTGTAACAAATTATTGCACAAAACTATTACATGGACCCGGTCCAGCACTTCTAAAAGTTAGATTCTGTGTCTGGCTTAATAATTTCAACTTCCTGTCCCCCCTCGCCTCCGCATTCAAGCCTCTTCCCAGAAAAATATGAAGGCTAATTGTATCTGCAATCTTCGTTGATTGAATTTTCCCCTGAAAACAAATTCACAGTCTCTTCGCATGGCCTCGTAACAATGTTCCCATTCAACTTTCTGGACACTCAATCTCTTCCTGCGGAGACACCTAGTTGATTATCATGCGCAACAATGCAGGTCAAAAATAAATTAAAAAAAACAATAATATATATATTTAAGTATTGATGAAATTATACTATATATATATATATATTTCAGTTCCTGTAGCTTGTAAGACAAATTATTGCGGATTACAATAGTGTTGTTTAGTTTTTGGGTCGATTTGGTTCGTTCGGTTCACTGATTTGCACAGTAAAATAACCACTTTGTCCCTCGAAAAAGATTAAAAAAAAAAGTGCAGGCTGGAGGGGTGCCACGGTAATTGCACATTTTCAGTCCGGTTCGGGTCTACGGTTTTTCTATTTTTTTATATTTCTTTGCACGGTAAAATAACCATTTTATCCCTCGCAAAAGACAAAAATCAGCTCTGGCCGGGAGGGGTGCCACGAGAATTTCATATTTTTTGAAAATAGCTAAATACGGATATGCCCCCAATAAGATAAAATTGAAAAAATGACTGCAGGGGTGTCACGATAGTTGACCATATGTTTTTTATTATTTTCTCGGATTACTGTCGGCATGTGTGGCACACGTGGCCAACGGTAATCGGCCTCATGCCCTTTTTGGGAGGCGTGTACAGACGCTTACAGTAGAGAAAAATGTTCTTCCTGCGTCTTAGTTAATGCGCCTCCGTGTCCTCTTTCTCATGGAGTGACACGTTTCCTACCAAGGTGGCTGGTTGAACCTTCCCCCCTTTTTCTCTCTCCTGCAACCTAAACTACACATCAGCCCCGGTTTTATGACCTTTTCATTTCAGTCATTTCTCTTTTAATTGTGTTGTGTGGTCCTTATGTCTATTATGTAAGTTTTGATTTGTTTCAATTGTACCTTTCGATTGAAATTGATTATATATTACAATTTCATTTCAGCCCTTATTCTTTTAATTTCCGGATTGCTTTTAAATCCCTTAATATTTTCGGTACAGAAGATTTGATGTTTTCAATTTTGTCCTTGGATTTAAATTGATAGTATATTTGATTTTCATTTCAGCCGTTATACTTTTAAATTTTTATTTTAATTCCTTTATTTTTTTATATTTCTTAAATAATTTTTATTTTTGTCCACGTTTATATATATGTGCTCTTAATTTTTGTTTTTAATTTTTATTATTTTCTCTTTTATTGAGATAGCATTTTTTTTTAAAAAAATTGTTATTAAATTTTAGTTTGTGTTTATGATCATTTGAAAATTGATATTTTTTTTTCCTTTGTTCTTTCTATTGTTTTTTTATTAGTTTTTTATTATTATTTTCACGTCAAATGATTTTTTTATCATTTTTTTTATTTTTTGTTTGCTCTTTTGTTAAAAATTTTAAGCTTTTCTTTTTCTTTTATTGAATTTATTTTCCCATTATTCACACAAGAATAATAATAATAATAATAATAATAATAATAATAATAATAATAATAATAGTTTTTTCTTAATTCCTCTTTTGTTATTGTTTTCGAGTTTTTTTCTTATGGTAATTTAATAATTTTTATTGTTTTAGCAATAATAACAATAATATTTTTAGATGTTAAGTCTTCGATGTTGCTGTTATGACAAGATATGTTGATGTGTTTCATTATATCAAACCTTGCATGTACATATATTATATTTTATTTTTAAACTAGCAAAATCTATTAATTATTTTAATTCCAACCATTATAAACATTGTTTACTCGGCCCGCAACATAGTGCTAGCAATTTATCTAGTACATTCTAAAAGAAATAAATTTCAATTATAAATTGAATTTGAATGATATTTTGATTTAATATTTAATTAGAAAAATATTTGATCGACTTAGTTTAACTTGGACTGACTTACAATCCTTGCAGGGATACTCTTGAAAAATAAATAAATTTAAAGCTCAATCTCACATTAAATAAATGTTAAGGGATACTATAGATTAAAAAAAAAAACATTTTGATTATTTTTTTTTTAACTCGAGTCAACCAGGTTAACTCGCAAAGAAAATCATGCAAGTCATTGGGTTCAACAATGTTTTTATCCTATAAATTATTTTTCATTTAATCACACGACAATAAAACACTTGATGTATTTTTATGAACACAACATATTTTCCAGAAGTTAAAAAAAAAAAAAGGAATAAAAGATGATAGGCACGTGAGTCTGAGACAGCAAAAGTAGATTTTAATCATGAATTGAATGATATTTTAAGATGAAAAAACATTTGATCCACTTGGAGTGTCCTACGAAAAAAACAAGGATAATCTTAAGAGAAAACAAATTAAGCTTGAGTCAACTAAACATACTCATGACACTAGTTATGCACCACATCGGATCCAATAAATGATTTTAAAACTCCTTGTCAACTTGTCCTATCACCTACACTGCTCTAAACTCAAATGAGAGCAACATGAGTCCTTGAAAAACTCTTTGCAACTCTCCACCAAGGCCATGCAGCTGAACAACAAGCAAAATTGTTGCCAGCATCATGCAACTTATGATACACACATCTTTGGCCTCTATAAGCAAACAGTCAGGTCCAAGCCATGTTGAATGTTGTCTTTCAAAGTCAGTTTGTCAAACTATCCACAAAATGCACATGAGTTACTTATCACAGATATCCAATCTGAAGAAAATGGGGTAGAAATGAAACAGGTTACTCACAAATGAGAATATATAAATGTATTCTGGACAGAGTCTAGCACAGATTCTATCGAATTGCTCCAAGCAAATTGGCACCGTCAAGCTTTGCATCTTCCAAATGCTGTGATAGAAACAAGATATTAGATTTTTGATTGCAAACAAATCCTTAAAATGGGAACCACAACTGGACATGTAAACCAGATTGTGTACATAGCACCCAAACTTGGGATCGCATTAAATCTTCTGACCTAAGTAAGGAACTCTCAGTTTGACAAGTCACTCTTCATGTATAGGAGCAACTTGTAGCAAATCTCTTCCACAAAAACAATTTTCAAGTAGAGCCATGCAACTTGAGGACCATTCAATTAAACCTTTATTTTAAAAAAAAAAATGAAATTGGAAACAAAAACTACATGCAGAAAAAATTGCCAGCGTGTTAAGTATTCTGCATAAACATCAGTAAAATTAAAAGCAAAACAGAAACTAGTAAGCAGAAAATTGAGATATTCAGCTTAAACATCATAGCTCTTAATATTTTTGTGGTCATGCTACACTCCAATGACAAACATTCTAATTAATTATGCATTTGCATTTGGTTGATAATGGAACTCACACATCATCTGCATGGCCAGAAAATCTAATTAATCAAAATTATTGATCATTGCACCAGACAGGGAGCAAATTTTAAGCAACAATACCATGTTCTTAATCTTTGACCTCACTGCACTTCAAATGCACCATCAAAATTACTCTCTGATTCAATGCCATTTATTTTAGGTATGTATAATATCATTATGCAAATGTCTGCATAGTTCAATGGTGGAAACTGTTGCTTCTATTCATGATCTACGGCACAAGAATGATTAAATCATTATTCTGTCAGGTCAATCTTTCTGAAGAAATATTATTGATCTTGTGAAAATATTGATGCCATCCAATATCCAATACAAATTTCAGTATTCTCCATGAATATTAATTACATAGGTTTAAATGTCCACCATTATCAGCAGTGACATCAACAAGCCTTTCTCTTTTGCTTTTCAAGAAATGAAAAGCAATAAATTTAAAGAAAAAGAGGTGTTTATCATATGATGCAAAGGATCATTTAAGCAGATTAAAAACATATAATATAAACCCATGGCCACCATAGAGGGAAATCAACTTTAGGCACCTCAGACTTTGAGAGTAATTGCCATGCCATATCCAAGTAAAGCCCATTCTGATTGAGAGGCTAAGTGAAAATAAGAGTATTCTACATAGTCAAATCAGTTTTTACTTACTGTATTTTGAAGATTGACATGTCGTAAATAAGCCCGTTGAAGATTTGCACCCTTTAGATTGGCATTATTCAATTTTGCACCCTGAAAAAAGTCAGTTTCAGCAAGTTAAATTTGACAGCTGCAAGGGTTAGGAAAGAAACTTGATTTTGTCGGGCATCCCTTCTTGCAGTCGAATTAACTTGTTAAATCCACTTATAAACTGGTTTAGGCCTCTCTTTTTTCCACATTTGATTCTGCCTCAAAAGTGAGTCTTCTTATCATGGTTTCCACACAGAAAATGGTTTTACCTTCAGATTGGCTCCTTCTAGATTAGCTCCTTCAAAGTTGGCATTAGTGAGATCAGCAGTCTGAAATTAGGTAACTGAACCGGTTAGTATATGAAATCAACCTGTTCTAGAAAGAAATATATTGTTTACATTATGCTTAAATCCATAAACTATTTCAATTATATTTGTTATATAAACTATAGCCAAACTTTGGTAAAAAATCAGAATGATGATGAGACCCTACTCCTATTGATATTTCTTCGCCATATGAATCACATTACCATTTCTGCCTCCTAAAAACAATAAGGGTTTTTGTTTGTAAATAAGAATGTTAATGCATCTAACAAGAGTTTCACATAGACAATTGATTTCAAAGAATAATAAGTTGTGTTTAAAAATTAGATTAGTGGCAGTGCACGATGATTACCATTTGAATTCTGCATGTCAAATATTGATGCATTGGACCCTTTAAACGCAGGTTAAACTAAAATTTTCCTAGTTCAAGCAACCAAAACACAAGTGTAAACCAGAGCCAAACCCCATTCTCACAGTCAATGAACATTGAAGGAATCAAACCAGAATCACCAGCTAATTAGTATGGTCAATTAATCAGAGTGAAAAATAAAAAAAAAGGGCACAAAATGAAATTCAATTACTTAAAATATTAACATATACCAAACCTGTAAGTGTGCAGAACGCAGATTTGCTCCATAAAAACTGCAATCGACCAAACAAGCATCTGGAATAAAACATAAAATCAAAGATAGAAGTAGTTTCCTACAGAGATTGCCATGAACATTAATCGAGCCTTGAATGGCAAGATCAAGGTTTCCACTAGAAGATAAAAACTTTTGTGTACATAGCAAATTTAAATTTCAAGAAAATATAGCAGGGTCATTTAAAATGCTAGAACAATAAATAAGTTTGAGAATGAATTAGATAAGTAAAATATATGTCAAGGGATCATGAGGCTTCAAGCATGTAAATAAGCAAAAGTACAATATGCAACAATCCTAGTAGCCTTGAGTAGAGGAATTGATTAAAGCATGCACTTCTATAATCTATATCACCAGAATAACTACAAATATTACCTTGTAGGTTTGCACTCTGAAGGTTGGCACCAGCTAATAAAGCTCCTCGGAGATTTGCACCAGTAAATTCACATCTTCCCTAGGCATGAAACAGCCTTTAAAATTTTTTCTATAATACTAAATGTCTTGCAAATGTTATCCTATTTTGATTTGAGTGTCTTACTCCCGCAAATTTGCATTGTGGAATATGGAACCCTCAGCATCCACATCCTGCAGTGTCAATTTAAAGGTTTTAATATAATCCATTAAATAGATAAAAGTGGTAAAGGAGCTAAACACGAAGAACAAATATGTGATATTTCTTAGATAGCCAAAAGCAATGCCAAAACCAACTTCAATATTACATACCCATTGCAATAAGATTCTTAATAATATTTATATATATAGGCAGCTGTTTAAGCATTCTATGTTTTTTTCATCAGAATATAAATGTGATCATCAATACAGAACCACACTGCCTGACCCACTATTGATTCCCCTTTTTTCCTATCTCAAATAGTATATCCACCATGATAAAGTCAAATCATAATCTTTCCCCAGATATTACATCACACTTGCTAGAGCATGTCCTTCCTCTCAAGGAGGTTAGCTTAGGAAATGAAATTAAGCATGTAATGTGTTAGCAGTGACTGCTTGGGCTTAAACAAACATGCAAAAGAATTCAAGACACTCATTATAAGGTAGAGAGAATTCATTGCAGTGACCAGTGTAAGTCCTTGTGAAGTACAAAGCAAAGACAACACGTAGTTGTTTAGGACAGAGTGCATTACAGGAATATGAAATTACACCTACCCGGAATTTTGCACAATGTAGGTTTGCACGTGAGAAGAACACATTTTGAAGAGATGCGTAGCTAAAGTCAACATATGAGAGGTCCTGCATCTCAATAAACCATACATCAGAGGATACAATAATTGCGATTACTTTACCTTAAAGCCATTTAAATCCAAACAAGCTAGCAATCTGCATTTTTTTGCCTTCGCAGGTTGTTCCTATAACAGTTTTAGATGAAGAAAACAGCACCAGATCACAATCATCTATTGAAATAAGTAATACTTTCTCTAAGAACAAATTCCAACAAAACAAGTGAATCGATTGGCTTAATTTAGAGAGACAAATCTGCCATGAATAAACATAAGAAAGCAAGAGAAATCCTTCCAGATTAGATAACTTCAAACCCAAAAGACTTGCCAGTTTAGAGAGATCAAGGCCAGAAAAATTAATTCCTCGAAATTTCACTTTGTTATACTGTATACATTTGATGATTTCTGCCCGTGTCAATTCAGCATCCAACTCATTACCTTCCTTCCTCTGATTCAGAACAGAATTGATTCCCTCTAAGAGCCCCTGACATATAAGGTCAGAGGAAAAAAATGGAAAGTCAGAAACATTAGGGATATGCTTGACATTTCTTTTCCCGAGCATTGCTAGATACATGAATCTAAATGCATGCATATGGACCTCACAGTATTCAAGGATGAGCGCCAAAGCTCATCACAGAAAGATGCAAAGAAAAAACATATTAGCAGAGAAGAAAGAAAGAAAATAGAAAACATAAATTTGACAACAAGAATAAGGTAAATTGGAAACACCTTTTGCTAACAAAATCTCATGCACTGGGACAACATAAACATGTGATGCGTGTGTTTGAAAAACTCCTACTTTTATCCAGTCACATATAAAATCAAGGACATATGATGGCATCTGGTTCCTTGAGCAAATTTAGGCAGGTCTTTCAAACAAAGGTTTATATGGAAATGGCATGAAGTGTCTGAATAGTGTGCTCTCCTTTCAAAATGTCTGTATGCGAGTTCAGTGTCATAGTTTCGAAAATTGTCAAAAATTGCAACTTGGCAAAACATACAAACAATAACAAATTGCTTGCTCATGAGAAGAGATAAAATCAATGAAACAAAATGACTTCTGGTTCTTCCAAAGAGTTTAGGCAGATATTTTAAAAAGTCTTTACTGGGAAGTCTTGCAAAATCTCTAAAAAATGCATGCTCCCTTTGGAAAAGCCTGCATAAGCTCAGGAGATTTCCTGCTGACTGGTATGCAGGGAAACCTTATCCTCTCAAAAACTGCTATATACCAATTCCCCAGGCCATGTGCACACATGAAGGAAGAAATCAAAATAATCAAGATTGATAAAGTAAAATCACCACACACACATGCAAAAAAAATTAACATAATATAGACCATTGAACATATTGTGATTCCTATGCTTCTTAATCCTAGACCAGCTTATCACAAGTGAAACGCCACTCAACAAGAGGCTTGCACTTCATATTATGTCCTTCTAAGAATAGACGGGACACAAAGGACCAAAAAAGGAATGGAAGAAAGGTAATAACCAGAAAAGAACCAGACGAAAGGGGATATAATCACATACAAGAAGCTGATAGTATTCCGCCTCTCGCGTAAGCTCTGAATATCCAGCATCAGTTAGTGTGGGAACCACACCATCCCTCAACCAATTCAAAATGTGCCGGAAGTGTTTGCCGTCCCTATCAATGAAAACGTATCCCTGTAGAATCAAAATTCAGAAACGATTCAGTGCTCGCAACACCCTCTGATATGAAACTCATTGGAGTAAACATCCTGTCCCACTTGTTCCTTTTCCTTCCTTTTCCTTCCTTTTCCTCTCAACTTAAAATAAAATACAAGTTCACTTCCCTCTAAGAAACTAAGTGACATTCTCTCAACAAATAATAACTGGCCGGGCAACACTTCCACCATCTTCATCAAACCAGGCAGTCATCCCTCAAAGTTTCTAAAATACTAACCAGTCATTCCAAGAAACTTGACAAAAACAAATAAATAACAGCATCCATTTGTGAACAGGGCAGACCTTGGCATTTACTACTCATAATTGTGTGCACACGATGGAACAACAAATAAGCATAATTCTAATGTCACTACCTTATCAGGATCCTCGGACACAGTGAGTCTTCCTCTGAACATAGCAGCAAGCATGGAATCAGGCTCACCCTGCGTTAATGTATCAATTGTTGTGCAAAATTTCTTCCCTCCTGTAATGAATTAATCCATTACAGCTTCACAATAACCTATTCATAATCAAGCACAATTAACTGAAGAAAAAGTTATAACTCTTTTAAATAGAGTGCAAAAAAACGGTGAAATTTCATTTGGGTTTTCACAGTTTGATTTATCTTCGGATCTAAAAATGAATATCCGCAGACATTTTACTAAACAGAAAAAATCGTAGATAAATTAGAGAGAGAGAGAGAGACCGATGTTGAGACGAACTAGAGAAGAGAAAGTGTGGTCTTTCATTATTTGCATTTGGGAGAGAGGGAGAGAGGTAATCTTGAGCAAAAGAATAAAAAAAGGGAAGCTTTTCAAGCATCCATGAAATACAGAGGGTCCATTTAGCTGTACGAATGTGCGCGTTTTCCTCTTAAATATCAAGTAAACTAAGGGATATTTGGGATCATATTTATTATGTATTTTAAAATATTTTTTTATAATATATCACCATAAAACCACTGTTGCAGGGTATTTTTTAAAATATCTTTTTATTAAAAAATAAATTAAAATATTTTTTTATTTTTTATATTAACATATCAAATCATAAAGCATTAAAAAAAAACTCAATTTAATATCTTTTCAAACCAAAAATACTCTTAAAAACACTTAAAAGCATTAATAGAAATTGAGTTAATTAACGTTTGTTTCAAATAAAAATATTTTTGAAAATCATTTAAAAGTAAAAAGAGAAAGTTGTGCCAAACACCTATTATATTGGTATTTCGTGCTAAGCCATTTCATAAAAAGGAAATGTTTGGATCAACCATATGATTATAAATAAATTCATATAGATTTTTATTGGTTGCTTTCCATCTTTTTTTATAAGATATATTACAATATATAGTCTATATTTTTAAATTATTCCATTTTTGGAATTGAGCTCTTTTTATTTACAAATTTAAGAATTTGATTATTTACCATGATTTCATAATCCAACTTTGATTTTTCTTTTAATTAATTTTACTTTCATTATTATTCATGAGACTTCAAAATAAGAATTTATACTATGAACTTGTTGCATCCTAGGCCATAAAATGTGTTTGGATTAGGTTACAAGGTTGATGATGTATCTTTGATCATATGTTACTCCTCTCCACCTTCTTATTTGGTTTACCCTTTATATTTGTTGTTATAATTTATGATGTGCACAGTATGTGAATCTATAAATACTCCAATATATAGCCATTAGTTTCTCCTTTAACTAAAGATCTTTGTATAAATCTAGGTTCAAACAATGAATTTGTGTTTTTACATTTGGCCAATTATTGTAGATAGTTTCCGGTCCATCTAATTATCAATGTCCACATGAATCTATTTGATGTCGGTACCTCCTAAGATACTCTAAAATGAAATTTAAATGGTTTACAACTTGACCTGAAAAAAATAGACTTTAGAGAATCAAAGTTGTATGAAATGATCACTCTTACTCTATACTTATAAAGAGATGTGAACTAGTAGTATAATATTGATTTCTTTATTAAGAAAAGTCAAACCTCTAAAAGTCTCTATAAAAGAGTATTTAAACTAGAAAGAATTACAAGTTTAATAGGATATCTCTAATGGATATGGATAAATCTAATAAATAATAATAACTATTCAGCTAATCTAAACTTAAATAAAGGTCTTGAAAATCAAAGCTCGGCTTCAAACACCTATTCTCTCTCCCCTTATTTAATCAAAGGCATGCCATTTATCACTAGAGAAATATGAATGTGTAATTTATAATGCAACTAGAATCACATTAAAATTCCTTTCGCGGTCCAACTATGAAAAAAAGAGTAATGAAAGGTTAGTAAATTTGAATATTATTAATTTAATCTCTTACAATGTCTAAATGTGTGTCTACAAGCCCTTTTCGAATATGAGTTAAATTAATCAATGTTTGTTCTTCATTATTTAATATATTCTTAAAGTTTTACCTTACTTTATGTGTTTCGAAGAAGTACAATGAAATTCTCTTTGAAGCTTTTAGTCTTAAGTCTTGTCACTAGACCAATTAAAACTTTTAACAAATCTCATAATGTTGTTTGGATCACTTCTCTATTAAGAAATATTGTCTATGGTTTTAGATATGGTCAAAACACGTAATAGTTGTATTTGTCCCCTTCATGATTTTAGATTTTAGGAGGACATTTAAATTCATTAATATTTGGTCCAAACCTATATATTATTTGCATAGTGTTTATAATGTTTCAAGTTCATTTTCATCATCTCTTCAACAATTTTTGTCTTTTTAATGATATATTCTTGCATGGTACTAGACATGAGTCTGCACTATACCACGAGATTGTATTATTATTATTATTATTATTATTATTATTATTATTGAAATTAAATATAATATATCACAAATTGAAATTAAAGAATAAAATTTAAAACAAATATTTTTTTTTACAAAATAACCAAAAAAAATAAATAGAAACACTACTTGAAATATCAATAAGTAAGAGGGCATGTAAAAAGACTAAAAATAACCCCATACCAAAATTATTTTATTTTAAATCGTGCTTGCAGATTGGGACATAAATTTTTTCATATTTTAAAGATTTTTATAAGGAGATTATCATATTCATGATCTAATTATTTTCACAAAATCATAATCATGATGAACACTAACATGCCCTTTTGGATTGGATTTCGCAAGGGAAACAAATTCTTGGCGTGGGTTTAACACAAGCAATCTAGTAAAGAATATATTATGGAACTAGTCCCTGTGCTTTTCTAAAACAAGCATTTTAGTTGCTTTAGTCATAGAAATTATTAATTAATCCCTCGATCGTCAAGTCAGGAACAAAAAGCAGGGCCGTTTCACCAACGAAAACTAAACAGAGGGACTAATAAGATTAATAATTTTCAAAACTATAGGGACCATATTTCTCGTTTCTTCAAACTAAAACCATCCACAGCAAGCAAGGAGCACTCGTATTCTTCATTAAGGTTTTAGTGGTGGCAACTGCCATCCCCCTCAAACAACCCCGCGTTTCTGTCATAAGTGACCCTCCATGGAATCATTGAGGTCGGGCCACTTCTCTTGTCCTCCCTTTATTTCTAAATTTTATTTGATTTTTTCATACTTGTAAATTTTATTTTATTTTACTTGGTGTTTTGTATTTGCAGTCGGCACCCAGAGGTTCTATGGGCTCAAAGATCAGACAAGGTTTACTTGACAATTGCATTGCCTGATGCTAGAGACATATCAGTGAAATGTGAAGGTGAAGGGTCATTTAGCTTCTCTGCTGTTGGGGTTCAAGGTGAATCGTTTGATTTCAGTTTCGAACTCTTTGGAAACATTGTTCCTGAGGTTAGTGCCTTATTACTTATTTCCTCTCTGTATTTCCACTCTTTTGGTATAGAATTGCGAAATACTTTGTGGGTTATTGTCATTTTATTGGAAAGTGCACAGTTGTGTAGTTCACGGGTTGTAGTCATTTTGTTCCATTAGAAGGATTCTAATCATGGGTTCTTCAAGAATTTGATGGTCCCTTTGTTTGAGGAGTTAGAGCCAGTTTATCTTTATGGTCTCTGAACAATTTCTGCATGCTGGTTTTACTGGTTTCAAGAGAAGGAAAAAAAGATTTAATTTTGGTAAATTTGAAAATCAGGCTTGGTTTGGAGAAAATAACTCGTGTATACTGTGATTCATGCTCTAATTCTTATGGATGGGAAAATTTATGGATTAAGTTTGAATAGTTGTCAGAATATCCAACATCGATCTATGTAACCATCCTTAGATTGTTCAAAGTGTTTGTCTCCTTTCTATCAGTCATAATCGCTTCTGCTTTACCACCTCTCCCTTCACAATTTCTGTGTTGATAAGTGTTTTGTTCCAGCACGTCAGCCATCATTGTCTATGGCATCTGTTTTTGTTGCCACTAGCTCTAGAGCTGTGGCCTGCGCAATGCCTTTTGTCTTTATTTTTCCCGTGCCCCTCCTCCCCATCAAAAAAGAACAAAAAAGAGAGCTTAAATTATGAAAAAATAGCATGGAGCCAGTGTCTTCTAGCTGTATTCTGATTAACGAGTTCACATGAAGCCAGGCTTCCAGTTAACCCTGATGAAGCATTTCTACTCAGGACAGGTTCCACCTTCTACTTGCAGAGATATATGTTTTTTAGTCTATTCCTAGAATTGTTGCCTGTGCTTTGCCACAGACTTTTTTTTTTTTTTTTCAATGTAAAATAAGTGCTAGGTTAAAAAAAACTCAAGTTCCAAATCATTGGTTATAGGGACAATTTAAATAATACGAAACAAAAAAAAGTAAAAAAATACCACACAAGAGCCTATTTGAATTATCAATAAGTGAAGGAAAACCGGAAAAAAAGAGTCAAATTTCAAAAAAAAAAAAAAATCAGCTTAGAAAAGAGAAAAGAAAATCAAGCAAGCCTGTTAAACCCAATCAAATCTAAAAAACTTGAAACTTGTTATCATGAACTCGGAATCAATAAAAATCTTAAATGTTATCCAATTTAATTTTGAGGAATGAAATTGTTCAAAAAAGTATTATTAAAAATCTTGCAAAAAAAAACGGACAATAAAAAAATGAATGGAGCTAAAATCTAACACGAGAAAATCCAATGGAGATGAAATTTGAAAAACAAGTTATCCCAAACAAAAAAATTGCAGTTAACAAAATTAAGACCAAACTTGAAAGATTAAAAAATTACAAAGGGTGAAATAATAATGTATTTGAAATATAAAAAAATTATTTATAGATTAAAAAATGATAGAGGGTGAAATTGGAAAACAGTTGTTGAGGGCTAACCTAAAAGAACCAAGTAAAAAAAAATAAGAAAACAAAAGTTAAAAAAAGAGAATTAAATTGAAAAAAATAGAAAATAAAAGTCAAAAGTAGGATAAAAATAAGAAAACATCAATTTAAAAAAAAGGAAAAAAAAACAAGGTAAACACAATAAATATTTAAACCTGATCTAATATCTAAAAGTCGCATTCTGTGAAATTTTTTATCCAGACCCAATCAAGAAGTATAATTCTCAACCAATTTAATTTTGAAAAATGAGATCAGTAAAAAAATATTAATAAAAAAAACCCTGCAAAGGCAAAAAAAAATAAAGATTAAATTTGATAGAAAAAAATGAGGGTGCAATTTAATGAAAGAAATAAAAAATAATTTCAAATAAAATAAATAGCAATTAAACAAACAAGGACTAGATTTTAAAGATTATAAAATCATAGGAGGTGAAATTGAAAACATCTATAAAAACTAAGTAAACTTTGACAAACATCTTAGACATGGTCAAATCTTAAAAAGCTCACAAGCTATGAAATCCTAGATCCAAGTCCAATTTATAAGTCAATTTTAACATATAATTTTAAAAAACTGTCAAAGAAAAAAAAAGATAACAAAAAAAGCCTCGAGCGACAATCAACCTAGATCAACTTATCTAACACATGATCTAAAACATGAAATTGTGATGACCTTATAAATAGAAAAGCGAAAAATATACCGACAAAAAAAAATGTTTGAAAAAGAATGCTTTAAAAAAAAATGAAAGTCGATTTGGACTAATCTTTTGGTTATATGACCCGGGACATTATACCAGGGTAACTCCATTAAAAGCAAACCTAAAAAAACCAAAATAGTAAGATTTTTAATCAAACAAATATTGAAGAATGAAATTGAGAAAAACAATCAATAAAAAAACAATGTAAAACAAAAAAAAAAATTGCAATAAAAAAATTATGACTAAATTCAACATAAAAATGAAATGTTTAGGGAAAAATTAAATTAAATTAAATTAAATGTTTAGGGATGAAATTATAAAAAACAAATCCATTAAGAGAATGATTAAAAAATAACAATTAAAAAAACTAGGATCAAATTTGACATAAAAATTAGATGAGAATAAATGCTTAAAGGTGAAATTCAAAAAAGAATCACTCAAGAAAATGATTGAAAACAAAAGAAATATCAATTATAAAAATGAGAACCAAATTCGAAAATAAATTTAAAAAATCGAAGGACTAGGGATGAAATCAAAAATATAATCCAATTATAAGTAATCTATGTAAATAAGAGAAGAATAACTGGATCAAAAGAAAAAGCAATTTTAAATTGAAGGGCTGATATGAGTTTTTGCATGGTCAGCAAGCAATCCGAGGAAGAATGAGAAGGAAAAAAAAGAAAAAAAGAAAAAAGAAATTTTAGGCTAATCTACACCTAACCACTATACACGTGCCACCCAGAAAAAAGAGGATGTCAAGACAAATCATATGATGCGGCAGAATCACGATTACAAATGAAATCATAACCAAGACTAAAACATTTGAAGGGTAAGGGTAATATAATAATTCTACTTTTCTATCAAATATAAAAATACAAAAATATCTTTGTGTAGAAGACATTGTTACATTAGTAATTTGACTGTGTCAAAAAACACGATTATTAAAATAACCTCACAATATTTAAAAGATATTTATATCATGTAAAAAGACCACCTTATCCTCGAAGTAAGAGCAAAAGATAAAATGACCCGGGGGCCATTATTGTAGTGAATAGTTTGTGTCTAGGGACATAGTAATATATAGGAGGATTAGTGTTTTAGATAATGTAAATCACATCTTTTAAGGACATAGAAGGAATATTTTGTAGAATTATTGCTGAGTGTTCATAAGCATCAATTATCAGAAAACTCTTGTATCTTAAAACATTGTCTCTAATCAAGCTTTTCTCATGCCATTATTATCCAATGCTTAGAATTTTCTCCTCATACGTTTTCTTTGTTTGCTGACCCTCTCAAGTTAGAGAAACTTGGTGCTACATAACTGAGCATTTTGTTTAGAAGACATCTCGATATGCTGTATTTGTAATATTGATTGTTAAATGCAAAATTCCTTGTAATTTTCTCCATTATTGTTTTTTATTGCAAGCTTTTGACACGTTTTAAGTTTTTTGCTTCAAGTCTATGATGCTAATTGTGCAGGGTTGTAAAACTAAGGCTGGGTTGAGGAACATTATATGCTCAATCCAGAAAGAAGAGAAAGGTTGGTGGAAAAGGCTGTTAAAATCTGAAGAGAAACCTGCTCCTTACATTAAGGTGGATTGGAACAAGTGGTGTGATGAGGATGACAACGAGTCAGCTTGTAAGTTCTTCCAACCTGTTCTTTGTATTATGATACGAGGCCTCAAAGTTCTGCTCCTGGTCCAATTTTTTGAAACAAATCATGATTCTGCCCTGAGTAAGGGTATATATTATTATTTGAACTTTATGATATTTGAATCCTGGCCCAAAGTCCGGTCACATGATGGTTTAATGCATTTAACTTGGGTTGTTTGATATCCAAATGTCTAACACAAGCTGGATTTTCCTGCTTACTGTGTTGCGCTGTTAAATTATCACCTCTTGTGTACTTTATATGTGGTCATATTTTCCCCTGAATAGCAGTGAGTGCTTTTCTCTCGACTCCCATTTCAGACTCTTTTTTTTTATTGTTAAAGCAAAATATTTTTCTAACATCGTTTTAAAATGGGAGTGAACACAGATGAGGTTCTAGTGGCGTGGAAAATCTTGTTGTTGCAGCTATCCTAAACGTAGGCATATAGGAAATTTAGGTATTATCTTCCTAGCTTGAAGAAGGATTGTATGCTAAAAGACTCCTAAATAGTTGTTTCGATTGCTTCCACCCCGTGAGTTGCATTAACCATGTATCTCGATGTTTCTACTGTATGGTTGGCATTCATTATCTCTCACAGTGAATGCAGAATGCGTAATTCTGATATTTATAGAAAAATCGGTTAGCTTACACTATCCAAAGTGTTCTTAAGTCTTGATTTTTCGTGTGTTATGAGCCTGTGTGGCCTAAAATGACTGAACAATGATGGAAATTTATGAGCAATACCATGATGGTGATGCTTTTGAGTTTTGTAGATACTTGTGTTCTTCAATGGAAAAAAAAGGCTCAACTATTTTTGCGTCCCAACACAATCCTTTGAAATGTGGAATGCATGAGTTTTTCCATAGTACTCTTTATCATTGCATAATTTGAATGGTGGCTAGTTATTATAGAAGACTTTCCTGAAAGTACTATAGCTCTGGTGATATAATACCAATTACATAAATATGAATATGTGCTGTCTTTGTTTGCATGCTTTGTTGCTTCATGGTTTCTATTAAATAACTCAAGAATATATTGTTCATTATTCAAGAAATTACAGCTTAAGTTTCTGATTGAGTTTGATCAAATTTCCTTTGACCCTTTCAGCTGATGCCTCTGATGACAATAATGCTGGGGTAATTTTTTATTTTTCTGTTTGGTTATTGTTAAAATAAAGAATGTTTTTACTAGTGCCTCATGTCCGCGATTGATTATTCAACACCTGTTCTTTTGCAGTATGGAGAAGATGATGAGAGCAGTGAGGATGAAGGAATGCTTTGTAAGTTAGACCTTGATTGCTTTTGTGAACTGTCATCTGATATGGTTGTGATACCTAATCTGACTGCATTTGACACTTCTTGCAGATCTTCCTGATCTTGAGAAGGCTAGGGGAAATTGACGACAATCAAGTACCATAGTGTGCTATGCAAGGAGATTGAAGTGGAAAATATGCAGATTGCAGAACTATTATAACGGAAGACTGTATATATTAGCTGTGAACTCTTCTGAAACTATTCTTAAGTTATCTGGGGTTTGACTCGTATTCTCCCATTTCCCTGGTCATGTGGCTGATGAAAACTTTCAAAACTAAACCATCAGCAAGGGACTCACAGTTACTGGACCATGGTACCAGTTGCTTGACAAGATAAATGTTATGATTTGACCACTCTCTCAGCAGCTATATTACATGGCTCCGGTAAGTTTTACTTCTCCTTCTACTTTAATGCATCTTTTCGAATGGAAATCGATCCCCACAACCGTTTCTTACCTTCATGCTATGTATGGGTGTTGTACAATTAGATTGAAGATGTATCAGCAATGTAGATTTGGTTCTGGCGATTCAGAATTTGGGAGTGGCTTTTCAATTCTTTCTTGAAGTGAAGCTCAGTAAACAAGTTCTCGTGGATGAGAAGACATTCTCATTCCAGTGCTTTGTTATCAATTGGAAGAAATAATGCATGCAGTCATTATAGGAATGTGTATTCTAGCATATCAGTCTCCTTTTTTTGGCAAGTTGCTCAGTAGAATTTAGCCATAAAATTTTAAAAATTCCCACAAAATTAACCTCTTTTGAGGTTAAACCAAATTGCCTAACACTTGATCCATTGGCTTTCTCATAAGAAAAAAAAAAAAAAAAGGTCCGACTTTTAAATGTGCAGATCATCAAGGTTCAAGGATACGTAACAATGCAAGCCATGTCCTTAAGAATGAAACTGCCTTTCAGATAATTGGGGTAGAACATTTTTATGACTCCAAAAGTTCTCATGAACATGATCAATGGCGTAAAAGTGCAAAACTATTTAAGGATGATTCTGAGAGCAAGTCCATCAACACTTTTATCAAGCTTCTTTTTAATGAAGATGGCCAAAAGAAAGTTAAAAACATAGCAAAAACCGAAATACATGGGCAACATTTATTAAGTATATTGCCATGTTACTTCTCTTCTATGTTCTACACGATCAAACCCTGTTTAGATGATGTTATTTTCTGTTTGTCAACTGCTGCAATACATTCTTCAACCAAAGGATAAAAGGGGTGGGGTGGGGGTGGAGGAAATGTTCAATCATGCCACATTGGGTTGCCAACTTGACGGGCTTGGCGGGCATTGAGAAGCGTCTTCTACAACCCGAACGGGGACAATTGGGATCGAATCCCACCATTCTTTCAGCCTTCTGTTCCCTTGTGCATTTCCAATGTGCCTCCCTAGCTTTGACGTCATGATAAAGCTGTGTAATGTTATGGCTATGAGCATGTATTTTAAGGGAACCACTGCGAAGATTATTGCCAATACAGTCATTGCCACCATCACCATATCAGCTTGCTGCAAACAACGACAAGAGCTTTTTATTGATGAAAAAGACATTGAGCCAAGAATGTGAATTAAGGTAATGGAGCTCGATAGAACAGATCTTGCAAGAAACATTAGCATGACATGCAAATCAGTACAGTAATGCTTAAGGAATTCAGAAACAAACATTTCCAATTAGTTTCCATCTCTCTCAGAATAGCAGAAGGTGAGAAAATCTCATATTCCTTGAGCATGAAACTTATAACACTGGAAACTACTTTTTAAGATCACTATTGCGAGCCATTGGTTACTGGGGGAAGAGTTAAAAGCATTCTGAGTGAAGCGAAACCAGGCTATAACTTCAGGAATCTGTTAAATGGAACTCATTTCTATTCATGAAGTTCTGTGCAGTATGTATGATGGGAGAGAAGGCATGTTTCTTTTGCTCAAAAAGTTTTGAAGTAAAGATTGCTTTTAAGAAAGTGGAATCAGGGATTGGTGCAAGAAATACCTTACGGGCCTTTGCTTGTATAATTGACAGGATTTTCAATATAGATATATTTGACAGCTGCATCATCTCGTGAATATTTTTCAAACCAAATTGAGCTGCTACTATGCTCTCCATTGTAATTTTCTGGTCTGAACCACTGCACACTACTACCTCGTTGCATTGATCTTGAGATCTTCCAAACCTTGCGAGAATCATCTTTAACACCAACCAAAACAAACCAGCAGCTATGGCCTGTCCAACCCACTCCCTATATTACCGAATACCGATATATTCTTCGTCAGTCATGCATACTCAAAGATTTCTCCACACATGGTTTAGATGGTTTAGAGAATTAGTTGTGAAAAAACAATTTAGAATTAGTGTGAAAAAACAACTTACTTGTAGATGATTACTAAAGATGCAGCAATCATGGTCAGGGTGATGGCTGGTCTTCTCCATGAAATGACATCTTGAAACCATGGCACCACATTTTTCAGTGGCTTTAGCAATTCCTACGATACAGAGTGTGAATCTATGAGATCTTCATTTTGGATGCGTTGAGAGTTTATTTCACAGATCACAAATGTACTACCTTGCATATCTATCGAAAGTTTAAACAGATATGATCAACTAAGAAGTTTTGAGCTGGAAAATTTCTCCTTTGTTAGCTGCAACCCACCTTGTTAGCCACTGAAGCAATCATGGCAGGCTA
The DNA here is from genome assembly GCA_964035475.1 of Salix caprea. Classification (NCBI taxonomy): domain Eukaryota; kingdom Viridiplantae; phylum Streptophyta; class Magnoliopsida; order Malpighiales; family Salicaceae; genus Salix; species Salix caprea. Next base: position 5,120,212 of record OZ037754.1, read on the forward strand.
CATCATGATGAGTGGACATACTGTTTCTTTGTTTACTTTTGAGATTCGATGAATCAATAATCTGTCATTTCTTATTTGTTTTCTACTCAAGTGAAAGAAAAATTACCATTTGTGTTGGATATAAAGTTTGGATGATTGGAAACTTACCATCAGAATGGTCGCACTTTCACCAATGCCCTCTTCTCTCAACACCTCAGTAGTAGCTTTGGCAATTTCAACTTCCTTCGCTTCCTCTCTTACTTGATTGATAGCACTCTCCAAAGAGGAGGGAATGTTGTCCTCACCACTTGCACTAGTACATTCCTTTCCCACCCCTTCAAATTCTGGACTTGGGAGCATTGACTGAGACATGTTCATAGCTCTTAGAATTGAGCAAGCGCTACATGGATGGCCACTGTTGACTTTCTTCAGGCCCTCGGCAAGTTGTTCTAGCACATAATCTCCCTTGGGCAGCTCATCAAATAAGGCAAATATTAAGAATTTTGTGGGAGAAGGGGGCGATATTCTAAGCAATTCTCTAGCTGCGTGCAGCCTTATGACTCCAAATATTGTTCTTGCATGCATCTCCCATGCCTGTATTGGACATTCCACATTGTACTTCGACAAGAACTGGTGCATTAGCATAATCTCCTTGACGAGTGCAAGCCAATGATCACGTCTTGTGGAACTCGTCATCTCTGGAAACTCCAGCACAATTCCTTCCGATCTGGAGAATTTCAGAGGAAAAATCGTTCATAAGAATACAGACAACAAGATTAGCCTCATTGTCGTGATGCTCTAGCTTGAGGTTTTGGCATGCATGAAGGCAGGCAATGCTAGAATTGTAAGTGAGGCATGCACCCTGAAACTGTCTACTATACCAGTTCAAGCATCAATATCATTAATATGATCTAAATTTAAGGTTGCCAATTTTCACAAAAGAAGAAAAAAAACCCAGAAAAACGTCAAACAGAAGCATTAATCTTACAATTCAGGAGACTCGTAAATGATGGCCTTGTCATAAAGTGGAGCACCCCATGGACCTGTGGCGGCTGGCTTCACAGTGTGTGATATGTTTCTTGAAAGGTCAATCTTAAGTGCGTCATCATACGTCATCACTCCCGTAGCCTCAAAGTAGAGAGCATAATTGGTCAGAGTAAGCCTGCCTGCAAAAATAAACTTTGAATTCAGATCACCATCGAAGAAGAAACCTCCAAAAATCATTATCCCTTCCGATCATAAACGCAAGAGGAAAAGAGAGGAAGGTGTACCAGGCCAACTTGTGCCTCCAACATGCCGCACTACTCTCTGTGAGCTTGCAGTGCCTTCGACATGCAGTATAAACTCATCGTCGGCAAGCTCCACTCCCTTGGGCGTTGCGTGCTTTTGCAAATGCTTTGTGCATCTTATGAGACGAAGAAACCCACATGCAAAAAGTCAGAAAAACTGCATTTCGAAAGCAATTGTATGATCCCACAAATATGTATTTATATCTACTGCTATTTTGGGCCATTAGTATTATCCTGCAGCATAAAACATGGGGCACATTATTCTGAAACGGAGCTGTTTAGATGAATTACTGGTCAATTTCTTGCAAGAACTTTTTGAAACCAGGAAAAAAGAGCCGGTGGCCTGTAGGTGCTGTTAGAGTTTCAAATGTAAATCTTCCATTAACAATATCCACAGCTAAAGGAACCAATGATCCAAGCCACACAAATGAATCTTCTCCAATGCTTGGCTCCTCATTAACCTAGTCACAGAACACAATCAAAACATCATCCAAGAAAAGAGCAGGGAAAGAAGGAAGAAAAAAAATTCAAGCCATCTGAACAACTACATGACCAGTTATAAATGTTAGATGGTTAATGAAAAACATATTCTATTACAAAAAGAGGGGTGGGGGTGGGGGTATAGGATAAATTGATGTCTTTTCCAAGACATAAATTAGAAAAATAGAATATCTTACAAGAAGTGGCATAAGGTCGGTATAGAAAAGAGGAGTGTCATCTTCTTCTTCAGGAACATTTGCTGGCAGCTTCCTGTCTTCTCTTCCCTTCCCCACTTGCTCCTGTGATCCGAATAACACATTAACATAAAAAAAAAAAATGAAATGGATATGGAGGAGACAACAGATTTTATAACGATATTGAAATGTTGAGTCCCTACGGTTCCAATCCGTTTGAAATTGGCCAGACATATTTAACAATTACGAAGAATCTGTAGGACAACAGAATTTGAAAATTTGTAGTGCATAGAACCAATCTCTATGACCCTGACTTCTTACTAATATCCTAAAGGCAATCACATATTAATGGTCCTACTAATGCTCTTATATTCGTATGCAATAAGTTCCCATATTTAACTAGGAAAAGAATGTTCAAGAATTTACACCACTGCAGAATTGGTTGCCTAGAGGAAAATCATGGTTCTTGAAATCATACACTCATGTGACCAACAATCGAGTTTGCCTTCGCCTGAAACTTATATATAGCACAAAAGCATATAACAGAGAATATATGCAAAACTGAAGATATGCTCTTAATGCGCCACACAAGAAAAGTAAAACATGTTGCGCAGATTGACTCTATCAGCCTCCAAAAACGAATCCTTCTAATGAATTGGAATTAACAGTAAATATACTTGGACAAATATCTGTACCATATGAGATTCCTCATCCTGGGAAGTGGGCATCTCCCAGGCCAGCATCATATCAAACGTCAACCGGCTGAATGATCCATCACTGATTTTTTCTTGTATATATGGACACTCTACAGTAAGTGCCTTTGAGCAGCAAAATTCTACTAATTTCCTTGAATAATCACCTGTTTCCTGCTTCCATCCTGCTTCAAACTCTTCCACCAATTTTTCCACAGAAGTATCCAATTTTCTGGACAAAATTTAACCAAACAACATGTTTCACAGTTGTAAGCGGAAAAGTGAAATCATACTTTACAGTAATAATGAAAATCTATAGAGCACATTGAGGTGGTATTAACTAATGATGGCATACAAAAACATTGAAAGTTCTTGAGCCCATCAGTTCTTTGATAGCAGAAGGACAAGTTCCAAACCAAGAGAATGACGCAATCGATGTACATGGACAAACTTTGAAGACACGTGTATAGACAGAGAGACTTACTGGGCACAGCTGTGGATAACATCATTAGCAATGGAGGATTGATGCTTCATCTTCATGTCGCCTCTGTGAATTTGCACTCTGAGAGAGAGGTTAACAGAAGCGACCCTTTTGTGGAGAGACCGAGACTTGTTAGTTTCTTTGGTTGACACGTTGGGGTGGCCATGCAGACACTTGGTGCCACGCCCCTTATTTTCTCAGTGGTGTACACCTTCGCCTTGCAAGGAGGAGGAAGGAAGGTGAAAGAAGTATTCCATTCCAGCCCACTTCCAATTTGGGTTATGGGCTAGGATTGCAAGGTCTTTTCAACATCATTTTTGGGCAATTAAGCTGTTGAAGGTAGCCTTGGATTTATTACATATAATTACTTGCTTAAGCTCTTCTGTTTTTTAATGCCTTTTTTTTATTTTCTAGCATAGCTTTTAACTTTTGGTTTCTAAATGGCTTTCAAAATAATTTTATTTTTTTTACCGAACACTGTTTTTCCCAAACTCTTTCTTTTTTAGAAAAAAAGTGTATCAATCAAATAGTAGACATGCGCTCTCTTTCTCATACTCTCTCATATTAATTTAGGTCAGTCAAATTTATTTTTTTTAGATACGATGAAACTTTGTCTTCCTTTAGACATTCTTTACAGGCCTAATTAAGTGAGTAAAACCTTATTTGTCTCAAACTCTTACAGGGTGAACATGTTCTAACTCGAATTCAAGACCTACAAGACAAATCTCAAGCTTTTTGTCACCACATCATGCCTTTTGGAGACTATCAAGACCAATACAACCTTATCGAATGGCTACAAGTGTATCTTTATGATATAAAAATATATCTCTTCAATCTACACAATATTGTTTTTATACATGTTATTGTTTAATTTATTATTGTAATGTAGTGTAATAATAATCATAAGGAAAATTACTTTCACCCTCTTATTTTTTTTAATTATTTTTTAGTTTGCCTCTAATACTTGAGGAATTATAGTAACATCTACCGTCTAGACAATTTTTAAAGTTGTATAGCACTTTTCATTCTCATAAAAATAATCAAAATAATTTAAATTATTTCTAGTATTTTCATTTTATTCCATTATAAGAAACACTAAAATGTGTGAGAAAAACTTTGTGAATGGTTTATAGTGTTTTTTCTTTTTGTATCTTTCTTAATCAGCAAAATACATATTTATTAAGGATTTTTTGTCATTTTATAGGGGTCTATTTATCATTACCACATTAATAGGGTTATATTTATATTCTTATGTTTGTTTGTTTTTTGGGTAAAGATCGGGGTATGCGCCCTTCTAAATTAAACGAGGAATAGTGGACCCAATAAGGTCATAGTACAATAAGGAATAAAGCCCTGACGGCGGGTCGGTTATAATATCCGCTCCCCTTTCTAATACATCTTTAGTTAGCCCAAAGTTTGCCAACCAATCGGCCATATAATTAGCCTCCCTGTATACATGGATAATTTTTACCTCCCATTCCCTACCCATCAACCCTCTTATTTGCATAATCAAATTATAGTTTCTATCCACTCTCACAGTATCCCCCTTAATAATCTCAACTACAACCCTGGAATCTGATTCTAAAACCACTTTCCTAAACCCTCTATCCCATGTCATGTGTAGCCCCGCATGGATAGCCCATAATTCTGCAGTCACGGACGAACAAAAACCAATATTTCTTGCAAACCCCACGATCCATGACCCTATATGATCTCGAATCACTCCTCCCACCCCGGCTGTCCCAGGGTTACCTTTACTGCATCCATCCACGTTAAGCTTTATCCACTCTTTCATCCTATATGCTCAACATCCGCATTGCTGTTCCGATCAGCATACCCACTCCTCTGAATCCTCCTACTATCTTCAATCATCTTTTTTATCGCCAGAATAGTCCCATACCAATTGCCTTGGTCTCCGCCAAACGTTCTATTACATCTCTCCTTCCAAATATACCATAATGTAATACCAAAAACTAGCTGCCACTCCTCATTTCTATTATTTCCATTCTTGGGAGTTAAGTTTGACACCAACCATGCATACCGACTTTGGCTAAAGAATAGCTCCTTTTCCTCTATTCTGACGAACACCTCCTAAATTTTTCTAGCTTTAGGACAATCTTGAACAGCATGAATCAAGGATTCCACAACAGTTTCACACTGACAATAATATTTATCATCGGTTATTTTTCTTCTCCATCTCATTTCATTGGTCATAATAGCGTTATGTGCTACAGTCTAAAGAAATACTCTGATCCGCTCCATTCCTTTCCACTTCCAAATAAGCTTCCATAGAGGGTCTCTTTCCATAGCCTCCCTTTCTTCATGGACCATATAGGCAGTCCGGACTGTCAACCTTCCATCCGCTGATTTATCCCAAACTACGGAGTCTATCACCGTATCCTGCTCAGGCGGCATGTGACTAGCAATGCTCATCACCGCTTGCATCGGAATTAAATGAGCAAACAACTCCCAATTCCAGTTTCTTCGACTATCCACCATATCTGCCACTGTATAGTTTAGAGTATCTACCTACTCTTCCGGATTTTAGAGAGTGATAAGAGGACCATAATTCTCCAACCACCTATCCTTCCAAAATAAAACGTGCCTTCCATTTCCCAGACTCCAGATAACATTCTGCTTCACTGCACCCCATTCCCAACATATGGCCTTCCACAACACCGAGTCCCTCGCGTTTGCCACCGGATCCCCATCCCCACTATTGGATCTCATATATTTATCTTTTAGAAATTTCACCCATATACTATTTTCCTTCATCATTCCCCATGCTAGTTTCATGATAAATGCTGTATTCATGGTGTCCATTTTCTTAAAACTCATTCCACCCTCCTCCTTAGGCTTACACAACGTCTTCCAATTTACCAGATGAATTTTGTCTCTTCCCTCCTGCTGTCCCCATATGAACCTCCTGCAAATCTTCTCGATCTCCTTACACGTATGCTTTGGAATGACTGCGGCTTGCATAGTGTATAAAGGGATAGTGGTCAAAACTGCTTTGCATAAAGTAATTTTACCTGCTAATGAGAGATTGTTTGCTTTCCATCCTGCCAACCTCTGCTGTATATTCTCTACTAAGTAACTATAAGTCTGCTTAGTCACTCTTTGATGAAGTAGAGGCACCCCCAAGTATTTTCCCATGTCGTTTGTGACCTGAAAACCACTCCTTCTACTAATGTCATTTGCCAATGATGTCGATACATTCTTTGAAAAATATATCCTTATCTTTGCAACACTCGCTTTCTGCCCTGACGCTGAACAAAACATATCAAGACAATTCCGGACTATGTCAAGTTGATCTATACTTGCCTCAGTAAATAAAAGCATATCATCTGTAAAGCACAAGTGTGAAATTCTTAACCCATTTCTCCGCACACTAAAGGGCTTCCACCTATTATCCTCCACATTCTGATTTATCAACTGAGATAACCTTTCTAAACACATCACAAAAATATATGGCGATAAAGGATCTCCTTGCCTTATACCTCTGCTAGGCCGAAATTGCTGAGTAGCATCACCATTCCACAAGACGCTACGAGATGAAGTTTCAATACACTCCATGATTATTCTCACTAGCTCGCTAGGAATTTTTGCATCAATTAGAGTCTCTCTAATAAAACTCCAGCTTAGGCGATCATAAGCTTTTTCAAGATCGATCTTAATGGCCATAAATCTTCTTCTTCCTTTCATGCGCCGCATAGTATGGATAATTTCCTGGGCCACTATGATGTTATCTATAATATGTTGACCTGGCACAAAACTACTCTGGACATCACTTATCAGCTTCGGCATCAAGGATTTTAATCTCCCGACTATCACCTTTGACACCACCTTGAAAATCACATTACATAGGCCAATTGGCCTAAATTGATGTAATTTTTCAGGCATTTGAACTTTAGGAATCAGAACCAAGTACGAGTGGTTTATTCTCGATAAATCCTTATTCCCTGAAAACACCTCCTTAATATATTCGCAAACAGACCGGCCCACCATATTCCACTGAGATTGATAAAAAATTGGTTGATACCCATCTGGACCCGGGGCCTTGTAAGGCTTCATTCCGAAAATAGCAGCTTTAATCTCGTCATCCAGAATAGGGGTTATCAATTGATCCATGTGAGTGTGATCATTAATAGGAAATTGACCTACCATTATTCTACCAATCGGCCTCTCCTCCTGCTCCTCCCGAAATAAATGTTGATAAAATTCCCTAGCCATCATCTTTAAACTATCCTCTTCCCATATCCAGACATTCTGGTCATTCTTTAAAGCTTTAATTTTATTTTTTTGTCTTCTAACAATAGTCTTCGTGTGAAAATAGGAAGTATTCCTATCTCCACATGAAATCCACTGACACCGTGACTTCTGGAACCAGTAAATCTCCTCCTGACGAAGAATCTGCCAATACTCTGAAGACAATCCCTCCTCCAACTGGTATAGAAAAGGATTACCTCTACATACTAAAGCTTTTTGGACTCCTCCTAATCTATTTAACACCTTTTTTTTCCTCTGAAAAATATTACCATACACCTCCTTATTCCAAATTCTTAGCTGTGAAGAAAGTCCGTCAAGAGCCTCAGGCACCTCTCTATCTGCCTCCCAGCTTTTCCTTATGAATTCTGTAAACTCACCATGCTGTAACCAAGCTGCCTCAAAGCGAAACGGTCTTTCAACACCATGAGCCCTTCCTCGCACCTCTTCTAGTTCAACTAGTATAGGATGATGATTCGACCTCACCCTTGGAAGAACTAAGATGTTCATATTTCTGATACAACTGCCTCCACTGCACATTACAAAAACATCTGTCCAATCTTTCATACACTCTGCCATATCCATTCCTAGTGCCCCCTCGCCAAGTAAACCTTGGACCCTTACTACCCATATCTATCAGATGGCAATCCTGAACCCACCTGGCAAATCGAGCAATTCTCTGATTATCAACGGCAGCCCCCCCTATCTTTTCTGCGGCCATTAGAATCTTGTTAAAATCACCTATCACCATCCATGGTTTCCTAATATTTCTGGCCAACTGAGCAGCCTCTTCAAAGCATTGCTTCTTTAAAGTACTATTTGGATTTGCATAAACCACCATAAAAACCCACTCATCCATACTCCCTTCATTCACAATACCATGAATAAAATGTCTAGAAGAATCAAGAATTTTCATATTAACCCTTGATTTATTCCACAACAACCAAATTCCACCTGACATCCCATGAGCTTCCACTCTAAAGCTAGCTTCAAAATTTCATTTCTCTACAATCCTGTCAGCTTTCACCCCACTGATCCTAGGTTCCACTACTGCCAAAATATTATTTCGATATAACCTCCTCAAATCATGCATCACCGCACAAAACCCATTATTTCCGGCCCCTCTATAATTCCAAAATATAAAATTCATAATAATAAATAAATAAATTTTCAAAAAACTTCGTACCATGCAAAAGAGCATCATCTTCAACAAAGGTGGGTCTCCTGGCTTTCCCCTTCATCCATTAAATTGTCTCCCGCAGGTATTTCCTGTTCTCCCATCCTGTCCTTCTCTTCAGCCAACTCTTTTCCTTCGTCCATCCATATTTTATCATCTGGTGGCTTCGGCCCCAAATCCCTCTCCACTGTCTGGTGCATCATCGAATATCCACCTGAGTACCCTTCCTGCACTGGAGTTAAAATAAGTCTTTGCTCTGGTTCTGTGCTATCATGTGTACTCTCTGTCATGGCCCGAAACTCTGTGTTATTTCCCACCAGTAAACTTTGCCCCGTCACCTTCTCTTTACCTTTATTAGTTTTTTTTTTTGATCTGGCATCAGACTTGCTATCTTCATTTTGGGTTTATGATTTTCAGCCCATTGTTTGGCCGGTTCTCCACTTGGCCCATTGCCTCCCGCACTTCGGCCCAACTTCCTCTCCCCCGGGTCCTTGAAGGCCCGTGTCTTCCTTGGGCCCAGCCGACGCCCTTTATCCTTTTTGTTAAAATCTTCCTCAGCCTCTCTGGCTTTATTTCTTTCCTTTTCTTCTTCTCCGTTCACTCCCTCATTTCCTTCCTTGTTCCCCTCCTCTCCCCTAATTTCGGTACTCTCATCAATAGCCATTAAGGCTTTATACCGTTGGGATACACTAAGATTTGTAGCTGTTACTGTCATTGATGACTCTCCTTGTTTCTTGGCTTGATCGCCGGTCTTCCCAACGGCTATCGTCTGGTCGGCCACCCTCCTGTTGTTTGTCCGGCGAGTTTTTCGTTCAGCAATCATCCATGTTCCAAACGACTCCACTATTTCTGGTCTAACCAGTGTTGCCTCAGGTGCTCCGGCCAGCTCCATCTCCTTTGTTTTCTCCTTTTCTATACCCATATCTATATTTATCTCCTGCTCTGTTTGTGTTGGCTGAATTGTATGCGTACATACTTCCTGTTTGTGTCCATATTGACCACATTGAAAACAAATTAAATGTAGGCCTTCATACATTATTCGACGAATGCGTCTTCTGAGTTAGAATTTTGCTAATAGTGGTTTGGTTAGGTCTACCTCCACACAAATTCTAGCAAAATTTCCTCTCATTCCGATCGATGTAGCTCGGTCTACCTTCAATGTTTTCCCAATACGGTCCCCTATCTTCCACAGCACAGCCATATCATAGTATTCCATTGCCAAATTTGGCAACCTTACCCACACAACCACCTTGTCTATAGAGGCCTCACTGGGGTTAAAATTGGGGTGCCAAGTTCTGACTGTTAAGTAGTGATCGGCCACCATCCATGGCCCTCCATATAACACATGTGTTCTATCCTCATTGTTGGCAAATTTGACTAAGTAGAAATCATTCCCCAAGTCAGTTAAGGTGAAATCACCTCTCAATTTCCACATATTTCTCAGGCAGTTGATGAGGAACATGTATCCCACCCTCCTTCCCATTATTTTTATAATCAGTGTCTGTGTCCATGGTGCCCTGATACGTTTCTTCTCTTCAGCTGAGAGTTTAATTACTGGACAATCATCCTCATCACACTCGTCTTCATCATCATCTGAAATGTCTTCATTGTCATGCCTGTTTTCGTCTTCTTCTACTGCACCAAGTGAATTCCCCATTAGTGAATCAATGTAACTGCTTCCCCCCGTTTTTCCTCCCAATATGTTGTTATCTCTGATTTTTACTTTTTTGCTTGATCTTGTTAATAGATCATCCTCTTCTGTTGTAATCTCCGTTCCTTCAAGACAGAGCATGTTGGCTTCCATCGAGAGAGAACTTTTTATGATGAGTTTTCTAATTTGGCTTTGGAGTTTGATTTCTACATGCATGCGCTTATTCTTATGTTTGTTATGTACAATGAAATTACTTCATTACCGTCATATCAAAAAAAAATTAAAGCTAATGCTAAGGAGTGTTTTCATCTTTTTAATTTTTAGCACCATAAATTGATTAAATTACCTCTTAAAAATTAAATCTTATTTACTAATGGTTAATTGGTCATGAGTGTTTTGGTATTTTTGATGATGTTTTTTTTTTTTTTTAAAAAAAAGAAGTTGAGACATTTCAAGCCTAATAGGATTTTCTTTCTCAAACATGGATATCCATTATAATAACTTGTAAAGTTCTGCAATTCATGATAACAAATCAATAATTTTAACTAATTTCATGTAATCACATTTTATTATTAATAAAACGTATGTAATGTAAATTTCACATCAAGATTATCTTATATAAACAAGAATGCTGGAAAAAAAAATCCTATAAATTGGACCAGTAAATAACACTTCTTGAATATTTAGAATACATGGAATTGAATTCAATTCCAAGAGTTAAATAATTTTTTTATTTGTAATATTTTTTAGGGAAATAAATTTTGGAATTAATTTTGTAGGGAACATTTGGAATTAATTTTGGATTTTTTGATGTTTTTAAAAAATAAAAATTGAATTACAACTTGTAACCTAAGCGACAACGAAGAGAAAAAAACATCAATGAAATACCAGGGGTTAGATTTTTATGAATTTGATTTTGAAATTAAATTAGCTATTTATGTGAAGGATAAATTTTGGCTGTCTGTAATTTTCCAAAATAGCAACTCCTGAAATTCACTAGCTATCCAAGACTCGATCGTCCATTACCGAAATCCATATCATGCACGTTTTCCCTCTCCCAGGGTTTATCATTCTCCACGTGCATTTCACTCATGTCACGTGACCAAAACCTAATAACCTCCCTCCTTTCCCACTGTCTTTTACACACTGAAACTGACCTTTCATTCTCTTCAAGAACGTCACGTGTTTAAAACCCAAACCCTAGCAAAATCCTCCTCCCGCCTTCTCTCTCGACACAAAAACGATGACCCAAAACGACGCGAATATGGTCGAAACTGAAGAAGAAGAAGAAGAATCCCCCAAAGAATCTCAATCATTACATACCCTAACAGCTACCCAATTATCTAGCTCAGTTTCAAACCTCTCCGCCTCCTCTCGCGCGATTCCATCTAACAAAGACTTCCATTTCTACTGCAATTTCGACGAATTCAAGATACCGATTCAAGAAATCGCAGCGAAGTCGCAATCGCTACTCGAATCAATCGGGTCTTCCTCTTCAAATCATATTTTCAAAGACAAGTTACAGTTCCCTGCTGATGTCGACATCGACGAGGCGTATGATTGGCTGGTGAATGTAAACGACGAGATTCTTGAGCGTTTCGATGCTTCAATTGATGACTTTAAGAGAGCCCGAGAGGAAACGGGTCGGGTCGCGGGTGTAGATAGGGAGGATGGTTTTCAATTAGTGCTAGGGAAGAAGAATAAGAAGTCAATGATAAAAACGATGAGTGATGACTCAGTGAGTTGTGCTGGTGGTGACTCAGGAGTGAAAGTGGCGGAGAACAAGAAGTGGATTTTGGGAAATAAGGCCAAGGTTCCGTTTCATATACCGACGATAAGGAAGCCGCAAGAGGAGCATAATATACTGGTTTATAACTCGAATAAGGCTTTTGATCATGTTTGGTTGGAGAGAAGCGAAGATGGGATGAGTGTTATTCATCCACTGGTTAGTGATTTACACATTTGAGGATTCTGAATTGTGTTATTGGGTTTGATTAACATATGGTAATCTGCTTGTTGTGGTTATTGTCATATTTGTAATCTTAGATTTTTGGAAAGCATGCATGCGGAATTGTGTTTTGTTTTTAGTTTTTTCTCAATTATTATTGACCAACATGTTATCAATTGCAGTATAAGTACCACAGGTTTACTCTGGCGGTGAGTAGTCAGTTGGATACTAGTTATAAGAAAAAGATGAAGGGATAGAGTCTTAAAAGAAAGCATACAAATAATCTTTCCATGCAGGAGCTTTTTTGAAAACAATAAATATTTTTCATAATTAATTTTATTTTTTTCTGTTTTTATTTTTCTATTCAATACTATTATGCTTTTCTAGTCTTCTATGAGTAGTTTGCTTTTTTCAATTCAATACTAATGGGGTTTTCTAGTCTTCTATGAGTAGTTTGCTTTTTTCAGTTCAATACTAATAGGGTTTTCTAGTTTTTTCTTGTAATTGCCTTTTGGCAAGTGAGACTTGGATGGATGAAAAATCAATATTATAGTGTTCGTATTCATTGGTTTTGGGATGTGTATCAGAGATTGATGATATGAATAATTGTAATTAGAAGAGGCCGCATAATAGGACATGCTTGTGTAGGAGGACGCGATGGTGCTGTTTTGCCTCTAGGAAAGAGACACATAAAAACTAGTGTGTTATTTTTGTCTGTGAGTTACTGTTATTGGAAATCCTGGTGGTGGGACTCATGATGGGGCAGCTCACACAAAGGCATTGTGTAATCGGGCGACCACACAGTTAGAGACCTACAATGGGGCGGCCCATACAAAGATGTTGTATGAGTGGTTCACACTGACCCATGAGGAGCTGTTTTGGAAAAAATAAATATTCTTTTGGCTATTTTATTCTTTTAATTTTTTTTAATTTTCCAATTTAGTAATACTAGGCTTTTCTAGTTTTTCTATTTGAAGAGAATAACCGTATTTTTTTATTTTTCTATTCAGTATTAATAGTGTTTTCTAGTTTTTTCTATATAAAGGTTGTGATAGTTTTTTGGCAAGTTAGACTTCAATGGATAAAAATTGAATATTTTAGAAGTCTCCTCTTGTTTTCTAAGAATTTAAACTTGCAACAAAACTCATAATATTTCGAGTATATGATGATAGTAATTTCATAAAATGGTGAAATGTGGTTTGCATCTATATACATAGTTGAAGAAGTGATGAATGCACACCCTCTTTTAGAATATTCTATTCATGATTTCTTCTTTAACAAATATTTGGGGATGTTAATTTGATTTCTCAAGCACATGGAATGACCTCTGATTAGTTAGTATATGTAAATATTTTGATTGCTATATAAAATCTATATAGCTATTCTTGGTATCTGGCTTTTATTCTAAGAAGTTTAATAATATTTACTGCTATAAACATCTCTTGTTGCAATTTTTATCTTACATGGATTTGAATAACTAAAATATCCAGTTTTTTTCTTAATTTATTTATTTACAATGGGTTGATGTTAATATTACCTTCAAAATGATTCCTAAGATGCAGACATGGCCAATGAAGTTAATTTAGTTATCTCCACAGGATTCATTTGTTACTTTAGTATATAGGTGTTCAACTGCCTTCCATGGGATATGCTGGGTGCATTGTTTACAGTTCTCCCTAGCTTGGAGATATCCTTATTTTTGAAATATTCTGTGCCAGAAAGTTTTAATCCTTGAGAGGTAATTTCCATGATAGGGAGACCTTTCTTTTGACCATAGTGGGGTTCTTCTACTATCTTCCCAGCCTAAACAACCTCGATTGATGGATTTGTGAATGAATACTGAATATCACCCATAGGTTTTCATTGCAACTAGAATTCATAGCTAAGAGACAGATGCTGACTGTTCTATCCATGAATGAGCTATTTGTTTTCCCAATCCATTTGCATGATCACACGACCTTCTGATTATGTTTGTGTGATGCGTGCTTATGTTTCAATTGGTGATAGATTCTATATAATCTGACAGAATATGTGTTCCTGTCACAACATTAACTATGTTTTGGTGTATCACTATGTGTTTGAAAGGCTGTTGTTTTTTCCTGTTTATACATGCTTGCTGTTTAGAATTTCCTTACCAATGCAATATGATTCGGATATAGCTATTGATTTATTTCTCTCATTCAACTTTAGTAGCCTATTGCTTTCTTTATTCCTTTTGCTTTCTGCAAGAAAGATGACTCTAGCTAGCTTCTAAGTATCGCTCTTTCATGTGTACAGGAAAGGCTATCTGTTCTTGATTTCATGGATACAAGTATTGGGGATGTTGAGCCTGCACCACCCCTTCCAATAGAGAGTACTGCATTTAAGCTTGTGGAAGAAGTCAAGGATTTGAAGGAGTTGGCAGCTAAATTGCGTGGTGCAAATGAATTTGCGGTAAAAACTATTTCAATTGTCGTTACAAGATATAACCAATGAATAACCAAAAATTGATGTTATATGAATGCCATTTGGTTTCTTTCTAGTCTTCAAAGGCACAATTCTTTTATATTGTATTGCAGATTTAATCATGCGGTTATTTTTTTTCTTATCATATATCATTCTTAACATGCTTATCATAATTCATTCTCAACATGCTTGATGGAATGTTCAGGTTGACTTGGAGCACAATCAATATCGATCTTTTCAAGGATTGACATGCTTGATGCAGATTTCTACCAGAACTGAGGATTTTATCATAGATACTTTAAAACTTCGAATACATGTTGGCCCATATCTTAGGGAAGTTTTCAAGGATCCTGCCAAGAGAAAGGTCTGGTATTGAAGCTCTTCTATTTTCTTGCTTCATTATGTCAGGTTTCTTTATATTTGTGATAGCATTTAATTTAATTAGGTCATGCATGGAGCAGATCGAGACATTGTGTGGCTTCAACGGGACTTTGGCATATATATCTGCAATCTGTTTGATACTGGACAGGTCTTGTACTTTGACTTTATCGCTTCTCATAATCACTTGATTTTATTTTTCTTGCTACTCAACTGTTCTTTATGTCAATATTGTAAACCATGACTCTGCAAACTCATTTTTGTAATGGTTCATTGAGGAAATCTGGCATCATAGTTGATGGTTTGCTAATTTGGCCATATGCCTTGCGATCTTGTGCAATTTGATTTTTTTTTGTACTGCTACCTCTGCTGTCATTAATTAAATTAGATTGGCCATTTTCTGTGCTATCTATCAAGTGGTTTCTTGATGTCATTTTTTGTGTCTTTGATTCAAGCAAGGCAGCAGGGTCTAGCTATGGAAATCAACTGTTAAGTTTCTGTGCCTTTTTTAAACAAATGTGTGAAGACCCTTTTTCTAGCACACATTAGTGGATAAAATAACCAATTTTGTGATATTTTTTTCCTAAGAAATTTCTTCTTTTCTTTCTTCTTTAGCTTCCATTAGCATTTGGTGCTTCTTATGATTAACATGTTTCAATCCTCAGGCATCAAGAGTGCTGAAGTTGGAAAGAAATAGTTTGGAGCACCTTTTACATCACTTTTGTGGGGTTACTGCCAAGAAAGAGTAGGTCCTCTCATTTAATCACTTGATCTGCCACTGCTTATGGCTTGATTCATATAACTTCGCACATTTGTGCTTTACCAGAGTGCAACATGTTCTTGTTTTCTTGTGTGTTTTTTATACAGAATTTCAAGTAAAGTTGACCTGTTTGTTCATTGCAGATACCAGAATGCAGATTGGAGACTACGCCCTCTTCCTGATGAGATGATAAGGTGAATAATTTAGAAATTGTCTTTTGTTTTCCAAACTTGTCCTTTGCACCATGTTGACTTTGCCTGAAGGTGAACCATTTGATATAAGGAAGAATTGTTGTCAGTAATTTATAAAGAAGGTTCTGAAATTCTTTGGATGACAAAAAATAAAAAATAAAAGAAGAAAGAATATGTGATGAACTTCATTTTAGACAACACTGATTATATGTCGTAAGATATGATGGGCATCTTGTGATATAGTTTCCCCCCAGAGATAGGAAACCTTTTGATATTACACATTCTTCTAGTAATGTGGCCTGGCAAATATCTTTGACTGCATAGCTGAAAAAAATATTGGTGCCTGCTAGTTGAACCTAGTTCGACTCTTGTAAACACCAAAAATATCCTTGACTGTATAATGGGAAAAATGATCCATCTAAATAAATCTCAGTTTGCCTGTGCATTTGTAAAACTGATTATGAAACATTTGCTCAAGACTCCAGCTTATGCTCTGATCTTTAATGTGGGGTCTTAGGTTGCAGAAGCATGAAAAAAAATGACTGTTGAGCAGTATGTTTCATTCAACCACCCCTCATAGCATTCTTGCTGATGCTATTTTATTCACTCATGTCAAGTGTGTATTTCAATCAAAATGATCATTTTCTGTTATTCCAGCCAAAAGTTTCATCTTTTGAGCATGAGATTGTTCTGATACACAAATATCTGGTTTCTGGAAGAATGATATTTCTATATTTGATTTATTCAATAAATATCATTTAAGAAATTTAATTTAGATTATTGTAAATGTTAATATGTTAATAAGAGAATAAAAAAAGATGAAGGGAAGTCATGGAGGAAAAAAACAGGAGAAATCCTTAAAAAAGAAATAGAGGGAGAAAACATATTTGTTAAGTTCTGTGCATTAGTAAGAAATGGAAGAAAAAGGACTGTTAGTTGCGTGGTCCACAAGTGAGATGGGCATAGAAAGAAATTTCACTTTAAAAGCGAGATGTTTCAGGTGTTTAATAACACATTGGTGGTATTTTGTGAAAAAAGTTCCATCTAGTGGTAAAGTTTCTTTTGTAATAATCTTCCAATTGTGTAAGTTTGTAATTCATCATATTCAGACTGTTGCTTGGAAACAAGATGGGTTATGAATCACTTGATACTCTCTGTGAAGTCTTTCTAGCTTGCTCATATCTCTCTGTTTTTTTACCTTCATTGTCATTTGCTTTGTTAATCTTGGTTTAGGTGAAAGTTGTTGATTTTAACTTTCTTCAATTATCTAATTGGCAACTCTTTTTTGGTGACAGATATGCCAGAGAAGATACCCACTATCTGCTGCATATATATGATTTGATGAGAGATCTGTTACTCTCAAAGCCTAATGACAATGAAAATGCTGATCCTCCTTTGCTAGAGGTATGGTTTTGATAAATCACCAGCATTTTCTAGATTGCTCAACTATATGAGAGAATGAGAAGACAGAGATGTGACTTGTCATCTGCCTTTCATGTGTTTTATATTGGGGCTGAGTCATTTATATTGGTTGGCATTATTCTTGCTTGGCAATATTTCTCATATTTTCTTTGATTTGCATGTCTGGGTAAGTGAAGAAGCATGAAAAATGCCAGATTTCTTGAATTTCTGTAATTTAACATCTCTGCTTTATGTGCTCATGAGTCCTTCAGTGCTACAATCTTGTTTTCTTCCATGTATTATTTTATTTGGTGGGAACTGGGATGGCTTCCCTTCATCTGATTACTGGAGTTGATTATGATCTTATAAATTGGTCATGGTAATTCCTTAACTACAACATTACAATTTTGAGTGAGTTATTGTTGATAACAGGTCTACAAACGCAGCTATGATGTATGCATGCAGCTGTATGAGAAGGAGCTTTTCACTGAAAACTCGTATCTCAACATGTATGGGTATGTTACTGACCAATTCAGTCATGATTCTATGTACCATCATTGTAAAAAATTTGGCTGTTTATGTGCCTTTCTTTTTCTTAGGAATTACTGTATCTTGGAACAAAATCAACCAGCACTAATTTCTCTGTTTTTTTTTTCCTGGGTGTAATTATGTCTTGATTTAGGTTGCCAAGTGCTGGTTTCAATGCTCAGCAGCTTGCAATTGTTGCAGTAAGTAGTTGCTTATTGTCATTTACTTCTTTAATTTGTCATACTGAGTGGACTAAACTGCATAGATACAACTATGTTGTCAATTTATTAGTCTCTTGTTTAATTGGGGGTATTTTGTGCACTCCATTTCGTTTTATGAATTCCAGGGTCTTTATGAGTGGAGAGATGCCGTTGCCCGTGCAGAAGATGAGAGCACAGGTTATATATTGCCTAACAAAACTCTTCTTGAAATTGGTAAGAATCTTCTCAAATTTGTCATAACTCCAACTTAGTCTGTTTGCTAATATCTTATGGTAAATGCTGACTCTTAAATCCTCTATTGTTTGGAAATGGTGAAAGCCAAGGAGATGCCTGTTACAAGTAGCCAATTACGTCGACTTATGAAATCAAAGCACTCATATATTGAAAGGCACCTTAGTTCTGTTGTTAGCATCATCAGGCACTCCATGCAAACCTCTGCTGCATTTGAAGCTGATGTTCAACATTTAAAGGAGAGACACATGGAAACAGTAAGTCTTGCTTGCACAAATCTGATGATCTCCACATATACTATAGAGGTGTCTCAGTCCTGTATGGGGATTATTATGAATCTTTCCAAGGATGCCTAGATTACAAAATGATTTGTTACACGTAGATAAACTAACTATTTAATTGAGGGCCAGCCCCCTACCCAGCATGATAAAAGGCTGAAAATCAACCAATTTTGTGTCGTGTTATCTTGACTTCAGTTCTGGAATAAAAACTGTTGATATTCTTGATTCTAAAAAAAAGGGACTTGATATTCTAGACCAATTAGTGGTATCATTTGCTTAAAGTGAAGCAACCTGCTCACTCAAGATTAACAGAGCCTTGGCAACCACAAAATTGCACTCAAATTTGAAAAGCTGAGCAAGTAGAATGAGCTCAGGACAAGCTGAACTGTGTCCTGCATGGCTGGGTTTGTTTAATAACTGCTCAAAACTCAGAAGGTCCTTTGAAATAAATTTGTAATCATGTTACCTACAGGGCTGGAGACTTAATGAGGATAAACTTTGGATTCTTACTTTGCTGTGTATGCTGTCTTTTTCTGCTTTTTTCTCTTCTTGCTGTCCCTCTTATAACTGAAAGACGTTTTTATAGAAGGCTTTACAAGAAGAGACAGAAGTTAATAATGGATCTGAAGCACAAAGCATTCATGGTGGCAATGGAATGAACAGCAATGTGGCTGCCTGCCATGAAACTTCTGCGCAGCTGGAAAAGGGGCTTCTGAAGCAGAGAAGCGGTGTTGTTGAACTTGGCAGAGGTGGACAAGGAAGCTCTGCCAAGCATCATGGTGAAAATGGTGAAGTGAATACTGGATTCAGTAGTTATATTTCAGATACATCTCCAACAGCTAAGGTTGTAAATATTTGATAGGTTGATTGATTTATCCTTGTTAAATATCCTTAGACTAATATGTTCACTTGTTTATGTACAGGTTGCTGGAGCAACTGTTCAGGTTCTCAAGAAGCCATCTGGTGCTTTTGGAGCACTTCTTGGGGGTGCAGCTGCAAAGAGGAAGCTTGATTCTGGTAAAAAGGTGAACATTCTTCCTTGACCCTGCTTCCTTTTCAACAATGTATATAGCAGATAATCTAGAACATAGTAATGGATCTTTCACTTGGGTGGTCTGCCTTGTGCTTGATTTCCGATTATTAATTTTGAAAGGTATTAAAATCAGTTTCACACACACTAAACGGAGGGTGAAGGAATGGCAATGTTTTTGCCCCGTTTTGTTTTTTGCCAGTTGACTGTCATTATTTGGCACGGGAACTTTCATCTTATTGGCAGTTCCACTGTTCAACTCATTCATACTATGGAACAAAGTTTGGGTGTCAACATGCGCAACTGAGGAAGTTGTCTAGATGCATCTTAACTGCCTTTTTATGTTTGGTTAAAAATCCCTGTATCTGTTTTGACTTCTGGTTGACTCCCCCCCAATATTTAGGTCAAGGAAGAGATCAAGTTAGAAAAGATAAGATCCTCAGTAAACCTTCCATTCCATTCATTTATGGGGATAAATGAACCTCCAAAACTAGCAGTAGAAGAGCCTGTTGCAGTTTCTGAAACTTCACATCCTGAAGAATCTTTGGATGTCCCTGTTACTGGTTCGAGTTTGCAAGATATAATAATATTGGACGATGATTCAGATATGGAACAAAACACCCATATTGCAGAACCAGATGGAGACGATTCCAAAACTACAAGTGTCAAGGGGGATGGCAAATCTTCAGGAGCTGCTTTGGAAACAGATGAAGGAGAGGAACCTGTTTCTCTCGCCGATTTGTCTACGAGTTTCGAAAAGTGCTTCCCATCCAGGAATCAAAATAAAAAAACTGCAGAAGCTGAGAAATCTGGAGAACCAAGTGGCGGTTTGAAGCTGAAGCCATTTGATTATGCCACTGCACTAAGATTTAATGAAGATCCGGCACATAGGTCGAAAGTAGGGAGAGCCAAAAATCAGAGGGGCGGGGTTGACTCCGTGGGTACGACAAAAAGTTCAACGGGAGCTCGAATGCAAAGGGAGGAAGAGACAGGAGAATTTCGCCAGGGCAGAAGACGTCAGGCCTTCCCAGCAACTGGGAATCGGAGTGCAACCTTCCGATGAGTGGATCTTGAGTCCTCGCTGTCAAAAAAGAGTTGAAAGTAAACAACGCTTATAACACTGAGGAAAATCTAATGCAGTTTCACAATTTACCATAGATCTCGGATTGCAGTATTTTGTTCTAGGGTTTCCGTCCTCCTATTATAAGCAGAGCACCTTCAACGTTAGTGTCAACTTGGTGCTTTCATGGAATTCATGCCAGCTAGAGTGCATTTGAAAATTTTGAAGTCATCCATGTGAGTGATGAGGTATTGAGAATTGAAACTGTTAAAGCAAATCACTCTCTCGCTCGCATCCACAGAGTATTCGATTTATTCTAAAGTTAATGAATTAGATAAATACTCACTTTTGTTTGAAGTTCTTTTTAAAAATACCAAAGGAATGCCATTTGTTTATTGTTTTACTTTTGTTCCCTTAATTTTCAATCCCTTGAAATCGATGGATTTTTTTTTTTTTTGAATTGACAACAAATTTATTGTTAGTGTATATTTTTTAAAACAGGAAAACCACTAAAAATTCAAATAAATTATCAACCTTAAATCCCAATAAACATGGATTTATTTAAAAAGAAAAACAATTCATAACAAAGAAAGAAGAAATAGAAACAGTTCTGTTATGAGTTTTTTTTTTAATGTAATTAATTAATTGTATGACGTGACGTGGCACGTGTTTATTGGATTAATGACGCGTTCCTGTCTCTCTCCGACACCAATCCATATCGTTCTTGAGTTCATTCCCATGAAAATCGAATCTCCATTTCTTTTCGTCTTCTTTTCTCCTGGGCTCGCTCAATCTCTAAGAATTCATTTCGCAATTTATAAATAAAATAATAATTTTAAAATTAAAATCGCCACTATCATTCTTTCCAGAGACAAAAAACCTATCTCAGTTTTCTCTCTGTAGGATAACGAAATCGAAGAACGGCGATGGAAGGAGGAGGAGGGACACTGTCGGAAATATACCAGAGTGCGAAGAAGCTTCTAATGAGAGCGCAAGATGGAATCGAGAGACTGGAGCGACTGGAGAACTCGACTTCTAGTGGAGGATTAGATTCGCCTGAGCTATCTTTCGCTGTGAAGAAGGATATCTCTCAGGTTCTTTCTCTTTGTGCCGATATGGATCGTCTCTGGCGCTCTGTTCAAGCCAAATCTCAACGCGATCTCTGGAGAAGGTATGCTATTTTTTTTTTGTACATATACAGACACTTAAAAAAGTTAGGGTTTATGTTTTGTGTGATGTGAATGTGTAAACAAAGGCGCATTGGTTTTGATTATATTTTTTCTTTGTCAATTTCTCTTTTCATGATTCTTGATGTTTTTTAATTGAAGGATCAATGCTTTTTTTTTATTTTTTATTTTTTGTTATCGATTCATTTCTTGCTAGATGCGAGTAATCTTAGGAAGCCAAAGTTAGTGGGGATTCAAGATTTTCTAATTTGTTGTACGTTAGTGTCAAGAAATCTGCCTGCTTAAATCTATTTCAACCACTTATCTATTTCATGATAGACTTGGGGGAAGAAAACGCTAGAAGACTATTTTTATCATGTATGGTTTATCTGTAATTCATCCTTTTTATAGTCACATTTACTCCATCCCATAATTTAACTACAATTATTTATAATCTGGTATTACCAAAAGCGTTGTGGGTTATTGAAATGTGTGTAGTTTGTCAGTTTACATTCTCGTTGTTTTTGATAAAAATCAGATAACATTCCATCCATGAAGAGTGTTTGGGATTGAGGCTTTCTACGTTGCTGCTGTTAAAGAGCAGAAGGTGTATCTTATTTATTGTACATGTGATTTTTGTACTATCAAAGAACCTTTTGATTAAACGACCACATTGTTGCGACGATAGTACTCAACAATGTGATGATAGTACCTTTTGTCTTTTGAACTCATGCCTCATAATCATAATTTGAGACATTTGGAGCAAGTTTCATCAAGGGAATCACCTCTATAAGAGCTTTTCACTTGAGTAGTTGAATTAGGCTCTTACCCGGGATTGTATAGTGGCTTTCTCTCATTACATATTTAAATGATTACAGCTATTTCAGATGTCAAAAACATTTTGTGATACTGTTTCAAGTACACTGGCCTTTTGAAATGTCGTGTTCTTATATATTGTTGCTGTATGCTTCCTATTTCAGGTCCAGGAGTTTTCGTAGTAAAACCTCAGTTTGCCCATTTTGATTTATCTAATGTTGAAAGAATGAAAACCAAGTTGTCTTGAAACTACATGGGTTATCTTTTCCTTCAAGTAATGGGCTTCTTTTGTTTTTACTAGGAGATTACTACCCATTGAAGTCTATTTTATGTGTCTGGGTGTGGACCTAACTCAATGTTAGGGGATTTTCACTGAAAGAAATCTTTATGATACGTTATTGTGCATGAATGCATGCATGTGTTACTTGCACTTGCACTTGCATATGCATTACCTTTATATTGTTATTATTATTATGATGATGATGATGATGATGATGATGATGTGATGGTTGGTCTATTGATGGGATAAATTTGATGTTTTATTGCACAGGAAGGTGGAGCTAATAGCTGAAGAGGCTGGGTCATTGAAAGAGAGTTTGGATAGGTATTTTGCAAGGAATCAAAGACGGATGAAGGAAGCTCAGGAGAGAGCAGAGTTGCTTGGAAGAGCTGTATGTTTTCTGCTTATTGTTTAATCTATTCAACTGGTCAGAGAGCTCTGAAACCTTACTTGCTGTGGTGTCTATTTTATGTTCCAGAATGGTGATTCATCTCATGTATTGAGAATATTCGATGAAGAAGCACAAGCAATGCAGTCAGTTCATAATTCAAAAAGAATGTTGGCAGATTCTTTATCAACTGGAGCAGCCATTCTTTCCAAATATTCAGAACAAAGGGAACGCTTAAAGGTATTTTTGATAGTGTGATCAATTCCTTGCCTACTCAATTGCATGTCATCTGCCCATAGAACATGTGCTGCCAGCCATTCTTCACTGAAAGACATATTTTGCAATAATTTGGGGTATCGAAATATTGCAACAATCGCATCCGCATATATGTTTTCTAATGCATTAACAAGCAAAATAACTTCCCCAGTTTTATTTTTCTAGAATTATTGATAAAAAATAAATAATGATAAGCTCTATATTTGTCTTGTTATCAACAGGCGGGAGTGGGGTGTTGAACTCACTAGTGAGTATTTTAAAGCCTTGTAGAGCTAGGAAAATTCTTTAGCTATAGAAAACCTAGATGGAAATGGTGGTTGCCTTCAACTGTGCTTACCTTTATAACTGTATCATAGCTTATGAATGTTAATGTTTTCATGCCCTAATCTCTGTATCTCTTAAAAATAACCGAGAGACTGTCACTTAACAAGAATTTATGCTATATAATTACATATATTGTTTAATTTCAAACATTATTTGCACTAGTTTTTGCATGTCAAACATTATTGTTGAATCCAAGTTATTGTAAGAAAAAAAAAGAAAAGAGTTTTAGGCAGTGGCTAAACGTTATATTAAATTTGGAAGTTCACATGTTATCGGTGGGAATAAAGGGTTTAGTAGGTATTTTAAATAATTATACACGTAGCAAGTTAAAAATCATCCTGAAAGCATCTTGGTTTTGACTGCTGGCTGCCTGGTACAGAGGGCACAACGCAAGGCTTTGGATGTTCTTAACACAGTGGGGCTCTCCAATGCTGTACTGAGGTTGATCGAGAGGCGTAACCGTTTCGATAGATGGATCAAATATTTCGGTATGCTTATTACCCTTGTCGTCTTGTATTTTCTCATGAGGTCAAGTGGTTGAAGGGGGTCGATTGTTTTTTCATCTTCATACATGGGTTCGAGAAGCTAAGGAATTTGTACAAGTACTTGAAAAATACAAAATCTTATAGGATGGATTGGGAAGAAAGGTTACTGGTTCAATTTCTGAGTATTTATCTTTTTTATTTTTTGTCAGCGATTATGGTAAATGGTCGAGATGACCTTCGGGTCTTGGATTTTCATTTCTTGGTGAGGCTTCTTTTGCGCATGCTTATTCTTAACAGCCTGTTTGTTCCCTGTAAGAATTGAATTGTTTTTTAAGTAATCAAAACTCTCTCGGTCTCCCTCTCTCTATCTCTCACGAGAGAATAAAACTAGGAGGGCTAAATCAGTGCTGTTGAAATAACGAGCAAGCACTCCATTAGAGGGGTGCTTGGAGCCAGAGTTATAAATCCCGTTCCGTTCCGGCCGGAACGGCCCGTTCCACTGAAAAATCCGGGACAAAACGGCGACGTTTTTGTCCCGGGTAGAATTCCGGACTGATCCGGCCATTCCGGCCGAATTCCGGCCGGAACGCCCCGGTTTTGTACCGGGGGTTCCGTTCCGGTGTCAGCCAAAACCCAAAACGACGTTGTTTTCCTCGGAGGTGGTTTTCCTCAGTTCAGTTCAGGAAAACCCAAAACGGCTTTCATTTCTGAACTCAGTTTCGGGTCTGTATCCGAGTACACACCCAACCAACCTTGCTCTCCAAGTGATATTTGAGAAGAGTTTGGAGGAGAGGAAGAGAGGAGGGTCTGGTCGTGCAGAGAGTGATTAGAGGGAAGGATCGGAGAAGAAGAGTCATGGTGATGGTGGGGTCAAAGAAATGGCGTGGGAATTTTGGAGGAGCAGAGAGGTTGAAGCCTGAAGGAATAAAAAAGATTGGGTTTTTAGCGAGGGGGGGCGGCGGCCTGAAGAGAAAAAGATAGGGTTTTTTAGCTTGAAATGAAAGTGAAGGGGACAAAAACGGGGTGGGTGGGTTTTTACTTTTTATAGTAAGTATTATTATATTATAATTATTATTATTATATAATAATAGTTATTAATTATAATAATAATATGTAGAAGATGTTTGATGTATTTTTCTTTTATTTTAGAACATTTTACTTTCATAATATTTTGGAATTTTAAAGATGTTTCTAATTTTGAGATTATGTTTGTATTGTATAATTTAAATTTCATTTATCTTGAATTTAAATTATACTTGTTAAATTAATATTTTATTTTTTTCATATATATAATTAAATAAATATGAACAGTACAAAACCGGAACGGAACGCTGGAATGCACCGAAACCGGAACGTTTCGTTCCAAATAAAAAACCGGAACGGTACCCGGAACGGATTTTACAACTATGCTTGGAGCTCCTCAACCTTGTACTAACTAATATTGGAAAATGGTACATCGACGATCATGGAAAATCCACATGATTGGCCCAACAAGATAATATTGACCAAACCAATCCCTTACAATGGCGAGTTTTTTTTTTTTTAAATATTTTTGAAATGTAGTGCTAACTAAGGTTATCAGTTTAGTTCACGAGAGAAATGTTTCGTACCAGTTAAAAAAATAAGATAAAATAATATTGTTTTTATCTCGGTTTAAATTTTGGTTCGTTCTGTATTTTTTTGCCAAATACCGGCTGAAATATTCCGGTTTCGTTTTGCCCATTCCGTTTCGGTCAAATAGAATGTTTTTTTTTTTAAATAATGAATAATTTTACAATAACAATAATATCTCTGAATCTGACCGTTAGATTGAGATAAAATTTTACGAGGAGTTTCTTGATATAATTTTATATATTATGCTAAAATTTCAGAGCAATCAGAGAATGTAATGACCTTGCGAGATTGATGATGACATTCTCGTAATATTATACATGTTAATAATTTTGTTCAGAAAAATTATTTTATTGTGTTTTTTTATATTAAATTTTACAATTCTAAATAATTTTATTTTTGGATTTGAACTATTTTTTTGAATATATATATATAAATAGTACAACCCCGAAACAGCGCGCCAAAATGCTCCAAAACCGAAATATTCCGTTTCAATTGAAAAAATAAAGCACCAACCGAACCGAAACGGTATTGACAATCTTGGTGCTAACACCCTAAAACATTATTAGCCTTTTATTTGTGTTTTGGGTTTTTTGTCTCTCTTAATTAATTAATAGGGATTTTGATTCCAAAGTTAGCAGTGTGAAAGAAAAAAAAGGTCATAAGTCTTTCATTTGAACTCTGGACTTGAATTCTAAATTGCTTTTACAACAATTAATTACTATTAGCTGTAACAATTCAATTTATAACTTTACACTTAATTAACAATTTCAGACCTCCAAACACGCTAAAATTGTAATACTTAAATATTAATTTAAGGTCTTACGTTTGATTTATATATACAAATTAATTCTACATTTAAGAATTAATTACTGAATGAAACTATAAAAGATAAATGAAATTAAAGAACAAAGAATAAACTTTATTGCGAATAAAACCTACAATCATAGACTTTATATCTTATTAGTTAATTTTGTTAATGAGACACCATGCTATATTATGAGTAGGGTTTCAAGTTAATATTTAACGTAAAACGTGTATGTTATGGATATATTTTCAGCTATCATAAATTGTTTTAATTGGAAAAAGAGATGTTATTCATGCTAAAAAAAATAAATTAAAAACAAAAAATAGAAAAAGAGGTGATAATACTAATTAAATATTAAATTGGAAAGCTAATTTCCTTAGTAAAACTAAAAGATAGATGCAAAGTAAATGTTTTACATTGATTATCTATTTTATTTTACACCTTTTCATTTATTTTATGTTAGAGGCTAGTTTTTTTTAACAGCAAACACTTTTCTGTTTTTATAAGCGTGGCATTAAAATAGAACTCATCTATAAAAAAAATATAAGAGAGAAAAAAATATAATTCATGATATTATTTAAAAATTTGAACTCTCGTACCTTAAGATTTCTACTTTTTCAGGATTTGAAACACAAAATGCGTTGGATTTTTCATATTTACACCCAAAGTCAAATCTACCTTCAAAATAAATCAAGTTTACAAACTTAAGAACCTGGTAGTGATTTGATCCACGCCCTCTCCCTGAACTGTATCCTTCACCATATGCATCTTAAATTAATTGTTATTAGATTGATAAGCAATACCTTAGTCCTTTTATATTTTTATAGTAAACTAAAATGACTATATCACCCATAAAAATAAAATTTATTTTACTGGCATTTAGGGATTTTTTAAATCTTTACTTTTTTAAAGCATAGCTAAATTACTTTTTAAAGAAAATTTATTTAACTTGTATCCAATTGCTTTTTTTTTTATATATATTTTGAGCTTGATTTTTTAGAACAATCAACTTGACAAAGGGAAAAACTATTATTTTAAATACTGACGCGTGTGTCTATATTATTCAGACAATGTGTGAGGAGGGGTTCAACCACCTAACAATGACTTTTAAGATACTCAAATCATCTCGACAACCTATTTCTCTCTAGACAACATGTATGGCTTGCTAACATCTGGACTTGTTTTGTAAAGAAAAGACGCATTATTCTTAATGCACTCTAAGATAAGCTGTATTGTTATTTGATTGTTTTTCTAGGTTAAATTTTTATTTGTCAGTATTTTCTAAGTCTACAACTAAATAAAATAAACAAAATGGTTGGTGAAAGATTTTTTATATTTTGGCCGAACTCTAACGGATAATCATAATTTAGTTACGATATCCCATTTTGCATTTTAAAACATGAGAAAAGATGTATTTTTTTAAATGAAAATATACTTAAATTTTTTTAAGATTTGACCTTATGCACTGTCATAACCCAATTTCTGGGTTACTCCCTAAAAATATACCCAAAAATAACAAAAATAAAATAAATAAGGTCGGCGTTGGTAGAAAAATCAATGTGGAAATTTTTGTTGTTTTCAAGAGTCCGATCGTATCTCTTTTGTACCCAAAATAGAGGAAAATACAGATTTAAGGGCAAAAATAATTTATCATTGGATAAATCTGTGTAAAATTAAGTCGTAAGACATAATTATAATTTTTATAGACCAATTTGATTTAATCATGGGTCAATTTTAAAGTATAATTATGTTTGAGAATTAATTTAGGATCCAACTAAAGGATTTAATTAAGTGCAAAGACTTAATTATACTTTAAATTGGTCAGATTAATTTTATTAAGGGCTTAATTGATAAAAAATCTAGTTCTTGAGCTTAATTCGGTTTTAATTGAGAAGATTAGAATTTCCGGAGACCTAATTGAATTTTTCCAAGCCAATGGTGCGAATCAAGGGTCAAATTGAAAATGATTGAGAGTTTAATGGTTAAGGGTCAAATTGCATAAATCAGAAGCCAAGGACCACAATAAAAAATGCGTGTAAAGCTAAGGTTGCTGTTGAAATTCTGACGCGGGTACAATTGCACAAAATTAAAAGTTCAAAACCTTGGGGGTGCAATTATAACAATTAAAAATTGAAGAACCAAATTGCATTTTCACTTCCTTCCAAAACAACAGCCCCACCGCTGCTTTTATCTGCACGCCTGCCGACAGCCCATCGCTGAAAGCCACCACACCGCCGACAGTCAGCCACCGTGAGAGGCCAAACTCTCCTATAAATAGAAGTCATGGACACTGCATGCAGGGTTTTTTTTTTACGTAGAAGAATAGATGGAGAACAGGGGAAAACAGGGGGTAAAAGCGAGCAAATTTTATGTAATAATACCAGAAAATTTACGCAGAGAGGGGGAGACGACAGAACATGAGCATCGTCTCCATCTTCCTCGTCTCCGACAACCAACTCTCTCTCTCTCTCGGCCATTTTCTCACCCCTCTCTCTCCCCGACGGTGTTTCTCTCCCTTCCTCAGCTACAACCAACGTCAGCCACCTAGCACCACTTCATCACCACCGGAAGCCTCCCCTCCACTCCAACAGCTCCCCAACCATCATCCTTCTCCTCCGGCGACGAGCAACAAAGAGCAGAGGTGAATGACAACACGGCCCGACAACTTCCGACGCCCCTACCGGCCACCAAAGGCCACCATTTTTGACACAACCACGACAGGGAGAACCACCTCGACCTGGTGGCAGTGGCAGGTGACCCTCTCATCGTGGTCGGTTGACCACCAAATCACTGTTCACGTGACAGTGCAGTGAATTAATTCACTGCACTGTGCACATGTTTTGACTTTTTTATTTATTTATTTTTCTTCTTTTTTAGCCTTTAGGCTGGCCTCTCTCGGCCCAACCTAGTTGGTTGGGCTGGCCCATTTAGTTGGGTCAGGCCCAACCTGATTTTTTTTAATTATTATTTTTATTTAAAAAAAAAGAAAAAAAAATGCATTTAAAAAATATGTTGTTTTCGTGCATACGGCCAAATCCCAAAGTTTTTCCCATCATATTTTTCATAAAAATATATGTTGCATCTTTCTCATATTTTGAATGAAAATTGGATATCGTAACTAGTTTATGATTATCCGTTGGAATTTGGCCAAAATATCAAAAAAAATTTAATAATTTTTTTTTAACTATCGGGGTTAAAACTACATTGTAAAGTACACCCGCAAATAAAAAAGGTTTTACTACGGTGTAAAATTACATTGTATAATACACCCATAGATAAGAAAGAAAAAGGTTTTTAACCGCGGTGTAAAATTACATTGTAAAGTACATTCGTAGATAAGAAATATTTTTTTAATTGTGGTGTAAAATTACATTGTAAATTACACCCGCTGACTAAAAAATGGTTTTTAAAAATGTAGTGTAAATTTTTTTTTTTACTTGAAAAACAATCAAATAACATTGCAACTTAACTTAGGTAGGGTGCACTGGGGGTGATGTGTCTTCTCCTTGCACAACAAGTCTCCTTACCTAGACTCTCGCAGACTAATAGGCTCCTAGTGACCTTAATACTAGGTGGCGACTCCTGATATTTATAGTCGTAAATTTTACAGCTATAAAGCACACCTCCATTTTCATTGCGCGCGTTGTCTCCCCTAATTTGGGGGATGGCGGGGTGCGAAGCGTGAAAAAATCGCCGTCGCGACATGCATGAAAACAAAATATTTTTTTTCCTGAAATGCAAACTTTTATTTTTTTTTTATACATATTTCTTCACGTTATGCTAGGTCTAACCATGGGCCAACCCAACCATGTTGGTCCAAAATGGCCTAACATTGATCAGTTTGGGTTGGACCTGACCTAGTCAAATTGGGATGGGCTGAAACGGGTCTAGCCCCTACAAGCATTGTTCATGGATTGTGTGAACAATGGTTGTTCTAGTCTGTTGAAGTACCTATGGTGGGGATTGTTGAGCTGGTGATTTTGAGTGGCAAAATAAAGGGGTTACCTTGCATTGCCAGATGCGAGTGGTGGCCAGAACTATTATTGGTGTTACAAGAAAGAGTGTAAGAGGGTCATGTTGTCTTTACTAGGATAAAATTTTAGTGATTGATTCAATCATAAAACTTTTCAACTGTTGGCCCAAAGTAGGAACCCTCAACTATTAGATTTGAAAACTCAGGGTTGCCTTAGTTGTCGCCTAGGGAGTGATTCTAAGGTGCGATTATGATGTCAATCAATAAAAAATGACCACACCACAATGTAGAAAAATATCATATCATCATTCTGATATATGAAGTACAGAGACATCAAATGCACCTACAAAATAAATCTCTTAACTCTCTTTCCGGGTAGATGAGAAAGAAGAGAATTAATAATAACTAGATGCGCCATCTAATCCCCCCCATTTTTTTTTTCTTTCTTCCTCTCCAAAACGATGTCGTTTTATACTAAGATTTTGACCAAGATTCAGTTTGGTCATTTAGTGTTTAATTGCTTTAATTACACCCCTATTGACCAAAAACTTTCAATTTCTTTCGATTTTGCTCTTGACAAACTTCAATGACAACCTTGAATTTACACGTTTGTTTCACTTTGGTTTTCATATTAGATTTATACAATTTGACCTTCAATTAAACCTTAAACACTTATTTTCTTTCAATCTCACCTTGATATTGACCAGTTGAATACCTATAGTTCAATGCCATTTACAAAATAATCCTTGGCTATGTATTTCTTCAATTGTATCCCTAATTGACCCAAAAACATTGATTTTCTTGCAATTTTACCCCTAATTTCAACCACTTAACTTGGTAAAAAATTAAATTTGGTTTTCAAAACTTCCAATCTTGTCAATTAAGCCTAAATTAGGCTTCTAAACTTAAGTTTTCATAAATTAAGCTCGTAGTAAAATTAATTTGACCAATTCAAAGTATAATTAAGTTCTTGCAGTTAATTATATCCTTCAATTGGACCTTAAGTTAATTCTTAAATATAATTAAAATTTAATTTAGCCTATGATTAAATGTAACATCCCCGGTCTTCAGGAAAGAAACATTAAATATACATTCGCAAAGAAAAGACAATTTTTTTTCTTTCTCGTAATCGATAAGATTCCGTAAAAAATTCTATCAAAATTTCTACAAATCTCCCTTGTATTGGTATATCCCAAGTTATTGACATATTATATACTTCCAAAGAAAACGCCGATAACTCTTAATTCAACTTCGACCCAAATGTCCTGAGTTTACCTCTTCATAAACATCATTCTTATCACATCCATAATAAATAAAACAAATAAAATATAAATTTAACATCAATTGTCAAATTGATTATTTATTAGGATATAAAAAATTCAAGAATTTA
Source organism: Salix caprea (assembly GCA_964035475.1). Taxonomy (NCBI): domain Eukaryota; kingdom Viridiplantae; phylum Streptophyta; class Magnoliopsida; order Malpighiales; family Salicaceae; genus Salix; species Salix caprea. The sequence continues at coordinate 5,152,412 of OZ037754.1, forward strand.
AATCCTTACATTCTAATCCTTTTTATAGAGTAACATTAATACATGTTAAGTTTATAAACACTTAAATGACACAAAATACTCAAAATGGACCTCTTAGAGCTAGATAGAAAAACATGCAAACAATAGATTCTACTCTTGATGTGCATATATTTGACATGAAAAGAAATACAAAATAATTCCACATAAAATTTAAATAAATATAATAGAAATGCATTGGATCTGCTGTGAACAAAATTGATCTAATTAAAAAGTTAAAATACAGGGTTACAACTTTTATGAAGAGAGGAAAACTCATTTATGCCCACAACAAAACCAATTAGCATAAAAAAACCTAATTAGATAAAAAAAGGCACTAATAAATATTAAATGACACATGTTTAACCAATTCCCGCAAAACACCCTGATCACAACTCCACAAAACATGATCAAATAGTTAAAATCTCATTTACTAGTAACCCTTATTCTTCTTTTTTAATTAGAACCAAACAACATAAAAATCCTCAAAACTTAGAAAAACCCCGAAATTAAAAAAGTACCTGAAGAGAATCAAACCCTCTAGTGATCTCCACAAAATCTATCTTAGTAGGGAAAAAAATCAATGTAATTTCATTTAGCCAAACCAAACCCTTTTGAATCTCCACTAATCAAACCCAACTTGATGACTTGCTTCTCTCTACAATATCTAGACAAAGAAGATTATGAAAGATGTGATATGATGGTTGTTGGGAGAAGAGAATGAGGAGAAAAATAAAAACAAATATGATGATCATTAAGCCATGTATATGAAAGTAGAAGAAAAGGAACAAAAAAAACATAAAACCCCAAAACAACCAAACCTTTAAACATAGAGAAGGATAAAATCGTCACAACTCTATGAAAGTCAACAGTAAAATCTCTTGCTATCTACCGTGTAGAACTGAGCTAATTTAGTTTTTATAATTAATTAATTTGATCAGACACTAAATAGAAAATGTACTATAACCTTTTAAAGCAACTAAATATTTCATAAGAATAAAGGCAAAATGAAAGTGTATTCATAATATTATGTATAGTGATATTCCTAAACCTTTTAGAGTTATGGTTAATATTAATTTTTTTATTTATTAATCATTTTCCTCTTCTTATGTCACTGACGAAACTTATCTATAAATATTAATACACTTCTTTTGGTTTTGGACGTTGTTAGCTTTTATTTGATTCAAACCCCTCTTCTATAACTTTGCATGCCCGTTTAAGTTTAGGGTTAAATCTATAAACTAACTTGTAATGAAGAAAGCAAATAATTGTTTTGGTCTTAAAATCTAACTGCTTCTATTAACTAAAGAATTTGTCATTAAACCTTGATTATGACACTGTTGAAAATCGCCCTCATTGATGACTTTTATTTGATTTTGTATTTAATTTAAATAATAAGATTATAGCTAGTCTACTATTATGATAATAAAGATTTAGAAGTTATCTTATTTTAAGAAAGAAAGCCTCATGATTGGCCATGATCAACATTTATATAATAATGGGTCATATTAGAAAGCAGATGCATATTCAGTCAACTAGAGGAATAATCGACGCCATGATCAACATTTATTTATTCAGTGGCATAATCAATAAGTTACTGGAAAACTGAAATGGATTATTAAAAGGAATAAACATGCTGCTGTCTTTTCCACGCACAATCATGTAAGATTTACATAGAAACTATTGACAGACCTTGCATGATTTATGAACGAATTATCATGCTACGTATGGATATTTTATCCAGATATTCATGAAAGGCAAAAAAATTTGATTGATTATATCATCAGAAAGGGAACGAGAAAACCATATCAACAGGACAATCATCAGAAGTTTCCATTGAATTAACTGCCCAGGATGGGAAACATTTTGTCACCTAACAATCTTTACTACTTCTTCTCTCACATTTAATTTCACCAGAGTTCTTTGTGACGAGAGACATTGCACCCAGTCCCGTCAACTTGTTGGAACGAGAAAACCATATCATAAGAAGTTTCAATCGAATTAACTGCCCAGGACCTGAAACATTTACAGAGAAACATTTCTCGACCAACTCTCACATTTAATTTCACCAGAGTTCTTTGTGACATTGCACCCAGTCCAGTTAACTTGATGGAAAAGTCTCATGTTGGAAAGAGTATCATCAAGAAAATACTGGCATAGGATGGACAATGTCAAGATGTTTTGAGGACTTGGTTTCATCACTGACATCACAGAACGAGCAACTACAGAAGACTTCGTCGGCTTCATTTAGAGCTCATTACCATCGATTAATTCAATGACTCCAGTCTATAAATAGCCTTGCATCCTTGCTAGATACATATCTCACCCCTCTCCGCAGGAAAAATCCGTATAGAATCCAATGGAAGGACTCAAGTTTGTACTAGTTTTTGTCCTCTTAGCTTTGGCTTCTTCATTTGCCTCTGCCTCTGATCCTAGTCCTCTTCAGGACTTCTGTGTAGCCATCAACGAAACCGATGGTGGTACGTGCTTTCTAAGATAATATGACACTGAAAATATCGATCATGCATCCTCTATATATTCTAATCTCTTCATTCTCTATTACTTGGAAGATTATTTTAATGTCTTTCTCATGCAGTGTTTGTGAACGGAAAATTCTGCAAGGACCCAGCGCAAGTTACCGAAAATGATTTCTTCTTTCCTGGTCTCAACATGCCACGGGACACTTCCAGTCCAGTTGGCTCAAACGTCACTGCTGTCAATGTTGCTCAAATTGCAGGACTCAACACTCTTGGCATATCCTTCGCTCGTATTGATTACGCACCGTATGGTGGCCTGAACCCACCCCACACCCACCCTCGTGCCTCCGAGATCCTGGTGGTGGTGGAGGGTACCCTCTATGTTGGTTTTGTTACATCCAACTTAGCCAACGGAGATAATCGCCTGATCACCAAGGTCTTAAATCCCGGAGATGTTTTTGTGTTCCCAATCGGACTCATCCATTTCCAGTTCAATGTGGGGAAAACCAATGCCGTTGCATTCGCCAGTTTAAGCAGCCAGAACCCTGGTGTAATCACAATTGCAAATGCTGTGTTCGGAGCAGATCCGCCCATTAAGCCTGATGTTCTCGCCAAGGCCTTCCAGGTGGACAAGAAGATTGTGGACTATCTTCAGAAACAATTCTGGACGGACAACAATTAGAAGATGATCACCACATGGATAATAATTAAGAAGACATGAAGCAGTAGCCTTATGTTTTGCATGCTTAATTCAGTCATTATTACCTCTTTCATATTTATTATCATAAATAAACAGGTTTCTTCATCTTTTATTCCCTCCCTCTTCAAGAAGATTCAACGTCGAATCTCTAAAAAGTTTATATTTTTGTTCACTTGCATAAAAGTTTCAAATAAGAATGTAGTATTAACCAGTTGCATTTATATTTTGGAATGATAATCATAATGGCTTTTCATGCTTTGTTTGGTAATAATATAAAAAACAGAATAACCAAAAGAATTGCTGTTGTCGTACCATATTCTATGGAAATATAAAAGCTGGGGAAATTCCTTGTGTGAATCGTGTTTGCAATTGCAGTTCTTTTTCCTTTTCTTTTTTTTTCGATTAAGCCCTTATTGGACTGAATTGTAAGGCTAATTTAGGCTAAGAGATTGTGAGAGTGATAAACAGGAAACCAAAAATAAATAAAAAAGCAGAGGGTATGGGTGGCTCCTTCAAACTTTAAGTGATATATTTATTTTAATCATCATGCGTTATGAAATATAAATACTATCTCCTGTGAGTTTTAAGAATTTCTTAAAAAAAAGTTGATACTAGTCTAAAAATTCATTTTCTTTATCTTAAGTTCATGATTCACGAGAAAAGAGATAGAAATAGAATCACTAGATTCTAACGGTAGAGAGAAATCTATGCTGTGGCCAATTTTGACCATGCTGTGGCCGATTTTGACCATCAAAATGAAAGATTTTGGTTTCAACACATTTTATTTGGTGAGATGAGTTTTATTTAGGTTTTTTAATACTTTAAATTGAAAACTTTAAATAACTTAAAAAATTAGATTTAAGTCTAAGAAATGTTTTCAGCCAACGTGGTGGTTGAAATCTTAGGAAAACCCAGAAATGGGTTTTTTTATACTTAATTATTACCATTTCTTGTTTGTTTTATTTATTATCAATGCCTTTTAATTATATTATTAAATTAATTGAGCTTATTGAACTCAATTAAGTCAATAATTGGAGTCTTAGATTTTCCTTGCTTATGTAAAAAAGTTGTCATCATGTAAACATCCATTTTTAAATTGAGAAAAATCTAACCTGACTTGTGGCCTAGTGCATGCCATTTATCTAGTACTTACTTGAACAAGCTAGAACAATTAAGTTTATATGAACAATGAATCTCCTCCTGTATTTCTTCCCTACATCTTTTTTGTTTTTACTATTTTAGCACCTTAAATCAATTTTCAATCCATTTTTTTTTGTAAACCAAAACGATAGAAAAAAAACAGGATAAACACAAAACTATATAGAGAACAATGATGTGGAAGCCATTTCTCTTGTCTCAACACCTAGAATATTATCCTAAAATATACCTTAATCTTTATATTAGTTTAATAGTGCATGTTTATTCATTGGATTTATTTTTTATTATCCTATGATTTCCATAGGAACTCAATAATAGTAGCAGTATATTATAAGAATATCAGCAACAACAATTTAGAAGCAATAATAAAAGTAAAAAAAAGATAATAGGTGGTTACTGGATAGTTATTACAATTAGAAATAATTGAACAATTAGTTGATGGAAAACCTTGTATAAATACGCGAATCATGTATAATGTGAGAGGTAAGCAATAAATTAATATAGTTAATTACCTTCAAGCTAGTTGAGTATAGCCCAACACTGCTCAAGTCAAACATTTTAAACATCATACTATATTTTCTTGAGACAAGACAATAAAGTTAAAAGGTCACAAATTTTTTAAATATATATATATAAGCACATCAACCACAAACAAGTCTAGAAAGAAAATGATGATATGTAGATGATAAGTAATGGAATAAGCATTCCATCTAAGAAAGAATCTTCATAATGAAATAGCAACCCATGAAATTAGAAATTGTTAGCAAACTACTTATCAATTTCCAAACCATTAATATCCCTAACTATAAAATTCTTCATAAATGCTCCATTATAATAAAACCAATTACCATAAACACAAACCTAATTAGATTTAAAAAAAAGACACCAATAAAAATTAAATGACACATGTTTAACCAATTCCTCCAAAACACCTAATCACAACTCCACAAAACATGATCAAATAGTTGCAATCTCATTTCCCATTAACCCTTCTTCTTCCTTTTTAATTAGATCCAAACAACGTAAAAATTCCCAAAACTTAGAAAAGCCACAAAATTAAAAAAAGTACCTAGAGAGAATCAAACCCTTTAGTGATCTCCGCAAAATCTATCTTACTAGGGAAACAATCAACTTAATGTTATTTAGCCAAACCAAACGCTCTTGAATCTCCACTAATCAAACCCAACTGGATGGCTTGCTTCTCTCTACAAGATCTAGACAAAGAAGGTTATGAAAGTTGTGATATGATGGTTGTTGGGAGAAAGAAAGAGGAGAAAAATGAAAACAAATATGATGGTCATTAACCCATGTGTATGAAAGTAGAAGAAAAGGAATAAAAAAAAACATAAAACCCCAAAACAACCACACCTTTAAACATAAATAAGGATAAAATCATCACAACACTATTAAAGTCAATAGTAAAATCTCTCACTATCTAACGTGTATAACTAAGCTAATTTAGTTTTTATAATTAATTAATTTGATATGTCTTAAAAGAAAATGTAATATAACCTTTTAAAACAACCAATCAATTCAAAATAAAAAGGGCAACATGAAAGAGTATTCACAATAATAACTATAGTGATATTCCTAAACCTTTTAGAGTTTTGGTTAGTTTTTAAAGGCCTTTTTGGCTGCACCCCAAAATAAAGACTCATTAAAACTAAAGAAAAAGTTTTAGTGTGTGTTTGTCAAACAAGCTATTGAAATAAAATTAGAAACATTAAAATTTCCTTACAATCATGTTTGACAAACACCCCTCCAGACCCAAAATAAGGCCTTAATTCCTTAACAGAAATGGTGTGCGCCAAACACGCCCTTTGCTTTTTGTTTAATCTTAGTTCAACTACATAGGTCATGTCTATTAGACCCAACACCCAAGTCCAAACAAATGGATTATGATCAAGCCGATTACCATAAAACAAAACCTAATTTTATTAAAAAAAAAAAACACTAATAAAGATTAAATAACATATGTTTAACCAATTTCTTCAAAACACCCTGATCAAACCTCTATAAATCATGATCAAATAAGATCTCATTTATCATTAACCCTTCTTCTTCTTTTTTAATTAAAACCAAAAAACTTATAAATTCCCAGCACTTAGAGAAACCCCAAAACTAAAATAGCACCGGGAGAGAATCAAACCCTTCAGTGATCTCCATAAAATCCATCTTATTAGAGAAATTATCTCAGTAATGTCATTTGGCTAAACCAAACCATTGTTAACTCTCCACAAATCAAACCCAACTTGATGGCTTGCTTCTATCTTGACATCGAGTAGAAGAAGAATTATTCTACTGGCAGTTGAAGTCAAGAAATTTCCAACAAATATCAGGATGATTTCAATATATTTTAAGAGATACTCTCTCTTAACAAGTTCGGTAACCTGAATGAATATCAATTAATCAATGATCCCTATCAATTCTACTGCTGGTCTTTAAATAACTCTCTAAAACTTAAAAGTAATTGCTAACGAAAAGAGTTCAAATGAAAACAAATAACTTCCAAAGAAAATAACTTCCTAAATAAGAGTTCTATGTCGACTGGACGTCTCTTCTTGGATTCTGGATGTCTCCTCTTGAACGTCTCCTTGTTCATCATGCTCCTGTTGGTAGTTCTCATATGCTCCTGCATCAGTCTCCCTGGGTTGGATAGAGCTCGACCTCGAGGTCATAACACAATCCAAATCCATATAGCACGGACTAAGGTGCATCACATTAAAAACATCATAAGTTTTCAAGTGACTAGGCAAATGTCATCGGTAGGCATTATCATTAATCTTTTGTAAGACCTCACACGCTCCAACCTTGCGGTCCTTAAGCTTATTATATTCCCCAACAGGAAAGCGATCTCATGTTAGGACAGCCCAAATGAAATCTCCTACCTCAAAAAGGACCTGATGCCGATGGCCATCAACCCGTAATTTATACTGGCATTGCTCTCCTGGATAGCAGAGTGGACCTATGCGTGAATGCCTTGAAGGTTTTCGGTCATTTCATTAGCCTTAGGACTGTAATGGCCTATTCACGGAATAGGAACTAAATCCAAAACCCTAGGGGGGTTATGTCCATACATCTCTTGAAACAGACTCCTTCCATTGGTCCTATTTGTGGATCGATTGTAGGCAAATTCTGCTTGGGGTAACGCCACATCCCATTGCTTCAGTTTATTCCTGGCTAAGCAAAGCAACAAGTTGCCTAAACTCTAATTTACTACCTCCGTTTGACCATCCGTTTAGGGATGATAATCACTGCTGAAATTTAATTGTGTACCAAACCTGCCCCATAAGCTTTTCCAGATATGACTAATGAACTTGGTGTCTTGGTTTGATGTTATAGACTATGGTACTCCATGCAGACGAACAATATCTTTAAAGTAGATATGGGCAATATGTATGGCGTCTATTATTTTTCGGCATGCGAAAAAATGGGCCATTTTTAGAATCGATCAACTACAACTAGTATAAAATCTGAAGCCCTCTGAGTACGGGGTAAACCTAACAAAAAATCCATACTGACATCAAACCATGGTGACTCTATTACTGGTAAGGGTGTGTATAAGCCGACATTAGTAAGAAATCTTTTGGAATGTTGGCACACATAACAACAAGCCACATAATGAGCCACAATATTGGGTAGTTTAGGCCAATGAAATTCGACTGCTATAAGGGCTAAGGTTTTATCATGCCCAAAATGTCCTTCACCATAAAGCTTATGGATAATGTGCTGTCATAAGGAACAATCTAGTAAACACAGTTGTAGGCCTCGAAACAGATATCCATTGTGCAAGATAAAATCACCATAATGACCAGTGGTTACTTCTTGGAAGCTTTTGCAAAAGGATGGGTCCTTTAGGTACATGTCTTTGAGGGTTTCAAAGCCATTAACTTGGGTACTCATGGTGGTAAGAAGGGTGGCCTGTCGGCTTAAGGATCAGCAACCCGATTTAGGCTGCCCGCCTGGTGTCTGAATGTTAAAGTGTATTCTTGCAGTGATGCAACCCACTTGGCATGTTGTCGATTGAGCTTTTGTTGCCCATTAATTTATTTCAGAGTGTCATGATAAATAAGCAAGAGAAATTCCTTTTGAAGCAAATAATGATGCCAATGTTTTAAGGACTGCACAATGGCGTAGAACTCAAGGTCATAGGTGGAATAATTTTTCTTTGCGCCTCATAATTTCTCTCAAAAAAATGTTATGGGATGTCCGGATTGGCTCACGACACCGCCAATACCTGTTCCTCATGCGTCATAGTTAACTTCAAATACTTGCTCGAAATCTGGGAGTGCCAACACTGGTGCTTCGGTCATTTTCTGTTTAATTAGCTGAAAGCTAGCCTCTGCTACTTTGGTCCATTGGAATTCCTTGCCTTTGAGGCACTCTGTAAGAGGGGTAATTAAGGTGCTGAAGTTACAGATGAATCGTTGGTAGAATGAGGCCAACCCATGGAAGTTCCGGACGTCATGAAATGTTCTTGGATTTGGCCACTCCAAGATCGCATTGACTTTGAACTAATCTGCATGAACACCATTAGTGGAGACAACAAAACCAAGAAACATAACGACATCGGTACAGAAAGTGCACTTCTTTTGATTGACATATAATTGCTCCACTTACAGGGTCTTTAGTACTGCCCGAAGATGCTCAATGTGTGAGTTTCGTGTGGGGTTGTAAATGGATGTCATTGAAATAAACGACAACAAATTTCCCCATGAAAGGCTGCAAGGTTTAGTGCTTGAACCTTATGAAGGTGATGGGTGCGTTGGAGAGACCAAATGGCATGATCATCCATTCGTATAACCCGTGCTGTGATTTGAAGGCTGCTTTCCACTCTTCCCCTGGTCAAATTTTGATTTGGTGATAACCTCTTTTAAGGTCAATTTTGGAGAATACATTCAATCTAGAGAGCTGATCTAACATGTCATCCAGACGAGGGATGGAGAATTGATACTTAACTGTGATTCTGTTGACCGCACAACAGTCAACAAACATACACCATGAACCGTCTTTCTTTGGCACGAGTAGGGCAAAGAGAGCATAGGGGCTCATGCTTTCTCTGATGAAACCCCGCTGTAATTACTCCACCACTTGCCATTGCAGCTCTTCAACTTTCTTTGGGTTACGGCTGTATGTTGGTCGATTAGGTAAGCTTGCACTTGAGATGAGGTCAATCTAGTGATGAATGTCGCATAGGGGAGGGAGTCTAGGAGGAAAATTGTTGGGCATGAAATCCTCAAATTCTTTTAATAGTTGTTGCACTTCTACTAGTAATTCAGGACAATCTCCTGCCTCATTCCCTCTATAAGGTAGTAATGCATATATCATCATGTTTTCCTTTTTAAGTTCACGTAAGAACCTGGACATGGAAAGCAAGTTAGTATTCACACTGATAGTAGTGTTTAAACTGTTTTCCTGCCGGGGGTGCTAATATGATCTTTTGCCCCTTTATGCTAAGGGTGTATGTGTTCTTCCTCCCATCATGAACGACACTTTCATTGTACTACCATGGTCGTTCCAACAACACGTGACAAGCATCCATGGACACAACATCACACCATGTATTATCAAAATATTTTTTTCCAATAGAAAAGGACACTAGGCAACGTCTATCCACCGTTTCCTCACTCTCCTTACTTAACCATGACAATTTGTATGGTTTAGGATGACGATTAGTGCTTAAGTTCAATTTCTGAATAGCCTCTTCAGAGATCACATCCTCGCAGCTGGTGCTGTATATGATCAGTTTGCAGACTCTATCTACAGCCGTGCATGTTGTGTGGAAAATATTGGTCCTCAACCAATCATCTTCCGAGTCAGTTTTGGGTGTAAACAGACTTCTTCGGACCACTAGAGTTTCCTGGCCATCCTCGTAGAGTACATCAATTGTTGCTTCATCATCGTATATGGGTTCTTCTTCTCCTGTATCGGTTTTTTCTACCATTCTTCAATCAACAATTTTTTTCCTTTTTGGCTAGGTTTTTTTTTGCAACTTGCAGCTCGGTGTCCTTGTTCCCCACAATGGAAACAACAAATCGTAGGGTTAGAAGGACACTGTTGTTATGGTTGGGTCAAACGGATATCCTGGGATCAAATCGATCGATCATTTGGGTCACCCCAGTTGGCTTATTGTCGGTTCTGTTGCTTCCACAACAAGTGCGCGCTGGTATGCCTCTTATACAGTCCATAAAGCGTGATGGATGAGCACATCTTACAGGGGTTGTCATAGGCTGAGCACATAACGGGCCACCATCTGTTCTTCGGTTTCTGACAAATCATTCCTCGCGATTAATTGGTAAAATTCTTCTGTATAGTCATCAATTGATCTCGTATTTGTCTTAATGTATGGAGGCATTGAAATAAGGTTTGGGTGTAACCAAATGGCAGGAAGTGCCCCTTGATTTTTTCCCCATCTTTTCCCACTCTGTGATCTTGGATTTTCCCTGTCTGTTCCGTGATCATCGTAGTTGTTCCCACCATGCAGATGCCCTGCCCTTCAGTTTGATGACCACCAGATTCACCTTGACTTGCTCATGCACTTCTTTGTAGTACGTTCCACTTCGTGCAACCAATCAATGAATCCCTCCGCTTGTAGGGTGCCAAAAAATTCGGATAGCTCAACTCAAAATCCCAGGCCTCTAATAAGCATCTCCCTACCCGGGGCTTCCCCGATGTTAGGAAGATTATGATGCGGGTTATCAAAGGTGGAGTTAGAATCATGACTAGTGGTTTCATTTTCTTCTAAATTTTGTGCCGCCAGTCATTGTGTCAATTCTGTGACTTGTCACTGTAAATCTGCAATAATCTCCTCCTGAAGGTTTCGATCATGGTGTTGGGTTTCCTCATTCGGAATCGAACCACGCCTACCACGACCATAACCACCAGCCATTGAAATTCATCGAGAAGAATTTTTGTCCATGGAAATTGGCTCTAATACCAACTAACGCCGGGTAGAATAAGAATTATTCTATAGGTAGTTGAAGTTAAGAAATTTCTAGCAAATATCACGATGATTTCAACATATTAAAAGATACTCTCTCTTAACAAGTTCTGTAACCCGAATGAATATCAATCAATCAATGATCCCTATCATCTCTACTACTGTTTTTTAAATAACTCTCTGAAACTTAAAAGTAATTGCTAACGAAAAGAGTTCAAATGAAAACAAATAACTTCCAAAATAAATAACTTTCTAAATAAGAGTTCTGTGCCGACTGGACGTCTCCTCTTGAACATCTCCTTGTTCATCATGCTCCTGTTCATAGTTATCATATGCTCCTGCATCATATCTACATCTTCTTCTCTAACTCAGTTTCTCTAGTTAATCAAAGCCTTTTTCTTTTCTTATACTCAATAAACTAGGGTTTTCTTCTGCAAGATCTAGACAAAGAGAGATTATGAAAGTTGTGGTATGATGGTTGTTGGGAGAAGAGAAAGAGGAGAAAAATGATAGCAAATATGATAGTCATTGAACCACGCATCCATAGTATAAAAGTAGAAGATAATGAATTAAAAGACATAAAAACAACCAAACCTTTTATCATAAATAACGATAAAATCATAATAACACTATTATAGTCAACAATAAAAGCTCTCATTATTATCTGCCGTGTATAACCGAGGTAATTTTTTCTCGTTTTTGTTTTGTGCAGGATCGGTAAGAGAGCTAAGCAGTTATGCTTTAATGGCAAATTTCAGCCCCTCCTCGGCTTCATTAATTTGTCATATATTTTTTTCAAGTCGCATCATGTCGTTCTTTTGTTCTGCTACTTATTCTTTTGCATCAATTTAATGAACTACTTGTTCATTCATTCCCGTTTCACTACTCAAAATCCCTAACTATCAAATTCTTCATAGATGCTCCATTATAATAAAACCAATTACTATAAAAAACAAACCTAATTAGATTAAAAAAAACGGCACCAATAAAGATTAAATGACACATGTTTAATCAATTCCTCCAAAAAAAACCCTGATCACAACTCTGCAAAACATGATCAAATAGTTGCAATCTCATTTACCATTCACCCATCTTCCTTTTTAATTAAAACCAAACAACATAAAAATCCCGAAAACTTAGAAAAACCCCAAAATTAAAAAAGTGCCTTGAGAGAATCAAATCCTTTAGTGATCTCTGCAAAATCTATTAGAGAAACAATCAACTTAATGTCATTTAGCCAAACCAAACCCTCTTGAATCTCCACTAATCAAACCCAACTTAATGGCTTGCTTCTCTCTACAAGATCTAGACAAAGAAGATTATGAAAGTTGTGATATGATGGTTGTTGGGAGAAAAGAAAGAGGAGAAAAATGAAAACAAATATGATGGTCATTAAGCCATGTGTATGAAAGTAGAAGAAAGGAATAAAAAAACATAAAAACCCCAAAACAACCAAACCTTTAAATAAAACTAAGGATAAAATCATCACAAGACTATTAAAGTCAACAGTAAAATCTCTCCCTATCTACTGTGTATAACAAAACTAACTTAGTTTTTATAATTAATCAATTTGATCAGACACTTAATAGAAAATTTAATATAACCTTTTAAAACAACTAAATATTTCAAAAGAAAAAAGGCAAAATGGAAGTGTATCCATAATAGTATCTATCGTGATATTCCTAAACCTTCAAGAGCTTTGGTTAATAATGTTAATAGTAATTTTTATTTACTAATCATTTTCCCCTTCTTATGTCACTGACGAAACTTATGTATATATATGAATGCACTACTTTTGTTTTTTGGACGTTGTTAGCTTTGATTTGATTCAAACCCCTCTTCTATAACTCTGCATGCCCATTAAGTTTAGGGTTAAATCTATAAACTAACTTGTAATGAGGAAAACAAATAATTGTTTTGGTTTTAAAATCTAACCTGCTTCTATTAACTAAAGAATTTGTCATTAAACCTTGATTATAACACTGTTGAAACTCGCCCTCATTGATGATTTTTATTTGATTTTGTATTTAATTTAAATAATAAGATTATAACTAGTCTACAATTAGGATAATAAAGATTTAGAAGTTATCTTATTTTAAGAAAGAAAACATCATGATTGACCAATAACAATCGGTCATTTTAGAAAGTAGGTGCACATTGAGTCAACTAGAGGAATAATCGACGCCATGATCAACATTAATTTATTCAGAGACATAATCAACAAGTTACTGGAAAACTGAACAGCTGAAATGGATTATTATAAGGAATAAACTGTGAATAATCCAAGGAGTACGTTCTGGATTATGGGATCTCTTAACTTAGGTGTGTGAAGGCTGTTGTCTATTCCACGCACAATCATGTAAGATTTACACAGAAACTGTTTGACAGAGCTTGCATGAATGTGCTGAGCGAATTATCATGCAGGTATGGATAATATATTCATGAAAGGCAAAAATTGGCTAATATTTTCCGTTTGCTGGTCTTGATTGATTATATCATCAGAAAGGGAACGAGAAAACCATATCAACAGGACAATCATCAGAAGTTTCCAATGAATTAACTTCCCAGGACGGGAAACATTTTATCACCTAACAATCTTTACTACTTCTCCTCTCACATTTAATTTCACCAGAGTTCCTTGCGACAAGAGGCGTTGCACCCAGTCCCGTTAACTTGATGGAAAAGTCTCATGTTGGAAAGAGTATCATCAAGAAAATATTGGCATAGGATGGACAATGTCAAGATGTTTTGAGGACTCGGTTTCATCACTGACATCACAGAACGAGCAACTACAGAAGACTTCGTCGGCTTCATTTAGAGCTCATTACCATCGATTAATTCAATGACTCCAGTCTATAAATAGCCTCGCATCCTTGCAAGATATATATCTCATCCCTCTCCACAGGAAAAATCCTTGTAGAATCTGATGGAAGGACTCAAGTTTGTTCTAGTTTTTGTCCTCCTGGCTTTGGCTTCTTCATTTGCCTCTGCCTCTGATCCTAGTCCTCTTCAGGACTTCTGTGTGGCCATCAACGAAACCGATGGTGGTACGTGCTTTGTTAGATAATATTACACTGAAAATATCGATCATGCATCCTCTATATATGCTAATATCTTCATTCTCTATTACTTGGAAGATTTTTTAATGTCTTTCTCATGCAGTGTTTGTGAACGGAAAATTCTGCAAGGACCCAGCGCAAGTTACCGAAAATGATTTCTTCTATCCTGGTCTCAACATGCCACGGGACACTTCCAGTCCAGTTGGCTCAAAAGTCACTCCTGTCAATGTTGCTCAAATTGCAGGACTCAACACTCTTGGCATATCCTTCGCTCGTATTGATTACGCACCGTATGGTGGCCTGAACCCACCCCACACGCACCCTCGTGCCTCCGAGATCCTAGTAGTGGTGGAGGGTACCCTCTATGTTGGTTTTGTTACATCCAACTTAGCCAACGGAGATAATCGCCTGATCACCAAGGTCTTAAATCCCGGAGATGTTTTTGTGTTCCCAATCGGACTCATCCATTTCCAGTTCAATGTGGGCAAAACCAATGCCGTTGCATTCGCCAGTTTAAGCAGCCAGAACCCTGGTGTAATCACAATTGCAAATGCTGTGTTCGGAGCAGATCCGCCCATTAAGCCTGATGTTCTCGCCAAGGCGTTCCAGGTGGACAAGAAGATTGTGGACTATCTTCAGAAACAATTCTGGACGGACAACAATTAGAAGATGATCACCACATGGATAATAATTAAGAAGACATGAAGCAGTAGCCTTATGTTTGACATGCCATTATTATTACCTCTTTCATATTTATTATCATAAATAAATAGGTTTTTGCTCCTGTCTTTTCATGCTTTGTTTGGTAATAATATAAAAAAAAGAATAACCAAAAGAATTGCAGTTGTCGTGCCATTATTCTATGAAAATATAAAGGGTGCCAGAATTCCTTGAGTTTATCGTGTTTGCAATTGCAGTTCTTTTTCCTTTTTTTTTTTTTTTTGATTACGCCCTTATTGGACTGAATTGTAAGGCTAATTTAGGCTATAAGAGATTGTGAGAATGATAAACAGGAAACTAAAAAAGAAGAAGCAGAGGGTATGGCTGGCTCTTTCAAACTTTAGATGAAATATTTATTTCAATCATCATGAGATTATGAAATATAAATATTATCTCCCTTCAGTTTTAAAAATTTCTAAAACAGAGTTCATTCTAGCCAAAAAAAAATAATTTTTTTTATTTTTAAGTTCATGATTGAAGAGAAAAAAGAGAGAGAAAGAATCACTAGATTCTAACAGTAGAGCGAAATCTATGTCGTTGCCACTTTGACCATCAAAATGGAAGATCCTAGTGTCAATAGATTTTATTTGGTGAGATGAGTTTTATTTAGGTGTTTTTACAATTTCAAATAACTTCAAAAAAACCATTGAGGAGCCAAATAAGGCCTTAATTCCTTAACAAATATGGTGTGTGCCAAACACGCCTTTCGCTTTTTGTTTAAACTTAGCTCAACTACATGGATCGGGTCTATTGGACCCAATACCCAAGTCTAAACACATGGATTATGATTAAGCCCAAACCAATTTGGTGGGCCATCAAACGATCCAAAGTCTTTTTTTTTACAAGAAAAAACTTAGCCAAAACTCATTTTCCCTACTGACCCAACTCAATGGCATTTGTTTTTACGAAGAAAATTGCCTACAACAATAAATGGTTAATTATTCATGTACATGCACAATGTTTATGATGAAGGAAATAGATAAAAGTTAACTGGTTGCATGCAGGTAGTGATGGTCTCGTCATCATTGGTGATCCACAATAGAGCCTGATGGTTTTGGTTTGATGATCGAGAATTTGAGTTATAGAGTCGCGATTAAAGTTTCTAGAGGGAAGAAACAGAGTGAAAGATCTATGTTTATTACCGGTGTGAGTCTTAAGTTTGAAAATGAGAAAAGAAGATGAATTTTATGTGTTTTTGTTATGCATAGTTTGTTTAGTAGTGTATATGATGATTCAAGTTGGACTTAGGTAAACAACGTGTTGGTAGTGTTTTTTTGTTCCCATTTAAAAAGTGAGGGATAAATGCAATACTTGAAAGGTTAGTGGGGCTATTATGTTTATGGTGGTCTATTGGCTCGTAGTGAGAAAGAAAACATATGATGATTTAGTTTTGGGATTATTTTTATGTGATAGGGTTCTTGGTGTTTCACAGCTGAGGGTTTACAAACATAAGAGAGACAAAACAAAACACAAAACAAAACATTGCTTGAAACATACTACTTGTCTATTTTTCTCTTCCCTCTTGTTCATTCATCCCAGCTTCACCCCTATTTACAGAGGAGAAAAGGTTTTTGGGGTCCTTCACTAACTTGAATCATGGTTGTTGATACGCTTGGAAAGGATCCTAATTATTGGTCATAAGGAATAACCTCGTTTTGCAAAACTAGATTGCAAGGCTGGTTGGGTTGGTGGTTTGGCACCACCTTTTTTATGGATTTTAGGCTGCAAACCAATGGTTCTTAACTTGGGCGATGCGAACCTCTTGATCATGTGATTAAGCAACCCCCAACGAAGATGATGCTTCCCCAAGAAAGCTGAAAAATCAGGTTTGAGAAGTGTGACAAAATAAAAATATGTCTAATGGCATCAACACTATTGAATTGAACCGAATGACACACAAGGTCAATTATACCTTGACAAGTTAGATTTGATCTTTTTCCTAGCAAAGAAAACATGTTGCATCATGCAAAACACAAGTTTACTTTTTTTATCCATGACTGCTAGGTCCACAACATATAATTAATTAGATAACATTTCAAATAACCCTAATGGATCCCTATAAGTTGGCTTGAGTTAATTAAGATGTCGGGATCAGATCAAGTTTCCTAGTCTATTTAAGATTTCTTAGGGAAGACAAATCTGATACTAGCATATCAAGGTTATTAATTTCAGATTTTTATTCTTTTCATTATATATTTGGGCCAATTTTATAAGTGGACTCAAACCAGCTAACTAATAAGAAAACTAATAATAAAATAAAAACCTAGACATGCTAGTATCAGATTTGTCATCCCTAAAAAGTCTTCAATAGACTAGGAGATGTGATTTGATCCCAACATCTTAATTAACTCAAGCCAACTTTGAATCCCATGTGGCCTAAACTCATATTCATTAATATGAATCAAATAAGACCCAACATACTCTCCAAATAAGCTTCTTTTCCCCCCGAAACGAATTGAATAACAAACCTCGTAGAGCTTGTTATGATCTATATCACAAGTCCTTCTCAAACTTCGATTGATTTGAAATATCATCCCCTCATATAGACTCGAGCCATATCTTTAGAAACGTATGGTAAGGTTTCAATACAATCCAACTGTTAGATATGGAGATATGCTCCATAGAGTACAACTGGACAATATAAAATTTTACGTCAAAGTCTGAAATTGATCATGTTTGGATTGTATCATTACACTAGATTGTATCACTTGGTATGTAGTAAAATTGCATGGGATGAGGAAGATATAATTCTTGTCTCTTTTGAAGGAAAAAAGAAACATTGAATGGCCTTAAAAAGTGATTCCATGAACAACTTTTTCTCGTTTAAAAAAAAAAAAGATAAATAGTGTAAGACAACTTGTCATGTGGCACTTTATTCACAAAAAAAACTATTTTTTTAATCCAAAACATTTCATTTTGGTAAACACAACACCAAAACGCACCATTTTATTGAAATAAAACGATGTTGTTTTGGCGTTTAGGGTTAATTTAGATTAATATTTCTTAAAATTCCATCCATTAATCTTTTGATTTATTCAATTATGTTCTTAATTGAATTTTGATTTTAAGAATCAATTTAATTTCACCCTTAGGAAGTTTTAAAGTGACCATTTGATTTGCCTTTTCATCTTAGTCCTTGGTATTTAATATTTTTAATTTTATACTTAATTAACCATTATATTTTGTTTTTTAATTTCACCTTGTTTTCAACAAAAATTAAGTCCTCAAATTCTTGTTCCTTGTTCAAAAATATCTTTTGTATTGGATTTCTTCAATTTGACCCTTTATTGTTTTTTTTTATTTTGTTCTTGATTTCAACTAATTAACTTTCTAAAAATTTATTTTGGTCCTCTAGAATTCCAATCGTGTCAATAAAGTATAAAGTAGGTTTCCAAACTTATCTTTTCATCAATTAATCCCCTAATCAAATTAATTTCACCTATTTAAATCCCAGATTAATTCTTAAACGTAATCAAACCATTACTTAGGCTTGTGAATGAATTCAATTAGCTTATTAAAAATATAATTAAGTTCTCAAACCATTAGATAGTTTCTTTATTATTGTTGTTGTTGTTAATTTTTTGAGTTAAATTAGATTAATTAATGACAGGTAATCATGAGATGGTTACTTCATGATAATCTTTTTGGTTTTCTTTTTGAGTTGTTTTTATGACGCATGCAATCTCTTTTAGTGTCATCATACAATATTTTACAACAGTGTTAAAACAATTTCAATTAGTTTTTTATAGTGGTGGGACAGTGTGCGCGACAAAGTGACAATAAATCTCCAATAAGCTTTTATTTATTCTTCTAACAAGTATTATATTGCTTACTCATTTTTTATACTTGATTATTCTTATTTGTTTATTTTATTTATTATCAATGCATTTTTATTATATTATGAAATTAATCGAGCTTATTGAACTCAATTAAGTCAATCACTCAATCTTAGATGTTTCTTGCTTATGTAAAAAAGTTGGCATCATGTAAACATCCATTCTCAAATTGGGAAAAATCTGACCTGACTTATGGTGTTATGAACGCCATCTATCAAGTATTAAACAAACTAGAACAATTGAGTCTCTATGAACAATTCATCTCCTCCTGTATTGTTTCCCTAAATTTTTTTTCTTTTTACTTTTTTCCTTAAATCATTTTTCAACTCATCTCTTTTTCATAAACCTAATCAATATGGAAAAAAGGATGAACACAAAACTATATAAAGAAAAATTATATGGAAGCCAAATTTCTCTAGTCTAAACAACTAGTATTTTCCCTAATATAAACCTTAACTTTATATTAGTTTAATATTGTATGTTTATTTTACAATTTGTTTTTTTATTATGTTATGATTTCTATAGGAACTCAATGATAGCAACAATATATTACAAGAATACCAGGAGCAACAATGAAAGTAAAATGAAGGTTGAACTAGCAGTTGAATAAATCAATCATATGGTTATATGAATAACATAAATTATTTATATAAATAAACACATATAATAACTAGGTAGTAAGTGGATAGAAAGTAGTTATTACTGTTGGATATAATAGAACAACGAGTTTGATGAAAAACCTTGTATAAATAAGCAAATCATGTATAATGTGAGAGTCAAGTAATAAATGAATGAAATAGTTTTTAGATCTTTCTTTTTTCTTTTCTTATAATTCTCTCCTCTAAACCTCTATAGTCCTGTTTATAAAGGAAGAACATTCACAATTGGTATCAAAGTCAATCCAATGTCGTTAATAGATTATTGCATTGGTCAGAGCTTAAAAAATGATGGAGAATAATAAGATAAAGTATGTGGAATAGCACTACAAGAAAGTTGATGAAGAAAACAAATGGAATTCACATTTTGAATTACGTATAAGTTGGTTTATTATAGCCTAAAACTGCTCAAGTCAAACATTCTAAACATTAGATTGTATTTTCATTTCATCAGACAAGACCAAAAAGTTAATGATCACAAAGATTAGAAATAAATAAATAATATAAAAGCAATAACCATAAACAAACGTGGAAATAAAAGGATCATATCTAGATGATAATTATTGGAAGAAGCATTCCATCTAAGAAAGAACCTTCATAATGAAATAGCAACCCATGAAATTAGATTTTATTGGAAACAACTTATCGATTTCCAAACCATCAAAATCTCTGACTATCTAATTCTTCATAGATGCTCAATTATAAAACCAATTACCATAAAAAATAAACCTAATTAGATTAAAACAAAAATAGAGACACCAATAAAGATTAAATCACACATGTTTAACAAATTCCCCCAAAACACCCTCATCACAACTCTACAAAACATAATAAAGCAAAAACAAAGTAATTGAATAAAGTTGGGTTCATGATCTAAATGCGTATTTAATGTGTGAACTGGGTTGATATAAGTTAATATAATATATCATTGTTTATGTTTTTTTAACTTTTCAAAGAAAAAATTAGTTTACTATTGGAAACACATAAACAAACCCTATAGATAGCATACAACATAGCGAATGCATCTATCTAGTTTGAATTTTAACAAATTACTTATTTATTTATTTGATAATATATATTTAGATGGTACCAAAGTATTATGGAGTTAGGAAATAGACAAATAATGGAAGATACGACTAAGGTAGAGGTAGTGAAAATAAGGATACAGTTATTTGATTTGATATTATTTTATTCTTAAAAGTAATAATAACAACATGGATACGTGATAGATACTACATGACAAAAATTCTATACGTTGTATGCGCTATCTTTAAAAATATTAATCAAACCATTTTGAATCTCCACTAATCAAACCCAACTTATTGGAAGAGAAAGAGGAGAAAATGTTTGTTTGAGAGTGGTTGAAGTTGTTTTTGAAAGTGCTTTTTGTTTAAAAATAATGTTTCTTTTTTAATTTTTAAAAAATCATTTTTGACATGAGCACATGAAAATGATCTAAAAACACAAAAAAAATAATTTAAATTTAATAATAAAAATAAAAGAATTTTATTTTTTTTCAAAAATATTTTTTAGACGCAATGTCAAACACTCCTAAAAAGAAAAACAAATATGATAGTCATTAAGCCACATCCATTAATGTAGAAGAAAAGGAGTAAAAAGACATAAAAACCACAAAAGGCCAAACCTTTTAATGTAAATAAGGATATAATAGTAGCAATACTATTAAAGTCAATAGTAAAAGCTTCCGCTATCTACCGTATATAACTAAGCTAATTTAGTTTTTTTAATTAATTATTTTGATAGGACAATATATAGAAAATCAAAATAACCTTTTAAAACAACTAATCACTTTAAAATAAAAAGGGAAAAATGAAAGTGTATTCATAATAATATCTATAGTGATATTCCTAAACCTATTAGAGTTTTGGTTAGTAATGTTAATATTAATTTTGTCTTATCAATCCTTTTCCCCTTCTTATCTCATTGAAGAAACTTATCTACACATATTATTGCACTCTTTTGGTTTTTAGATGTTGTTACCTTTCTTTTATTCAAACACCTCTTCTAGAGGGTTAAATCTAAAAACTATTTTTTTTTGGTTTTAAGATCTAACTACTTCTGTTAACTAAAGAATTTGTCATTAAACCTTGATTATGACACTGTTGAAAATAGCCCTCATTGATGACTTTTATTTGATTTTGTATTTAATTTAAATAATAAGATTATAGCTAGTCTACAATTATGATAATAAGGATTTAGAAGTTATCTTATTTTCAGAAAGAAACCCACCTCATGATTGGCCATGATCAACATTTATATAATAATGGGTCATATTAGAAAGCAGATGCATATTCAGTCAACTAGAGGAATAATCGACGCCATGATCAACATTTATTTATTCAGTGGCATAATCAAGAAGTTACAGGAAAACTGAAATGGATTATTAAAAGGAATAAACATGCTGCTGTCTATTCCGCGCACAATCATGCAAGATTTACACAGAAACTGTTGACAGAGCTTGCATGAATGTGCTGAGCGAATTATCATGCAGGTATGGATAATATATTCATGAAAGGCAAAAATTGGCTAATATTTTCCTTTCGCTGGTCTTGGTTGATTATATCATCAGAAAGGGAACGAGAAAACCATATCATAAGAAGTTTCAATAATTGAATTAACTGCCCAGGACCGGAAACATTTTATCACCTAACAATCTTTACTACTTCTCGACCAACTCTCACATTTAATTTCACCAGAGTTCTTTGTGACAAGAGACGTTGCACCCAGTCCCGTTAACTTGATGGAAAAGTCTCATGTTGGAAAGAGTATCATCAAGAAAATATTGGCATAGGATGGACAATGTCAAGATGTTTTGAGGACTCGGTTTCATCACTGACATCACAGAACGAGCAACTACAGAAGACTTCGTCGGCTTCATTTAGAGCTCATTACCATCGATTAATTCAATGACTCCAGTCTATAAATAGCCTCGCATCCTTGCAAGATATATATCTCATCCCTCTCCACAGGAAAAATCCTTGTAGAATCTGATGGAAGGACTCAAGTTTGTACTAGTTTTTGTCCTCCTAGCTTTGGCTTCTTCATTTGCCTCTGCCTCTGATCCTAGTCCTCTTCAGGACTTCTGTGTAGCCATCAATGAAACCGATGGTGGTACGTGCTTTCTAAGATAATATGACACTGAAAATATCGATCATGCATCCTCTATATATTCTAATCTCTTCATTCTCTATTACTTGGAAGATTTTTTAATGTCTTTCTCATGCAGTGTTTGTGAACGGAAAATTCTGCAAGGACCCAGCGCAAGTTACCGAAAATGATTTCTTCTATGCTGGTCTCAACATGCCACGGGACACTTCCAGTCCAGTTGGCTCAAACGTCACTGCTGTCAATGTTGCTCAAATTGCAGGACTCAACACTCTTGGCATATCCTTCGCTCGTATTGATTACGCACCGTATGGTGGCCTGAACCCACCCCACACCCACCCTCGTGCCTCAGAGATCCTGGTCGTGGTGGAGGGTACCCTC
Organism: Salix caprea; assembly: GCA_964035475.1. Lineage (NCBI taxonomy): Eukaryota > Viridiplantae > Streptophyta > Magnoliopsida > Malpighiales > Salicaceae > Salix > Salix caprea. The sequence continues at coordinate 5,175,480 of OZ037754.1, forward strand.
TATGTTGGTTTTGTTACATCCAACTTAGCCAACGGAGATAATCGCCTGATCACCAAGGTCTTAAATCCCGGAGATGTTTTTGTGTTCCCAATCGGACTCATCCATTTCCAGTTCAATGTGGGCAAAACCAATGCCGTTGCATTCGCCAGTTTAAGCAGCCAGAACCCTGGCGTAATCACAATTGCAAATGCTGTGTTCGGAGCAGATCCGCCCATTAAGCCTGATGTTCTCGCCAAGGCCTTCCAGGTGGACAAGAAGATTGTGGACTATCTTCAGAAACAATTCTGGACGGACAACAATTAGAAGATGATCACCACATTTATAATAATTAAGAAGACATGAAGCAGTAGCCTTATGTTTGGCATGCCATTATTATTACCTCTTTCATATTTATTATCATAAATAAATAGGTTTCTGCTCCTGTCTTTTCATGCTTTGTTTGGTAATAATATAAAAAAAAAAGAGTAACCAAAAGAATTGCAGGTGTCGTGCCATTATTCTATGGAAATATAAAAGGTGCCGGAATTCCTAGAGTTTATCGTGTTTGCAATTGCAGTTCTTTTTCCTTCTTTTTTTTTCGATTTAGCCCTTACTGGACTAAATTGTAAGGCTAATTTAGGCTAAGAGATTGTGAGAATGATAAACGGGAAACCAAAAATAAATAAAAAAGCAGAGGGAATGGGTGGCTCCTTCAAACTTTAGGTGATATATTTATTTTAATCATCATGCGTTATGAAATATAAATATTATCTCCCTTCAGTTTTAAAAATTTCTAAAACAGAGTTCATTCTAGCCAAAAAATTCATTTTTTTTTTTATTTTTAAGTTCATGACTGAAGAGAAAAAAGAGATAGAAAAAAATCACTAGATTCTAACAGTGGAGCAAAATCTATGTCGTTGCCAATTTGACCATCCAAATGGAAGATCCTGGTGTCAATAGATTTTATTTCGTGAGATGAGTTTTATTTAGGTATTTTTACAACTTCAAATAACTTCCAAATGGGAAGATTTTCTTTTTTTATATATCTTTTTAATTGATATTTAAATTAATACCATATTTCAATATTTTTGTGTTTATTTAGCATTTTAAAATAATTATTTTATATAATTTATATATATTTTTTTTAAAAAAACCATTGAGGAGCCAAATAAGGCCTTAATTCCTTAACAAATATGGTGTGTGCAAAACACGCCCTTTGCTTTTTGTTTACACTTAGCTCAACTACATGGATCGGGTCTATTGGACCCAATGCCCAAGTCTAAGAACATGGATTATGATCAAGCCCAACCCAATTTGGTGGGCCAACAAAAGATCCAAAGACTTTTTTTTACAAGAAAAAACTTAACCAGGCCTCATTTTCCTTACTGACCCAGCTCGATGGCATTTGTTTTTACAAAGAAAATTGCCTACAGCAATAAATGGTTAATTATTGATGTATTGCATGTATAATGTTTATGATGAAGGAAATAGAAAAAAAGTTAATTGGCTAGCTTGCTAGTAGTAATGGTCTCATCATCATTGGTGATCCACAATAGAGCTTGATGGTGTTGGTTTGAAGGTCAAGAAATTGAGATATAAAGTTACGATTAAGTTTCTAGAGGGAAGAAAAAGGGTGGAAGACCTATTTTTATCATTGGTGTGAGTTAGCATACCTTATTTTTTTCTACTACCCTAGCTCGATTGCTTTTCTTTGGCAAAGAAAATTGCCAACAACAATAAATGGTTAATTATTCACATATTGAATGCACAATGTTTATGATGAAGGAAGTAAATTAAATTTAAAAACCTAATAATTAAACTTATTAGGTATGGATCTAAGTTGATTTTATTGGGTTTAGGACCAAATTAAATTAAAAAAAAAAAAACTCAATCCAAATATATTTCATGGTTCTTATTTTAATGTCATTCTAGTTAATGGTATTTTATATAATTTTTATATCATTTTTTCATAAAATACCCTCTAAATAAAAGACATTTAAGGTAAAATGCAACTTGTCTATCTATATATAGACAACGGAGTCATCGAATGAAAGCAAAAGGAGAGGTAAATACATAAAACACAACACAAAAACATACAAGATAAAAGAGAAGAGGAGAAGACCAAAAGAAAAATTCAAGATTAAGCACAAATACTTGAAGTTCCATCAAAAAAATTTAAGTCTATGAAGGAAGCAATGGATCAAAATCTTTTCTTTTATCAAATCAAATTAGGTTAAGATTTTATATTGTTAAAGTTTTAAGAGTCGTATGAATATTCTTTTGTTTTTATTAAATCAAGTTAAGTTTTTATAGGGTTAAAGTTTTTGTACATACTTTTCATTCAAAATACAAGTTAGACTCAACAATTAATCAAAGAATTCATGCACAACACAAACAATTAAAAGTACTTTTTTTATCTTTTTTATAATCAGATTTATTATTGTATTTTTGAAATTACTCAGTGTTTTTTTAACAAATGAATTTTTATGTGTAAATTGAAGTATATAATAGAATGCAAATAAAATATATAAATTGATTTAAAAACGAAGAAAAATAATGAAATAAAAAAAAATCGTTGTAAAACAATAGTATCATCCACGTTAATTTTAAGCAGAAGTCACTGTAAAAAATATGTTTTTTCTATCTGTGTAGAGTTGAAGTAATGGCAATGTATGGTTGTTACCACTACATCAAAATGTCACACATATATACTGTAATTACAAATTATATCCTGCTTTTTTTCCCGACGAGGTGCTCTGGTCTGATATGGTAATATTAAGGGTGAGAAAAAAAACTAAAAATTTGATTAAGCCGAGAAAATTGAAAAAAATTAACGGAGAAAAACCAAAACATTAAAAAAAATTAGTTAAACTAATTAAAATTCTTTTTAAAACTTCTAATTCGTTTAGATTTTTTAAGACTAAAACTAGTAAATCGAAATTAAACTGAATTGGTTTAACATATTATAAAAAAAAAATCTGTATTCTTCCGGTTTGGTTTTAATTTTTTTGTTTGATTTTATTTTTAGTGAAACGAGAGAAGAAAAAGATTTGGTTAAAGTAAAAAAATACACCTAGAAACATAAAATTATTTTTTTGATTTTTTAGTTAAAAAAACTAAATCAAACCAAAACCAGTCAATTATATATGTTTCGGTTTTCTAGTTTTGGTTTTTTTTAAAAAAAAATTAATTTGAATATTTTTATAAATAAAAAACAAATGGAAACCGAAAACTATCACCCCAAAATAATATAAAAGAATAAAAGGTTATGATTAGTAATAAATAATATAAACGAAAATGGTGGATTAGAGATAAGTGGAGTTGCAATCCCTTTGACGGCGTCTCAGCTTTCTAGCAGTGTCGATATTTCCCCGCTAACCCTCTCGGGCCTCTCCTCACCTTCCTATTCATGGATGCTTGTCAACTTGTCCCTCTTCCTAATATAAAAATAAACAAGATAAAATGGCACATTAATCCAAACCTATCACACATCAGTTATTGAATAAAGTATTCGTTTGAAAGGTGATGTTCGTTTGTTGGGTTGTTAATGATTGAAGAGTTCATGATCTTTATGTTCTAAGAAAAATTAAAAAAAAAATGTTTTTATATTATTTTTATGCATTGATGTCAAAAGTGATTTTTAAAAAATAAAAAATATTATTTTGATATATTTTTAAACGAAAAGAGTTTTCAAAAATAATTTTAATCACTCTCAAACAGATATCATCTCTTTACATCCCGAGCTCCTACCGCTAAAAAAATTTTAAAAGAAAAAAAATGATATGTTTCATATATATATATATATATATATATAAGGGTCAAAATAAAAAATAGAATAGATGATGAATTTCAATTGAAGAATAAAATTTAAACAAATCAAAACTTGTAGATCAGAAAAATTAAAGGAATAAAAAAAAACCAAGAATCACAAGACTAAGAGCTTAAATGAAAAACAACATATATGATTAATTTCAATTAAAGTCGACTAAACAAAAAAATATGCATTTTTTCTATTTTATTAAAATTAAAAAACATGAAATTAATATTAATTTAAAATGTTTATCAACATAAATTAAAATTTCAGAACTAAATTAAATAAAAATAAAACCCCAATAAAAGAGAAAATATTTTAAAATTTAAAAACCAAAACTAAGAATATAGATACATAAATACGAACAAAAAATAGGGATTGTCTCAGAATGACAGAAAAAATTAAAGGAATCAAAACTACAACAAAAATTAAAAGAATAAGGACCGAAATAAAAAATAAAAATTAAATAAGAGAATTTTTTGTGTTCAATACTGATGTTAAGTAATACAATTTTAAAGAAATAAGATAAAAATGTTAAAGACAATATTGAGTAATGAAATTTTTCCAAACTATTAATCTGAGATATTAGATTTGAAATATTATATATAGAAATGTTGCAACACTTCATTTTTAATAAATACAACATAGAATGATAAATTGTTTAAATTATTATTCTTATTGTTATTATTATGATTGAAGAAAAAATTCAAAAAAATATTAGTAACATAAAAAAATATTATTTGATTTGAGGAGTAAATAAAAATAATTAAAGGACAAAAGCAAAATTAGTATTATTATCATTATGAATATATTAATTATAATCATTTGAATTATAATAAAATTATTAAATTGTTCCGAAGCCTAAAAAAATTGTAACAAAAGATCAAGCAAGAAAATAACTATAAAAAAACACAATCACTAAAAGTATTATTATTATTATTATTATTATTATTATTATTACTATTATTATTATTATAATCATTGTGCAAACAATGAAGATCATAAAATTATTTTGAAGAATAAAGCAAAAAACCAAAAAACTTTAAGAAAAGAGCAAATAAAGACAATCATAATAAATGAAAAAACCAATATAAACATTACTAGCATAAAAAAATCATTTGACTTGAAGAATAAATAAAAATAATAATAAAACAAAAAAAAGAAAAAGGGGAAAATGAAAAATGTTAATTTTAAAATAATTATCAACATAAATTAAAATTTCATGACTAAATTGAATAAAAATTAAATTAAAAAAAAAATATAGAAATTAAAAACCAAAACTAAGACCACTTTATACGGCATGAAGAATTGAGGATAGTAGAGTTGATATCGTAGATCGAACCAACGTTTTTTACCTGAAAAAGAATTATGAGACAATTATATTTTAAAAAAGTTAGAAAAAATCAATAATAGAGTTAAATATTGATGAAGTTTCTAATATGATAAAAATATAAGACAACAACATAAAAAAAATTAAAAATCAATGTCGAACAACAATATCAAAGCACAAAATACAAAAAAAGATGTCAACCCTTGTTGATTTTTTAAACTCGTGGCCTAAATCATCAGACTCGAAATACTTTACATTAAAAATTATGAGGGTTAAAATTAGACAAAAAAAAAATCATACAAAATCTATAATAGAAATTGACACACATAAAATTTATTGAATAAAAAAAACGATATTATATATAGATGCACATAATAAAAATCTTGTACAAAATCAATATATTTTTTTAAAAAACATATTATTCTATTCAAAAAATCACAAATGAATCATACCAATCTCTTTAAAAATTAAATACATCCAATATGATTAAAAATCAATCAAAATTAAAAAAAAAAAGATAAATAAGAAAAACAAAACCACAAAGAACAATATTAATTAAAACTTGAACTCTAAAATTATTCTTAAAAAATATATTATAAAAGTTTTAAATTTAAAAACAAATTATTTTTTGTATATTAAATTTGATCTTTATTTTTTTATTTAAAATAGTATTTTGAATTTTTTTTTCAAATTTGCCTTTTATTTTTTATCTCTTTTCGTATTCGATGCTCTTTCTCTCTCTGGTTTGTTTTTTTATTTGAGATTTTTTTTTAATTTTCTAGTTGACAAATAAAATTTTAATTGACCCCGAGTTTTCAACTCCATTGATTGAGAATTTACAATAATAACAAGATTTATATTCACACTCCTTCAATTACTGAATCAAAGTTACTGCTATTTGTTTTATATAGTTAAGTTGCTATAATGCTTATAAATGCAAAACAACACTTATAGCCAGTAATGTATAATTGGTTGAGAAATAAATTTTGTAAATAAATTTTACGTTTAGTTTAATGTCATTAATAATATATAGTTTTAATTTTATTCAGTAATGTATAATTTGTTGAGAAATAGATTTTATAAATAATTTTTTTCCTGCTTTGTTTGACAAATAAAATGTTTTTTTAATTTGTTTTTAATATATTCATATGAAAAATAATTTTTTAAAATAAAAAATATTATTTTAATATATTTTTAAATAAAAAACAATTTTAAGAATAATTTTAACTAGGGAAAAAGTTCGGTGTCGTGTCAGCTCACCAGTTCAGAGGAAAACCAGGGGTGGTCGCGGTTTCAAGACAATCTTGGGGGCGGGAATGGTCATTGCTGTCAGTGTCACAACCCAGAAGAAAACACCAATGGTTTCTTTTATTGGTTTGTTTTTTTTGTGTTTGGAAGTGAGGGATCGTTTTATTTTAATGTATTTTCAAAGTAAATAGCACTTTAAAAATGGCAACGCTTTGTACAGACAACACCATTTTAGGCCCTTCTTCTTATTTCATTTTTTTGCACACCATCTTCCCTTCCCTTGCAGTTTCCATATCCAAGTTCTTGCACCTTCTTCCTTCCCTTTTCTTCTTATATCAAACCTGAACCCCTGCTGTTTATCTTGGATCTAGTGTTCTTCTTTCTATACGAAAAAGAGGCAGCGATCTCTTAAGATTTAGTGGTATGAAACAAGGCAGCCATAGATGAAAATTGAAGCTATGTTGGAGCCAAGGAGAGAAGCAACTGCACATGTCCACAAGGCTGGATATGCCAAGAGGTCTACGAAGAAGAAGAAGATATGCAGGAGGGCTAAAAAGCGTGCACCGACAATTCTGCAGGATCTGTATGTGTCGTGTACAGAAGTGTTTAAAGGTCCTGGGACTGTTCCTTTGCATCACGATGTCAAGAGATTGTGCTACATACTTGGTATGTTCTTGAATTTGATGGAAGATCTTAGTTCTTCTTTTTTTCTTCCAGTTGATTACTTTTTTTAATGCAGCACTACACCACTCTCTAACTATTTAAGATTTGAGTGGTGCTTTATCATTTGATATGAACTGGGCCTGTGACTAATCCTATGTTAAAATGGTAGATCGGATTCGTATCTTTGTAGATAATCTATATACTGCATCATATAATTTTTGTTTGACTGCGATGATTGTGTTCCTCGTTAACAGGTTTTCTTGACTGATGTTATGATCATAATTTCATGCATTTATATTCCTTTAATTTTCCAATTAAGAATTGCACTGTTCCTTTGTGCAAATGTACTAGTTAAATATTTTGTGTTTTGTGGGCCAATGGTTGGTGGGTTTGGGGAAATTTCCAATGGCAGTGACTCATTGTCAAGGCCTAGACAATTTTAATTTGAAGTTACAAAAAAAAAACCTTAATTTTTTTCTTAAAAACACTTAACGTAAAAATAAACAAATTGATTCTAAATGTCCTTTCCTTGCCTTTTTCTCACGCTGTAGATAACATGAAGCCTGAAGACCTTTGGCTAAGTGGGGAGCAGCCATTCTTCAATCCTAGAGCTGAAGTTACAGGGACTCCAGGAGTCACTTACACAATCATTCACAAGTGCGATAATTTTTCGGTAAGACTAGCCGCATCCTGTTCATTATCATTCTGATAAATTTTCGTCATTCCTTGAAGAGAGTATAACATAGCAGGCCAGTCCGTTTAATCATTTGATTTCTTCAAGAGAATTTTGATTAGTTGACCCGCACATTATTTTGTAAATAGCATGACCATATGGATTGTTCAGGTAGAGTCGGAAATCCTTGCATCCGTTATTTTTAGATTTGAAAATAGCTAATTTAACTAGTAAGTTTCTGTCTGGCTCGCATGTAAATTGTCAGAATCACATGTTTTGCTCATGCAGGCCTGTTTTATAGAACTTGAAACATTTTTCAGGATGTAAAGTTTACGTTTCAGCTGTTGATTAGTCTTCCTGCTGATGTTTAAGCTGTTTCTTTGTGCAGCTGTTTATTTTCTTTCTTCCTGCAACTGCTGTGATCCCTCTCCATAACCATCCAGGAATGACGGTTTTTAGTAAACTTCTTTTGGGGAGAATGCACGTAAGATCATATGATTGGGTTGATCCTCCTCCTGCAGACGAGCTTGACTCGCCACCCCGACGTGAGTGTCTCCTCCTCTCTTTCAAACTAATATAATTTGATGAACTGCCCCCTGAACCTCAATGCGATGGTTTTCCAGCGCGATTGGCAAACCGGAAAGCAGACAGTATTTTAACAGCTCCCTGCAATACCTCGGTGTTATATCCAACAACAGGTGGAAATATCCACCAGTTCACTGCTATCACGCCCTGTGCAGTTCTTGATGTGCTCGGACCTCCCTATTCTGACGAGGATGGTCGAGATTGTTCATACTACAAAGAACTTCCGTACACTTCCTTCTCAAGTAAGTGGCCTCTCACCTTACTCTCCTTCTCATGCTGCTGAGATTTTGTGATTGGCAACAAATGATGATCCCATTGAAGTGAAATAGTTTTATTTTCAAACCGGACTGCAAAGGAAATTAATTATTTTGTCTCATGTTCACGTTAACATGGACCCTAGCCGACATGTCTAAAATGCACGGTAAAACATTCATTCCATTTGGATTTGATCAGTTCCGCATATAAGGAGGAATTTATCGAGGTGAAAAGAAGGTTTATGTGAATGTTTGTGTGGTGAGAGCTCCTTCACTTCGTCGACCCTCGTGATATTTTTTACTCATAAACCTCTTTGAGCCTGCCATATTATCGTGCCCCCATTTGTTTTTTTTTTTTTGGTAATAATCGCGGCGGATATGCTCAATTACATGAGTTTCAGTAGACTTAATCAGATCATAATACAACAAAGTGACTCAGTTAAAACATCCGATTCTTTATCTAATAAATCTCTAATTAGTCAACTAATCAGCCATACAATTGGTTTCTTGTAAATATGTAAAGTTCTAACCTGCCGAATATATCTTTAATGCACATGATTAGATTGTAATTTTTATCTATACTCACTTTATTCCTGTTTATAAGTCAAATTACAGGAGTCTGATTCCGAAACCACCTTAATAAACCTCCTTTTATTTCATTTTCATGTAAGTTGTAATTCTACATGGAAACTCAGCAGTGACTGACGAATAATCCCATTATCCAGTAACCCATATTGTCCTGAACTACTCTTCCAGCACCTGCCACGCGGATTTCCTTTACCGCACCCATCAACATTTGCTTGTTATTATACAACGTTTTACACTCGACATCACGGGCAGATACCTGTACTTATACCTCGCAATTAATTACTGCAGGTGGAGAGACGGGGCTGAAAAAAGAAGAGGGTGACTGTCATGCGTGGTTGGAAGAGATCATGGTGCCGGAGAATTCACTGATGACCGGAGTTGAGTATTCAGGTCCACAGGTTGATAAAAGTAGTCGCTAGCTCTCTGCTGGAAAAAAATGGAAAATTTTATAGCGTAGAAGAAATAACCAAGCGGCGGCTGTTTCCTACGTTGAGGAAGCTGCAAGGCTTACTTCAGATACAACAAGGAGATGAAAGAAAAAAAGGAGAAATTCACGACCAACCGTAGATTTGTTTTCTTTTTTTTTCCTTTCTTGTGCTTGAATCTATGCAAATACACGCATATAGATTACTTGGTGTTCATTCTAGTAGTTAATTACCTGCGTTGTTTTACACCAAAATTAAATATTTGGCAAAAAAATGTTTTGAATATTTCCCAATAATTTAGAATATTCAATGAAAGGGGTTGGGTGTTCAAGGGTGGGTCTCATCTGTCCTGTCTTTATAAAAAGTTAGAGCCTGATTGGCATGGCAGGATGGTTGTGGATATTTTTGAAAGTGTTTTTTATTTAAAAATACATTAAAATAATTTTTTTTTTATTTTTTAAAAATTATTTTTGACATCAGCACATTAAAATAATTTAAAAAATATCAAAAAAAAATTTATTTAAAATATTTTTTTTTACCATATAGTAGTTGTATCGCCAAACAAAAAGACCTTTTAGACGAAACGTCATCAAACAGATGACGTGTTGTCAATTGTTTACGATTTTGATTGCTGCTGGCTTGATTGAGATTGTTTTAATAATATTTTTTTATTTCTTGAAAATTATTTTTGATACTAGATATTCAAAAATAATTAATTTTTAAAAAATAAAAAGACTTATAGAATAACAATTAAGAGTATGAAGTGTATTTTTTTCATATCATGTATATAATAAATAAAAAATGTTGATATTATTTAAAAACAACGGTAAAATTAAATAAAGATTTAAATATAATTTAAACTATTTTATTTTTAGTACATGAAAATTTAATAATAAATAAAAAAAGACCACATGAATAAGAGGTTAGAACCGAGTGTCTGAAAAGTTAGGATTGTCATTGACTTGGTTCTTCCTTTTTTTTTTTCTTTTTTTTTTTTTAAAGAAGCATTAATATGATGTATTAAACATTCGGTTTGTTTGAGAGTTTAGAGTTACTTTTTAAAATATATATTTTTTAAAGTATTTGAATGATATTCTTTATATTTTTTAAAGTTATTAAAATAATTTAAAAACTTTAATTTTTTTATTTAAAATAAAAAGAATTTAATTAAAATTTATAATTTTTTTTTAAACCTGAACTAATACTTTTCAACTACAGCAAAAAAAATTACCAATGAAATGCAGGGCATTATCTACCCTGTTTTTTTTTTTATATATATAAAACACAATGCATCTTCCACGACAAATAATTTATTTATTGGTAATTTTGTTGGTGTAGTTGAAAAGTCTTAGTTCAAGTTTTCCGACACCAAATAAGTACTCTAATCATCTTAATAAACCCATTTTTAATTATAAAACGCCATAAGAAAATAAAAAGAAGTCCCATTATTTTTATTTGGTTCTTATTTTGGTCCTTTTAATTTTCTAATACTGTAATTTTAAATCCTATTTAATCAAACTTCTATATAATTCAACTCTAAAATCTAATAAAAAAGAATATGCAAAGAGAGAGAAAAAATCAACAACAAACATTATATAAAATAAAGAAATTATAAAAAAAGAAGTTATCAAAATAGAAAATAAAAAATGTGATTGAGTGAAGGATATCCAACTGTGAAAGTACATATTCTTACTATTATTTTTTCAATATCAATATATAAATCTCACATGATTTCTCTGGTTCTCTCTTTTATGAAACAAGGGGCTTCAAGCTTTGCCCATGGTTTATAAATTTTCTAGCATGCAAAAAGCCCAAAAGAATTCACACAAATCACACAAACACTTTGAAGCTTTCCTCTGTTTGACCAAAAGGTAGCCAATCTACGACGTATAGCCCTTCTTCTTCTTCTTCTTTCTTTTTTCCTGAGAAGATATAAGATAAAGAAAGAAATCTCTACTCTTCTTACTGCTCATTGCTTAGCAACCCGAGGCCCAGTTTTAGTTCTCCATTGACCGAAGTCCACTTCCAATGAGCCAACTGTTTGTAAATATGTGCCAACGAGAATCAAGATTGAAAGAGTGGCCCATCAGTTTTACGCGACAACATGCAGAATTCCCACCTGTTCCTTGGTCGACATGTTCGTGCACAGAAGTGACTCTCTCCTTTTATCCGATCACCCAGCACAGCTGCTCTGGCAACCAATCTTGATGTGAATCCAACCCTGTAGCCTCATCTTAACGTGGGAAAGCGACACAGGTTGTGGATGGCCCATAAAAAAGAGGGTGGCACAAGCTTACATCTTGTGTGGTGCCTAAGTAATTACTGGAATTTCATGTTTATGAGAGACGGTTTAAGTAAATTATGGCGATTAAAGGAGCCAGAGAATCCACAATAAAGGAATCTTAAATTCAGAAATCACATATCCATTTCATAAATTCCCGGCCATAAATAGGCAATTCCATAATACAATAATAAACAATAACTATTCACTACTTAAATTAACTCCCCATTACCCCATTAATACATATCACCGATTAAATAAAAGCATACTTAATTAACTAACAATCCTTGTACTAGAAGGAATTGCAACCCGCCCCCTAAAGTAAATACTAATTGAATTATGCCCCCTCTTATAAGAAAAAAACCCTAAACGAAAGCTGTCATTTGCGATGTATAACAAAGCCTTCTTTCAAAATAATTCGTCCACGAGCTCTAGGTAGAGCTGTCACAGCTCGTCGGTGTCAACCCATGTGGCATCCTCCACGTCAGTATCCTTGTTGTAAATCACGTTTATTCATTGTATGACATGTGGCTTATATACAAACATGAATACTAACAGAATGTTAACTAACAATTTGCAAGTTAGCTAACTTTATCATCACGCTAACTACTTTGCAACTAACAAACATCAGTAACTAATTGATATCCTTCAACATCCTTCCTTAAACTGAATTGCATTCAGCAATCAGTTTATGCTAGTCAAACTACACATTCCAAGTTTTTTCCCTCGGCTTCAGAAAAGTCTCTAACTTGAGAGGTTTAGTCATGATGTCAGATAGCTGCTCTTTTGTGTTGTAATGAATTAGCTCGATTATTCCATCCTTTGTAAGCTCACGTAGGAAGTGAAACCTAACATCGATATGCTTGCTTCTGCCATGTAAGACTGGATTTCTTGACAACTTAATGGCAGAGCTGTTGTCATAATAGATTGTTGTGCTCTTTCCTTGATCATGACCAAGCTTTTCCATTATTCTTCTCATCCAAACCCCCTAGCAAGCACATGAAGCAGTTGCTATAAACTCTACTTCTGTACTAGATAGAGTAACCACAGGTTGCTTCTTTGATGACCACGATACATCCCCTGTCCCTTGTTAGGATTGAGAGACTTTGCAGATAATTGAAAGAGAAGGAAGAATTAGTTTAGAAAAGGGAAGAGGGAGAAGAGAGAAAAGAGAGGGAGACTGAAATTTAAAATTGTGTTGTATTGATTTCTGTTTTGCATACATTTGCTGTGTGTGCACTTCTCTATTTATACACATTTCTCATACCTTCTTTCATACTCTAGATTACAAATATAATATTCTAGAATATATCTTCTATATTACAGAAAAGGAGAAGGAAACATGATAGCATTCACTGATAGTGATTATGCAGGGGATGTTGATGACAGGAAGAGCACCTTTGGATATGTATTCATGTTAGGGACAGGGGTTATATCGTGGTCATCAAAGAAGCAACCTGTGGTTACTCTATCTAGTACAGAAGTAGAGTTTATAGCAGCTACTTCATGTGCTTGCCAAGGGGTTTGGATGAGAAGAATCATGGAAAAGCTTGGTCATGGTCAAGGAAAGAGCACAACAATCTATTGTGACAACAACTTTAGTCATGATGTCAGATAGCTGCTCTTTTGTGTTGCAATGAATTAGCTCGATTATTCCATCCTTTGTAAGCTCACGTAGGAAGTGAAACCTGACATCGATATGCTTGCTTCTGCCATGTAAGACTAGATTTCTTGACAACTTAATGGTAGAGTTGTTGTCACAATAGATTGTTGTGCTCTTTCCTTTATCATGACCAATCTTTTCCATGATTCTTCTCATCCAAACCCCTTGGCAAGCACATGAAGCAGCTACTATAAACTCTACTTCTATATTAGATAGAGTAATCACAGGTTGCTTTTTTTATGACCACGATACAGCCCCTGTCCCTAACATGAATACATATCCAAAGGTGCTCCTCCTGTCATCAACATCCCCTGCATAATCACTATCAGTGAATGCTATCATGTTTCCTTCTCCTTCTTTTTTGTAATTGATTCCAAAATCTGTAGTACCCCTCAGATATCGCAATATTCTCTTGGCACTTTGAAGATGCATTTTTGTAAGCTGGTCCATATACCTGCTAATCATACCTATTGTGTACATAATATTAGGCATTGTTGCTGTTAAATACAGCAAACTACCAACCAATCTCTTATATTCAGTAGCATCAACATTCAAGTCACCATTTCTCTCTTTTGACAGCTTGCACCTTGGAACCATTGGGTTTGCTACAGAATTGTTATGTGCCATACCAAACTTTTCAAGTATCTCGTGAGCATACTTTTGTTGACATATGAAGATAACATTTTCAGTTTGCACTACCTCTATGCCTAGGAAATACTTCATTCTACCAAGGTCTGATATGTCGAATTCCTTTTGCATTGAATCTTTAAACTGTGCGAACATTGTCTCATCATTCCCTATGAAGATGAGATCATCCACATACAAACTAACAATCAATATCCTTTCTTTATCACCAGTCTTTATAAAAATGTGTGCTCACAAAAACATTTATCAAATCCTTCCTCAATGAAGTATGTTTCAATTCTGTTGTACCAACCTCTAGGAGCTTGCTTAAGGCCATATAAAGCCTTCTTCAATCTGTAGACTTTGTGTTCTTCTCCTTCCCTTTCATATCCTTATGGTTGGTTGACAAAAATTTCCTCATTTAACTCCCTATACAGAAATACACTCCTAACATCCAATTTGAAGACATACCAATTCTTGTGAGCTGCAAGAGCTATGATTGCCCTAATGGTGTCCCATCTAGCTACTGGAGCAAAAATTTATTTATAATCAATCCCCTACCTTTGTGAATATCCCTTTACAACAAGCCTAGCGTTATACTTGTCCACATCTCCTCTTTCAATCACCTTTGTTTTAAATACCCATTTTACTCCTATTAGTTTTGCTCCATTAGGCAGAGTAATTTAATTCCCATGTCCTGTTCATCTCAATTGCTCTCATTTCCACATCCATTACTTCTCTCCATTTCAGCACTTTATATGCATCTTCAAAAGTGGTTGGATCTTCTGTTTAGATGAACATTGCTACACTGTCTCCTTCATCTTCTGCATGCAATTCCTCATTAGTGACATAGTCCTTCAACCAAATAGGTTGCCTTTTGTTTCTCTCAAAGTTGGATCTTACTGATTCTGTTTCAACTTCTTTAACTAGTGAAATGTCTTTGTCATTATCTTGCTCAGCTTCTAGTTCTTGCCCTTCTATATCATCTTCCAGTTCTTGCCCTTCTATATCAGCTTCCAGTTCTTGCCCTGCTTCTGCATTAGAATTGCCATTTATATCTTCATAATCAAGCCTTGCAGGATCTGCCTCATCTGTGTTGTTTCCCCAGTTCCATTTTTCATTCTCAGCACACACAATATCTCTGCTGATTAATATCCTCTTATTGATTGGATCATAGAGTCTATAAGCTTTGGATTCTGCACTAGTACCTAAAAGTACACATTTGAAGCTCTTGTTGTCAAGTTCTTTCTTAAGCTGTGAGGTATGTGCACATGAACTACACAACCAAACACTCGGAAGTGATCAACACATGGCTTTATGTCACTCCATGCTTCCTCAGGGGTGACATTTTGAACAGCTAGAGTAGGGCTTCTATTCAATACATAGATTGCCCAATTTACTGCTTCAGGCCAGAATTCCCTTGGCATTCCCTTTTCTGACAGCATGCTTCGCACCATATTCATTATGGTGCTATTCTTTCTCTCGGCAACCCTATTTTGTTGTGGGGTATATGGTGTGGTAAGTTGTCTGTTGATGTCTTGTAAGCTGCAGAATTCATTGAATTCTAGGGAAGTGAATTCTCCCCCTCGATTAGTCCTCAAACAACCAATCCTCTCACAACTCTCCCCTTCATTAAGCAGTTTATATTTCTGAAAGCTAACTAGTGCCTCAGACTTCTGGGTTAAGAAATAGACCTAAGTTTTTCTACTATAATCATCAATAAAAGTGATTACATACCTCTTTCCACTATTTGATGTTGGTGATATAGGTCCACAAATGTCTGAATGGACAAGTTGAAGCGTCTTTATTGCTCTCCACAGACTTTGCTTTGGTATGCTTTCTCTGTGATGTTTTCCAACCATGCAGTCATCATGTATTTCTGATGCTTCACTAATCATTGGCAATCCTGTGACCATCCTTTTATCAAATAGAGTTTTTAGTCCTTTAAGACTTAGGTGTCCATACCTTCGATGCCATAAGGATGAGATGTCTTTAGCTGTGACTTGGAAGCAATTTAAGGTTGGAGGAATTACCTTAGCATTTACTGCAAACATCCTGTTGGCTGACATCCGACATTGTATGATCAATCCTTTCCTTGGATGATAGACCTTGCATATTCCATGTTTCATAAGGACAGATAGATTTTTCTACTGAAATTAACGAATACTGAAGAGATTGTTTCTAATCTCAGGTATATAATACACCTTTGTAATTATCTGAGTTAAACCATCAATGACTAGTTTAATATCTCCTTTTCCCATAGCCATTATACTCGAGTTGTCTCCAAGTTTTACAGATTGCCTGAATTTTCCATCGAAATCCATGAACCATTCATTGCTCCTGCACATGTGATTGTTGCACCCTAAATCAAGAAACCAAGTGATTTCATCTCCTGTGTGTTTTGTTTCTTCAAATGCCATTAGAAGCATCTCTTCATTCTCATTGAATTCTGCATAATTCACATTATTTTCTTTGTTAGGACACTCATAATGAAAATGTCCCAATTTCAGGCAATTATAACATTGAATATGTGCTCTACTGTAAGATTGCCTACTTCTACCCCTGCCTCTTTCCCTGATAATCCCAAAAATTCTTCCTCTACCCTCAAATCTTTGCCCAAAACTTCCTTCAGTTCTTCCTGTGTTGATATTAAAAGCATGTTCTTCCTCCATCTGTCCTCCCATTCTTTGTTCATGAACTATCAAACTGCTCTGAAGTTGGTCTGTGGTCAAGGCTGAAAGGTCATTAGATTCTTCTATAGAACATACAACATAGTTGAACTTTGTGGTCATTGACCTCAAAATCTTTTCAACTACTGTATTTTGTTCCATCTTTTCTCCATGTGCTTTTATCTTGTTGGCAACTGTCAGAGTCTTGGCAAAGTATTCATCCATGGTTTCACCCTCTTTCATGCCAAGAAGCTCGAATTCTCTCCTTAGAGCCTGCAACTGAGCATGTCTTACTTTGGTGATACCTTGGTATTTCATCTTCATTGATTCCCAAATGGCTTTTGCACTATCTTTATTGAGTATGGTTTTAATGATAGTTCTATCTATAGCTTGAAATAGATGGTTTTTAACTTTCAAATCTTTCAATTTCTCTTCCTCCTTCAATTTTCGTTGTCCCTCACTTGGCTCTACACCTTCCTTGACAGAAATTCCATTCTATATCAGTCCCCAATATTCTTTTGATCTTATAAAGTTCTCCATAAGCATAGACTAGTGATCGTAATGTCCATCAAAATGTGGTATTGCTGGTTGTACAAAGTTATTGCTTTCTGTCGTCATTCTTTGTATCAATCTTCTTCTTGATTGCTTATCTTCTTTATCTTTCTTTCTCTCTTTCTATATAAATTGCAGTTTCTTAGGACTCTTATTTTGTTTTAAAGTGGCTGTGATACCATGTTGTAAATCACACGTTTATTCATTGTATGACCTGTGGCTTATATACAAACATGAATACTAATAGAATATTAACTAACAATTTGCAAGTTAGCTAACTTTATCATCACGCTAACTACTCTACAACTAACAAACATCAGTAACTAACTGATATCCTTCAACAGTCCTTCCAGTGAATTAAGATGTCCACCCCTATGATTTCTTTTTTTCTTGAGTCGTCGATCTAAAATTCCTTCAGGTTCGGGAGTCAACGTTCCATCTACCATCCATTATTATTGGTAGTCCAGGGTTAGGGTTTACCCGATCCCCAACCTTTTTAAGACAAGATACATGGAATACTGGGTAGATCTTTGATTCCTTGGGTAGATCTAGTTTGTAGGTGATGGTGTCAATCCTCTGGATGACTTGAAATGGCCCGAAGTGCCTCAGTGCAAGCTTCAAGTTCTTTCTCACGAAGACGGTCACCTGCTGGTAAGGCCTTAATCTCAAGTATAACTAGTCTTTAACTTCATATTCTCTTTCAGTTCTCTTTTTGTTTGCATAATTCTTCATCCTCATATGTGCTTATCGCAGGTTCTCTCGTGCTAAGGCAAGGATGTGTTCTCTATTTCTCAACTCATCATCCACCACTTGCACAGTCGTGGTTCCTGGCTCGTAAAGGAGAAGATGTGGGGGGGCTCGCCCATAAACCATTTCAAACAGGGTGAACCCAATCGATGAGTGCTTAGATGTATTGTATGCCCATTCGGTCATGGCTAACCAGTTAACCCAATCTTTTGGCCGATCACTGGCAAAACACTTCAGGTATCCTTTTAACCATTTATTTATGACTTCTATTTGACCGTCGGTTTGGGGATGATAGAATGAACTCATGAGTAGTTTAGTCCCACTTATTTGAAAAATCTCTTGCCAAAATTTGCTTGTAAACAATTCATCATGGTCACTGACTATACTGTGAGGCATTCCGTGTAATTTGAATATATTATCCATGAATATTTTGGCAATTGTTGCTACTATGTATGGATGTACCATTGGTAAGAAATGACAATATTTGCTGAATCTATCCACCATTACCAGTATTACATTGTACCCTTTAGACATGGATAAGCCATCAATGAAATCCATGCTAATGTCCACCCATACCTGACTTGTTATTTGCAGAGGTTGTAATAACCCCATTAGTTTTAAATTTTCTATTTTATTCCTCTAGCATACCTCATATTCCTTGATGAAGTGTATGATGTGTTTCCTTATGCCATGCCAAAAGAATTCCTTTTTGAGTCTTGAGTATGTCCTCTTATAGGGTTGTTGTGGAAATATAACATGACTTACTCTTGCTACTCCCTCAGGGTTCACAAGTGAATCCCCTCCTTGTAAAATAGAAACCCTCCCCTGAATTGGTACTTGAGGGAGTCTAGTTTACCTGAATGGTATTGACTGATTAAGTCTTTCAACTGGAGATTTTGATCATAGGTTTGGGAGAAAATCTCCCACCACTGGACATTAACCAAGCTGATAGCTTTGGCTTGTCCTTGAGAAGTCTCCAAATCAGTGATTGCTCTGTCTTCCTGGGATGGCATTCGAGATAGGGCTTTTTTTGCCTTGTTTTCCTTGCCACTCTTGTACTTCACAACAAAGTCAAACCCTAGTTATTTTGTTATTCATCTTTGTTGGAAGGGGTGCCCATCTTTTGCTCCAGAAGGTGCTTCAAAGCTTGTTGGTCAGTTTTGATCACAAATTTGTGTTCTAACAGGTAGTGTCTCCATTTTTGTATTGCTAATACAAGTGCTAAGAATTCTTTTTTGTAAATGAACAAAAATAAGTTCTTACCCTTCAAAGCCCGGCTGAGATAAGCTATAGACCTCCCTTCATGCATTAAGATAGCTCCTAGGGCATCCTTTAAGGCATCACATTCCATAATAAATTTTTTGGAAAAATCTGGTGTAGCCAGAACTGGTGGAGTCACCATTGCTACCTTTAGGGCATTGAAAGCTTGGGTTACCTCTTCACTCCACTGAAATGAATTTTTCTTGAGTAATGCAGTGAGGGAAACTGCTACATTTTCATAACCCTTCACAAACCTTTTGTAGTAACCTATCAAACCCAAGAATCCCCTTAAGAACTTAGGTTTTTAGGTTCAGGCCACTCTAGCATGGCTGCAATCTTTGTTGGATCTGCTTAGACTCTTTCTTTCGAAATGATATGCCTTAGGTACCTCCACTTCTTAGCACCCAAAGACACACTTGGAAAGCTTAGCATACAACAGGTGTTGAGTTAAAACCCTTAGGACAGTTTCCAAATGCTTGTTGTGCTCTCCTATTGTTTTACTATACACAAGAATATCATAAAAAAACTAGGACAAATCTCTTAAGGTAAGCTCTGAAAATTTCATTCATCAACCCTTGAAAGGTTGATGGGGCATTAATGAGCCCAAAAGGCATTACTAGGAACTCATATTGCCCTTCATGTGTACAAAAAGTAGTCTTAGGTATGTCCTCAAACTTCATTCTAATTTGGTGATAGCCTGACCTCAAATCAAGCTTAAAAAATCATTTTGCACCATCAATTCAGTTATATTAGGGATGGAAAACTTAGTTTTGATGGTGTCTTTGTTGAGGGCTTTATAATCAATGCACATGCGCCAACTGCCATCTGCCTTTCTCACCAACAGAACAGGGAAAAATATGGACTTTGATTGTTTTGAATGATTCCGTTCTTCAATACTTCTTTGACTAACTTCTATATTTCTTCTTTTTGGTAGTAGGGATATCAGTAAGGCCTAGTGTTTGTGGGTGTGGCTGTTGCATGAAGCTGTATCTAGTGGTCATGACTCCGGGGAGGGGGCAACCTATTTGGTCCATCGAACACTGTTTTGAATCCATCAAAAATAGCTTGTATGACTGGTTTAATCGTTGCTTCCCTTGAATTTGTAGTGACCTACATCAATTGCAACGAGATGCCTTTTCCTTTTGTTAGGGTGACCTTACTGAGGTTGGATTCTTATTCTACTGCCTGTTTTGGCTTCTTCAACCCTTGCAAGGTAAGTTCTCTTCCACCCATAATAAAACTCATGCTTAATTCTACAACGATCCATTGGATTGTTCCTAAACTTCTCAACCAGTCGACCCCCAGTACCACATCACACACCCCTAGGGTAAGTACGAGCAAATTGGTTATGATATTACATTCCTGCATCGTTAGCTTTACTACTTTACAGTAACCAGGGCAGGGAAGGGTATCCCTATTGGCCACCTAAACTGCCATTCGGCTTCCCTCCACTAGCAATTTCTCCCTTCTAGCCACCTTAACATCAATGAAATTGTGTACTCCCAGTGTCAATAAGAACAATGACTGGGCATCTTCCAATTTTCCCCACTATCCTCATGGTTTTGGGGATGGTGCTTCAATAATGGCATGCAGTGATATACCCAACAGCTCAGCTTGCAAATCCCTAGGTATGATTTCTGTAGATTATGTATTGAAACTCTCTTCTCCTTCTTCCTCCTCGAAATCCATTCCTTCTAATAAATATAACCTTGGTTTGTTGCACTTATGGCCTGGTTGGTATCTTTCATCACAACAATAACATTAACCTTTTTCTCGTCTTTCTTGCATCTAATTAGGACTAATTTGTCTGATGGGATAAGGGTTTCTTCTTTGTAAAATAGGGTTGGTTCTTGTAGGTTGTGGAGTTAACAATTTGAGAATTGGATTTGGTGCTAGAATTTTGGCCATGGGGTGGAAGGTATGATTTTTAGGTGAGGATCTAAAGGTAGATGTATAGGAATTGTTTTGGGCTGAACTGTTTCTGTAAGGGTTGTTTTTCCTGTTGACTTCTTCTTGCAGGCGTGCTAACCCAAAGGAAGCAGTAAGGGTGTTCGCTTGAACATGGTGACGATAATTCTTAATTCATCCTTTAGTCCACCTAAAAAGATACTAATACGAAACTCCTCATTTACCCCATTTACTTTGTTGGACAGAATCTCAAATGCTTTTTTATATTCTTATGTGCTTCCTGTCTATTTCAGCTTGGTAAATGCCCCCACTGGATCTTCAAATGTTGTTGGTCCAAATCGGATGCAAAGTGCCTCAAAAAAGTCCTGTTAGGTTGTCACCAGACTAGATTCCTTCAACCAATAATACCAAGTCAATGTTTTGCCTTTCATATGAAAGAGGCAATCTCCATCTTCTGATTTTCTGGAGTTCCAAAATATGTGAAGAATTGTTAAGCCTTCAATATCCATTCCCTGGGATCTCCACCATCAAAGCAAGGAAAATTCAATCGAAGAGATCGAGCTTGAATCCTTCCATTTCCTTCAAACAAAGGGTTAGTATTGCCCCTTGTATTATTGGAAGTTTCTTCCCCTGAATTAAGCTTTGTTGTAATCTGTGTTAAGTCTTCATAACTAGATGTTAAATTGTTGAGTTGTTATAGTATGCTTTCCATGAGTAGCCATGCCTGGATTGTTCCTCCTTCAGCACGGTAGTCACTTCTTGCAAGTGATGAACAACGTCAGATAATTGCGATAATCGGGTGCTCTCAGCCATGTCACGGGACCGAAAGCTCTAATACCAATTGTTAGGTGCCTAAGTAATTACTGGAATTTTATATTTATGACAGACAATTTAAGTAAATTCTGGCAATTAAAGGAGCAAAGACCTCCGCAATGAAGTAATCTTCAATTCAGAAATTGCATATCTATTTCATAAATTCTGGGCCATGAATAGGCAATTCCATAATACAATAATAAACAATAACTACTCACTACTTAAATTAACTCCCCATTACCCCCATTGATACATATCACCGATTAAATAAAAGCATACTTAATTAACTAACAGTCCTTGTACTAGAAGTAATTGTAACTCACCCCTAAAGTAAATACTAATTAAATTATGCCCCCCTCTTATAAGAAAAAACCCAAAACGAAAGCTGTCATTTGCGGCGTGTAACACAACTCCGTTCATGTTCTTTAGAGATCTTGTTGTGGAGCAATTACATCTCAATTCATTCTCAAACATAAATCACAAGTTTACATGCTTGATTATAGCCTGAAATATTCATTAAAATGCCATGCAATTAATCATTCAATGCCTAATAGCAAGAGGTTCCGATTTCAAACTTGTTTTTGATGGAGTTCATGCCGTTCCTTGGCTACTTCCAACCCCTTTTCGTCGTCAAGGTCCCGTGAGGAGAAGAAGATTCTCATCTTGTCCCATGAAAGCATACTCGGAACAACCGACCTACAGGGACGACAAAAACCTAGAATTTCTCCATTTTTTCAAAAGCATCCTTGTCTTGTCATTCATGATCACATTACATGGCCAAATTAACTCGATTCTGTCCTTTATCAGATCCAAAACCCAATAGCTGTATCCTTTACACAGGAGCAGTACGCAAATCTTTACAATCCATCGATTCCTCAACTTGTTTTAGGTTATTGAAGCACCGCCTTATCTCATCGTGAAATATTCTTGCAGTGAAACAATTCCACCTGTGAAGGTGACCGGAAAAAGGGAAAGGAGATGGTGTGTGGGCTGAGCAGGAACACCCCACCTTTTTCTTAACATTGCTCTCCATTTCTTGGGCACTTTCACAAGTGGGTCTTAAAATCCCGAAAGTTCGCTTCATGTCATCTGGAAAACGCTTTCCATGGTGAGCTGCCGGTGGCTGTGTACTCCACTTTCCTGCATTTGCACCGACATCTTGTTGCTACTCTACTGTGATAAGCATCCTGTTGATGATGAGATTGGTCATGAAAAAAGTACTGATTAGAAATATATGTTTTAAAATTAATATGAAAATGATTTTAAAATATAAAAAAATTAGTTAAAAATAAAAATTATCTTTTTTTTTTTCAAAACGTCTAACAAGATCGGCTTGTTTGGAACCAGTCTGTTATTTTGAAAAAAATTAATTTTTTTATTTTTAAATAAAAATGTTTTTAGTATTTTTAAATTAGTATGATATATTAATATCAAAAATAATTTTTAAAAAATAATTATTTTAATATATTTTTAAATAAAAAACATAATAAAAAATGGTATTACAAACACCCTCCAAGTAGTGTATTTTGCACCCTCCTTTCAATTTTATTGTAGTTTAATCGGTACTTTTACTATTTCTCTTTTTTCTTTTTTACCACGATGTCATCTCTCAAATCCTTATTTTCATATCATTTGGTCCTTCCATTAATTAGCATCAAAGAACATCACCAACAACAATCGACTATGAATCATATTAGTTAGTGCTTTGTAATAAATAAAAAGTTGAGATTTCAATAAAAAAAAATGATTGTGGTTAATAGAATTGTGTCGTCAATGAGATGACGCTGGATAAGGGGTGCGTATGCTTCAAGTAGGTAAAATTGTTTCAAATTTCAACTCGGATTAAAAGATATGATTGATATTATAAAACTATATATTATTTAAAAACACACTATTTGTATGGAACAAGCAGAATGAACAGAATAAAACCGGAATGTTTCAGATATAATTTTTGAAACGGACCGAGATTCTAAACGAGATAAAATTTAGTATTTATTTTATTTTTTAAACTGAAACGAGATATATCGATAATTCCAAACAAAACGAAACAAAAGAGAACGGAACAACCTTGCGTATAATTACTCTTTTACGGGCAAAGAATTATTGAATGAAATACTTGGAGAAATCTCAATTATTGAGGAAGGTACAATTATTTAATTAGTTGCTAAGCTGGAAGGCGTGGAAAGGATGGTCATTTATATCTCTATATCTAGTGGTGCCTATTTAACATCCCATTTTCAATTTTGTAATCATCCAAAAAGTATTATTCTTCATTTATTATTTGACTCTAGGCTTTAATTCTAGTTTTGAAGATTGGATTTTCTCCACGAGTGGGGAATAGCTGGGGTTTCATCTGTCTGATATCACAATAACCTTTCCTGATCCCAATGGAGATCATTTCCCATGTCATGAGATTTTTTGTTTGTTTCCTGGGAAAAAAGAGGTAACTTTCAGGGCAAGCCCCACTACCATGACATCATTTAATAATTTATTAGTGTGATCTAAATCATAGATGCTTGCTTGAGGTAGTCACCAAGAGTTGAAAACTCCTTTCGGCATCTTCAGTAAAGGTAAACAAAATTCAGAAAAAGCTTACACTACTGACAGTAAACATTCTTCTGCAGTGGACTGCATCAAATTAGATGCACGATGTATTTACAGTTTCTACAATTCTGAGAAGACAAGCTTGGAATTGATCCACGGATAATAATACAAGTTACAGTTTCTTTTCTCTACTCTCTCTCCCTCTCTCTCTCTCTCGCAGACACAGACAGGCTGCAATATTTCAGAATCAAATCATGTCTGAAATTTAATGAATGAGAGCACTATGCATGGCTATATTTCAACCACAGGACATTAAAAGAACATAAAAAAAGAAAAAGAAAATGTGGTTGGAGTGATCTGCAGACGATACTGCTAGCTCCTAGTGCTGTGATAGTAATTGACAGAGATGATGAAAATTGACAGAGATGATGAAATTCAAATGAAATGAAAGAGGTATTACTGTTAGTTGCCGGAAAAAGGATCCAAAAGAAACAGACTCCACATATAAATATATGGAGAGAGATCTGTAATAGGTCCACCATACAGACTGACAGGACCTTAGAAAGCCAAAGCTTACCTGCCCAGAAAGTGAAAGCCTACATTACAGTCTGTGTCGTCGTCTTCTTCTTCTTCTTGATTGTTTGGTAGTGTAGATTATATTATTTTTTATTTTAAAATATTTTAAAATAATATTTTTTAAATTTTTTAAAAAGTTAATTTTGATATTAGCAAATAAAAATATCTAAAAACAAAAAAAAAACAATTAATTTAAAATAAATCTTTTTAAAAAAAAAAAAAAAAAACAGTGACAAACAACCTGAATACCAAACTTTTATATATACAAGAATTAATAGAGAAACCACTTATGCGATTATATCTTAAAGATTGTGTTTAATTATATTTAATATATTCTCAAAAACATACTGGATGTTTAATCTATCTTCCAGTTAGATTTTTGCCATCAAAATTGAAGGATATATACAATAATATATTAGATGCAGATTAGATGGAATTAAATATATTAGAATAAAAAAAAAGAATTTATTCCATTTCCAAAACTCAGTTATATATAAAAAAATAGAATTTATTGTGCATCCAGAAATAGATTACTGAAAATGATAACCATGAGAATCTCTCTGCAAATCATAACAGCTTTAGAAATGTTTGCCGGTGGAGTCTTAGCTGGTTGCTGATGTCTTTTCACTATTCATTCTATGAAGATTCCATTCCTATTTTTTCAAAAATGAAATCTTGAATGACTCCCTTATCCTCATCGCAGGCCATTGATGCATCTTTCTATGATTCACAGGAAAAACGTAGGCTTGTTTATTTCTTTGTTGGTGGGGTGCTATAAAGTAAGATTTTTTGGTTTGACAGACGGACTGGCAGGTAAGATATAACATCCAGCAAACGGCACTGCCACGATGACGTTTTAGTCACTGTAGTTCTCAAAACAAACCAATTGATCCTTCTATTGTCAAACATTCATTAATTAGTCCTCCATTTTAAAACATGGTAATAGCTTTCTGTTGCGATGTTTGGTGTTTGACGCACATTTTTTAAAAAAAAAAAATTATTTTTTAAAAGTTATTTTTAATGTTAGTATATCAAAATTACTTTAAAATATTAAAAAAAAATTATTTAAAAAAATAGCTATAATGTCGATGAGGTGTCATTACTGCAATGCTTTGTTTTCTTCTCAAATTGCCCTGTCAACTCACTAATGTCCATTATCATCACTTACCCCTGCTTCTTTTCCTTCTCGTACCTTCTTCTCTTCCCTTTTTATTGAAAAATTTGTTTTTGTCTTCTTTAGATATATGTAATTTTTTTATTTTTTATTTCGGTTTTTATTATTTAGTTTTAATCCTTTTATTTTTCTGTCATTTTGAGATAATTTTAAATTTTTTTATTTGTATTTATATATCTATACTCTTAGTTTTAACTTTTAAGTTTTATTGTAATTTATCTTTGTATTAAATACACTTTACGTTAAAAAACAGAGAAAGTTCGACTTTGGTGACATGAAATGAGAGTCAAAGTCTCTTTTATGCAAGTATAATGAATCTTTTGTTGTTAGTGATTTGTTATTTTTGTATTTTTTTACATTTGTTTTGTTTATGTGTGGCTTAATCTATTTTTAGTTTTATTTAAAAATAAATTATTTTTTTATTTTATTTTTTAAGATTTTTTCTTCATATTACTATACTAAAAGTATTTCAGAACACTGAGATTTAATTAATTGGAGATTTAAAAAAAAAAACTTAGTTTATATATATATATATATATATATATATTAAGGCGTTAATATTAAACAAATATTAAAATATATAATTATTTTTAAGAGAAAAACCTTAAAAATAATCGTTCTCATTATTTTAAACGCTTTATCCATAATAAAATGAATATATAAAAAAACTAAATAATTGAAAGGGCAAGTCGCTCATATATGTTTTGACCCAATTTTTCTGCCTGTTCTCAGATGTATAACATCATAAAAAAAAAATCTAGGACCATTAATATGTTTTTTACATGTTTAAAAATTTGGTTCTGGTTGCGGCGAAGCACAGGGCAAGTCGCTCATATATGTTTTGACCCAATTTTTCTGCCTGTTTTGTCTAAGTATTGCTTCATATATT
Source organism: Salix caprea (assembly GCA_964035475.1). NCBI lineage: Eukaryota > Viridiplantae > Streptophyta > Magnoliopsida > Malpighiales > Salicaceae > Salix > Salix caprea. Next base: position 5,202,736 of record OZ037754.1, read on the forward strand.
TTTTGTTTACGTGATATTAGATCTGAAATATCTTACATAAAAAAGTTAAGGGATTTAAAACCAATCTCAAAATTAAAAGAATAAGGACCGAAATGAAACCGAAATATATAATCAATTTTCAATTCAAGAACACAATTGAAACAAATCAAAACTTATATAACATAAATCAGGATCATACCAAACAATGAATAGATTAGGGACTGAAATGAAAAAACCATAAATAACAGGGATTGTCATGTAGTTTAGCATGCAAGAGAGAGAAAAGGGGGGAACGATCAACAGACCACCATCACGTCTCCAACCACCGTGGAACGCCATGTGCATCACTATGAGAAAGATGACATGGCGCTGCCTCCGGGGACGCCAGATAAGCATTTTTCACCATCAAAAGTAGCCGCTCGAAGAGTGCATGAGGTCGTATACTGTTGGTGTGTTTGCGAGATGCACCCACAGTATTCAGTAGAAAATTATTTTTTTTAAATAGTAAATTACCTAAACACTCATACAACCAACTCTTGTATTTTATCTTATATGGGGGTATACACGTATTTAAACATTTTCAAAACATGTGAAATGCCCGAAACACCCCACAAACAACTTTTGTGTTTTGTCTTATTTGAGGATAAAAGAGTTATTTTATTGTGCAATGAAAATGTGAAATTACAATGACACTCCGACAACAACTCTTGATTTTTGTCTTATTTAATGGTATTATGGTTATTTTACTATGCACATAAATATAAAAAATCAGAAATACTCCCGAGTCCAAGGCTAAAATTATTGTACACTAAGAGATAAAATAGTAATTTTACTATTACAATCCACGTTAATATGTTTCTATTGCTTCAATATTTTTTTCTACAGAAATATACCGAGTTGATTTAGCTTATAGCATAATTCAATGTAAAAATGTAATTATTATTTTGTTTTTTTTTTAAATGTAAAAATGTTAAGGGTATAATGGTCTTGCTATAAGAGTCTATTAATCATTTCAAAAAGAATATTTCAATCTTTTTATCTTTTAAATACATAATATAATAATTGTATCGCCCTAAAAAGCATTTTTTGTTCAAGACTTACATTGAAGATGATTTGATATTTTAATGTTTTAAATGTATATTTCCTTAAAAGTAAAGAATATATTAAATCATATTTAGGTGTTTTTTTAATTAAAAAAAATCATAAGAGTTTATTTTATTTGTAATAAAAAAGATGGTTGGTGACGATTTGGTCGTTTAATTAATATAAATATTTTTAAAAAATAATTTGTTCATGTATGCAGGGTACACGACAACATACATGACTATGCATTTTAGATAACGCTTTATGATGTCATCCCACCTTCAAGTGTGGAATCCCATAGCGATGTTGGAAGCACCTTGCAGTTATCTTTCTGTTAATGTTGTTGCATGTACGCGCGGGCACGGTGTTTGAGCTCTATAAAGCTTTTCTCTTCCCCTCATTTTTCTCTCTCTTTGCCTTACCAAAATTTAAATGTGTCATTTAATTTGTTTTTTTGGAATTCGATTCTATTTTTTATTTCTATTTTTTTTATTTTTCTTTATTTAATTGACTTTTTCTTCAATTTCCCATCATCATTTTGTTTTTATATCAAATTTGATTCTTATTCTTTAAATTAATTTTTATTATTTTCAATACTTTTCCTATGGAATTTGTTTTTCAATTTCATACTTTAGCATATGATTTCAAATTATTTTTTTTATCAAATATTATCTCATTCTTTTAATTTTTATATCTTTTATTTTAGATCTTTTTATTGCATTTTTTTTTCAATTTCATCCCTTTGTATTTTGATGATTTGGAATTGTTTTTTGTTATATTTTAGTTTTTGGTTTTTATGGGGTTAGTCTCACGCTCATGACTAGATTCAAGAGTTTTGAAGGTTAACACAAGTTGATTTTGATATTCTTTTATTAGATTCTTTTTAAAAAAAAAATTTAATTTTATCCTTCAGTATTTGATTTATCGAGAATTGATTTTTTTTTTTTCAATCTTTTTTCTATAAGATTATTCTAATTTTGTGCTCATAATTGTGGGGTTAGCAATATAACTTGGAATGACTCAAATTTTTTAATTGTTTTTTTTTTTAATTATGTTCTTTAATATTAGAATGTTTGATAATTAAATTTTATATTTTTATTTTGTTTGTTTTTTATAAGATTGTTATGGTATCACAACTAAATCGCAAATTTGACATACTAACCTCGATATGCTCAAGTCAAGTTTTTTTAACCTTATTTTATATTGTTATTCTTTTGTCAATTTATTTATTGTAATTTCATTTTTTATTATATTATTTAAATGAATCAAGTTTAAAAATAATCGAGTCACTGACTTGTTTTTTTTTTAAAATACTTACATCACCTTAGCATAAAAAAAACTTTGTGTCGGTATAAAGTGTCTCGCGACACTTATGTAGATATAGTTTGACATCATAACAATAGTTAATTTTTATTTGAAAATATATTAAAATAATATATTTTTTTATTTTTTAAAATTTAAACAAAAAGTTAAATTTTTTCTTAAAAAACAATCATATCAGAAAATGTATGTATGGAAAAATAAAATCATAGTTGAATTATTGCATTCAAGGAATAAAGGTTTCTCTACTGCTTCTGCAACAAGAATCTTTCTCTTTCCCTTTTTTAATGGCCATCCATTACTTTAGATTTCCAAAAGAAGCTCATGAAATAAATAACAGCAAAATAATGCACTTAAAGAGAGATTGTTAGTGTTCTTTAATTGATCTTGATAGTAAAAGAGAAAAAGAAGAAGAAGAAGACAGAGTTGTATTAATTACCAGGTCACCTGCGCATGGATGATTTTGTGGTTCTTACAAGTTTTCTTGAACCCGTGTCGCTCAATTGTCTTTGCATGTAGAGAGAAAAGGTGTGTCAGTAGGATTTAGAGTACCCTCATTGACATGTCAATGAGTGTATGGTGGTTGAGCTTTTGGAGTTGAAGTGGGTGGTCTTTAGAGACAGTGATGTAACATTTGAGGCTTCTGGAATTTCTCTCTTTTAAGGATTGAAAGTAGGTTGTTTAGTTAGGTTATTGAATGTTGTCATCAAGTGTGAAATGCAAGTAAATGTGCCTAGTCTGAACTGGCTTCGAGCCATTTTTTAAGATTAAATTTTGTCCTGATTATGCAGATTTCTTGGAGTTTGTTGAGGGTGTATCTTCACTTTAAAGTCATAATCCTCCATTAATCAGTTTTAATTGACCTTTTTTCCCTACAGGGCTTAAGAAAAACTCGTGGGTTTGGATTCGTTTCATCTTAGATTTTGTTCTTGATGAATTTTAGAGGGATGGAATGAGTACAAGTTTGCAGATCATTTCAGAAGCTTCTTCACTCCCAGTTTGAGCTCAGAAAGGATCAAACTGGTTTGCCTAACCACTCTGTGAGGTAACCTTTTCCATTGAAATTTGAACATGCGCTGTTATATGCTTCATTGCTGTGATAATAGTCAAAATTATCTGACTTTTGTTGCTGTTGTTTCCTGAAAACAGAGTAAGTATCTATAAATTGTTAGCAGTGAAAGGCTAATTGGAGTTTTTATATTTCCATGATCTGCTATGAATAGTGGTTTGCATTTGTTCTATTTTGGTCTTGCATCAATAGTTGGAGATCTAAGCAACCTGCTGTTTTTCATTGCAATTTTGCAGCTGATGCTCATTTCCTTTTCCTTGAGAACTCTGCAATATCTTCTATGCTTTACCCGTGCGCTGATTCTTTGTATACAACAAATGGCGGAGGCATTTCGATATTCCGCAATTCTACTTTGCGTTGTCCTTGTGCTTTTAATTGGTTGTTCGGAGCAATTACAATCCTCCCAGGGTGAAACCCTTTTGAGAATTCAGCGGCTTTTGAACTATCCATCTTCTCTGAGCAGTTGGAATAGCTCCATGGACTTCTGCAACAGCGAACCAAATGCATCTGTAACTGTAGTGTGCTATGAGAAAAGCATAACGCAGCTGCATATTGTCGGCAACAAGGGAACTCCTCGTTTGCCCGGAGACTTTTCAATCGATTCATTTGTCACAACACTTGTCGGTCTGCCGAGTTTGAAAGTCCTGACATTGGTTGCTCTAGGTTTATGGGGTCCCTTGCCTGATAAAATTGCGCGGTTGTCTTCGTTGGAAATACTTAATGTGAGCTCAAATTTCCTATACGAGGCTATCCCTCGAGAGCTTTCATCATTATCTTCCATCCAGTCACTGGGACTTGATGATAACATGTTTGCTGGTGAGGTGCCAAACTGGATTGGTTCGCTTCAGGTTTTGTCTGTCTTGAGTCTCAGGAAGAACATGCTCAATGGTTCATTGCCGGATTCGTTGAGTAATTTGGAAAATCTTAGAGTTCTAGCACTTTCACACAACTACTTCCAAGGAGAAGTTCCTGACCTTGGCAGTTTGAGAAACCTTCAAGTGCTTGACTTGGAAGATAATGCTTTTGGACCCCAGTTTCCTAAGCTTGGAAACAAATTGGTGTCTCTTGTGTTGAGCAAGAACAAGTTCAGGGATGGCCTCCCTGCTGGAGTGACCTCCTACTATCAACTTCAAAGGCTAGATCTCTCGAATAATACATTTGTGGGACCATTTCCACAATCATTATTGTCATTGCCTTCAGTAACTTACTTGAACATTGCAGATAACAAGTTTACAGGAATGCTTTCCGAAAACCAGTCTTGCAGTGCTGACCTTGAGTTTGTGGATTTGTCCTCAAATCTTATGACTGGACGCATGCCGAATTGTCTTCTGCAAGGCTCCAAGAAAAAGGCCTTGTATGCTGGAAACTGCCTCGATACTGGTGATCAAAACCAACATCCTATTTCCATTTGTCGTAATGAAGCATTAGCTGTTGGGATTTTGTCACAGCAAAAGAAGAGGAAACCTTCTAGAACAATCATTGCAATCAGTGTAATGGGAGGGATTGTTGGAGGAGTTGCCCTTGTTGGTTTGATTTACTTGGCCGTGATAAAAGTGAAATCCGGGAAGACAATCAAGAAATCAACAACTAGAGTGATTGCAGAGAACGCATCAATAGGGTACCCTTCAAAGCTGCTCTCGGATGCAAGTAAGTTTTTGTCTCTTCTTGTGCTTTATGACTCTGTCTCCTGTATGTGGCCATACATTTTCAAGGTTTTGAGCATCGTGTATGCATAGAAGCAGAATCCAAGAGTTCTGCCGGATAATAGGGAATTGTAAAGTCTAAAAGAAAATGAAATGATGGCTGCTCAGCAAATCTGCATTTAGGATATCCCCAAATAAGCACAGTCAAGTGAATCCCTTGTCAAATTTATGAAATTCAGGTGATGAGAATCTTCTTATTATCATAAAAAGAATGCCTTAATCCTCACTGCAGTTGTTTGATGATTTTTGTTTATTGGTCAAAATTGATTCGTTTAAGAGAGGGCTATACATACAGTTTGATGACAGATTTTCAGGCAGCCCATCCAGAAGTGTTCACTTGAAAAATTCAAGCTGTTCAGGCTATAAAGAATACACATAATATTACTAACAAGAAGAACAGAAAACCTTACAGTTCTTTTTTGATTTTTGGCGAAAAATGAAGGGTATATTTCTCAAACAATGAAGCTAGGAGCACTTGGCCTTCCAGCATATCGTACCTTCTCACTAGAAGAGCTAGAGGAGGCCACAAACAATTTCAACACATCTGCTTTCATGGGTGATCGTTCTCAAGGGCAGGTAATGCAAATCTGCTGTAACATATACATTTGCATTTCATTCAGATTGAATTATTCTGTGATACTCTCATAGTTTCATACAAAACGAGCTTTCTCAAATTCTTTCAGAATTCGAGGTTAGCAAAGTTTTTCAAGTGCATGCCAACGGGAATTTCCTTGATCAACTCAGCACACAATTCACAAATGGTTGCGGAAAAAAATGAATCCCTTGATTGTTTGGGAAGATAGTCTGCTTTTTCTTCAACAAGTTGTTTCTCTTGCTCTCTTATGATTGTTTCATAGGAGGAACTTTTCATCAAATTGCACGTTAGAAAATCCCCTCCCTAGTTTCAGTGCTGTTAACCAAGAATTTGAGCTCCTGATAATCCGGACTATCTGTCTGTGCTTTCAGATATACAGGGGCCGGCTTAAGGATGGTTCCTTTGTCGTCATCAGATGCTTGAAAATGAAACGAAGTCATGGTACCCATAACTTCATGCAACATATAGAGCTCATTTCAAAACTCAGACATCGACATTTGGTCAGTGCTCTTGGACACGGCTTTGAGTACTACTTGGATGATTCCAGTGTCAGCAGAATATTTCTAGTTTTCGAATATGTACCAAGCGGCACGCTAAGAAGCTGGATCTCTGGTAATCCATTAATTTTCTCATTTACTCTCTTGGATGGAGAACATACTGGTAGTGCTGTGACTTTCTATATGAGTTAACCGTTTGCTCAAAATCACAGTATGAGGAACCCAAAAATGTCACAGGATAGTTCCAACAGGGTGTTATTTTGTGTCCTCCATCTAGAATTTTAGTAGGTTCATACTGCTGTCTCTGTTGGAATTCAATACAAATTGTTTTTTTTGTTTTTGCAGGAGGACATGCCAGGCAAAAAATTCATTGGACACACCGTATAGCTGCTGCAATAGGTGTAGCAAAGGGCATCCAATTTTTGCATACAGGGATTGTGCCTGGTGTATATTCAAATAATCTAAAAATAACAGATGTTTTGTTGGATCAGAATCTTATTGCAAAAATTAGCAGCTATAACCTGCCCTTGTTAGCAGAAAACGGGGGAATGGTATTTTATTCTCCCCTTCATGAAGGCAGTATGCTCTTTTCCATTGAGCAATACATAGGAGCTGATACATGACATATTCATTGTTTCAGGTTGGCCATGGAGCATCATCTGGTGCATCCAAAGATCCTAGCCTTAGCGCAAGGTTAGTTCTCACTGCTAACTGTTAAAAATGTTTGAGCATGTTATTTGCTCGCATACTTTGGTAGTTCAACAGAGATAAAACACATAGGCATTATCATGGATTAATGCATCTATAATTCCGTTAGTCTGTTGATCTGGAATATATCAGGAAGCTAAACACTCCAGAGTCGTCAGTATTATGTTTCAAGGAACCATCTCACCTAAAAGCTTAAGCTCTTAGGTGAGATGGTTCCTTATCATGGTATCAGAACCTTGTTGACCCAGCGGTTACGAGTTCCAATCTCACCATCTCCATTCTATTTGATAAAAATCAAGCACAAGGTTGTGTGGGCTTGTGCAAGTTTCAAGCCCAAAGAGCTTTTGCTTGAGGAGTGTGTTAGGGAATAATATAAATTATATTTTGGGGTCTCACCTAATAGCTTAAGCTCTTAGGTAAGATGGTTTCTTAACAGAGAACTTTTTCGTTGAATGTTCCTCTTGAACAGGAAAAATCAAGACGAGAAGGTTGATGTTTATGACTTCGGATTAATATTGCTCGAAATCCTTGTGGGGAGATCATTGACATCTGGGAATGATGTAGATGCTCTACAAGATCAGGTGATTGTTATTTTTCTTTGGTTTTTACATTCAGTCCGCAGAGAAACCTTGTCCAACTCCTTTTCTCCTCATCATTAGAAGAGTCAATGAACACTTCCTAGTACCAGATTCCTGACAATGAGATCCAAAGCTTCTCTTCCTGTCTTTTTCCGTCTGTAGATTTTCTCTCAGTTCAATAGGTCTGCTTGAAAATTATGCAGCTGCAGGCAAGTATTTCAAGTGACGATGCTGCTCGAAGGAGCTTGGTTGATCCAGCGGTGAGAAGGGTATGCTCTTATCAATCACTAAAAACAACGATGGAGATCTGCGTCAGGTGTCTGCTTAAGAATCCTGCAGAAAGACCTTCAATCGAGGATATTCTGTGGAACTTGCAGTTTGCTGCTCAAGTTCAGGATCCCTGGCGGGGAGACTCTCAGAGCAGTGAAGGGTCTCCAGTCACTCCTACCCAGCAACCGCAATTACATATTACCATGCATAAGCAGTAACATTTAGGGTTCTTACAATTTCCCCCATAATAAATCGTAGTTCCTATTTTACTTCATGGTACGGGCATGTCCTATGATATGCGAATGTAGTAATGAAATTTCGGTCTGTATATGATGCATCCTCAAAGGCTAGCTCCTTTCCTCCCCGACAGAACCTCGTTGGTCATTAGTTTTATTTATTTATTTTATTCTCGCAATAATATGAATACTCATATCCCCTGTCATCCAAGTTACATAATCATAACAGCTGACATTGTAATGCAGAAAACGATCTATAAAAGGATTGATAGTTTTTCATATCTCAAAGATGCTGCCTGCTGGAGGTTAAACGAAGCAATATTAATGAAAATTAAAGTTTTCACAGCTGCTTTTCAGACTTGGCAATCGTTACATCCCGACTGTTTCAGCAAGCATCATTGAAGGGTTTATCTCCCCTCCATCAAATTTTTCTTAACATTCACTTTTTAGATTGCTGCTTCCCTCCCTCGGGGAACAAGCCCTTCATTCAATCAAAAAATAAAATAAAAAATTACATTTTCCCTTGTGTAATCAATTTTCCAGGAAAGAAAGAATACAGGATTACAGACGCAAGTTTTCTGTTAATCTTTATCGAAAAAAGCTTCAGATTTACATATAGAGGGAGTTTAACAGATGAAGCTTGAAAGTAAAAGCTCAGGATGGACTTAAAATCTGAAACACGTGCATTTGATACACTGAGGTAGCTACAGCATTGATTCAGAACAAATTGAGGATCCAATCAATACGCAGTTAGCAGCTTTTTTCACGTTCTGGAGAGCTGTAACACACGCTTGATCATGGCCTGCTGGTAAAAGTAGACCACACATGCACGCATTGTATTCTTATGCTCATTGGCCACCCTCCTTTTCTAGTACCGTGGTGGGAAATATCACAGCACCAGCTGAGCATATATTGAGGTCAAAAGAAGTGGGCATCACCTAGAAAGGCATCGAGACTCTTTTGATTTACCCTCAAACAACTGCAATCTTCGGACCACCCTCAAGCTATTGCAGCTCGTGATTGAATTCACCACTCTGCTGGGAAATAAATTAACAAAGCCTCAGCTGCGTGGAAAAACTACTGTATCCAGGCCTTTATTAATTACTATGGATTATAAATTGACGGTTTTGCCGCCAAAGATATCACACAGAGACAGAGCTGTTTTTTAAGGGTGAAATAGTATTTTTCTAAGGTTTATCTGCTATTTTAGAATTGGGTGAGGTATCTCAGTTTTTTTTTTTCATTATTTTTTGTATAATAAAATTTCTTGGTTACGCTTGAAAAGAAAACAAAAAACTTTGATCAAAGGGCTTTTCATTACTTTCTTTTGCTATGCACAACGTAACTATTCTACTACCCTTTGAAATATATAAATAAAATCCTAAGCTTGGCTTTAGGGGCATATTAGTGATTTCACATTAGTTTTTTCCGATTATCATGTGGTCAAGTAGTTTGATTAACGAATAAATAATAAAAAGACAGTTGGTGGTGTATTCGTAAAATATATTAATCCAATGATAAGGGCGATAAGAGCATATATGTATATATAAACCTCTCAGGCCTCCTGTCAGATTGGATCAGGAAAAGACAGAGCATGGATTATTCAGGCAACAGGGCACCTCCTGCAACCTAAACACAACAACATAACTCGTGTGCTAAAAAACTCTCCCCGATGCAAGAGTCCCTGCCACAAACCGACAAGTTCAACACTTGCATTTTCCTACTTCAGAATCGAAAACGTGAGAGAGTCTACTGAACAACCATTCAGGATTTCTGAATTCCAGTCCCCAGATGGCAGCGGGACTTGTGCTTTTCGAATAATAAAAAAACAGTATGGAAACATAACAGCTGAACATGAAGATTTATTTTCTTAATTTCTTTTCTGATAAACAAATTATTTGATTGTGCTTACAAACTAAAAGCTGGAACCAACTGCTGATGATTTACTGACCGATCGATACTTAGCCTGCTTATGGATTGATTTCTCATCAGCTATTGACTGTGAAGTGCACCAGCATCAAGCAGCAGATCATCAAATAGAACTCTATAAATACGCAAGGCATCCATCTGACAAACTTGCAAGCGAACTCCCGAAGGATCAAGTTTCTACGAGCCATTCATAGCGTTTGAATTTTATATTAAAAATTACAAAGGATAGCTTCCTTAAAACCATCTCAAGGAGGAGCAAGGTTCAACTCCAAAAGCAGATATTTGACACCACTACAAACAGCACTTCCTATGCACATGATACAGAGAGGGGTAAGGACCCTTACACGATAGATGATCAAAGAAGATCCAGGAAAAAAATTTCCAGAAAATCAACAACTTCCAGTCAAGTTGGTCTAACAGACAAAATAAATCATCCAAAGAGATTCCTCCATTACAGAGCACAGCTTTCTGATATGGACCTCAGTCAGCAGTCCAGCTCTGCTCCACAATTTCACGAACTCTGCGATTGTATTCCCGCTTATTCTCACTGAACATGCGAGCAGCTTCAGAGTTTGCTGGGGAATTTGGGTTAGGATCACAGAGCAGGGACTGGCAAAAATACAGAAGAATCTTTTGTTAGTATTTACTACATCACTTGAGAAACTTTCAACAAAATATCAGAAGAGACAATAAAATCACCGGAAATTTGCATGCAATCACATCATATACCATATCAACAAATGTGGGAGAGCCCATAAGAGAAACCAAATTACATCAAACAGATAAAATTACAAATGAAGGCCATTAATTATCCTTTTGTCCTGATAAAATAGATTCGCAAATGCAATCAACATTTTTTTTTCCCATTAACTGGTGCTCATCAGTTCCAAGTCAGCAACCATAGTGAGAGGAGAAATTAAAAAAATAGAGGCTTATTATACATGTAAGAAATAAGGATATTAAAGGACTTGAACAAATGCTTAATTTTTACTGTCATTCAAAACAATCTTGTCAACCTAGAACTGAAAATTGGTGTCCATCATCGTAACAGTGTCATAAAGGGAAGATCATGGGTTCCTACAATGAATCAAACAAGCCAATCTTCTTTTGAAAATAAATCAAGATGCTAACAGATTTTGTAAAAGAAAACTAAAAAATGTCAAGGCTCCTCAAATAGAAAAGGTTTGGGGTGAGATTATTTGAATTAATCAACTGAAAAATATATATGCTCAAGTTTATGAGCCTGTGCATGTTAATTAACAATCCAAAGAGCCGCAAATAATAAGATGTGAAAGGACAGCAATTTAAAACTGATGCAAAAGGTTTGGGCACTGCATTCCTTTTTGAAGCCTTCAATATTTTTTTACCAAAACTATTACGAAACCATGTCAGAACACCAACACCCCTTGTAGCATGGTAAATCCTAAAACCTTCATTTTCCAAGCCCAAACTCAAACCCTTGCACTCAAACCCATCACCGCTCACAGAATTAGTATTGTGGTGTTTAGTTTTCTTTGGAAATACATTTAAAAATTGTTGAAACCAACATTTCATGTCACCAGTCTACTTGGACTCTGTACTGAATCTATGATAGCCCAGACCATGGTCACTTCCAAGTTAGAACCATGAAAAATGTAGGTGTAACATAGTGCAATCAGCTTGCATATAATCCAGGAAGCCAGGTGATGCAAGTATTTACTGGTCAAAGTTTTCCACTATTAATGCTTCTTAATTGCATTCAAAGCGGACAAATCTAGAATATACATCTGCACTAAGCGACAACCATGAAAGTTGACTCTTTCATCATTCATAACAAACTTTCAGCACATATCAATGAAACAGAAGGGAAACTTTGACCAATATGAGGGGAATCTATGAAAGCAAAGTAATGGCCATTATCTGCTGATTGTTCCTTTTATGAAAATTCTTGAAGAGATGACCTCAACACCCCATCCTTCAATTTTTTTTCTTTTCAAGTAGCTGTAATTAAGACTCATGGATTGTAATTCAAACCCTGAGACTTACTATCTAGAAATTGTCCAAGATTTCTCAACAGATAGTAACGCAGATGTTGCCTATGGGTTCTCAATCATAAAAGTTGGCCACGTGAATTGAGATAGTTAAACACAATGTGCAAAGCAACTAAAGAGCACAAATACCAATTCTTTAATACCAATGTAAAAAAGAAACAAGCTGTGCAAAGTCAAACCTGGATGGAAGTTAGTATAGCAGCAACATCATATATGGGACTCCACTGATTTTGTAAAATGTCTAAGCATATACTTCCATCTGCATAAACTGGTGATACCAATAAAACAAAGTCAGACAATCGGCAATCCTCCAAAATAAGTAGACAATCTTTACAGAGAAAAATCACATGGTAGTTAATCCCAAAAAAGTAAGAGAAAAATACTTGTAAAAAGAAACTATACAAGGAACCAGTTCACTAATTTGCTGAGCGCAAGTAAATACAAGTAAGAAATCAACATACTGTTTGGATGAAACATCCGAGAAACAAAGCGGACTGTTGGAGGTTTATTTGGATAATCCTCTGAGAATTGAAGAGTCAACTTAAACGTCCCTGAAGAAGTTTGAGAAAAAGTTAAGACACCATAAAAATATGGTATAATGGACACGGAATTCACATCAAATAAACTTTGGACACAACACCATAAGCTTTTAAGCAACACTCAAATTGCAAATATTAAGCACACACGTACATACATATGTATCCAAGGGCCAACAATGGCCACATCCAAGAAGCCATTAATTGCAGTAAACACACCCGATAATGAAAAAAAATCCAATCACAACCTCTTCACATCTGCTTAATCATACACGCATAAAAAATCCATATTGACACACATGTCTAAAACTCGTGAATCAAGAGGGATGAGTAGCTTTCAGACTGACTTCCCCTAATTTCCAATCGCCCAACTATACAGCCAAGAATATTTACATAATTTCCAGAAGCTATTAGTTTCCGGTAATCCAGATCAATACTTTTTTAGCAATCATGATCTAAAGGGTGATTGTACCTTTTCAGTGTATACCATTTAGATTATGATTGAGACTCTAAAAATTGCAGGAATTAAATCTGCCCAATTAAAATAAATTAATAAAAAATCAACCATAATCCATCATTCAATAACACTAAAAACAACAAATAAATTTGTAAAGAGTGATAAGAAAACTGACGAAAAAGCAAGAATCAAAATTACCCACCTCCATCCCAAGGAGTATCATCAGGTCTACAAAAACCAAAAACAGAAATTAGAAATCAAACAATAGAAAAGAAGAAGGAAGGAAAGAAAGAAAGAAAAGGGTACCCAAAAATAACAGCGTTCCAAAGCATGATGTTGTTGTCTTGTGGGGCCCCACTTATACCAGCAGGTGGATCCTGCTGAAGCCTCTTGAAATCCCTCATCAACCTCTTCCTTGCTGGGGTTGACATCTTTCTCTCTGTTTCTTGTTCTTGTTTGTTGTTTTCCTTTCAAGAATTAGAATAGAGAGAGAGAGAGAGAGATCTGATAATGACGATGATGTGAGGAAATCTATCAAAGATACATGAGAGGAGGAGGAGGAGGAGGAGGGTTTGCTTTTCTTTTTTCTTTATTTGTGGGGTGTGTTCTTGACTTGCGTGCCTCACGAAACAAGGGTCTTAAAGCTCGTCCAAGATTGATTCATGTGTTGTCATTTCAACACCTCCACAACTTCTTTTTCAATTATATTCTTGATTTTTATTTACCTTTTAATTTTCTTAAATTATACTTGTTGTTTTTTCAAAATTGATAAATTAGAGCTAAAATCGCCTGTCTATCAGATTTAAGGTTTTGCAATAAAATAAAATAAACACGAGTACTTAATTTTAAAAATAATCACGATCCAAGTTAATAAAATCCATTATGATAATATAATAATAATAATAATAATAATAGAGCCAGAATCATAAATCAGCAAAAGATCGATTAGAAAGATTAGATGATGATAATTAATAATTAAGTCTTAAGTATTTATAATAATATAAACTATAGAAACTAATGATAAAATGCAAAGTAGATATCCTATATTTTCAGTATACAAATTCCATCTTCTTCGTCTCTTTTTATTATTCTCAAAATGTATCCTATTTTTTCCCCTTATAGCATACTTTTAATTATTGTTTCAATTTTCATGGAACTTGTAATTACTCAAAAATTATAATTAAAATGCAAAAAAAAAAAAAAGAAGGTCGTTCATATCCTTGCAAATAAAATGCAAATTGATTTTTATCTTAACTTGGATGAATATAGGTTTAATTTCTTGATATTCATATACTATATAAAAAACATTTAAATATATATAAATTACTTATTAGTTTTTTTTTATATTCAATGGTCTAATATTCATTCAATTCAAATTAAAGGCATTTGAAATTGCATTTCAAAAAAAAAATATTTTTTATTTTAAATTCATTTGTTTTAATGTTTTAAAATTATTTTCACTTGATAATGTTAAAAATAATTTTTTTAAATAAAAAATAATTTAAAAAAATAACCACAACAACACTCCAAACAAACATTAAATTAAATTATAATTCATGTAGAATCTTCTCAAGAAAATAATGGGAGAAGCATCTTTCGCATCATTCCAAAAAACAAAAAAAAAAATCAAGAACAAGTGGATGGATATAAACATAATTATATATGAGCCATCAGAATCTGCAGTTCTCTTCTGCTGCAGTAGAAAAGATTCGCGTCGTCCTTCCGCAGACAAAAAACAATTTATGCAGTTCTCTTTTTATTATCATTAATACTGTACACGTGAAAGACAAAAATAATGTGCATGCATTAAGAAAATAAATAAAAAGCATAAGAGCCAAAGGTTAATAATAAATGGAGAATATTCCTTTGAAATAATATAAAAATCATTTATTTCTTCATAAAATAATGAGAAAATAATTGTGAACACGTGGCTAAGGACCCTACCTTTATTGTATTTCGGCTTTATCCGTGTGTGTGTGTGTAGTAGTAGCAGAAGATCATACCAAATACTCAGATGAGTTCGGGAGTTAAAATGGCAAGTGCATTGTATCCAACAATGTCTATCTTGACACGTGCGAGACATCAATTAATCAGCACTTATGATTTGCTTTGATTGACTTCATGTGGGGGTGCCAAGGAGAAAATCAGGCACTTGTTTAGCATTTAGTTTTTCAAATAAATAAATAAATTTCATTGATTTATGACACATTAGGGGTTTACAATTGAAAATCAGGAACTTGTTTTTTCATAAAATGAACAATTCGAATAAAAAATAATAAAATATTAAAACTATACTTCATTTTATTGATCAAATATTTTGCAATAAAAGTTTACATGATATTTTCAATTAGACCCATAAAACTAATTGACTATAGCATATATAGAAAACAACCTTTTTTTAAAACCAAACAATTAAATATTAGTGATTTTTAATCACTAAGACCTAAAACAACCTTTTTTTGAACAAATATGATTTAGCCACTACATACGAGCTTCACTATAAATTGCAAAAAAATAATAAAATAAAAAAATGAATATTAAGAAACAAATTCTAAGACTTGAATTACTAGTTCAATACATAATTTAAATAATATTATAAAAACAATAAAAAGAACCCAACCTGAGTTTACCAGGATTACCAAACAACTCAATATTGAACGGGGAAAACATAATATAAAAACAACAAAAAAACTTGACTATGAACTTAAGATTGAGAGTTTAACTCTCAAGTTTTGTGATTATAAACATAAAATTGAGATAATATCATAAAAATTACAGGATTTTTTTTAAATTATCAATTATTTATAGATTAAAATAGAAAATGATAACTCCATAAAAACAAAAAAAAAATAAAGTTCAACATCTAACAAATAAAATATTGAACGATAAAAGTTTGTGTGTGTGTGTGTGTATTATTATGAAATATTGAAAAAACTCGATTCAAACCCACTTGTTTCAAGATGCTAAATTTATGACATATTTTTTATATCAAGGTGATTGTATTTCAAAGCAAATTGAATAAGATTTTGTAGATCATTTATCAAATAACTCATTGTTGAAAATGAAAATACAATAAAAATTCAAAAAGCAAAGGAAAAAAGAGAAAGGAAAGAAAAGTATGAAATAAAAGGGAAAGGGAAAGAAGTACAATGACATCATGGGCATATGATCAAGACCACCCAATAGAAAGGAAAGAAAAGTATGAAAACCAATTTCTAATCAAATATTAAAGGTTAAAATTAAAATAAATCAATTTAAAAAGACCTAGAAAAAATAAATTTGCATTAACTATTGAAATACTTGACTCTAATAATGAACTTGAGATTAAACCCATAACAACTAGAAAAAATATAAATCAATTTACATTAACCCGTAAATCTTGTAACTATAGATACAAGATTGAAACAACCTAAAAAAAAGGAAAGGAAGAAAAGACAAAAAAAAAAATACCAATTTCATATAACTTTATTGTTTAAGAATAAAATTAAGATAAATTAATTTAAAAAAAGGTATAAATAAAATAAAAGTCAACCCATATAATCTTTAAAACCAATAACTTTAAAAGCCAAATTGTAAAAAATTAATAAAATAAAACTCTTAAAAAAGGTAAACAATTATAAGTTTATCAAGTTATTAATTAACTAAAATAATTTAAGAGAGGGAGAAAGGAAGTGGTTAGACGCTATAGTTAAAGTGAGAAAAAGTGATTTTAAAAGAGAAAAGAGCAATTCTTAGAGGATATAGTCCAAGGGGCATACCAAACTTGGTTGATTGGTTATGGTACAATGTTTTTGTTGTTTTGATTTCAATTATGTTGTGGATTATTGATGATGGATGAAAATCTTCAAAAAAAAAAAAAACTACAAGTTAGGGTTTATATCGGAATAGTATTTATGGATTGATTTTGGTATAAATGATGTAGTATGGATGGTAGTGAAAATATATTTAAAATAGAATATGGGTTTATTTGAATTCCCAAGTGCCAACCATAGGTTAGAGAATTAGGGATTAAAGATTTGTCTAACTTGTGTTGATATTATTGTTTTAATTATGTTAGTAAGGAAAAAACATTGGTTTGAGTTGTGGTATTATTAAGAATTGCGTTATTGTAGAAAAAATAGAATGATGGAAACTTACTAAACTGAGTAAAATTAGTGTTGATTTTTTTGGTAATGTTATAAGAGGAAATGGTATGGACATGTGCTTATAGGTAAATTAGAACATGAAAATGAGATGTTAATGACAAGTATGAAGAAAATATTTATATGAATGCTTAATACATGAAAAATCCTAGATGGTAACATGATTGATGACTTGTTTAAGTCTGGATTCATAAGAGGTTACTTCAGAGTGAGCCTATTTTCCTAAAAACACTCATCATATGAGCTTTAGCTAAGGGTTCTCCATCACCTTGAAATTCATTATTTTCCTAAATGATAAAATATTCTTGGTTTATGTATAAAACTATCAGTAACCAAAGTAAGATAAGTTGATGTTGAAGGAAAAATATTGTCATCAGGGCGGGATAATAGAATTCCAAGAATAAATTTTATCTTTAAGGTGAGATAATGGAATTTCTTGGGTAAATTAAATTATCTTTGGACAGGTTATTAGGAATTTTATGATGATGGGTTATAAAGCATTAGGGCGATGGGGCAATTATAATGATTGCTTATAATGACTTCAAGGGTGATGAATGATTTTATTGCCTTCGAACGAAAACAATTGTATTGATTGAAAATAATGTTTGTAAGAAAAAAAAATTGTAATAATTGATAAACAATGCCTTTATAAAAGAGATAACGAATGAAGGACAAAATCGAATGTGATGGTGAGGATTCAAAATAAACCTAGTGAGATGATGAACTTGAAATGGTAATTCTATATACTAGAAAAATATTGATAATGTGTCATAATTGCACTTTCTCTAAATGTCAAATATCTTAGATTGTATTATACTAGTTATTATATTCCATAAGTTCTTCACATATGCCTTCCAATTATGATCTAATTGTTTTTTTCATTACAACATATAGATAATAATATGCAATGATACAATTTTTGGCATTCAAGTATTTATAATGTTGATAATTAATTAATTAATTAATTTTAACCCCTAAGTTGTATGATTGGTAAATCAACTTTAGATTTTATTTTAACATTTAATTATGTTGTATTAGAAATAATGTACATTTTGTGTAGTATGCCATTTTATGGTAATGTTATATGTGAGAAGAAAAAAACTAATAAAAAAACCAAAAGGAAAAACAAAGGAAAAAAAAATAAGAAATATGAATTTTCAAATGATCATAAACACAAACTAAAATTTAACAACTAATTTTTTGAAAAAAATGTTATCTCAACAAAAGAGAAAATAATAAAAATTAAAAACCAAAACTAAAGGCACATATATATAAACATGGACAACAATAGGGACTATTTAAGAACTTTAAAAAATTAAAGGAATTAAAATAAAAATTATAAGTATAAGGGCCGAAATGAAAACTAAATATATTATCAATTTCAATCAAATGAAAAAATTGAAAAAATCAAATAAAATATAACATCTATACATGCAAGGTTTGATATAATAAAACACATTAATACACCCTATTATAACAACAGGAACATCAAACCTTAAATCTAAAAATATCATTACTATTACTGCTAAAACAATAAAAATTATTAAATTACCCCGAGAAAAAAATAAAAAACATTAACAAAAGAGGAAGCAAGAAAAAAAAACTAAAATTATTATTATTATTATTATTATTATTATTATTGCATTAATTATGGGGAAAAAATCAATCAAAGAAAAAAAAAGCCAATAACTTTAATAAAAGAGCCAACAAAAAATAAAAATAAAATTATTAGCTAAAAAAAATCATTTGACGTGAAAATAAAATAAAATAAAACCAAAAGAAAGAACAAAAATAAATTATAAGTGAAAAAAGAAAGAAAGAAATTATAAGCAGGGAATAAAAATGATTACCTCCACCATATCAAAGCTCTTTCTTATTCCAAGAATAAATTTTATTGTAGTTATAAAATTATTAGTAACCAAAGTTAGAAAAGTTGATGTTGAAGGAAAAATATTGTCTTCAAGGCGGGATAATAGAATTCCAAGAATAAATTTTATCTTTAAGGTGAGATAATGGAATTTCTTTATTGCCTTCGAACGAAAACAATTGTATTGATTGAAAATAATGTCTGTGAGAAAAAAAAATTGTAATAATTGAAAACAATGCCTTTATAAAAGAGAGAAGGAATGAGGGACAAAATCGAATGTGATGGTGAGGATTCAAAATAAACCTAGTGAGATGATGAGCTTGAAATGGTAATTCTATATACTAGAAAAATATTTATAAGATGCTCTCAAGAATAATAACCTCAAGATTTAAACCCTATAGTCAAAGACAGCATATCCCCATTACCACCCGACCAACGTCTTGAACTTAATTCCCACACGGTTCATGCATCTTGGGTTAATTATCAACCGGCAAAATTAAAGCATATTGGCTATGAATAAAGATGAGATATTTGAAATACTATTTAAGTTTACTTCATATATATTTAAGCTTATGTTTGCATAGTTTGAAATACTCATTTATCGAAGATTATTTTATGAAGGTTGAATTTTCACAAAGAAACTATGAAAAATAATTCATCTCCGATGAAGGACTTCGTTGGCGAAAAGCACTCCCGGAAGCTGGCTCTCCTCTTCATCTTCTTCCTCGTCGTGGGAGGGCTGCGATATTTGGAGAGGCTCCATGCTATGAGACGACGGTGCTGTGTCAGCGACAAGGTCAAAGTTGGAGGTGAAGCTGCTCATGTTGATGAAGTTGGTGGACGCTGAGGAATTGTTTGAGTAGGCTGGTTGCAGCATTGCCACGTGGTGGTGGCGGTGCTGCTGCTGAAGGACATTTGCCATGGCAAACCGACTGTTTATCAGTTGAGTTTGCACCGTTGAAAGCTCAGCTTGCAGTGATGCCACCTGCAAAAGGAAGGTGGTCGCATAATTTTTTCAATATTTTATTTTTCGTTTCCCTTAATTATCAATCATCAAGCATTAAAAAACAAGTAAGCGGGATAATGAGTTATTAATTATTATATTTAACAAAATCAATAAAGGGTGTGATTTTGTCTCCACTACATCCCTAATTAATTATCATCAGCTTGTAATTGCTTGTCCCTCTAACGCTTCACTTATGTTTCTTCAAAACGTATACCAAAGAATGAATTATCACTAGCATGATCACGTGTTCTTCACTAATTTATGTATTAAAGTAATTATATTTGGAGATAAATATTGTCCATGCATGTAATTAAAATTAAATTAGAAGTATATGTAAAACCTGCTGCTGCAAAGCAAGTATGGTTGACACGCAACCATAAATCGGGTCGGACAGCCTTGCTTGAGCCTCATAAGATATCGTGACGATGGCTTCATGCCTGCGGTTCAGAGGAATATGCAGCAAGAGCTTGGACACATTGCTAGCACCGAAAACCTTGTGAACTGCGGCGAACCGAGCCGCGCCTTGGTCCGAACCAAAGTGAGGTGCAAATATGCACCCACTAATGCATTTCCTCCTCAGGAATTTGCATGCGCCACATGGAGATGCCGGGGTCGGTGCCGGTTCAGACTCCGGTTGGGACTCGTCTGACATGGTGGTGGCACGCTTACCGATCCCCTTTCTTCGAGTTTCGGACATGGCATCGCCTAGTGGCTCGGTCATTAGAGATTTAGGGTTTGATTGGAGAAGAAAAAGAGAGTGAGCAGAAGAGAAAGGTGGTGGGTTTGGTGTTTATATGTGAAAACAAAAGGGATGGGAGACACGTTAGTCTCGTGAAGGGGTTAGCAAGGTGAATGTGGGAAGCTTCTTTGTTTCTTTTCTTTCCTTTTTCATATATTTTCGTTTCTTGTGTACATATACGTATGGTCTACATGACGTAATACACATTAATGTATTTGTATATACAGTTGCATTTTTCTTTCAAGCTTCCTTCCACTAGATTAGTTTCATGTCATCGGCTTGATTCTACATGTTTTGGTACTGCATTTTAAAAACACTTTTGAAAAAAAAAAAATATTTATTATTATTTTAAATTAATATTTTTTTATATATTTTTAGATCATTTATCAAAAATAATTTTTAAAAAATAAAAAACATTATTTTAATGCATTTTTTTTAACAAAAAAACATTTTTAAAAACATTAAAAAACAACCACAATTACACTCACAAACATATAATAAAACTTGACGTTTATGTAGAGAGAAAGGACGTTATGGTTGGTAAAGGGAATGAGAAGGGTATGGTGGGTGGTGCGAGAAGCACGTTTATTAGGATAGATGATTTTCTAAGTATTTTCATGACATAAATAAATATAGTTAATAAATCATAAATAAAAAAAGAGAGAGAGGGTTGTAATGAAATGATATTAAAATGGTAAATAATGTTCGTGTGTTCAGCTTGAAGAAGGTTGTCTTCGAGGGAAGCCACAAGATTTGTGCTGCCCGTGGCGTGTGGGATGACAGGTGAAGCTTAAAGGACCAGACGTACATGGGTATCACACGTTGCATGAGAAGAACACACACAGCCCCTGCTGTATGATTTTTATTCTTTACTATATCAAGAAATAAATTGTTCCTTTTTTATTGTCATTATTAAGATCAAGATTTTTGATATCATTTCTGTTTCAGTTTTTTAATCGGAATAAAATATTTTGGTTTTATAGTGTTTTAATATACTGTTTTGAGATTCTACTGTTTATATATATATATTCAAAAAAATAGTTCAAATCCAATAATATAATTATTTAGAATTGTACAATTTGATCTAAAAAAGATAATAAAATTATTTTTCTGAATAAAATTACAAACACGTATAATATTACGAAAATAAAATCATCAATCTTGCAAGTCATTACATTCTCTGATTGCTCTGAAATTTTAACATAATATATAGAAATATATCAAGAAACTTCTCGTATAATTTCAACTCAATCTAACAGTCAAATTATGAGATATGATTGATATTGTAAAATTATTTATTATTTAAAAAAATACTATTTGACCGAAATGAAACGGGCAGAACAAAACCGGAACGTTTTGGCCTGTATTTGGCTGTAAAATCCGGAATGGACCGGAATTTAAACCGAGGTAAAAACAACATTGTTTTGTCTTGTTTTTTTAACTGGTAAAAAACATTTCGGTCAAAACAACTAACTATGATTAAGATCCTTCATAATAATAATAATAAAAGAAGCAACATAATTATGATCAAGCCTGAGAAAAGTTGTTAACGAGAAAAGTTGTCCTAGTAATGGCCTGGCAAATATATTTGCAAACCCATGCAACATTCACTGACTCAGTGATCATAGGAACCTGAATCTCCACGCACACCCCCCTGCATACATCATCAACCACAGTATTATATGGAAAATGCAAAGAGGTACTTCTGATTCTGAAGCAAATATGCATCTGCAAGATAATACCCTATTTATTTGCAATGTGGGATTTGAAATTAGATGATCTAAAAGGATCCTTGTATTCTCGCTCAGTATTTGTCTGCTCATTATTGGCTGATGCATCTGCAAGCCAAGCAACTACTTTGGTCATGAGGCAAAGTGAAAAATTGTATAAACTGGACAGGATAATATGTAGGAGAACACAAATACAAAATTAGTTTGCTATTATAACACAACAGTCAAAAGTAAGAGAAAACATTGTGTTGGAGGAATGATTTGGTAAAAATGAACTGTCGCAAAAAAAAGATTTTTGTTACCACTTCCTAGGATTTAAGTGTTTTCCGAAGGCAAAGTACCAAAACAACAAGAGCTGCCACAAAAACATTGCAAGCCCTTGGACCTGACCCTGATATCCCCATAGCTAAATGTGAGCTCTTCGCCTTCTTTTATGTTTCTAGAAGCAAAGAAACAAAGGTGAGGCAGGAAAGATCCTGTGTGTCTCACTAGTACCGTTGCTAGATTACCGCCATCGCAAGAATGGTTAATGAATCGCGCAACATTTCCAGTTCTTGTGGCATCAATATTTATCCTCAAGCAAGCTTTCCCTGATGGAAGATGCTCTCTCACGACCAAGAGAGCAGAAGAGAATTGGCCGCCGGATGCAAGCTCATCATAGATTTGTTGCTGTTTTCTTGCTTCTTCAGTCGTTAAAAGTTCACCTGCTCAAATTCAAAGGAAGTTCACCAAAATCACAATTGAGTCTGAAAGAGAGTCTCACGCAATCAGTTATTACCAAAAACATACACAAAAACCAGTAAATGGAAAAGTATGTGCGGCAAAATGAAAAACAATCAAGGAATAAGAGAAGGATTTTTTTTTTTTTTAAAAAAAAAAATGAAAGTTATGGCTATTTCAATGGGATGGATATTAGATGATACCTCAATTATCTAAATGAAGTGTTTGAATTGCTATTTTGATATAACAAATGTCCAGGTAAAAGATACAACAGCCATAAATTGCACAAACACAGAATTGGCAGCTTTAAGGAGGATAGATGTATCATTATTTTAGCAGATGAATAACACAATCATACGACAAGTTAACATGTTTGCAGTTTCTATTTTGTCAAAGTATATCCAAATGATAAAACAAACAAACATCAAATAGATCTTTGTTTATTTAAATTTTCATTATCAAGCTAGGTCATAATCTACAAATATGACCAATAATGTTTTTTCTCTTCCAGCTATTCTCTCAAATGTGTTCTCGTTCATAATCTAGCCTTGATTTCACTCTCAACAAGAACAATGCTTCTTACATTGTCCCTATGTTTCTAACACTTCCATTTTGTAAATTGTAGGGGTTTGTTCTTTAAACAGTTACCTGACAGACTAGCACCAATGGTCCAACAAAAAGAAAAACATCATAGTAACATAATATGAGTACTCATAGCATATATATTCTAGGGCAAATGTGATTCCTTATGTTCAAAAGTAATCATATTTTGTTAATGGAAAAAGAAATTACCTGCATACTCGCAGATGAACTGGCCTTGACAAATCATTTGATCAGCAAACAAACCCCAACCTTTCTTGCCATCTCTCACGATATTCAACTTCACCGAAACCCCTCTCTGACTCAACCGATTGCTACACTCCAACCCACACCCACAACCCGGTCCACACTCGGTCATAATCCCCATTTCCTCCAACCCCAAAAATTCCCACCCTGTCCCGCCCTCTTCGCAACCTTCACAACCACAATCACACCCACCCACACCCTTCCCTGAATCGCCCGTACCACAGTGCGGAGTCGCCGGTCCCGAATCACACCCACGCAAAACCTCCCCGGGTTCATTCAATTTGCAAGCTGAGCTACCACGGTGTCGACCCAGAGAGTCACGATCGAGTTGAGAGCCCCATGGCTGGCGAAGTGGGGACTGGGAGGGAAGGAGTTGAGAAGGAGTGTAGAGGAAATAGGCATAGGGGTGTTGGTTATTGGGGTTGAGAAATGGGATAAGGTGGCTCTCTAAGAATCTGGAGGCGTCGAGGGTTCGTCGGAGAGTGATGGATTTAGAGGTTTGAGAAAGGGTTTTGCAGGTTGAGGAAATGTTGGCTAGTTCAATTGGGGTTAGCCATGGGAGGATTAGGTCTGCGCATTGGATTAGAGGAGGATCCTTCCTGTTTGATTTATTTGCTGCTGCTGCTGCTGCTGCTGGAGGTTCTTGTTGTTGGCCTCGGGGCATTTTGAGGTTGTTTTTTTTTTCTAGCGATCTTCAACTCAATTGTAAATCGCTTGCAATCATGAATAAAAGTAAGAAAAGTTTTACTAGAAAGATACCATAGTTTCTTTTTTAAGCCGACGTAAAAAACTACAAGTTAAATGATATTCACAACAGTAATAATTAAATGATATTTTTACTCTTTTAAAGAAACAATTGTCTTTGTGTAGTGTTTTAGGTGCTGTTTGGTATTTTTGAAGAAAAAAAAACTGATTTTTTTTTTATTTTCAATTAAAAAAAAGTAATATTTTTATATTATTTTATGTCAAAAATAAATTTAAAAAAATAAAAAAAATATATTATTTTAATATATTTCTGAATAAAAAATATTTTTAAAAACAATAATAATCATAATTTTAAATAATCATGGGGTCTTCTCATACGGTTTATTTATCATTAAATGATTATCAAGAGTATAATTGTGCTTTCCATCTTTTTAAACTGAGTGAAAGCAGAAAAATATAAATATCCTTTTATTTAATAATCTATGGTAAAATTCAAAAACTTTTGGCAAGTCTCCTCATTTAGGTTTTTTCTTTTAATTATTAGGGAAATAAATGTTTTTTTTCTAATATTAAAAATTAATTTATATGAAAAAGCTTTTGACACTTGTTGAATTATTTAGTGAAAGAAAATGTCATTTCAATGTGTCATGGTATTCTCTTTCTTTTAGTGTGGTGTGTCGGTGATGACAGGATGCCTTTTTCATTGGTCAATATTTCTTTTATTTTTCTTCCCTTTATTTTCTCTTTTCTAACTTGAAAAATATAGGATAATTCTTTTATTCTTGATATTTCAAATTCAATCTTTATTATTTTGTTTTTTAATTTTTGTCCATAGTTTTTTTTGTTAGTCTTATTTCTTTTCAATTTAGTCTCTTAATTCTAATTTATCATATATAGTTTTTTTCAATTTTGTCTTTTTTATTTTAATTTCTAATTTTTTTTCCTAGACCCTTCTCTAATTTTTTTGATATTTTTCAATTTAATTATTCAATCCAAGTTTATGATGTATTGTTTTTTTTTCTTTCTAATTTGATACTCACTCTTTTTATTTTTATGTGTATTTTTGTTAAACTTTTTTCTTTTCAATTTAACCCTAATAAAAATTTTGTTCCCCCTCTATTTTATATTTTATATTTTATATTGATTTTCACCCTCATTCTTTTAGGTACTATTTTTTTTTTCTAGATCCTTTGGTGTAATTGATTTTTCCTTCAATTTGATTCGATGAGGAGTGGGTTTTGTGGTTTTTCATGTATGGTGTTTCTGGTTTATTGATTTGGGTCACGAATTTGAAAAGTTAATGCAAGTCTGTATTTTTTTTCTTTGTTTATTTTATTACTGGACATTAGTTTTGTTATATATAAAAAAAATAGTTTTGTGATTTTCTTTAATTTCTTTTATATTAGGTTATTCTAATCTCATAATCTGAGTTACAGGTTTTGCAAGTTAATATAGGTTAGCTTGACTTTTATTATCTAAGTTACATGTTCATCATGCTACCTCGAGCTAAGTTTTTTTTATCTTCTTTTAATCCAATTATACCTCCAAAGGTTTTTCTTCAAGTTATTGTGATCTTTTTTGAAAAAATATTTATTTACTATCATTGCCAAAAAAAAATTATTTGGTTAAAATTAAGATTTTAAAAATAAGATTTATTATTGTCTAATTAAAACTATTTACTACACCATGGAGTAGTGTGGCACTAGGCATTAAGAATTAAGATTCAAGGTGAGGGTGAGAAAAAAAATCAAAAAAACGATTAGACCGAGAAAAACTAACTAAGAAAAATCAAACCAAAAATCAAAATTGATTAAACCGATTAGATTTTTTTTTTATAAAAATTCATGTCCAGTTCGATTTTTTAAGTAAAAATCAGTAAACCGAGCCGAACCGGTTCAAATTAAAAAATGCTATAATTTTTTTTATTCTTCCGGTTCAATTCCATTTTTTTGGTTTGCTTCCATTTTGGTTAAATGAGAGAAGGGAAAACTTGGTTAAACAAAACAAAAACCTAAAAAAAAAAACTATTTTTCAGTTTTTTTTTTTTGTTAAAAAACCTGAATCGAATCAAACCGAACCAAAACTAGTTGGTTTAAACCAAGTCCGGTTCGGTTTGGTTTTTTTTTAATTTATTTTTTGGTTTGGTTGTTTTTATTGATAAAAAAACTGAACTGAACCGAAAATATTCATCCCTAATTAAAGGTGTTTTTGTTATGCAATCACATTGTGTTTTTTAAAAAGATTATTTTTTTTTGTTTTAAATTAATTGTTTTTTATCATTTTTGAATTATTTTGATATGTTGATATTAGACTTAAATTTTTTAAAATAATAATAATTGTTTTTAATACATTTCCAAATAAAATCATTTTTAAAAATAACCATTAAACTTTAACAAAAAAAAAAAAAAGAGGTTGGTCAAAATACTTTGCAGCACTGTGTACACAAACATAAAAAATGAATTTATACACTGTTTATATTACTTGGGATTTAAACGTTTTTTTCATTCATATCACTAAACAATCTATTTTTTCAACTGAGTCTTGTAATAGTTGGAAATTAAATTTAATAATTTATTTTCTTTGTGCTGTAAGAAAAAAAAAATTGCCCTCCTCATTATTGATAACTCCTCGTTCTTCATCCTTTAATTTTAAAGGAATTATAATATAACTTTTAATAATATTTTTAGAAGAAAGCTTATCAGAAATTATTGTGTTCTCTATTTGAGGAAATCTCTATGATATTTTATAAGAAATCTGAATAATCTAAATCTTCTTAAAATAAACTAAGAATTCTTATTTATACTAGTTTTAGACTTAAAATCCTTTATGGGAAATGATTCCTAATTAAAACTTACTTAACTAATAGAATTCATCTAGCATTAGGATTCCTAAATAGTAAAAAACCAAATAAATTAAATGTTCTAATCTAAATTAATAAATTTCTTATGAACCCTAACTAATCAATAATATCTATCAATTTAATATGCCAATATATTTCTTATTATGTATAGGATTTGATATTGTGAACAATCACATAAAACTCTTATTTCTATGATCAATAATTGTTCATATTCAATTGATTCATGGATGTTTATTTTTAGTGTAAGCAAGTCAAAATTAAAATAATTAACAATGAACATACTATACCAATTTTTCATTGGAAGGTTTTTTTTCCAATGAAAAAATTGATAAAAAATGGGGAAGCTATAATAAAATTAATTATTACAAAGGTACAATACAAATTGAACTATCATTTGATTTTTAATATACCTGTCAAAACTGGCTTTATCCCATGTACTAGACATCAAAATGTGCTAACAAGACCTATACCTAACTCTTCTGCAAGCTCATCCCATACTGGAAGAAGTGTCAAGGCGACGAGGAAAATAGCCGTTACAACAGCTGCTTTCCTCCATGTTCCAACTTCCGTCACATCATTTAGGCATGGTTTTTCCGGTGCCCTCTAAATATGTGTTGTCAAAACAAGATCATTAGAAAATGATTTTAGCGATCTAAACCCATGACCTCATACTTATCACTATGTTATTTCTTATCATTCACATACCTGACATATCAAGACGTAAATTCCCCAAGGAAGTGACAATGGTCCACCAAGCTGAAATGAAGAGAGCAAATGAGGTCTCAGTCGTAAGAGAAGATATTAAAGAATCAGTGAAGTCATGGAGGCAGTGGTGTGGGAGTGTGAGTTTAAAAATAAAAGTAGTAACTTTCTCATTTAATAGCCTGGGTCATCTTAATATAAATCAAAATTAACAACTTATTTTAGCAGTGCCATTATGCTTTTGAAAGCAGGCTAGGCACATAGAACAAGGTTAGACATACCACTCCTAAACCAAGCAATGTGTAAGTTGTCAAGCCAAACCCAATTAGTGCACCTTTCCCAAAAGCACCCTGCAAAAATAAAAAATAAGAGACGAAGAATTGTTATTGTGTGAGACAATTTCTATGGAAAATCATCTGTCAACATTGTGGGAGTTACAGATTGATGGTACCCTTTTGGAGCTCGGACACATCAAAGAGAAGAACAGAGAGAAGCATAATTCCTCATTTTTTCAAATGCTAGTCCTTTAGTATAGAAAAAGAGGCATTCTGAGCTGACTACGTTTGCATCTAGTGCACTGGCTTGGAAGCAAGCTACCTGGTCCTTCTTCCCAAGTTCGAAAAAATATAATGATAAACACTTTAGGGGCAGACTGCCCTGCATTCAGCCACCTCACAGTGACCCCCTAAGCTATCTTTCTCTAGTTGGAGGTCAAAGTCCAGTAGCCCATAACCAGGTCAGCAACAAGAAAATCATTGCATCATAACAAATTTCTTTGAGGCAAGATTTGGGATACAAAAGGAGGCTGCTTTTGAAAATCTTAAATAATACTTTTAACAAGTAGAGCCACAGAAGGCATTGAAATAATAAGAGAATGGCACAAAACAAACATCACTAGAGGCGATAAAAGAGGACACGGTCACTTGGGACTAAAGGATAAAATTTGTACAATGAGTAACAGATCCTATCATTCCAGAATTCCCACGTGGAAATAGTTCATCTTTGTTGTTGCATATGTATGATATATGATATGAAATGCAAGTTATACATATCAGGGAAGGTCAACAGGCAACGGCATACAATTCTTCCTTTATCAAACTAAGTAGCATAAAATCAATGAAAAAAGGGAAGGGATTAGCTTAAACAATATGAGCAAGAGAAGAGTACCTGAATAGCTCTTCCACCATCAAGGCACCCTACTGGAAGCAAATTAAAAGCTGTTGTGGTTAATCCACACCTGCCACAAGTCATTGTATGGTAAGCATATATCAACTTCAGAGGATACAGCAGTGAATAAAGAGAGTTGGGAACAGTGTATCACCAGCCTGCAATCACTAGAGGATGAATGGAAACTGTTGAAGCATGCAGTGCTCTGCACATTTACAACAGCTTGGTTACCACCAAAAATTCGATGAATGAGAAACACTAGATTAATGGAAAATGGAATACGATCCAATGAATCCTTGAAACACTTCGTAGAATTGCATATATCGACATTTATGTTGGTTAAAGAAAAGTTATAAAAAGCATTAGGAAGACATACGCATAACCAAGAATGGCTCTACTAATTAGTCCAAGAAGCAAAGAGCCTTGAAACAGCATGCTTGGAACTTGTACCAAATCTCCAGCCGCAGCTGGATTTGATGAAAGCAGCAGACCAACAGCAAACATTGAGAAGGAGAGAGCAGCACCAGCAAATGGTCCGGCAAGGGAAATGTCAACTTTTGTACTCCGATCAGGAATGATAGATTTGAACTACAAGGATTAAAAACTAGAGATAAGCAAGCTGCTAATTAATCTTCCTCATTCTTGTAGCAGTTAGGATAGAGAGGATACAGATTATATGTAGCTCTAAGTGTTAGCATAATAGCATAGGAAGTGTGGCTATAGGGTTGCTATAGGGTGGCTATAGGGTGGTGGCTATAGGGTGGTTATAGGGTGCTATAGGGTGGTGGCTATAGGCTTGGTTAGTTGTGCCTCTTTCCCTATATATATTGTTAACATGTAAATGAAAGCAACAAGGAAAATAAAGTTTCATTAAGATTTTCTACTTTGTCACTAAGTAGTAGGCAGTTATAGACGTTTAATTCTCAAGGTTGCATTCAAACATATTAACTTTTGGAGTTTTCCATAGATAGAAATAATATTTTGAACTGATTTGATTCTCAAGGACAAGCATTTTAAAAAGATATAAAAGAAAACATTAGCCGCTTATGGTTGCCATCTTAGAGTGTGCCCAAGATAATTAGATATATTCACCTGGGTGATTGCACCAAAGCTTCCAAGAGTAATGTTAGGTATGCAGAATGGAATGCTTAGTTTTACTTTCTTCGGTACAGCAACAAGAATGTGCCCCACTTCCTGCATGTAATCCAACTCCATCAATGAAAATGCAAAAGATAATATTGAATACATAAAATTAAAGATAACAACTAAAACATAAAAGTTTGAATATGAACTGCAATACGATAAGATTAAAATAGTTGGAGAAATGTTAATGAATGAGTCATGGCGGCATGCGTTTCTTATGACTTTCTCATTCAACATGGGGTGACATTAGACTCCCACTCCAAGTTTCTAGGATTATTTAGCGTGCTGATAGTGTTGAGATTTGCTTACATGAAACAAAAGAATCCCCAAAACACCATAAGCTAAGGGCAAAGCAGAATCCACAAATGGTAACAACAGCTCCATATCTGGTGGTTCAACAGCATTTGGATCTGTGAAGTACTTTACTACCTCTGGAGGAAGGCGATTGATCTGTTAGAACACATTCAATCAATGAATGATACTGGAAGAAATTGTTTAAGAACAATCAATGGCATCCAGAAAGATACTAAAAGTACAAATCCAAATGCATCTAGAGATTAAACCATTATGTTGAAAGTATTCTAGAAAATAGCTAACCTGAGATGCAATCCCTAACTCCACAGAAGATCCAGTAGTTAAAAGGAATAGCAAGAGGGCAATCACATATTGCCAAAGTGTTGTTGGCCCTGGCTCTGATACCTCTTTACGTAGTAATCCAAAACTAACACGCGGCCCACCACGAGGGTCTGGTGCTTCTGAATTGGGTTCTTCCACCATAAATAGATTGTATTTATCACCAGTGGCCTCAGCCAGCCGACTCAGCAGTTTGGCAAAAACATCTTCCCTGTTTCCCCTCAAATTTCCTAGGAAAAGAATGCCCTCACCAAGGTCTCCAAATGACTCTTCCTTTGTTACCCAGAAGGTTGAATAACCAAAAAGCTTGTCCTTAATTAGCTTTACATCTGCTGGATCAACCTTCTCAGGTCCAAGAAGCTCCATCAGTTTAAAAGAGTCTACTTGGAAATTATTGTAAGCAGGTCCAACTGGAGATATGGGTGGTGGCTGACAAAGAGAAACACTAGCATGTTAAAATAAAAGCTACCACCATACTATACTAAATGTTTATGTTTTTGTATCCCATTTTGGCTATAATCTTTCTTGCAGTTGCATCTTAACCCTGCTCACTAAAAGTTTACAACCCATATATACGAGAAACATACAGTCATCTAAATGCATGAATGTGAATGCTTATACCCCATTTTTTACTGCAGTCCCACCTATTAGAACACTGATAAAAATAATGCCTAGTCGTATGCATTTATGAATGTCTATGTATCCCATTTTTTTGTTATTATCAGCTTTCTTGCTATATCCTCTTAACCAAACTCATTAGCACACCAGCAAGAGCATGATACATGGAAGTAAGGTGAGGCCATGCAATGTGTATTGATTGGCAGTAGGCTACATAAAGGAAACAAAGGAATAGGATTGAGCCAAAAACATGTCAAAAAAGTAAGAGCACTGAACACAGAAATTCCATAACACTCAGCTGAACTTCTCTAAATTCCACTACCCGGAAAAAATAATTGGTTTTATCAAAAATAAGAATAAGGTTTCCTCGCTCTAAATTCATCTTTTATCAAAAACCTCAAATCAACAATCCTTGTATCACCATACATGCATACGTGCGAGACTCTCTGTTAGCAGCTAACATGCTATTACCAATAAGCAAATGGCATTATCAGTCAAAACTCGAATTCCATTTGGCGCAAACATATCCACCCCTTAAGTTCACTCAAATCGCATATCATTTTCAATCACAACAAATCTCCATCTACTAATTCATTTGAGTTGCAGTTGCATTCATTTTCAATTCCACAAAAATCCCAAAATAAATCAACATTAAAAAAAAAAACCAAAAATAGCAAAAGAAAAGAAAGGGTACCCTTGAAGAAACAGAAGCTTGTGCCTTATCCGAACCAAACTCATTGCTGATCCTCTCTTCCTTCTCTTCAGACGACGCCGCTTTCACATTTGAAAATTTATCACCATTCTCACTATCACTTCCATTATCTACTACATCTTTTTCACTATCATGATTATTATTATTATTATTAGCACTAAAACACCTACTTTTACTAAAATTAAAAACCGCTCTCTTTGAAATTCCTCCTTTACACAAAAAGCATAAAGAACTCTGTTTCTTCCATTTCTTGAGCTGAGTTCTGTCCCTGAAATCTTTGCCGAGATCCGAACACAGCTTCAAATTCACTGTGCTAAAACTACAGCTCGTCAGAGTTCCCATCCAATTTTTCTTTTTTTTCAAAATAAAAAAATTCTGATTAATTTATGTGTTTTTTGGATTTTGTTATCCGACAAGATAGAGCAGACAGAAAAACGAGTTGCTATAGCTCCTCTTATTAGGTTTTTTTAAATATTTGTTTTATTAATTTTCATTTATATATATATATATATTGGTTTAGATAAATATCAAACGTCTAATTTGGGTTTCAGCTGATGAGGACTCGGGGTTCTTATGGGCTGGGCTGGGCCGTCCGGCAGATTATGCAGCTTGTGCGAGTTGGTCCTTAAGTTGGTATTCTCTTTATTTATTAATATATCATAAAAAAATCAATTTAAAAAAGTTAAATTGTACGAAAATGGATTTGAAAGAAAAACGGTTGAATACATGAAGGAAACCACACGCACACATATATATATATATATATATATATATATATATATATATATATATTTGGTTCACAGAGATACCATGTCTTGAACACCATGAGCGCTGAGGTCCTAGCTTTACGGGTTCATGAGTTAATTAATGCAAGCAACGAATGCTCGACAGGGTAAGGACAAAAGCTTTTATTATGCGGTAAAATGGCAAGAGTTTAAGATTAACTTGTGATCTCATGTTCATGTTCGAATCATATACTTATTTATATTAATTATTAAAAGGTTATATAATTATTAATTTTAGAATTCATAAAATTAGTTGATTTATATATATATATATATATATATAAATTGATCCAAATATCAATAATAATAAAAACACATGTGTAGTGCTGGAATCGAGGTCAACATGGATGTTTTGCTTATGAATGTCGATGATGATAAGTTTGTATTTTTAAAGAAACAAATGATAAAGAGATTCACTTTCAATGATTTTATTTTTTGGTTGGATGATACAATGGAGATGTGGGAAATTAAGCAATTTTCAAAAAAATTCAATACTTGTTTTATGTTTTAAGAGAAATAATAAATAAAATATAATCTTTTATGAAAATATTATTTCTTCTATCTTGTAAAAATATCAAGATTATATAATAATTTTTTAAATTATATGTTTTTAGTTTGTTTTTTCATGAGATTATCACCGTTTTCACAAGTTTGAGGAGTTTATTAGATATTTTTTTAATTGGTTTTTTTAATATTATATTAATTAAAAATTATTGAGTTATTTTTAGACTATTTGGATCCTTTCAAATGGTTTATGTATCAACTATATTAAAATATAAATAAATTGTATAATTAATAGCATAATTATATTATATAAAAAATAAATTAGTTGTATAATTATAATAAAATTAGCTTAATATAAAATATATTAGAACATAATAAAATAGTTTTTTTTCTTACTATTGATTTACAGAGAGAAAACTAGCATGGTACAGTACGAACTTTATTGATAATTGATGACTTGGCGTCGAAGAGAGCACCCGAGCTTAGAAACGACGCCAACACGCAAATAAGTAAAACACAAAACGCGGCGTAGAAGAGCATATACCGAGTGACAAAAAGAGAACAATAAAATTGGCTGCTTCAAAGCGCGCTCTCACTGCCTTAATTTGTTTCTTCTTCCCCTTAACTAATAACAATTCACCTAAACAACAGAGCGACAAAGAGAGAGATAGCAGAAATGGGCTCCTCTTCTCCTTCTCTTCTGCTTCTTTTCTCTTTGGTATTTGCCTCCTCTCTGCTCCTCTCACGTGCCTCTCACGAGACCACTATGCAAGGTGCTACTTACTTTTGATGTCTCCTCTATTTTAATTTGCTCGCTTATTGATTGATTGCTGTGATCTGTCGTGGTGTAGTGCTCCTTTTGCTTTTGGACCAACAACGTTTGGAAATAAAACTTCATGTAAATGACGGGTCTTTTTTAAAAAAAGAAAAAAGTTTTGGGAGCTAAGTTGCTGGCAATTGAATTCTATGCAGTATATTAATTTCTTTTTTCTTCGAAGTTAATGGGTTTGTTAGGGTTTGATTTTTTGGCTGTGTAGTATAGTGACGTTAAAATAACTGGGAGCAGCTTTATTCTAAGAAAAAATTGTAGATTATTTGAGTGGTTTTGTTAAAATCGGCATAGGTTGGCACGCTTGGTATTGCATGTTGGGGTTGATAAGGAATGTTGCTTATTGTAGCTGAATAGGTGTCTTTTTTTTTTATGCCTTTTGAGTTTTGGAAGGTTTAATGGAGATTTGAGATGACATCTCTTGATATCGTATACTTGAAACAAATCTTTTCTTAGGGTTGTTTTCTGCCTGTCTAATATTGAATTTTAGACATGATTTGAATTGAGGGTCTGTTCAGGTAGTTATAGCATGCCTTAGTGATGTTTGGTTCTTCTTCATGTGATCGAGAGGAAATCTTAAATCTTCTCTTGTACTTTTAACTTTATAGCAATCCGTTTTTTTCTACTTTGAATGACCGATGATTTATGTTTTCTACAATTACAGGCATTGACCCCGAAAATCCAGCTCTAGATCTCACTCCGTCCCACTTTCATGGGCGTGTGCTTAGCCATGATGGTTCTGAAGGTGTTTTCTTTTGTGAACGAGTTAAAGTTTCTGGTCACTTGAGATGGAAACTCAGTAGGTATGCTAGTTCATTTCGAGTTACTTTGGCTCCAGCTGCACAAATCCCAGAGAGATTGCACAGCAAAATCCAGGTTTGCTTTCACCGGTAAGTGAATTTCTTGACTCTCT
Source organism: Salix caprea (assembly GCA_964035475.1). Taxonomy (NCBI): domain Eukaryota; kingdom Viridiplantae; phylum Streptophyta; class Magnoliopsida; order Malpighiales; family Salicaceae; genus Salix; species Salix caprea. The sequence goes on from OZ037754.1 coordinate 5,238,347, forward strand.
TTTTTTGTTTGCTCTCGTCTCTCAATTTGATGATGGAAATTTTATGTCTCGTCCATGGAACATTTGCAGGAATGCTTCCCTTGGATTATGCCAGTGTGAAAAGGATGATTGGAAAACTGTTCAGAAAGGGCTGTGGACATCTGTCATGTCTCCTTATGAGGAGAGATATGTTGACGTAAAGTTCATTGGTGATACTTCTGGATCTGTCTCAATTGCTGTTGATGAAGGTTTGATTCCCCTTGCTCCTTGTAATGCTTGGTTTTGCACACTGGATTTAAAATCCTTTATTGATACTGATTAAGTGATCTTAGTGCAGATTTACAGCAATGGCGACTCATTTGTCTAGCAGTTGGATTTGTTTTACTATTGCTGGCACCAATTGTCAGCAGTTGGGTTCCCTTTTATTATAGTACTTCAATGGCTATTGGGGTTTTTCTTGTCATTATAATCCTTCTTTTTCAGGTATGTAGGTTTGGTTTTGTTGCTTTCAGATCTTAGCCCCCCTTCATTTTTTCTCTTTGCCAACATTAGTATCACCTAATTGGTTTGAAATGCATAACCAAAAGTCTTAAATAAAAATTTCAGAGCATCGATGTTATTCACTTATTTGAATTTTTGGCTAAGGTCCAGCGTGTGCCAATATGTGACTGATTGAGCTGTAAATACTTAGTGATAGATATGGAGCTCTTTTATGTCCCAAACATCCTTTCTTCATGGAAGGGGCTGGGTTGCATTCAGTCTGAGTTGAAACTAGAGAAAATTGACTATCCTTGTGTGGATTGTTGTACTCAACATGCACCAAATCAAATGGGACCTGTACACCTAGAGCTTATAATGGAAGGGGATTGCCATGATGCTTTGTTAGCTGAGCCAGCTGTTTTTAGGGACTCGGGTTGTAGATAACTGCATTTTCATGCACGGTGCAGTGTGCAACCTGCTTGTGACAGAATGGATGTTTAATGGAATTCTAATGATTTTCAAAATCAAATTCCCTGGACTATTATTTTGTTATTTCATGTCACTTATTTTTAGGTTTTTGTTGTCAACATATAATGTCAAAAAAGGATTTGTCCTAGATCTTTTAAGCTCCATGGCTAGTTTCTGTGCCTCAATCCATTCAATGAAAATAGTAGAACGTTCCCTATAACAGGGTTTTTTCTTTTTTGGCAATAACACAACACTTTATAATGATGTTTAGGGATATAATTTTCAAATAGCAATACTTTTAAACCTCGTTGTTAGTTTTGCTATAAATTATTTTGGTCGCATTAAGAATGTCTTTGAATAGTAATATGCTTTCAATGTATGAAAGTTTCTATTCAATGCCTGCAATTTTGTGATTAAGAATTTCATCTTAGCCTTTTAGCTCATCATTGTGTAGACAGACTTACTATGTTTATCTTTGCTTTAATGTTGCAGGGAATGAAATTGTTGCCAGCTGGAAGGAAAAGTTTTTTCTATCTTTCCATATATGGATCAGTAGTGAGTTTGCTTTTACTTTAGCTTTAAGTTCCAATATCTTCTTATTATTTCTTCACACTTCATCCCATTTTTAGATAACCTTTTTTCTTTTATCTAAGATGCATAAATAACTCTCTTAATCTATTTCTGTTGCAGCTTGGAGCTGGCACTTTTATCTTACATCAAATTTCAACACTGGTAAATTCGATTCTAGTTAACTTTGGGCTGAGTGATGAGATGCACAATCCTGTAAGTCTTTCTCTACATAGATTTTTATGCAGAGTTTTGTAGAGTTCTTGCAGTTACAGGTTCAAGGGAATCAATGTTCTAGAGCCAGTCCTGCAACGAACTCTCATCTCATCTTCCCAGCACATCCATATTGATACTGCATTAATATGTAGACATGTGTAGTATTTCTTTTTTCCTTTTTTTGGGGTACCTGTAGCCATCATCCATAAGCTACATTCTATGTTCTCATAGGCTTCTCAAGATGCACTTTGGCATTACTTTCTTGTTTGACAGATGTGATTTATTTTGGTAATATTTGAAAGTTTTGATAAAAAAACAGCAATGCATTTTTTACTTAATTCAGAATCCCTTTCACTCAAAGCACTTCTACAAAAAGAAAGGGGGGAAGAACCAATTGTATGCATGTGATTCTTTTTTACAATACTATTCCTCACATGAATTTTATTCTATATTTGCTTCTTTTAAAGCATTATGTTTTGACCTTTCCCTATTTCGATACAGGTTTACATATTTATATTAGTAGGGATTGTTCTCACAGGAGCTGCTTTAGGGTTCTGGATGGTGAGAAAATTTGTAATCTCAAAGGATGGAAGCGTGGATGATGGTGTAGCACAGTTTGTTAAATGGGCAATGCGCATGATTGCATCCACCTTTATTTTACAGGTATGACACCCGTTCATGTTAATTCCATTGCTTGATATCAAACTAAAAGAAGATTTCTAAAGTTGCTCGAGTGCCACAAAATTAAAGAATTAATATACAGCTGCGGCATTTTACAGATGTGCTCCATTTTACATTTTCACATGAATAGAAGTAGCACACGTTGTAATCATGCATGATGGGGGTATGGATAATGAAGTCCATTAATTCACGATGAATGCCCTCCTTTTGGTGCATGGATATTTTTCTTAATCCCACCACATATACATGATGTTACCTGTTAAGTCATGTTTGTCTTGGGTAAAACAAAAAAAAATCAGGGACAAAAGTGTGCCTTAGGGCATGGACATAGAAAAGCTTTGTAATTGTTTTGGATAGAGTTGAAGATCTGTTATTAAAGAAGAAAAGGTTCATAATCACGTATATATCATCAGGGGTAATTGTTTTTGGTAAAGATAGAGGCTACTGCCAATGATGCGTGCTTTAATCAGTTAAGAAGACGTAGGTTTACTACCTATTTAAAGGTATCCAGTTCTCTTTTTAACAAGAGAAAGTTAGAGAATGATAATTGGTTATCTCTGACTTGCTTCTATGGTATGATATTAATCAAGTCACTACTATTATTGGACAAAGAATCTTATATAGGACTAGGTAATTCCTGACTCTACATATGTTAGCCAGCCCTTTGAATCATGTTAGATGAATTAGAATAGGTCTTGGGTTGTGTACTTGTGTTGGTTCAAAGGTGAACTTTTCTATTCACTGTGCTATGCCCTGTGCTGAATTCCACTGTGGCCAGTTTGCCTTAGTTCATCCCTGTGAAAGCAATTTTTATCCTTCCAGTAATCGTTCCATGTGGGACAGAAATTTAAGAGAAGTAAAAGAAAGAAGGAAGAAGCTAAGAAGATGCCGAAAGAAAGACAAGTGAAGAGGAGAAAGGGAGGAGGAGAAGTCTGCAGCCTTACAACTTTTAACAATTCATTATAAAATTGAATACAATGTCAAAAATTACATGGATAGTAAAACCCTAAAACAACCAACAATTTGGCCAAAGGCACACACCACTAAAATAAATTGAAATCCAAAATAGAATACATCAAACCTAATAATAAAACTCAAAAGTCTTAATAAATTAAACCCAATAGCATGCCAACCTGATGCTAGGATTATATGAGTCTGTAAACTTGATACTTCCTCTATACACTCCAGAGTCCATGTTGTAGACTTGACTTTATTTGAAATGTGTCATCATATTTAACTGCCTTAGGAAGTCTATACTGTCATTCTGTTACTCTTCTTGTGCGCTGCTAGTTAAGCTTTTTTTCTTCTTAGCTCATTTTCTTGTAGTTATTTTAAGAACAAATTTTGTTTTGACAGCATATTTTTAGTGATGACTGTTGTATGACCAGGTTTTCTTGTCTTCCTTTTCTTTCCCAGAGCACTCTTGATACTCCTTTAGCAATGGGCGCCTTGCTTTCTTCTTATGCAATCTCCTCTATTACTTTGAGGTGGTGGTATCAAAGGTAAGTTCTGTACTGTTGTTTAATAGTACTGTTGTTTTGAAGTAGTTGCATTCAGTTAAAAGGGTGGTAATTCTGTTATCGAATTAGTATTTGGGATTTAAACCAAATTAATGATCTTGTGAATAATGTTTAGTAACTAAATTGTGCATCACAATTCTTAAGAAAAATTAATTGGATGAGTGGTCATCATGATCCTTGTTTATGAAGTTTAATGAAGAGATATGGAAGTTGACCAATGTCATCCTGACTAAATATTTCACCTAATGCATTTTTAGTTTAGCATATAACTTCAGCACCCAACTATGATTTAATACAGGGATCAATCAGATTCTGGGGGTGGGAGTGCAGGACAGGCAACAGCAAGATATCGACGTGCTGAATTCCTTGGGAGGTCAGGAAAAATCAGTCCCCAGGGGAAGATGTGGAATAGTCCTAAAAGCTCATCTGCTTGGACCAGCTCTCCTGTTAAAGGTAAGTATAACGGCCCATGATACCTTGGCTCAATTTTGTCACAGAAACTGGGAACACATTAAATACGGGCCATCGGATTAGAATCTTTTTGCTTATTTTGTCCTTGTCCTACACGTTTGTTTTTTCCCAAGTCTCTGATTCTAAATGCGAAACAATCCCTAAACTAACTAGTTATATGAAAAGGACCAAATCAGATTCAATCTGAAATGAAATTGGTTAATTGAGAAAAACTGATTCAATGAATAAGAGATCCAAAATATACAAACCTATTTAGAAAAAAACTTGATTATGATTAGGTGTTGATATAATTATCCAATTAACACAAACAAAATTTAACATCAACAATTGTATCTGCTTCGTTTTCCAGTGTTGAAAATTCTAGAGTTAATTGTGGACTTTGAAAATTCTAGAGTTAATTGTGGACTTTGAAAACTAAACAACCAAACTATTTTAAGAGTTACATAAATATTAAAACCTACAAGACAAAATGGAAAAAAAAAAACTATTATTTTTGTTTGGTTTGGAACCTAATCACACAATCACAGAAATTAGGGATCAAAACATAATTGACATTTGTGTTGTCGGTGTGTGTCACTGGCATTTTCACTTTTACTTAGACAGAATGTTCTAGTAGATCACCAATCTGTTCACATTCCTTGGTACACCAAGTATATAATTTCTATTTCCTTTCCTTAAAGGAATATAAACTAATTCAGATTCTAGCGGGCAATCTTTTTGTGCTTCTAATTTGGATAATGTAGGTTCATTTATTTTGTATGGTTATTCTTTATCTAATGTTTTTGGATCATTCAGCAAGTACTGAATCTGTCATTTATCAACCATCCATCCATTATAGAGTGATTAGCTTTTCTTTGCATTGGCAGGTTTGGTGTCACCGTCTTCTCACTTGGCAACAGTAGATAAACAGGATTACTATTCGACCTTCCACAATACACCAAAACGAAAGTTCACAAAGAAACAATGGGAGGATTTCACCAGGGAATCGACACGTCATGCTATAACAGAATGGGCAGCATCACCTGAAGTCACCGATTGGCTCGTGGAGAACACTGACCGTATTAAACTCCTTCCAAGCAATTATGGTTCAGAAGAAACGGTGGGAAGTGAATCAGACTCCACAGACGAGACTGTTGCCGGGAGTGGCAGACCATTTAGCCTTTTCAATTGGTAGAGACTGGACTAGAAAAACCATAGTAGCGATCAGGGATCTGCCCTTTAGATTGTGTAGGGAGGTGGCAATAGTTTAGGAATCTAATTTGCTGCACCATCAAGCATTACCAACAAGCCGAATGGCATTTCTTTTTTCCTAGGATTAGCTAACCATTTGACAAACTGTTGGTTTTCAGAATTTAATCGATGTAATAACCCAATCAAGTCTGTCAGTATAAAACTACAGTTCGGCTCAGGATGGAATGCTATCTAAGCTGCCACCGACCTGTTTATGTTGCACCTGTAATAACCAAAAAATGTTTCATAAGCTCATTTTAATGTAATGACTTTACCCTTCTCTAAAAGATATAATTCACATGGTAATAAATTTGAGTCTTGTAGATATTCATTCATATACTATTAGTTACATTACATATCATGGTAATGTCCTCAGAGCTTCTTTTTTTCTCTCTACTGTCAAGCTCATTTTTATCTTCAAAACCACTTCTTAAGTTGGATTTCTCTAGAAAAAAAACTTATAGTTAATTCATGTGAAAGAGGGGTTCAATGCCAATCTTATTTGGGCCATGAATCTTCGATAACAAAGTTGTTAATTTTTTTATAAATTTTGCCTAGCCTTGTTTATTTTAGTTTCCATCTGTTTTAAGGGTTTCTATTATGTGTGGGAAAAATATTTATTTCCTTTGCATATTAATATATATTAATTTTATTTATTACTTTGTTAGGTGAGGAGAAAACACAACAACAACAAAAAAAAAAAAACAAAGGAATCAAAGCTAATTTGGGTAACATAAATGGCAACAAGGTTTCCAAATGTGCAAAGAGAGTATTTCTACAACTTTGATTATTTTTCCTAGTACTAGAAGGACATTTAATGGTGGTAAAAGAAGGAAATTAAAGGTGACAACTAGTTTTCTTTTAATGAAGGGGTAAATAAAAGGTTACAATTAAAATCCTCTTTTATCTTGGAAATTACTTAGGGGACAACTTATCTTTTAGCTCTTAGGATTATTAGGCAAAATTATAGGTTATAGATAATCCTTGTATCAGACTTGTAATATTTGTTTTCTTCTTCTCTTCTTACAACAACATAACAACATAGAAATTAGATTTACAGACTATATTTCTTTTATATTAGCTACAACTCAAGATTTGTTTGAGCTTAATTAATAATTTATTTTCAATTAGGATCTAAGACTTATTTAGATCAAGGTTTGGGGCTAGTTTTGTAAGTAGGTCAATTCAGCCTACAAGGACAGATCCATTAAGATTAATTTTTCAAAAGTACTTAAACTCTTGTAAGCTTAATTCTCTGCACCATTTGATTAATAATAATTTTAAAGTTTTCTCAACTTAATGTGTAAAAGGAGAATCGGTGGTTGTAAAATAAAATGGACTAATTTTTATGTCGAGTGAATGCAAGTAGTGGAATATTTTTTTGTAACATCCCATAGCTTAAATATCTATTTGCGCCTTGGAGACAAAGAAACAAGCAATTTGTTTTTTAAAAGAAAATCACCTTGTATAATGTTTTGAATTTTTTTTTTAATTAACTTATCTAATTACTCAAAACTATTTACACAAACTTTAACTTATACGTAAATCCACTTAATACAGAATTAAGTCAACCAAAAATCAAGCATCATGCTTGTTATGTTAAAATTATCTACTTTCATAATACAATATTTGTATATTACTCATAACTATCAATTCTTTTAAATATTCACAATCAACATTTCAAGTTACAATATTCCATGTCATTGGAAATAGATTAATATTTAATATAATTGACTCATAGTTACTATTAACTTCTTATTTAAAATTTGGTTATTGTAATCAATTTAACATTTTCCATAAAACTTACTATCACAAACACTTTTTTTTCCCGTGTCATTTTTTCATGTTTCATAAATGCATTTTAATGTAATGACTTTACCCTTCTCTAAAAAGTATAATTTATATAATATCACTTTTTCTCTCAAAAGATACAATTTATATCATATTATTCCATATATTTTGAGCATAATTCACTTAGTGATAACTTTGTGTCCTACAAATATTAATTCTTATATTTCACACTTAGTGGTACTTATTGTTTTGCAAGAGAAATGAAACGAAAACACTGTTGTATTATCATGACAACATTATTAAGTATTTACATTTGATGGAAAGTTATTGGATACATGAGGGAGCTGAAAACCGATATAATAGAGAGATCAATCATTCTCTATTGATCCAATTTCACAATATGAAAAGGTCAATTTTTTGTGTGAAGTTTTCCCTACTTCATCAAAATCTAAACAAGATAAATGATTTGAACAAATAACAAAAATATAATTTACACATATTTGAAAAGATAGTCATCATGGACCTCTAAAATGTGGTTAGTGTATTGTATTGTATAGCCTAGAAGGCATTCTTTTGAAAACAAAAGTACCATAAAGGCAAATGAAAATGGTATTCTCTTGGTCCTCTAGCATTATGGCTATTTGATTGTATCATGAATAACCAATTGAGAAACAATAGTATTCATGCCCAACCAACTTATCCAGCATCTGATCAATTAATGGTAAGGGAAAATGGTCTTTACGAGTGGTTTTATTTGGCTTTTTCAGTAGTCCATGCAAATCCTCCACCTAAACATGGTACGAGTAGGTATTAATTTATTATTTGTATCCCTTGCCACTATCATTCCTAGTAAAATAATTAAGTTTGTCTACTTTTATTCCATTAAAAAAAAGAACTAAAAGGTTGAGAAAAAGAGAGATATGAAGACAGTATAGGTTCAACTAGATCATTGTTTAAGTTATGTTGTGGGTAAGATAAAATTTTTTTAATGTAATGATAAATATACATGTGTTGCTAATGTGATTTTTTGTAAAAAAGAAAAGTTAAACTATATAAAGATTGATTTGATGTAACAAGTTCAACTTAATAGGTCTATAAACAACCTCGACAATCAATAAAAATATAGTCTCACTAAAAATAACAAGATTAATGTTTTTAAATCAAGATGACTTTATATGAGTAAAATTAAAATTATATATATATATATATATATATATATATATATATATATATATATATATATATATATATAATTAATTCTCAATAAACTTAATTTTGAATGATAAAATTAAAAGAAAAATATATTCAACTAAAAAAAGAACAAAAAGTCAACCTAACTAAATCACAAAACTCATGATTATGATAATGATATTATGATAACCACATAGAAAACAAAGAAAAATAATAATTATAAAGCTGAATCCTCAATCATCTAAATGTTGAAAGATAAGGTTGAAAAAATAATAATAAATAACAAAAAAATAACTTGGGACAACATGGTTAACTTGTAAAACTCATGACCAGAATTATGAGATTAAGATAAATCTATAGAAATGAATTCAAAACCAACTGTGAGTTCCAATATCTAGTAAACCTAAATGGATGAAGAAATTGAAAAAAAAATTGAAATTAAAAAAAAGTCCTTAAAAGTTTTGAGTATTTAAGCTAAAAAAAGCTTTGGTATTTAGTTGTTCGTTGCTATAGTGAAACATCAAAAGCTTTTAGTATATGTTAAATTGTTTAAAAGAGAAACTTTTTCTTAATTTTATTTATAATACCCTTAACAATTTGCAAGAATTTTTTTTTTTAAAAAAAAAAACTAAACATTTTTCAGCCTTTCATGGATTAAGACTTAGTACATTATGGATTGCTATAGTACACTAATGATTTTACCCTTAACATTTGTAAGGAAAAGGATGAGTTTTCAAGGGCAACATATTTTTTTTTCACGGAGTTTAATTGGCATTACCATTTTGTTTGGGAGTAAATTAATCTCCTTGTATTTTACTTAACAAGTATAATACTAATGTACTTTTTTTTTCTTCTAAAAACAATAACCTAGGGCCAACAAATGGTTCAATCCTATAAGGTTAGCTATAAATCATATTTTAAGATAATAAAAAGTTTATTGTAAAGAGAAAGAAAACTTATCTTTATCTCTTTCAAGAAAAAGATGGAAAAAAGGATTTGTTTATATGGTAAGTTATATTTTTTAATTAATAAAATATATTCTCGGATAAGCTTATGTCTGAGTCATGATTCAACTATCTCCTTAAAATATTTAAGATCACATCTCACCTCATCAAAGAACATAAATTCTTTGAATTATTGATCTTAAAATATAAATTCAAGAAATAAAAATAAAGTTTTTTAATCACTTAACATATCTCTTATGATTATATACTAGGATTTTAACAAACGAGAACTAAAAAGAGAGAGAATTTGTTGAAAAAAAAATATTTTATATATTTATTACTATTAGTATATTTAGGTCTTTTATACTTCAAATAATATGGAGGTTCACACATATGAGTTATGTCAATCTAACATGAAATCTTGATTTATTTCAAGTTTGGATTGTGTTGGAGTTTGGGGTCACAAAAAATACACCAATATAAAGTGTATGATTTTGTGTTTCAAATTCTAAAGTGTTTTTTGCTTGAAAACACATCAAATTTATGCTTATTAGGTCTTTTTTTTTTTTTTTTCTAATGTGAAAAAAATTATTTTAATGTATTCTTAATTGAAAAACACTTTACATAAATATTATGCACCACATTACCAAACACACAAGTTATTTGTACACATCAACATCAAACCCAATGTCGTTAACAAATACATGTTTGTATCACTTCATCTATCATATAATCAATAAATTAATATTTTAAATTTTCATTAAATTAAAAATAAATACTTATTAGTTTACTTTTTCATACCATGCCACGGGTTGGACTAAAAGTTTTTTAAACATAAAAAATATCAAAGTAGTGTGGAATTCTTTTGATATTATCATTAAATACAATCCAATAGCCAAACTTAAAACTCTCAACTCGGGTCCTTGCCAAGTTTGGATTATCAATTAAATCATGCGGGTGCTACTTTTGAGTGACCTAGTCAACTTAGTTGATCTTAAAACAAAAAAAATAAAGTACAAAAAAATGAAATGAAAACAAATACATAACATATGCAGGTATAAATTAGACCTAGATGGATGTTAAAAAGGGGTTTGGATTTATAAATATTAAAGCTTATATAGTTTTTTTTAAAAAATTGAGAAGATGATGTATTAGACTGATTTCAATCAATCCAAATTAACTCGTCAAACTATAACTTGAGTTATGATTCCAATAGATTCAATACCATTTTTTTTTCATTATAAGATAGAATAATAAAAACCAATTCAAAACTAACTTAATATTAAAGAATAAAAATAAAGAAATTCATCAAAGGGTATTTAAAAAAAAATAAAAAACAGGTTAAGTCAGGTCAGACATTCGAGCTTGATTGGTCCAACATATTAAAGTTAAAAAAGTCATCATCATCAAACTCCCCTAGTCGAATCAAATTATTCGACACCAAGTTTGATTTTTTTGTTGTTGTTGATATCGACAACTAACAATTCTCTCTCTTGTTATTTTCATGCAATTTTCTATATTCTCTTTCTAGCCCATGAACTAAAAAATAAACTTTTGAATTGAAATAAAAATTGTCATAAATTTGGAATTAACCATGTATTTTTCTTGGTGTTTTAATTTGGAGATTAATTTTATATAATCATAACATAAAAGGATGCAATTGAAAGGTCATTTTTTTTTTAAATATATACAAGTATTGTTAATATAAACACTGCCAAAATTATTCTTTTTAAGTTTTTGTTAATATATTGGCCAACAATTTTTTTAAACAAATGTATATCTAGTCATCATATAAATTCTCCTTTAATCATAAAGTGTGTGATTGTTGACGAGGTGTTTCACGCGTCACACCTCATAATCAAACAAACCCTTATTAATGTGTTGCATTAAGAAGAATATATTTTACCTTATATATATATATATATATATATATATATATATGTATATATATATATATATTCTTGTGTGTTTGTGTGTGTGTGAAAATACTATTTGATTTTTTTATTATATAAATGTATCTTTTAAATTTAACTTTAACTTATTATTTGTAGATCTAAAACTTTGAAAGACACAAGATTATATCCTAATAAAATCAAACAAGTTGAGTTTTTTTTTTTTTTTAATCATGTTATTGACGTTTAAAAATTAAAACATAAACAAAACAAGTTTTTGTTCATTGAAGTTAAAGTTTAAGTTGATTTAAACTTTAACTTAAATATATTTGATTAGTAACAATTTTTTAATTTAAATTAAAAATATATTTTAAAATTGATTCAAATTTTTAATTCAAACTTTTGATTTAATTAGTTGATATGTTTTGAGTCATGATTATAAATTAAAGTTATTTTAACTCATTTTTATACCAGTTTATTTACAAAAAACAAGTCAAAATTATAATTGAAAACTCACGCCAAACAGATTTTTAAATTTATAATTCAATAAATTCAGGATCTGATTATTTAGAATTGATTGAAGAATAGTGTAACCCTCCCAAATAGAAAAACAATTTCCATGGGAAGACTGCCTTGCAAAACGAATGCATGCATATTGATAGCCAATCCATGGCAAAGCAGAAATAGTGGGACCAAAAGAATCTACCGGATTGGATTCACTTCTCTCTCTGAATTTACATTTATCATGGAGATGGCGACCATCCAATCCAATCCATGCTTGCCACTGCCACATCCGCAACGCCATTCAATTCAATTCATGGGCGGAGGCAGAGCGGGCAACAGACAATCAAGATGTTGCCGAATCTTTTTCTTGAATCCAATAGTTTACTATTATTAAAGGAAACAAACATTTGAAATGGCTTTTTTTATTCATTTTCATTTGTCAAACACCCTTCTTGTCTGTAACACAACTCCTCCCTCTTTTCCTTTTTGGTCTTTAGGATCTGCCCGCTTCCCTTCTTTAAACCAAAACGATAATAGATTCCATAAAACTCAATTCATTTCGATAGGGAGGAAATGCGGGCTGGGTTTGCTTAGATTTTAGTATTTGTTCATAATAAAATTTACCAACTTATAGGAGTTTTTTTTATTTATTTATTTGGGAGTTAGAACATACCCATTTGGTAAATTATTATTCAAAGAAGAAGTTTTTGTTTCTGTAAGCGGGGAGTTAAGAAATTTGATGGGTTTTCTTGTTGGTTCACAAAAAGGTGTGAGGCGTGGTGGTTGTTTTAGGAGTTTGATAAGGAGAAAACAGGTTGATTCTGTTCATTGTAAACCACATGGTCATCATCAATTAGCCAAGGAATTGTCTGTTCCACACCTTATTGCTATTGGTATCTTCTTCTTCTTCTTCTTTTTTCGGTTAATAATTGTTCTTTTTTACCAAAGAATTTCATTCGGTTTTTTTTTTTTTTGGTCTTTTTGGATCATGGGTTTTGGTTGTCCTGTGCTTCTTCATTTATTTTTATTTGCTACTTTTCTTGATGAGTTGATGCTGGTTGTGTTAATTGGTTTCTTGGCCTTTTGCTTTGGTCAGGAATCTAAGTTTTCTTCCCTGTTTTTTTTTTTTTTTACATTATTATTGGATATGTGAGTCATTTCCTTGTTGTCTTAACCAAAAAATATTTTCTTTGTATTAGTTTTTTTATTTTTATTATTATTATTAAAATTTGACTTCTATTAAAACATAAGCCAAAATGTTTGGTCCTGCCAAGCATGCCAATCTTGATGCCAATCCAAAACGTTGAAAATATTTTATCGTTTTTGTAAGTTTCAGTATTTACTGTGTTAGTTTTCATGTGCTATAGCTTGGCTTCTATCTATGAATTGCTGACTGTTGAACTCCAATCAGGTGTTGGCTCAACTATTGGAGCTGGAATTTATATTCTTGTAGGAACAGTTGCTAGGGAGCATTCTGGACCTGCTCTATTTATATCCTTTCTGATAGCTGGAATTGCTGCTGCTCTTTCAGCTTTTTGCTATGCAGAACTTGCAAGTCGTTGTCCATCTGCCGGCAGTGCATATCATTATTCCTACATATGTGTTGGAGAAGGGTAAGTATTAGTTGTTCCTCCTACGAGAGCTTATTTGCTATCTCTTTATTCAAAGGTTATGAATAAGTTGACGCTTTGCTTAGTTTTTCAATTACCATTGCAACGTGTTGTTGGGGGATCTGGTTGACCATAACTTTGTTCCATGACACAATAAACTTTCAGCACATTTCTTGCTGTTGCTGATATAGTTTCTGATTTATATAATAGTGTCCTCAGGCATTGTGTTCTGGTAGTTTTTCTTTGTTTGTATTTATGTTTTATTTTTGGACTGAATATTGCATTTGCTAGTATCTGCAATGCCCTGTGCTCAGTGGTTTCTGCATTTTTAATTTGCAGAGTTGCTTGGTTAATTGGCTGGGCTTTAATATTGGAATACACAATTGGTGGTTCAGCAGTTGCTCGGGGCATATCCCCAAACCTAGTTCAGTGACATTCTGTACCTAATCTTCAATTTACTAAGATTTGGTTCTTTTAATTCTACGGGTTTAATTATTTCAATCTTATTGTTTTGAGCATAATTAGTTTACACTGTTCTCTTGGTTGATGGAAAAAGTTCACGATTTCCTATTTTCACTCATTGTGATCTTGATGCATAGTGGGTAATTGCCTCCCTGTTTTTGATTTACAATTTGGAACAACACAAAATCAGTAACATTTCCAATTCTTTCATTTCTTGTATGATGTATGAAAGAACATGCTAGTAATTTTTCTCAGTTGTTGAAGCTATAGTGACAATATGCCAATCCTTTTATTGGGTTCTAGCTTCAATGTAATTGACTATTTTACTAAAATGCCTGAGCTCTTTGATAATTACGATTTACATTCGAGACTTGAAGAGTCATTTAGGGCATCCTTGTTTCCTTCCCAAGAAATCCTAATATATCAATGATCTTCCATGTTTACCACTGCAAATTTAATGTCTACGATGCTTCCAGTTATTAGTCCAAGTGGTAAGTAGGTAGTATGCTTTAGACTAGATTCTTGGTTTCAACAAAAAATAAAAATAATCTAGGAAAGGATTGACTGATACTCTTTAATTTGATTAGTTGACTAACAAGTTGGTAAATACTTGGTATTTATTTCTTTGATGAGAAAGTCTTAATTTGTCCTCTGATCTATCTAGGCTTTTTTTAATGGAGGATGTTCTCCACATTGGGATAGTCTGTGTGCTTTCTTTATTATTTTTTTTCCTCATCTATATTTGATTTTTTGATTATTTTTCTTACTTATTTTGTTTTATGCTTATAGGCATTGTTCTTTGGAGGTCAGGACAGTCTACCATTTTTTCTGGCTCGTCAACATATACCGGGGCTTGATGTTGTGGTTGACCCTTGTGCTGCTGTTCTGGTATTGGTTGTCACCGGGCTCTTGTGCATGGGAATAAAGGAGGTCCCTACCTTAACTCTTTGTCATGTTCTTTTTTTCTCCTTTGTCATGCAATTATACTTGATTAAAGTTCTTCTTTCTTATCTTGTTATTATATTAATCTCCTCTAGTAACATCATTGTGCAGAGTACTCTGGCACAAGCTGTAGTAACCTCCATAAATGTGTGTGCCATGATATTCATCATAATAGCTGGTAGTTATCTTGGCTTCAAGACTGGATGGGCTGGATATGAACTTCCTGCTGGGTAATAGGCATCCTGGATTGTAGATTCAATTTTGAAACATTTTCTGTAAAAAGTTCATAACTGATGATATTTCTGAACTCATAGGTACTTCCCCTTTGGGGTGGATGGGATGCTTGCTGGGTCTGCAACTGTCTTTTTTGCCTACATTGGTTTTGATTCAGTTGCCAGCACTGCCGAGGAGGTATGTATCTCCCCTTTTATCAGTCAATCCTTCTGTATTCTTTCCCACAGTAGTTATTTTATATGTGAAGTCTTCATTTCATAGGAACAGAGTGACTTAAGGAAATCTTATTTTGTGTTTGCATATTTTCTGACAGGTGAAAAATCCACAGCGAGATTTACCTCTAGGCATTGGTCTCGCATTGTCTATTTGTTGTTGTTTGTATATGATGGTCTCTGTTGTCATTGTTGGTCTGGCACCTTATTATGCTATGGATCCTGATACCCCTATCTCCTCTGCATTTGCTGCTTATGGGATGCAATGGGCAGCGTAAGTTTGCTTGTTTTGGTCAAATGCATGGCAAATTATTTCTCTCTCCTAAATTATATAGGAAGTAACTGAACTGTTCGGGTTACAAGTCCTTTTGTTGCTTGTGTGCAGGTACTTAATAGCTGCTGGAGCAGTTATGGCTCTCTGCTCAACATTGATGGGCTCAATACTTCCTCAGGTAATTAAACAGAATCTTCAATGTGCTAGTATACCATATTTTTCTAACTAGATACTCCTGGAAGTGATCTGTTATATGATGAATAATATTCTTGCTTGTTCTCAACCAGCCATGCACCTCATGACTGCCCACATAAACTATAGCTTTTAGTTCAAGTACAAAGTGTATTTTGATTTCCTTTATTTCATAAATGGTTCAAAACTTGTGCTGTATTAGTTTGTATTTTCTGACATTCCAGTACTTTATCAGTAGGCTCCACACTGTGTTTTCCTTCCATCATGATTCTCTTTCTTGTTTCTTTGATAAAAGAAGAGTGTATTATTAGAAAGAATGAAATGTACACAACAACATTAAGAGTAAGTCATCCTCTGGGAAAGTGAAATATACTCAGCAATCTAGATCAGAACAATAAAGCACTCCAATCCCTCTGAATATCAGCTCAGGAAATGCCCCTAAAAGCACCTGCCATGTGACACCACAAAGAAGCCAGGAAGAGTATCCTATCCTACATTAACTGCCTCAATTTGAAGTGATGATTGAAAACCCTGCCTCGCCCTCCTTCTGAATGCACCAAAAGCTACACTAAAAATATATCTCCATAGTTAAAATCTCTCTCCCACCGATGACCACAAAAGAAACCAGCAACAGTTCAACCATCCTCATAATTCCAACAATAAAAAATGCAAACAAGGTTTGCTTCATATATCAAGCTGAAGGGCAATGCAGAAAGAGATTGACTTTGAGACTCTCTATCATGATGGCACATGTCATTGGTGTTAATCTTATTGAGCACAATTGTCCAGGTGAAAAGCTTGTCGCAATAGGTTCATAAAGGAGTTTTTCAATAAGAAACCTTCTTTGTAATAAACTTGAGGCAGCTACTATATAGTAATGCTAGTGTGCTATTTAGTAGAGGCAATAACTCAGCTTAAATTTTCTTTAACATCTGCCTTAGTGGGGAGGTATGCTTAATCTGTTTCTTTTGCCTCTTTACTTAAGAAGATCTGCCAAATGCTAACTGTACTATTCTGTTTGTTTGTGAGCTTTTGTTTTTTCTTGGTGAATTGTATTTACACTGTCTTTATCTCCAAGTGATTGATTGATTCACTCATAGATTGTCTTTCTCAGCCTCGAATTTTGATGGCAATGGCTAGAGATGGATTGCTGCCATCATTCTTTTCAGATGTTAATAGAAGGAGCCAAGTTCCTGTTAAGAGCACATTGGTGACTGGCTTAGGTTCTGCGGTATTGGCATTTTTTATGGATGTTTCAGAATTAGCTGGGATGGTAAGTGAAATTTGAAAGTAAATGTGCATATATAGTATTGTTGTCGCTGATGACCAGTGTTTGTTGGGCTTGGACCCATTTACTTCATATTTAAGTAGGAAAATTCGATGGGACCAGAAGTGGCTGAGTAGCCTCTCCCTCTCCTATTTCCTGCCTGCTAGGAATAATAGTTTCCTGCCCTATCAGTTCGTGATGGAGGAAATAGGAGATGTCCTGCTTCCATCTTCATGTGTGAACGAGGGTTTTTACTGTTAATAGTTCTTTACTTTGCTAAATGAACAAACAGGCTGTCTTTCTGTAAATGTTAAACAAAAGTTTATCCTACCTCTGACCTGCCCCTTTGTTTTAATATTTTTACCTGTTGCTATGATTCAACTTGTGCAACACATTCAAAACAAAATCAAAAGAAATAAATGAGTGTTTCATTCTCTGACAAGCTCATGTACATTAAAAATTTAAGAGACTGCTGTTCTGTACACCATGTATGTATGTGTATGTCTATGTACATATACATACATAAATGTCCCACCTACACTAAGCAACAGTGATCTCACCTTGAAACCCACTAATATGAAAAAGGTAAAACCCAAAGAAAGAGAAAGTTCACAACTTTGTGCTAATTTCAAGATGGAAGTCACATTTCTTTAGGTATGGTCTGACCACATTTTTTATGTTCAAATTACGAGTACCTAAACTATGGATTGTGGCATGAGAGTGGTAAGCAATAACGTAATGGTATATGAATAATGACTATTGGAAACCTCAACACTTTCAAATAAATTTTTCTTACTGTAATGTCAATTCTGAATAATGTCATTTTGTGCAGGTCAGTGTGGGCACGCTTCTGGCATTCACTATGGTAGCAATTTCTGTGTTGATACTGAGATATGTACCACCAGATGAGGTGCCTTTTCCATCTTCACTTCAGGAGATTATTGATTCTGTGTCATTACGGTACAGTACAGGTTGCCTAAATGTCACTAAGGAAAAGTCTGGTTTTTATGCCAGTACCTCTACAGAGAGCAATTTGCCTTTATTAGGCAAAGCAACAGCAATTGAATATCCAATAATTGTAAAACTACAGGCTCAAGGCAATTGTAAGTTCATTGCTGCAATCACTTTGAACTTTTCTTGGTATGCATGAGTGTTACTCATTAGGACCTGTAAATATCTAAACACCTCTCATCATCTCCAATCACCTGCCCATTTATGTGCATGTGTTTCAGAATTCCTGATTGGCGTATGTAAAAGATAGAATTCTTAAATTACAGTACTTTGAAATGTTTACAGATGAAATTCATCTACAAATTTGGTAGCCTAATGTAGCACCTGAGCCAAATTTATTGCGCAACTTTGACTTTCGTCAGATGGCTTGTAAGTCTGATTCTACTTTATTTTTAACTTGTTTCAGCTGTTAGGAATGAAGGGAGGAGAAAAATTGCTGGCTGGACCATAACAGCCACATGTGTTGGGGCATTTCTCCTTGCTTATGCAGCTTCAGATTTGAGTATTCCTAGGTGGGTCAATATTGATCATAACAGTAATTTCCAGTTACACACGTACATTTCCCAAAGCTTTTGGACAAGACATGAACTTTTTACTGCTTTTCTTTCAATGTTACTAATTTGTTTGGATTGCTCCTCCATCAGACTTCTTCGTTTTATAGTGTGTGGAATTGGTGGGGCACTTCTCCTTATTGGTCTGATTGTGCTGACCTGTACAGAGCAAGATGATGCAAGGCACAACTTTGGGCATTCTGGAGGTATGTGGCTGTTTGCTCTTATACCCTGTGCAGTTTCTTATTTTCACAAGGTCAGTATATTTACTACATGCACATAGGTTTGATGGAAATGTCAGAATATGTCAAGTGCTTGTATTTAGCATGCTATATCATATAGGATAACTTGGATGTCTGACCACTTTCCTTTTTGTTACAGAATAAAAAAAAGGCTCAACTATAGTAATGCCCTACCACAGTTAGGAATTGATTTCTGTGTTGTCTTCCCAAATAAAGGAGTTCTCATGTAGGTTAACTACTCACTCGAATCACCCTTGAGGAAAGGGTGTTTTCAACAGTCTAGCCGCGATACTGGCTCATAACACGTGGACATTCAAGTAAATCCAGCGGTTAAGCTACTAGTATCTGTAGCATCCTGAGATAGTTCCTAGATGGGATTGGCTCTCATAACTGCACTGTGTTTTTTATATATACCACTGCATTTTATTAGTGCTATAAATTCTAATCATTACTTGATGAGGTAGGTTTTGTATTGCCAGGCATTCATATGCAGTGTAAACACACACAAGTATATGTAGCATATAGCTGGTTACATTATCTAGAATTCGTTTGATTAAAGTTTGGTGAACTAAGAAAAATTAAATATCTTTCAGGTTTTATTTGCCCATTTGTTCCACTCCTTCCTATTGTCTGCTCGCTTGTCAACATCTACCTTTTGATTAATCTCGGGTGAGTGAAGCTGCAGTTACTGTGAGGTTAACATTCAGAGAATTAGTATTTTGCCTATTTATTGAACATTGATTTGATTATCCCGTGGATCTTCATTTGTCTTTCTCAACATGTCGTATAACATGCTCCCCTCTCTCTCTCGCTGACCTTTCAGTGCTGCCACGTGGACACGTGTCTCTGTATGGCTGATTGTTGGAGTGCTTGTTTATACGTTCTATGGGCGGACTCACAGCTCGCTGCTGGATGCTGTCTATGTGCCTGCAACTCACGCTGATGAAATTTATCGCAGCTCTGGAGAAAGCTGATGCATTTCCAGTTTACAGCATCCAGGATGCAATCCCATGCTGTTCTTAAAACACAATCTCTCTGTTGTATGATTATATTCATTTATAATATTATTTCCTCCTTCCCCATAGGCTTTTTGTTTTCTTGCAAGCTATAATATTAGCGATGGCTGAAATCTTTCTTATGTAGTGTATAACTAGTAAATTGCCCCAGGTCAAATTTATTTTCTTGAAATTTCACAATCTAACTCTTTATCTAACTTAGTTTTCAACTAAGTTGTGGTAAGCTAGCCCAGATTAAATTGATTGATTTTATGAGTTCAAGTACAGTTTTTATGACAACCAAAAATATGACTTTGCTTTTTTAAAAAGCCAAGATGATATTTAAACAAATATTAATGAGACAATGATAGGATGACTTGATCCTATTCCCAAAACGACATGTGTTATGGACTCTATTATTGAGTGTAATAATATTTATTTTTTAAAAAATTATTTTTAAATTTTACTTGTAATTTTTTTTTTAATTTAATATTAAATGATAAAATAAAAAAAATTATAGACGAGGAAGCTTGGGTTAGCATGTTAGACCCATGAAATGGATTATTGACTAGTGGGATTATAATTTGTTTTTTTGAAAAAATATTTTTAATTTAAATATATGACAACAAAAATAGATAATTATAAAATCAAATTCCAACTTAATAATGAGATGCTGAAAATAGTAATGAAAAAAAGAAAAACAAGAGTCTAAATTCACCAGACCTTTGTTATGAAAATTCCCCCCCTTTTTTAATCCATCCTTTTGATTTGGTTCAAAAAAAAAATGAAAATATTTTTTGCTGAATATGAGAAAAAAATAGATGAAAAAAAAGTCGAGTTCAATAAAAGAAAAAGAAAGAAGACACCCCCAACAAATCTATTTTGGGTTCGTAATTGTTTAAAAAAAATAAAAAAAAATAAGGGATAAATGTAAATCAAGATATTTAATATTATAGTATGCATAAATCATTTGTTTGTGTTTGATAAATTTATTTATTAAAATCAAATTGAAATAGAAATTGAAAATGAGGGTGTATGGGTTTTTCCCCTTGAAATCTGATTTCCAATCCTAGACACCTAGAAAACATCCTTCCTTATAACCTTATTCAACTCATCTTAAACCTCAAATAACACAAACTAGTCCATAACCATGAATCAACCTGGAACTCAATTTTTTTCCTAGCCTAAATATGTTTTTTCGGTATTTTTAAGGTAGAAAAACACCTATTAAAGTTTCTTTGATCATTTGAAACAAAAAAAAAAAAAAAAACAAATATTTTGGTGGTCAGATTCCTCACCAACATGCATTTTCTATCTAAGACAGAATCTGATGACCTATTCCCTTTGCTTAAGCTGAAAAAGACTGAAAAATCAAGAAAAATCAAGTATAGTACCAAAATTAAGTTTTGTAAAATCCAATGGACCAGTCTCCCAATAACTAAAAAAGATAGGGGTTTCAATAAATTAATGACATAAATTTTCAATTTTCCATATATTAACTTCTTTTTTTCACTTTAGTCTTTTTTTCTTTCAACTCAACTCTGATTCACAGAACATTAATCAATTGGGC
Organism: Salix caprea; assembly: GCA_964035475.1. Classification (NCBI taxonomy): domain Eukaryota; kingdom Viridiplantae; phylum Streptophyta; class Magnoliopsida; order Malpighiales; family Salicaceae; genus Salix; species Salix caprea. The sequence goes on from OZ037754.1 coordinate 5,259,843, forward strand.
TATAATTTGGTCTAAAAAAGGGTCCATTGTGCAAAAACAAAGTTCATGGACTAAATTGAAATTTTTCAAAAAATATAAAAAGTTCAAAATCTAATGCATACTCATCATAACATTTTAAAAATACTTAAAAAAAGAAATATTGGATGATATATTTTCTTAAAAAAAATATGGAGATGATACATTATATTGACTTAGTTCAACCATGATTATTAGCTTGTAAGTTGGTAAGATTGCGATAAGAGTAAGGAACTCATATCAAAGCAAATTAGAAATCCCATTTATAATGGATCAAATATTAAAGACTCAAAGAATATTTTTTTTAAAAAAAAAAAGATAAAAAACAATTACTCAGGTAAATCTATATCGATGGTCGACGTAACGACGCAAACCTAGGCAAATTTCTTAGAGCATAAAAGGTTAAAAATTTAGGCAACATTAGGATTTCTAAAGAAGAAAAACAATTTACTCTATTTTGTTCATTGAATTAATTATGTTTAATAAATTTGGTTAATTTAATAATATAAAAACACAACCCTAATTTAATAATATAATAAAACAAGCAAACCAAACAAATCTTATAAACCTAGGTTAATCTTAAAAAATCATAAGTTGTAGATAGCACATTTCATTACTTGGCTGCAATATACGATAGAACAACACGAGATATCGGATATATGGCATTGAGTCCTTGGAAAACCACCATACATATGATTGCATGACCTTTTTTTGGAGTACTCCTGGAATAATGTTTTGAGATTGTAAGGCCATATGACCTTAGAATTCCCACTCCACATCAACTTTGCAAGTAGATTGCTGGCTTTCTCGGTGAGATGACCACCATCAAAGAACATATACTCACTAGGATTGTCATATAATTGATTTGATTAAGAAAATAGATAGTAACAAAATTGAATTTGATTAAAAAAAATATATATTAGAAAGAAAGCTAAATGAGCTCGGTCATTCACTGTACACGTAGACTAAAATCACTGTAGACCGGAGCAGTGAGATTACTATTTTACCCCTCAGTGCACCTCAGTTTTAGCCTTGGAATGAGGGGTAATTTAGATTTTTCATATTTTTGTGCATAATAAAATAACTATCCTACCCCCTAATAAGACAAAAAAAAAACATTTTGCCTGCAGGGGTATCACGGTCCTTACACACTTTCAATGACAATGCAAAAAAAGGGGCAACTACTGATCTGCCCCTATAAATGACAAAAAAGAAGAATTGGTGGTAGGGGTTAGTCGGTAATTTAAAATTTTTTTAATAATATTTAAATATGGGTTGAATACTGCTATTAGTGTGTTAATACTAATATACCCCCATAAAAGACAAAATGCAAGAATTGGTTGTAGGGGTGATTAGGTAATTGACTCTTTTTAAAATAATATTTCCTTCTTGCTTGGAAGCACCGATGGATTTCGGGCTCATGCCCTCTCCGGAGGCGTGTGTGGGCTACTACGGAGGTGAAAATTTTCCATTCGGTGTGTCACCGGATACGCCTCCATGTCCTCCACTTTATGGTGGAGCGCGTTGCATCCAATGGTGGACGGAAATGTTCTAGTTGGCGGTTGAATGTTTGTTCTCCCTTTTCTCTCTCCTGTCGCTGAAAGTGCGCGGTAGTCCCCGATGTTGTTCCAGTTTTCATTTTTCGTCCCTTATTTTTTTATTGTGTTTTATAGTCATGATTTAATTTATAAAAGTTTGATTTGTTTCAATTTTGTCCTTCAATGGAAATTGATTATATATTTTATTTGCATTTCGGTCCCCAGGCTTTTAATTTCCAGATTGGTTTGAAATCCTTAATGTATTCGGTATCAAAGTTCTTATTTGTTTTAATTTTATTCTTCAATGAAAATTGATTATACATTTTAGTTCTATTTCGATCCACAAGCTTTTAATTTCCGATTTGGTTTGAAATTCTTAAATTTTTTCGGTATCAAAGTTTAAATTTGTTTCAATTTTGTCCTTTAAATGACCTATTTGTTTTTTAAAATAAAACAATAATTTACTATTAATGTTCTAAGATACTTTTAATGTAATAATATGACGAATAAATCTTATAAAATATTTATGGTGTCATCGATAGTATGACCAATAATAATTAGAATATTAATTATGTATACAATATTTATAATGACAACTATAATAGCTGTTACAACAATTCATTGGTCTATGTTATTTTTGTGAAAAATAACTTCTACGTCTTTTTTTATGTATAAAACATACAAAACCACACGTAGACAAGACAAGTAGAAAAATTGTGCCAAATTATCTACAATAATAAAACAAAAATTACCCTGTGTTTGGCCACAACAAGCACCAAATTTTTTAACATGTAACAAAATTGTTAATGATCCTATTTTTTTAAAAAAAAAACAAATGCTATACATCTGCGTTAAATAATCAACTTAAAAATTCTAAGATTATGTAGTTTTTATATGTATTTATTTTACTATAGAAAAGACATTTAGAATAATGATAATAATTATTTTTAGGACTTTTTCTTAAAAAATAGGTGAGGCTCATTATATATTGTGATATTTTTTTTGATATCAACGTCTTAAGATATATATAAAAAAAGGATCTGACTTTTCTTTATAAATCTCTTATTAATTTAATCTCAGTGTTCTAAAATACTTTTAATATAATAATATCAAGAAAAATTGTTAAAAAATAATCTTTGATAAATTTTAGCAGTTGTATTTTTGCTATCTGTCAAATAAATTATTCGTCAAATATTTAAAATATGCCCAACAAACAATTAGTTTGTTGCAGACAACAAATAATATATCTTTAGTCAACTTGATCAACTGCGGTTTTGCAATCTAACAATTAAATTATTATCCAAGTAGTTAAAACAAAACCACCAATCACATTGTTTGCTACGTAAATCAAATCACTCATCTGTGCCAAAATTCATCGTTTGTAATTTTACTATTTGCTAATGATATCATTCATGAAACAAATAAAACATATACAAACAATCAATCAGTATATTCACATAGAGCACATGACTCCTTTTAATAGAATTTTATTAATTTCAATTATACAATCTACCGATTAAATAATTATCAAAATAATTTTAACAGTATCAACATTCAATCACTTTTAGGCTAAAAAAAAAAAATACTATTTCTAACAAATTTTATCAGTTATAATTTTAACAAATTAAATACTAAAATAACCAAAAACAACAAACAAAATCAATCAGTTTTCTACATCGAAAAAAAAAATACGAGCAAGTTACCTCATATTCCTATAAATCGGCAAACTAAGACTATTAAGATTACCTTGTCAAACTAGCAACCGGATCATTAACTTAACAAAGTTTAATAACATGGTTTTTCTTATAATTTTTTTTATTTAACTCTTTTTAAAAAAAAAAAAATAAACCCTGCTGAGATATTTTTTTCATACCACAATAACCATATAAGAAAAATTAAAACAAATTATTAAATCTAAATCCCAAAACACATTATAAAAACTAGATTAAATAAAAAAAATAAAAAATAACTGTGGATTACACTTGCTAATGGGTGTCCATCACCATTTAGCCTTTAAGTATAATATATACTGGGAATCAGAATTAGTCTTTCCAACCCCATTGTCAGTGCAAGGTTGATTCACTGGACCTCTGAAAGATCTTGATCATCCTGTTACGCGGCCTTCTTCTGCTGTTGCCCTTTCTCTTCTTGCGTTATACCTCCCAAGGGCCTCAATTCAAATTATTCAAACTAAGCATCATTCACTCCATACATCACTAGAAGAATGCCAGCAAGTGTTTACATGAAGGAGTTAATAAACAATATGAGTTTAGGAAGATTCTCAAGAGCTATTGTGAAACTTGCACCAAGCACAAAAAGCATAACGAAGGCTACTAATATCTTCGCCATGTACAAAAAACTGATGTCTGGTTTGGAAGCTGTCTCTGCAGGACGTGAACCATCAGAACTCTGCTGAAAGTAAAAGAAGATATTACATCATTTAGCTAAGCACACCAAGTTCAAATCCCAGCAAACGTTTACACAGGAGGAGAATAATTCATTAGTCAAAGTTTCTCTCGCAGGAGAACCAAGCGGCATTATACTCGGATCATCGAAAGATTAGACCCTTAACCTCATATTCATCAAGATCAGAGTTTACTCTTCTTCAAATGAATAACTTTCGAATTAAGGCAAGTTTGTGAATACAATATTGGAATGGATGTGCTGCTACCAGTTCATTCACATAATTATAAAAGAATTAACAAAAAGATTCTACAAATTATCACAAATATACTGGTACACAACTAGTAGTAAGATTGGCAAATAACAGCAAAGGGATGTCACCCAGATAATCGGTCACGGTATGTATTTCCTCAACCAGTAATATGTGCATTTAGCACAACATTACATGTTTTCTCACACTTTTGCACAGGAATCTTGCCTGTTTCTTTTCTTAATCAATCTGATATATAAGGTCATCCATTGGTATGGCTGACTAAAGATCAGATCATAGTTTTTCGAAGATAAAAAGATCTCAACAAGGTACACCTACTTACTGACATGTAATTTTTCAAGTTTTTCAAAGGATTATGAGTTCAAAGAAGACTATCCCAGAGTACCCTGTACAGCGATATTGTAAACACATCCAAAATCTTAAATCAAACATTATATGTATAGAAACCCATAGCAACTTGTGCTTAATAGATACAATAAAAAACAAAACTTGATGAAGACAATATAGAAACCCATACCACTCCATGACATACCTGTTTTGGAATCTGCTGAAACTGCTCTGCTTGTCTAGCACCTGCATCAGAAAAGAAATCAGGTTAGCAAAACCAACACCTAAACAAACTCTACACAGCAACCACCAGAGAAGACACCAAGATAATCTACACTAAAAGAAGCTAGTACCACCATAATCTAACACAGTAACTGTTTGCAACTTCCAGCCATTGCCATAATCAACAAGCACCGCATCTGGGCCAAAGCTAATGGGTTCCTCCCTATCCTTCACGGCTTCAATATGCAAAACAAAAGGTGACCCAATACCCAACTTCCTGTTTATCAAAGACACTGCAAATCCCGCCTTGGTGCCTGCTGCAAAGCGACTCGTCTTTCCCAAACCTTTGCATATCACCTCCAAAACCTATTGGATACAGCAAATTGTCGAATATGAATTTGAGTTTTATTAATAAATAAATACAATGAATGAACCCATAGTTCATCTCTTATTAAATGTAAACGAGCTCCAAAAAAAGAGAGTTCAAGATTCAACAAATCCCATATAATGGGTGTCTTTCAATATCATTGAGAATGGTTTTCTTTTTGCTTATAAATTGAATCAGCTCCGTACTGTTTCTTAAATAATAACAGGCAAAAAAAAAGAGAATCATAACACTGAGTAAAGCCAATGGATAGCTTGGCAATTTAACAGACACAACAGGACTGTATCAGAAAGACAGAGAAAGAGAGTACAGGAGGAGGAGGAGGAGGGGGCCGGGGAGAATTGACTTTTGAATCTTCTCCTTCTTGTGCTGCCATGATATGAATCCAGAGGGAGAGTTGACTTTAAGCTCTTGAATTTAATACTAGGCCATATATGGGCTCAATGAGCTAATACATGGGATCGATGTATAGTCAGGCCCAGTTGTATTCCATCAGGCTCAATACATATTTCAATCCATCTTCAGAAAAGAAAAGAAAAACTATGAAAATAAATTGTTCTGACAAAGTATACTTCATTAAAATAAGACATGCATGACTCGCATTAAACATTCAGCTTAAGGTTGCTCTTCTCTATATATCTATCCTATCTATCTATGCATGGCTTGTATCACCGCCATCTCCATGCATCACTCCGCAGCTTGAGCAGCACCAGTCCTCCTTCCAAAGACACCATCGGCGCGACCTTCTTCATGATCAGAGTCCTTGACGAGGACGAGCCACAGTTCCCCGTTGCGCCTGAAGGAATAGATCTGCACGTAGTCATCTTGATGGAGCACTCCCACATTCCTAACCATAACGTCATTCCAGCTACTTCTTAACGCAAAGGAACTGCTGTTGTTCATTTTCCACTGCTTCAGCCTCAGATGACTGATGAATGTGCTATCTTTTTCATCACCAAGACCCAGTTCTACCAATGTCACTCCTATGCCATCTCCGTGACAGATCCTCTTCTTCTCAGCACCAATCAGAAGATTTTCCAGTTCATTAATCTGTCTACTAGGCATTGTTAATCGATCATGGTGTGGATTCGTATCAGTTTGGAACAGTTTCTTCCTTATCCTTAGCTTGAAATCCTTGTCCCCATCTTCTCCCAGCAGAGCTTTTATTTCATCAGAGAAATCAAAACCCAGGTCCAGCGCCCTAGATTCACTCTTCCTTCGTTTGCCTGTCGACCTCACTCGCTCCTCATCCTCGTCAATATCTTCAACTCCAAAGCATCGTTTTCTATCGACCCTTTTCTCTTTCTTTCGCCCACCTCCTGATCTCTTCTTCTTGGGTATGACAGGCAATATCCCACATGATGAGTTTGTAAATTGAGCAGAGCTACTGCCATCACGAGGGGGGCTTGTACTTCTGGACCTGGAAGACTCTCTTTCGGCACCATGGATGCTCATCCACAGCAATCCCTTGACAATTTCCTTTTGCACAAATGTAAATGCCTCTTCATTGTCATCTGTTTCTTACCTATACTTCTCAAACAGTTGATCAAACGACCCATCATCATGTTCATCATGTTCATCACCCATGAACTGGTGATCGCTTTCACCGTAACCGCACAGCAGTACCATGATCTTTAGGGATATATTTCTCTCCTCTTCTACGCTAAATCTCTAACTTCGAAGAAACGAATTACTTGCTCAGAAGAAAAGAAAATTCAAGAACTGAATTCAACTCTTCATGGTATTATAGCTGGCTGCGCACTGTATGTATTTATATAGGGCAATGTACATGCAAATCCATGCGCTATCAGGAAATACAAATCCTTGTACTATCTGGACTTAAGCAACTAGGTTTCTTGTAATAGAAGGACTTTACCACGTAATGTTGTAGGTTTGTTTTAATTCTAATCCAGCTGGTGAAAGGATTTTTTTTCTTACAGTTTCCTGATTTCCAAGGGATATTCAACAAATTAATTAATAATTTCGAAATATATTATTGAAAGACAATACCTGTATTTTTCCTTATTTTCAAGGGATACTCAACAAATAAATAATTTCCAAACAAATTGTTGGGGTGTTGTCTATTTTTATTATCGTTTATTTAAATGAACAATTTTTAGAAAGAAATAAGCTATTAATCTCTCAATAAAGTTCATTACCCAGTTCGTAGGTTTATCATGTTGTCGTAATTCACGGTTATGGCGAGTTTGTATATCAAACCTGATATTTTTTGTTTCTTTATTTTTTTTTGTTTTGCGCTTATTCAATATTTAATTTGTTGGGAAATGAAATTCATGGTTTACTTTCGTCTGCTTTGTATATTTTACTTGTGGTTCCACATAGAGTTGTCTCAATAATGGAAATTTATAAATATTACATTAAAAGGAAATTCATAGAAAATGGAAAATATAGTTCACTCACTTACAAAACACTATAGATTTTAATAGTTTTTTTCTCGAAGTTTTTAATTGAAGTGATTTGAGGAAATTGAAAGCTGGATCATGACGATACATATTGTATCTGTTGTTTGTTTGGTCTATGATTTACAATGGCAATTTCATTAATGCCTTTCTTATGGGAATATTTCTGGTTAAAGTAGATTACATGGACGGATCTTTTTCTTTTTTGTATGGTATTAGTCTTTCGGACCTCCCTCCATTTTGATGCTGCTGGCGAGAACAATAAAATTCTATTGAATTTTAAAAATTACATGTGTTTGTTCATCAGTTTGGTAAATTTAACTATTTAAAAAATATGATTTTTATCCATTTCACCCATTGATATCTAGTTGATTGAGAATTGAGTTTTATTTTTCAATTACTATTTGTTTTTTTTTGCTTGATTGTGTTTTTACCCTGTGATTTTAGTTTGATAATTTATAAAATAACTGGAGATCCATGGCAGGCCAAATCAACGATGAGGGTAGGTTGACTAAGAGCACACATCATGCATCTCATTTTAAATGACTAAAAAAACAGCTTTTGTTATTTATTTATTATTTTCTATAAATGAACAAATTGTCACCTCCGATGGCTACCGCAGGCTAACCAATACACTTTCGAAGCTGTAGATATTTTAAGTGCGTGATGACTGGTCTCGAACATTAAATCTTGAAAAATCCAAGATTAAAGTACGACAGCTCTCTTCTGACATCATCCTTTTATCCTGCTGGCATCCCTGATTTGGAATTACAAGTTTGTAATTAAACCTGATTTGGAACATTTGGGCCAGTTTGGTTTCGAGTGTCTTCTTCACGGTTTTTTTTTATTTTTATTTTTTGCATGATAAAATAATCATTCGACCGTCATATAAAATAAAAACCACCAGATACCGGAGAGGGTGTCATGGTAATTTCATATTCCATTGCACAATAAAACAACCTTTTTACCCTCTAATAAGACAAAAACCGAGGGTTGTCTGCGCGGGGTATTTCGGTAATTTACCATTTATTTTATATTGAATGCTGTGTGAGCGCCTGCCACACGTGCCAGTGGTATTCAGCCTTATTCACATTTCAGGTGGCGCGTGCGACGACGTATGATGGTAAAAAATATCCATCTGGCAGCTCACCCGATACGCTGCCATGTAATCTTCCTCATGGTGTGGCAAGTGGCCGCACATCGTGACGGATGGAGTCGTGACGGTGGTCGATTGAACTTTTTTTTTTCCTTTTCTCTCTCTTGCATGCTAAATTACACACTAGGCCCCTATGGTTATGGTGTTTTCAGTTCTTTCCCTTATCTTTTAATTGGTTTGTATGGTCATGATTTCTGTTCTATAAGTTTTGATTTGTTTCAATTGTGTCTTTCGATTGAAGTTGATTATATATTGAGTTTTTATTTCAATCCTTATTCTTTTAATTTTGGGCTTGGTTTGCAATCCTTTAAAATTTTCGGTACAGAAGGTTTGATTTTTTTTCATTTTGTCCTTTGATTGAAATTGATAATATATTTTGTTTTCATTTCGGCCCTTATATTTTTAATTTTTTAATTTAAATTTTATTTATTTTTTATATTTCTGAAATTGTTCCTATTTTTGTCAATGTTTATATATGTGTGCTCTTAGCTTTGGTTTTTAATTTTGATTATTTTCTATTTTGTTGAGGTAGTATTTTTTTTGAAAAATTTAGTTCTTAAATTTTAGTTTGTGTTTATGATCATTTGAAAATTAATATATCTTATTTTTTTCTCTCTCTTTGGTCTTTCTTTTAGATTTTTTATTAGTTTTTATTTATTTATTTTCAAGTCAAATGATTTTTTTTCAGCTGATAATTTTTATTTTTGGTTTATCATTTATTTATTTTTTTGTTTGCTCTTTTGTTAAAGTTTTTTTTTTTATTCTTTGGTTTAATTTTATTTTTTTCATTATTAACTTAATAATAATAATTTTAGTATTTTTTTCTTACTTCCTCTTTTATTAATGTTTCTAGAACGATTGTTCATATAGGCAGATCAAAGTCTTTTCATTGTCGTGCTTGTATCGCACGTAACCACATGGTCTTTTTGTCACAAAAGGCACAATTCATATTTATGGTTTTTCTTTCGTTCAGGATTTTGACAAGGTAACGAATCAAACAGAAAATTAATGGTTCAACCAAGAAGACAAACAAATCATAGGCTATATATCAGAGACAACTTCCCCGATATGTATGTACACTAGTAACTTCCTCTATCATGCGGCCTGTTGCAAGTCGGACTATTTAAAAAAAAAACTTAAAAATAGATTTAGGAGTATGAAGTTTTTTTTTTAAATATTATTAAATACAATCAGTTAGTTTGATATTGAAAATTGGTACGCGGACTTCATATCTAAATCGAGTTTCTAATTAAATCATATGGGAGCTGACTCAAAGTGAATAGATCGATTTAATTGATCCAAAGACAACTTGGATGCGTGATAAAATATGTCATAATTTTTTAAAAGAACTTTAAGATGATAATTTACTTAAATGTTGAAACCATCCCAAATTGGATTAACGTAAATTACCTTGTGACTTGAATCATGAATTTCAATGAGTTTAATAATTTTGTATTTTATGAAAATTGTTTTTATTTAATTTTATTAAAAAATAGATGCTTGAAAAATCAAGCACCGACCCTAAAATAGATATTTACTTGATATAAGATAACCCTATATAAAGTAGATAAAAATGAACCATGAATTTCATTTCTCAACAAATCCGATATTTAAGAAGAGTGGAATAAAAAGAATGAAAGGGCCATGGACTTTATAAAATTTAATAACATGTTTCGTTTCCAAACCTATTATTTTAACTATATGATTAAAAAAAGATGAGCGCATAATCAAGTGCAATTAAAAAATACCCATTAAACATGCAAATTAAGGCAACTAGGATTACCTCACTAAACTCGCAAGCAAGATCATTAAGTCCGTAATGTTTAATAACATAGTTTTTTTAATTCATTTTTTTTATTTAGCTAAACCTTTTAAGAAACAAACCATTTTGCGATGCCGAGATATTGTTTTGATATCAACATTATATCATAAACTGGCCATATGAGACTTTAGGGTTACCTTGTCAAACTGGCAAACCAGATCATTAACTTCACCAAGTTTAATATCATAGTTTTTTTTTTTTAAAAAAATTAACTTTTTATTTATCTAACTTTTTTTAAAAAATAAACCCCGCCGAGATATTTACCTGACACTAACCTAAAACTGAGATTTTCTTTTATAACCAAAATAATCATATATGAAGAATTAAAATAAATTATTCAATCTAAATCCCAATAAACACAATATAAAAACTTAATTAAAAAATAACTGTGGATTACACTTGCTAATGGGTGTCCCCACACCATTTAGCCTTTAAGTATAATATATACTGGGAATCAGAATTAGCCTTTCCAACCCCATTGTCAGTGCAGGTTGATTCACTGGACCTCCTGAAAGATTTTGATCATCCTGTTACGAGGCCTTCTTCTGCTGTTTCCCTTTCTCTTCTTGCGTTATACCTCCCAAGGGCCTCAATTCAAATTATTCAAACTAAGCATCATTCACTCCATACATCACTAGAAGAATGCCAGCAAGTGTTTACATGAAGGAGTTAATGAACAAAATGAGTTTAGGAAGATTCTCAAGAGCTATTGTGAAACTTGCACCAAGCACAAAAAGCATAACGAAGGCTACTAATATCTTCGCCATGTACAAAAAACTGATGTCTGGTTTCGAAGCTGTCGCAGCAGGACGTGAACCATCACAGCTCTGCTGAAAGTAAAAGAAGATATTAGATCATTTAGCTAAGCACACGAAGTTCAAATCCCAGAAAACGTTTACACAGGAGGAGAATAATTCATTAGTCAAAGTTTCTCTCGCAGGAGAACCAAGCGGCATTATACTCGGATCATTGAAAGATCACTGAAAGATTAGGCCCTTAACCTCATATTCATCAAGATCAGAGTTTACTCTTCTTCAAATGAATAACAAGTTTGGAATGGATGTGCTGCTACCAGTTCATTCACATAATTATAAAAGAATTAACAAAAAGATTCTACAAATTATCACAAATATACTGGTACACAACTAGTAGTAAGATTGGCAAATAACAGCAAAGGGATGTCACCCAGATAATCGGTCAAAGTATGTATTTCCTCAACCAATAATATGTGCATTTTGCACCACATTCTCACGCTTTTGCAGAGGAATCTTGCCTGTTTCTTTTCTTAATCAATCTGATATAAGGTCATCCATTATGACTGAAGTAGGATGGTATGGGTCAAGAAAGACTAACAAAATGGTGCCATATGGTATGCAGAACAGAATGAACTTGTGGATTGAAACCTTCCAGTCTCTCTATATATCGGTATGGCTGACTAAAGATCAAATCATAGTTTTGAAAGATAAAAAGGTCTCACCAAGGTACAAGGACTATTTTCTTTTGTCACATTTTCTATAGTTTTTCAAATGAAGGCAACCAGCACTTGGCCGTCTACCAACACCAAAAGAAGGAGAAAGTATAGTCCTTCCCGAAGGTTATCCTATTTCCAATTTGATTCAATTCAATTTCTTCTTCTGACAGACAGCAAATTAGTCTAGAATCTTGAGACAAGTAGTGGTTCAGTTCTGGGAACACAGTGCCAGACCACAATCCTATGTTTAATTAAAATAATCTTATATAATATAAAATCTTTGAAATCTGAAATGCAATCATTCATCTTGACCTCTTCTGGTAAACATATTGGAAAGAAAAGATAAAGTCAGGTTCCTGTATTTGGTTTTACCCAAAAACTCAACCTAGTTTCTACCACTATCTTCCATATCTCATTAGCAACAGATTTAGGAATTCAGAAAATCAAGTTCATCAAATCCATGGTATCAAAATAAATACTGACTCATACAAAAATGCTCAATAAAACTTACTGACATGTAATTTTTCAAGTTTTTCAAAGGATTATGAGTTCAAAGAAGACTATCCCAGTACCCTGTACAGCGATATTGTAAACACATCCAAAATCTTAAATCAAACATTATATGTATAGAAACCCACAGCAACTTGTGCTTAATAGATACAATAAAAAACAAAACTTGATGAAGACAATATAGAAACCCATACCACTCCATGACATACCTGTTTTGGAATCCGCTGAAACAGCTCTGCTTGATTAGCACCTGCATAAGAAAAGAAATCAGGTTAGCAAAACCAACACCCAAACAAACTCTACACAGCAACCACAAGGGAAGACAACAAGATAATCTACACTAAAAGAAGCTAGTACCACCATAATCTAACACAGTAACTGTTTGCAACTTCCAGCCATTGCCATAATCAACAAGCACCGCATCTGGGCCAAAGCTAATGGGTTCCTCCCTATCCTTCACGGCTTCAATATGCAAAACAAAAGGTGACCCAATATCCAACTTCCTGTTTATCAAAGACACTGCAAATCCCGCCTTGGTGCCTGCTGCAAAGCGACTCGTCTTTCCCAAACCTTTGCATATCACCTCCAAAACCTATTGGATACAGCAAATTGTCGAATATGAATAAATGAGTTTTATTGATAAATAAATAGAATGAATGAGCCCATAGTTCATCTCTTATTAAATGTAAACGAGCTCCAAAAAAAGAGAGTTCAAGATTCAACAAATCCCATATAATGGGTGTCTTTCAATATCATTGAGAATGGTTTTCGTTTTGCTTATAAATTGAATCAGCTCCGTACTGTCTCTTAAATAATAACAGGCAAAAAAAAAGAATACATAACACTGAGTAAAGCCAATGGATAGCTTGGCAATTTAACAAACACAACAGGACTGTATCAGAAAGACAGAGAAAGAGAGTACAGGAGGAGGAGGAGGAGGGGGCCGGGGAGAATTGACTTTTGAATCTTCTCCTTCTTGTGGTGCCATGACATGAATCCAGAGGGAGAGTTGACTTTCAGCTCGTGAATTTAATACTAGGCCATATATGGGCTCAATGAGCTAATACATGGGATCGATCTATAGTCAGGCCCAGTTGTATTCCATCAGGCTCAAACATATTTCAATCCATCTTCAGAAAAGAAAAGAAAAACTATGAAAATAAACTGTTCTGACAAAGTATACTTCATTAAAATAAGACATGCATGACTCGCATTAAACATTAAGCTTAAGGCTGCTCTTCTCTATATATCTATCTATGCATGGCTTGTATCACCGCCATCTCCATGCATCACTCCGCAGCTTGAGCAGCACCAGTCCTCCTTCCAAAGACACCATCGGCGCGACCTTCTTCATGATCAGAGTCCTTGACGAGGACGAGCCACAGTTCCCCGTTGCGCCTGAAGGAATAGATCTGCACGTAGTCATCTTGATGGAGCACTCCCACATTCCTAACCATAACGTCATTCCAGCTACTTCTTAACGCAAAGGAACTGCTGTTGTTCATTTTCCACTGCTTCAGCCTCAGATGACTGATGAATGTGCTATGTTTTTCATCACCAAGACCCAGTTCTACCAATGTCACTCCTATGCCATCTCCGTGACAGATCCTCTTCTTCTCAGCACCAATCAGAAGATTTTCCAGTTCATTAATCTGTCTACTAGGCATTGTTAATCGATCATGGTGTGGATTCGTATCAGTTTGGAACAGTTTCTTCCTTATCCTTAGCTTGAAATCCTTGTCCCCATCTTCTCCCAGCAGAGCTTTTATTTCATCAGAGAAATCAAAACCCAGGTCCAGCGCCCTAGATTCACTCTTCCTTCGTTTGCCTGTCGACCTCACTCGCTCCTCATCCTCGTCAATATCTTCAACTCCAAAGCATCGTTTTCTATCGACCCTTTTCTCTTTCTTTCGCCCACCTCCTGATCTCTTCTTCTTGGGTATGACAGGCAATATCCCACATGATGAGTTTGTAAATTGAGCAGAGCTACTGCCATCACGAGGGGGGCTTGTACTTCTGGACCTGGAAGACTCTCTTTCGGCACCATGGATGCTCATCCACAGCAATCCCTTGACAATTTCCTTTTGCACAAATGTAAATGCCTCTTCATTGTCATCTGTTTCTTGCCTATACTTCTCAAACAGTTGATCAAACGACCCATCATCATGTTCATCATGTTCATCACCCATGAGCTGGTGATCGCTTTCACCGTAACCGCACAGCAGTACCATGATCTTTAGGGATATATTTCTCTCCTCTTCTACGCTAAATCTCTAACTTCGAAGAAACGAATTACTTGCTCAGAAGAAAAGAAAATTCAAGAACTGAATTCAACTCTTCATGGTATTATAGCTGGCTGCGCACTGTATGTATTTATATAGGGCAATGTACATGCAAATCCATGCGCTATCAGGAAATACAAATCCTTGTACTATCTGGACTTAAGCAACTAGGTTTCTTGTAATAGAAGGACTTTACCACGTAATGCTGTAGGTTTGTTTTAATTCTAATCCAGCTGGTGAAAGGATTTTTTTTCTTACAGTTTCCTGATTTACAAGGGATATTCAACAAATTAATAATTTCCGAATAAATTATTGAAAGACAATACCTGATTTTTTCCTTATTTTCAAGGGATACTCAACAAATTAATAATTTCCAAACAAATTGTTGGGGTGTTGTCTATTTTTATTATCATTTATTTAAATGAACAATTTTTAGAAAGAAATAAGCTATTAATCTCAATAAAGTTCATTATCCAGTTCGTAGGTTTATCATGTTGTCGAGGGTTAACTAATTCACGGGTATGGCGAGTTTGTATATCAAACCTGATAGTTTTTGTTTCTTTATTTTTTATGTTTTACGCTTATTCAATATTTAATTTGTTGGGAAATGAAATTTATGGTTTATTTTTGTCTGCTTTGTATATTTTACTTGTGGTTCCACGTAGAGTTGTCTCAATTATGGAAATTTATAAATATTACATTAAAAGAAAATTCATAGAAAATGGAAAATATAGTTCACTCACTTACAAAACACTATAGATTTTAATAGTTTTTTTCTCGAAGTTTTTTTTTTTCTTGTCATTGATTTTTTTTAATTTTATGATTTTATATAATGTTGATTGGATATTAGGTTTGATAATTTATTTCAATTATTTCTCTATTAGAGTATCACAATGTTAGAAAAGTATTATGATATTTAGTTGATGCTCAATTTTGAAAAATAAATAATTTTATTACTTGTGAAAATTTAAAAATACAAGGATCTAATTGACAATTAGGAAAAAATGAAACTTTATATTACACTTTTCATGATGATCTTTTTTCTTTAGTTTGAAACCCTTACACTTTGATGCAAAACTTTATTATATTCATATTTAGTCTCTAAAGTTTTTTTTTTTAAAAAATAAAACATAGTTGAAAAACAGTGTAGGAAATAAAATATGGTTATTTTTTATAATTTTTTAATGAACTGTTTTTTTTTAAATGATCTTGTCTGTAGTGTGTGCTGCTTTGGCTACAAGGAAGAACCAAGAGGGCCTCTGACCTGTGTTTTCCCAGAAGATCATGTCTCTTAGGCTTCGTGTGAGAGCAGACTTGGTCCACCCTGTGACAGAAAAATGGAGTAAGCTTGCTGTTCTCCACATGTTTTTGATCCCATATAAGGTCCTCGTCTTGCACCCTTAGCTAGCCCTGAACCATGTATTTTTGTTCTCTTCAGTTTCCATACAAGCCATCGGAGATTGTTCTGGATGTTATATACTGATTACTTTGATCACAGTTGTTGTATTCTGACATACTGCCTTCTGGAGTAGGTTGGAGCAAACTGGACACATTCTTGAAATAAATTGCTTGCGTATTGTTATACTATATGTCATAACAAAAATTTGGGTTATTCCCTAAATCTACCTAAAAATAACAAAAATAAAATAAAAGAGGTCGGTGTCGGTGGAAAAATCAAGGTGAAAATTTTGGACATTTTCGAGAGCTCGATCTTACCTCTGTTGTGCCCAGAAATGAAGAAAATACAGATTCAAGGTTAAAGTAATTTATTATTGGATAAATCTGTGTTTAAATTAAGTCGAAAGATATAATTATATTTTTATGGGCCAGTTTTATTTAATCGTTGGCCAATTTAAAAGTGTAATTATGTTGAGAATTAATTTAGGGTCCAATTAAAGGGTTTAATTAAGTGCAAGGACTTAATTATACTTTAAATTGGTAAAATTAATTTTATTAAGGGTTTAATCGAAGAAAATCAAGTTCTTGAGCTTAATTCGGGTTCAATTGAGAAGATTGGAATTTTCAGAGACCGATTTGAATTTTTCCAAGCCAATTATGCGAAGTCAGGGGCGAATTGAACAAATTGAGAGTTTGATGGTCAATTGAGGGTTAAATCTCACAAATCGGAAACCAAAGATCAAAATAAAAAAGACGCGTAAAGCTAAGGTTGTTCTTGAAATTCTGAAGGGGATACAATTGTACAAAATTAAAAGTTTAAAGCTAATTAGAGGTGCAATTAGAACAATTACAAATTGAGGGACCAAATCAGATTTTCATTTATCCCAAAATACTCAACCTGCAGGCATGACTGCATTGTTCAATCACTTGAACAGTGGAGGCACGCCACTACAGGTCCACGTGAAGAGGCAACGCATCGCTGCACACAATGGACAGTGGAAGGGTTGTCTTCTGCCTATAAAAGCCATGCATGAAGAGTGAAAAAGAGGGGGGGGGGGGGTGAGATTTGCAAAAAAATAACACACAGAAAAAGGCTTACAAAACGAGGGGGGCGGAGAAAATATAATAGAGAGGTGACAAAAAAAATAACAGACAAGGGAGGAGAGGTAGACAGAGGAGGGGAAGTAGACATAGGGGGGAAAGAGACATCGATGAAAAATTTGCAGAATACGGGGGGAAATTTAACAATGACATAAAGTTTAAAGAAAAGATAAAAAAAAAAAAAGGAACGACGGGGTGAAAGGAGAAAATTATACATAGCACAGACCAACCCTTTATCTTCTTCATCGGCTCCAGTGACAGTGGCAACCAGAATCAATGACAGCAGGAGCCCCCTCAGGTCCTTCCCCCTCCTACAACTCATCAACAACTCCCTCTCTCTCTCTCGATCAACCCCCTCTCTCTAAAACAAGTTGCAACTAGCTTTCTCTTCCTCCTCGACAACTTCACAACTCCGACCACCTAGCACCACCAATGAGCCCGTCAAGTTTCAACGCCCCCTCCGTGCACCACAAGCCACCATTTCCGATGCCACTATGACAGGAAAAACCACCCCCGCCTCCTCTACTCAACGGTATTAATAACTATGTCATTCGTCACCTCTAAAAAAACCTCATTTTACTGTTCATCATCCTCCTTTGCATGAGGGAGTGAATTAATTCACTCGCTCGTCCCATTATTCTGCATGCATGCAGAACAATTAGTTGGGTGGGCTTTGGACAAGGCCCAGCCTGGCCATTGAAATGGGTGGGTCATTCAGCCAACCCGCGGCTGGCAGTCCAGACCCAAATGATGGGCCTCTTGGCCCATCAGGGTTGGGCAGCCAACCCATCAAAACAATAAAAAAATAGAAAATAGAAAAATACAAATTTGCATAAAAAATATCGTTTTAAAAAAAAATAAAAAATGTGTTGTTTTCGTGTATAAGACCAATACGCTAACATATCTTGAACATTCCTTTCCACAAAAAATAATATTCAGAGTTTAAAGAAAAATATGTTTTAGCATGAATTTCATAAACACAACAAAAATTATTTTCTTGTATTTTTTGGATTTTAGAACATGTTTGTAAAATGCAAAGGGTATTGGCCAATAATCCAAAAATATCAAAATCTTATTTTTGGAGGTTCATATTATTCATTGTTAATATTTGGGTAAAGAAATCCAAAAAGAGTTAGTATCCAAAACATTAGTGGAGATAATTCACTATTATTCACTGTTAATATTTGAGTAAAGAAATCCTAAACGGGTTAATATGTAGAACATTAGCGGGGATAATTTGTTGTTATTCACCATTAATATTGGGATAAAGAAACCTTAAAGTGGTAAATATCCAAAATGTTTTTACAAGAATAATACATCATCATCATTTAACCAACATATTTTTGAAAGAAACCTTAATCATAATTGGGGACATTTTAATTTTTGACTTCATGGTTTACGAGCCGTAAAAGTATGAAATATTAAGGAAAAAATAGGCTTTTAAAGCGCTTTGAATTTCCTTATATTTCTATTGCTTAAGTTGTGAATTTGTGTCCTTTTCCTTGCGAACTCATCCTACAAAAAATGATTAGATAATACCAATACCATAGCAATCATAAGGCAAACTAAAACACCAAATAGCTTACCTTAGGTAGGGCGTCTAGGGGTGTTACAACCGTCCCTTTACACAACCAATCCTTTGCCTTAAAATCTTTAAAAGACCAGTTTAGGTTTCCTAGTAATCATTATATTAGGTGGTGACTCTTTTTTTTCACAAAATAAAGATAAAACTCCAACATGAATTCCCCGCTCACGGGGAGAGTCGCCATGACGTTGTGCTCTCGTGGAGGGTACGACACTATATACTAAAGAGGTTAGTGATTCATTGTTCATTGTGAGTGTTTTCACTATGGATTTCAATAGTATTTGTCGGTTTGGTTTCGAGTGTCTGCGTCACGGCTTTTTTTATTTTTATTTTTTGCATGATAAAATTACCATTCGACCCTCAAATAAAATAAAAACCACGAGATACCGAAGGGGGTGTCATGGTAATTTCACATTCCATTGCACAATAAAACAACCCTTTTACCCTCTAATAAGACAAAAACCAAGGGTTGTCTGTGAGGGTATTTCGGTAATTTACCATTTATTTTATATTGAATGTTGTGTGAGCGCCTGGCACATGCGCTAGTGGTATTCAGCCTTATTCACATTTCGGGTGGCACGTGCGGCAATGTCTGATGGTCAAAAATATCCATCTAGCATCTCACCCGATACGCCGCCATGTAATCTTCCTCATGGTGTGGCAAGTGGCCGCACATGGTAGACGGTGGTCGGTTGAACCTTTTTTCCCCTTTTCTTTGTCCTGCATGCTAAATTTCACACCAGACCCCTATGGTTATGGTGTTTTCAGTTCTTTCCCTTATCTTTTAATTAGTTTGTATGGTTTTGATTTCTATTATATAAGTTTTGATTTGTTTCAATTGTGTCTTTCGATTGAAGTTAATTATATATTGAGTTTTTATTTCAGTCCTTATTCTTTTAATTTTGGCTTTGGTTTGCAATCCTTTAAAAATTTTGGTACATAAGGTTTGATTTTTTTCATTTTGTCCTTTGATTGAAATTGATAATATATTTTATTTTTATTTCGGCCCTTATACTTTTAATTTTTTATCTATTTTTTTATATTTTTGAAATAGTCTCTATTTTTGTCAATGTTTATATATATGTGCTCTTAGCTTTGGTTTTTAATTTTGATTATTTTCTATTTTATTGAGGTAGTATTTTTTTTTTTTTTGAAAAATTTAGTTCTTAAATTTTAGTTTGTGTTTATAATCATTTGAAAATTAATATATCTTATTTTTTTCTCTCTTTGATCTTTCTTTTAGTTTTTTATTAGTTTTTTATTTTATTTTCAAGCCAAATGATTTTTTTTCAGCTGATAATTTTTATTTTTGTGCTATCAGTTATTTATTTTTTTATTTGCACTTTTATTAAAGTTTTTAGGTTTCTTTTATTCTTTGGTTTAATTTTGTTTTTTCCATTATTAACACAATAATAATAATTTTAGTATTTTTTCTTACTTCTTCCTTTGTTAATGTTTATAAGAAGATTGTTCATGTAGGCAGATCGAAGTCTTTTGATTGTCGTGCTTGTATCGCACGTAACCACTTGGTCTTTTTGTCACAAAGGGCACAATTCATGTTGTATATTGCAACTCAGGTTTATGGTTTTTCTTCCGTTCAGGATTTTGACAAGGCAACGAAATCAAACAGAAAATTAATGGTTCAACCAAGAAGACAAACAAATCATAGGCTATATATTAGAGACAACTTCCCCGATATGTATGTATACTAGTAACTTCCTCTATCCTGTGGCTTGTTGCAAGTCGGACTATTTTTTAAAAAAACTTCAAAATAGATTTAGGAGTATGAAGATTTTTTTTTAAATATTATTAAATACAATCAATTAGTTTGATATTGAAAATTGGTACGCGGACTTCATGTCTAACTCGAGTTTCTAATTAAACCGTATGGGAGCTAACTCACAGTGAATAAATCGATTTAATTGATCCAAAGACAACTTGGATGGGTGATAAAGTATGTCATAAAGTTCTAAAATAACTTTAAGACAATAACTTACTTAAATATTGAAACGATATCAAATTGGATTAACGTCAATTACCTCACAACTTGAATCATGAATTTCAATGAGTTTAATAATTTTGTATTTTAGGAAAATTGTTTTATTTATTTTTATTATAAAATAGATGCTTGAAAAATCAAGCACCAACCCTAAAATAGATGTTTACTTGAGATAAGATAACCCTATATAAAGTAGATAAAAATGAACCTTGAATTTTATTTCTCAACCAATCCAATATTGAAGAAGAGTAGAATAAAAAGAATGAAAGGGCCATGGACTTTATAAAATTTAATAACATGTTTCTTTTCCAAACCTATTATTTTAACTATATGATTAAAAAAAGATGAGCGCATAATCAAGTACAATTAAAAAATACCCATTAAACATGCAAATTAAGGCAACTAGGATTACCTCACTAAACTCGCAAGCAAGATCATTAAGTCCGTAATGTTTAATAACATAGTTTTTTTAATTCATTTTTTTATTTAGCTAAACCTTTTAAGAAACAAACCATTTTGCGATGCCGAGATATTGTTTTGATATCAACATTATATCATAAACTGGCCATATGAGACTTTAGGGTTACCTTGTCAAACTGGCAAACCATATCATTAACTTCACAAAGTTTAATAACATAGTTTTTTTTTTAAATTAACTTTTTATTTATCTAACTTTTTTTAAAAAAAAAACCCCGCCGAGATATTTTCCTGACATTAACCTTAAACTGAGATTTTTTTTATAACCAAAATAATCATATAAGAAGAATTAAAATAAATTATTAAATCTAAATCCCAATAAACACAATATAAAAACTTAATTAAAAAATAACTGTGGATTACACTTGCTAATGGGTGTCCCCACACCATTTTGCCTTTAAGTATAATATATACTGGGAATCAGAATTAGCCTTTCCAACCCCATTGTCAGTGCAGGTTGATTCACTGGACCTCCTGAAAGATTTTGATCATCCTGTTACGAGGCCTTCTTCTGCTGTTGCCCTTTCTCTTCTTGCGTTATACCTCCCAAGGGCCTCAATTCAAATTATTCAGAAAGAAATTCAAACTAAGCATCATTCACTCCATACATCACTAGAAGAATGCTTGCAAGTATTTACATGAAGGAGTTAATAAACAATATGAGTTTAGGAAGATTCTCAAGAGCTATTGTGAAACTTGCACCAAGCACAAAAAGCATAACGAAGGCTACTAATATCTTCGCCATGTACAAAAAACTGATGTCTGGTTTGGAAGCTGTCGCTGCAGGACGTGAACCATCAGAGCTCTGCTGAAAGTAAAAGAAGATATTAGATCATTTAGCTAAGCACACGAAGTTCAAATCCCAGAAAACGTTTACACAGGAGGAGAATAATTCATTAGTCAAAGTTTCTCTCGCAGGAGAACCAAGCGGCATTATACTCGGATCATTGAAAGATCATTGAAAGATTAGGCCCTTAACCTCATATTCATCAAGATCATAGTTTACTCTTCTTCAAATGAATAACAAGTTTGTGAATACAATATTAGAATGGGTGTGCTGCTACCAGTTCATTTCACATAGATTTATGACATGATTCAAATGCTAATATAGGCCCAAGCAAATGTATTCACCAGCAAAGCCAAATAATTATAAAAGAATTAACAAAAAGATTCTACAAATTATCACAAATATACTGGTACACAACTAGTAGTGAGATTGGCAAATAACAGCAAAGGGATGTCACCCAGAGAATCGGTCAAAGTATGTATTTCCTCAACCAATAATATGTGCATTTTGCACCACATTCTCACGCTTTTGCAGAGGAATCTTGCCTGTTTCTTTTCTTAATCAATCTGATATAAGGTCATCCATTATGACTGAAGTAGGATGGTATGGGTCAAGAAAGACTAACAAAATGGTGCCATATGGTATGCAGAACAGAATGAACTTGTGGATTGAAACCTTCCAGTCTCTCTATATATTGGTATGGCTGACTAAAGATCAAGTCATAGTTTTCAAAGATAAAAAGGTCTCACCAAGGTACGAGGACTATTGTCTTTTGTCACATTTTCTATAGTTTTTCAAAAGAAGGCAACCAGCACTTGGCCGTCTACCAACACCAATTAAAAGAAGGAGAAAGTATAGTCCTTCCCGAAGGCTATCCTATTTCCAATTTTATTCAATTCAATTTCTTCTTCTGACAGACAGCAAATTAGTCTAGAATCTTGAGACAAGTAGTGGTTCAGTGCTGGGAACACAGTGCCAGACCACAATCCTATGTTTAATTAAAATAATCTTATATAATATAAAATCTTTGAAATCTGAAATGCAATCATTCATCTTGACCTCTTCTGGTAAACATATTGGAAAGAAAAGATAAAGTCAGGTTCCTGCATTTGGTTTTACCCAAAAACTCAACCTAGTTTCTACTACTATCTTCCATATCTCATTAGCAACAGATTTAGGAATTCAGAAAATCAAGTTCATCAAATCCATGGTATCAAAATAAATACTGACTCAAACAAAAATGCTCAATAAAACTTACTGACATGTAATTTTTCAAGTTTTTCAAAGGATTATGAGTTCAAAGAAGACTATCCCAGTACCCTGTACAGCGATATTGTAAACACATCCAAAATCTTAAATCAAACATTATATGTATAGAAACCCATAGCAACTTGTGCTTAATAGATACAATAAAAAACAAAACTTGATGAAGACAATATAGAAACCCATACCACTCCATGACATACCTGTTTTGGAATCCGCTGAAACAGCTCTGCTTGATTAGCACCTGCATAAGAAAAGAAACCAGGTTAGCAAAACCAACACCCAAACAAACTCTACACAGCAACCACAAGGGAAGACAACAAGATAATCTACACTAAAAGAAGCTAGTACCACCATAATCTAACACAGTAACTGTTTGCAACTTCCAGCCATTGCCATAATCAACAAGCACCGCATCTGGGCCAAAGCTAATGGGTTCCTCCCTATCCTTCACGGCTTCAATATGCAAAACAAAAGGTGACCCAATACCCAACTTCCTGTTTATCAAAGACACTGCAAATCCCGCCTTGGTGCCTGCTGCAAAGCGACTCGTCTTTCCCAAACCTTTGCATATCACCTCCAAAACCTATTGGATACAGCAAATTGTCGAATATGAATTTGAGTTTTATTAATAAATAAATACAATGAATGAACCCATAGTTCATCTCTTATTAAATGTAAACGAGCTCCAAAAAAAGAGAGTTCAAGATTCAACAAATCCCATATAATGGGTGTCTTTCAATATCATTGAGAATGGTTTTCTTTTTGCTTATAAATTGAATCAGCTCCGTACTGTTTCTTAAATAATAACAGGCAAAAAAAAAGAGAATCATAACACTGAGTAAAGCCAATGGATAGCTTGGCAATTTAACAGACACAACAGGACTGTATCAGAAAGACAGAGAAAGAGAGTACAGGAGGAGGAGGAGGAGGGGGCCGGGGAGAATTGACTTTTGAATCTTCTCCTTCTTGTGCTGCCATGATATGAATCCAGAGGGAGAGTTGACTTTAAGCTCGTGAATTTAATACTAGGCCATATATGGGCTCAATGAGCTAATACATGGGATCGATGTATAGTCAGGCCCAGTTGTATTCCATCAGGCTCAATACATATTTCAATCCATCTTCAGAAAAGAAAAGAAAAACTATGAAAATAAATTGTTCTGACAAAGTATACTTCATTAAAATAAGACATGCATGACTCGCATTAAACATTCAGCTTAAGGTTGCTCTTCTCTATATATCTATCCTATCTATCTATGCATGGCTTGTATCACCGCCATCTCCATGCATCACTCCGCAGCTTGAGCAGCACCAGTCCTCCTTCCAAAGACACCATCGGCGCGACCTTCTTCATGATCAGAGTCCTTGACGAGGACGAGCCACAGTTCCCCGTTGCGCCTGAAGGAATAGATCTGCACGTAGTCATCTTGATGGAGCACTCCCACATTCCTAACCATAACGTCATTCCAGCTACTTCTTAACGCAAAGGAACTGCTGTTGTTCATTTTCCACTGCTTCAGCCTCAGATGACTGATGAATGTGCTATCTTTTTCATCACCAAGACCCAGTTCTACCAATGTCACTCCTATGCCATCTCCGTGACAGATCCTCTTCTTCTCAGCACCAATCAGAAGATTTTCCAGTTCATTAATCTGTCTACTAGGCATTGTTAATCGATCATGGTGTGGATTCGTATCAGTTTGGAACAGTTTCTTCCTTATCCTTAGCTTGAAATCCTTGTCCCCATCTTCTCCCAGCAGAGCTTTTATTTCATCAGAGAAATCAAAACCCAGGTCCAGCGCCCTAGATTCAATCTTCCTTCGTTTGCCTGTCGACCTCACGCGCTCCTCATCCTCGTCAATATCTTCAACTCCAAAGCATCGTTTTCTGTCGACCCTTTTCTCTTTCTTTCTCCCACCTCCTGATCTCTTCTTCTTGGGTATGACAGGCAATATCCCACATGATGAGTTTGTAAATTGAGCAGAGCTACTGCCATCACGAGGGGGGCTTGTACTTCTGGACCTGGAAGACTCTCTTTCGGAACCATGGATCCTCATCCACAGCAATCCCTTGACAATTTCCTTTTGCACAAATGTAAATGCCTCTTCATTGTCATCTGTTTCTTGCCTATACTTCTCAAACAGTTGATCAAAAGACCCATCATCATGTTCATCAGTCATACCACCCATGAACTGGTGATCGTTTTCACCGTAACCGCACAGCAGTACCATGATCTTTAGGGGTATATTTCTCTCCTCTTCTACGCTAAATCTCTAACTTCGAAGAAACAAATTACTTGCTCAGAAGAAAAGAAAATTCAAGAACTGACTTCAACTCTTTAGAGTATTATAGGTGGCTGCGCACTGTATGTATTTATATAGGGCAATGTACATGCAAATCCATGCGCTATTAGGAAATACAAATCCTTGTACTATCTGGACTTAAGCAACTAGGTTTCTTGATAATAGGAGGACTTTACCACGTAATGTTGTAGGTTTGTTTTAATTCTAATCCAGCTGAAGAAAGGATTTTTTTTCTTACAGTTTCCTGATTTACAAGGGATATTCAACAAATTAATAATTTCCGAATAAATTATTTAAAGACAATACTTGAATTTTTCCTTATTTTCAAGGGGTACTCAACAAATTATTAATTTCCAAACAAATTGTTGGGGTGCTGTCTATTTTTATTATCATTTATTTAAATGAACAATTTTTAGAAAGAAATAAGCTATCTCAATAAATTTCATTACCCGGGTTTGGCTATTTTTTGTATCTTTGTTTTTTATTTATTTTACGCTTATTCAATATTTAATTTTTATTTAATTTGTTGGGAAATGAAATTCATGGTTTACTTTTGTCTACTTTGTATATTTTACTTGTAGTTCCACATAGAGTTGTCTCAATTATTGAAATTTATAAATATTACATTAAAAGAAAATTCATAGAAAATGGAAAATATAGTTCATTGATTAAAAGAAACTGAAGGGTTTTTTTTCTTCTTGTCATTAATTTTTTTAATTTTATTATTTTATATCATGTTGATTGGGTATTAGGTTTGATAATTTGTTTTAATTGATTTTCTATTAGAATATCACAATGTTAGAAAAATATTATGCTATTTAGTTGATGCTCAATTTTGAAAAAAAAATATATTTTTATTACTTGTGAGAATTTAAAAATACAAGGATTAAAATTGACAATGATGCAAAAATGAAACTTTATATTACACTTTTCGAGATGAGCTTTTTTCCTTAGTTTGAAACTTTTACACATTGATCCAAAACTTTATTTTATTCATATTTTAGTCTCTAATTTTTTTTAAAAAAAAAAGTAGTTGAAAAACGGTGTAGGAAATAAAAAGTGGTTCTTTTTTTATAAATTTTTAATTAAATAAATTTTAAAAAACAAAATTAATAAACATATTAAAAGTCATGACCTAGATTATGAATTTGACTAATTAACCTAAGTCTTTCTAAAACATCATCATTCTAATATATTTCCTTATAAAAAATAATTATTTCAATATCATTTATCAAGACAAACCAAGTTCATGCTAGGCCAAAAAAATCACAAGTAAAATCATTTTAATAGACCAAACCTAGTTTAATAATATTACAGTCAGCACGTAAACAATTATAATATATTTGAGTGTCGTAAATAATATATTTTAAAATTATTTTTTCTTATAAATATATTAAAATAATATATATTTTTATTTTTTAAAATTTATTTTTAAGATCAAAATATCAAGAAAATATTAAAACATTAAGAAACAACTAATTTGTTTTAAAAAAATAAAAATCTTCATAAGCGTGTTTGTAACCGACTCCCAACTCCCAAGGACAGCATAATTAAGGCGTGTATGAGAATGTTTTTTGAAATTTCCTTTTAAAACAAATTTATTTTTATTTTTTATTTTAAATTAAAAATTATTAATATTTTTAAATTATTTTAATATACCGATATCAAAAATTATTTAAATGGTTTTTTTTACCAGACTCCTTCCACACGACTTAAGCTCAGGCAAATCCCAGTTAAGCTCGGGCCTCTGCTCTCTTCTTTCATCATGCCCTTCATCTGGCCATTGACGCTTTTTTTTCTTACGTTTTCTTCCTAAGCTTTTACCCCGCACTGCTGTTTTGCAGTTCTTTCTACCAGGCTACTTCATATTTCATTGACCTGACAGTTGACTCTCGAAGCTAACTCTCATCTGTAGAAAAATAGAAGGGGATGTGCGTGGCTTGCTGGAAGGGATTGTAACTTGTGAGATCCGCAGTTTTAATTCTACAGGTCTGACAAGATGTTCATGTGGAGGCCAAAAACAGGTGATATTTTCCTCATTTCTGTTGGGTGGCTAATCATGTTGGAGTGTTGATTTAGAATTTGATGTGTTCCAAGTGAAGATTTGATCTCTATGATTACAGAAATTATGAATTGAGTTTGTTTGTGTATTGAAGAGTTAAAAGGAAAACAGTAGAAATGAGGAGCCCCAAAGTGAAAATGGAAATTTGTTGGTCAGCAGAAATAATAGCCAGCAACCTGGACCTCTTAACTGAGATCCTATTGTGGACACCTGCAAAATCTCTCCTGAAATTCAAGTGCGTATCAAAACGATGGCACTCTTTGATTTCTGACCCCAAATTCTGCATCAACCACGCCCGCTGTCAACGGATGCTGAACCGTACAGCGGATGCTCTCATGCTCAGCAATTGCTTTAAATCCACTCCTGAATTCCAGCTTGTCCCTCTCGAACACTCCATTAAAGTCCCCTTCTTCGATTATTTTAATGCTTCCGAGGTCTTAATAAGACATTCTTGCAACGGCTTGCTTCTGTGCTATTGTAACTTGATGTTGGATAAACCCGAATATGTGAAGACGAAAAAAATGAAAAATTGTGGCCGTTCTGAGTTCAGATATTTAGTTTGTAATCCCACTACTAAGCAACTCAAGATGCTCTCTCTTCCAAAACATGTATATTTGTCGCTGAGCTTGGCGTTTGATCCTTTGATATCTCCTTACTACAAGGTTGTTTGTATTTGCAAAGGGGATTCATCGGGGGAAACATTTCAAATTGATGTTTATTCATCAGAGACTGAATCATGGAGTCTACTTCCTACTCTTTTCACAATGCCATTGGGAATGACATATTCTAATGGAGTATTTTTGGATGGTTCTGTTCATTGGTACAGTTATGCAGAGACCTCACTGTATTTTCACATTGATAGTCAGTCCGTTAAGCAAATGCCGATGCCTTGGATGTTTTTATCGGAAGGTATTAATTTGGATATTATGTACTTCGGGGAGTCTCGAGGTCATATGCATTTGGTACTGACCAAGGACCGTTCCTCTTTAGAATTTGATGTTTTCGAGATGGAATTCGAATATACAGGATGGTCTTTAAGCTACCATGTAAATCTTCAATCTATGAGAATGGTGTTTCCAGAACTAACATGGAACTTCATTAACAAGAATGCTGTATTTTCAGTATTGAGTATTATTCAGGGCGAAAAGGATGAGGAGAAGAAGGCTGTGATATTTGTGGATGGTAGAGTTATGTCCTATAATCTCTGTGATGGGACATCAATCAAGATCTGTGATTTAGAACCAATACCTGGACATTCTGATTTTGCTAGAGTAACATGGCATTATGAAGGGTGTCAAGCCTATGCATACTTCCAGTCCCTCGTTTCTGTTTGAGCACAACTTTTTGGCAGGTATATAGCTATCAGCTTGCTGTTTTAAGTAATTTTTGTTTTGCACAAATTCCAGGCCTTTGACTGTTTAAGCATTATATCCAGCATACATTTAGAGATGAATGATGCTTCGTATGACAACAATTGTTTACATGGTAATAACCCCTGCTCATATAGAAAATTGCACTGCTTTATTCTGCTTTTGGCAAAGCAGCTTAGTTAGATTTTATGATGGGAAATGAAATTATATTTTTCCCTTGTCAAGAAACCATCTCATCTAAAAACTTAAGCTTTTAGATGAGACCTCAAGATATAATTTATATTGTTTTCTAACACAGTCTCTCATGTGAAAGTCTTTTGGACTTGAAACTTGTACAGACCCACACCACCTTATGCTTAATTTTTATCAAAATAGAATGAGAGTGGTGTTCGAACTCGGGGCTGCTTGGTCAGCAAGGCTCTAATACCATATCAAAGAACCTTTTCACCTAAAAGCTTAAGTTATTAGGTGAGGCCGCAAGATATGATTTATATTATTCTTTAACATTCTTTTCTCTTTCAGAATTCATTTAAATTGTCAGATTTTATGGTTTTATGGATCCAACTGTAGGTTTAACCTGCAAATCCAAATCTAACCTCACCTGTATTTTGCATGCTAGAAAGTGCACCATTAGGCTAAATCAGTCATGAGCAAATTCATGTCAATTCTCAATACTTCACTGGATCAAGTGGTGTTTTAATTGATAATTCACACCAAGATAGTAGTTCTACCATTCCTGTCTCACAAGCTAGATATTCATCTGCACCGGTATTGTCTCGTTACATCTTGTTGAGGTACATATCTCCTTCAGATATCAGTTGTTGAGCAGGCAGGTCACATGCTCTTGGAAATAGGATGGGAATACCTACCTATGGTTAATAATTTATCATGAACAATAAAGGTAAGGTCGCACAACAGGGTATCTGAATGTTATAACTTTTAAACTTAGATGCAAGGGGCATATGTTATGAAATATAGATAGGAGACGAGAAATTGTAGTGGCAAGTTGCTAATTTCCACATAAGCCTTAAGAAAGCTCTGCCTCTTGCTTGTAGGATGAGATGTTTGCAGTGGGGCTGCTTAAATTCAATCAAAAACATTGTCGACGAAAGATGTAGGAGTTGAAGGTATCATTATGGACTTTAAGAGATGTTAAAGAATATGACTTGTGAAGGAGATTTCAATCTAAAGCAGCAGAATGAAACCAATGATATTGAAGTCTGACTGATATATTCAGCAAGACGTTTAGTCATTGATATGCTGCAAATAAGGATGATGGAGCCAGAAGAAGGATGTAGGGACAACAGGCCTTGGCATGGAGTCGGAACTCTGAAATACATCAATTGCCGCTGGCAAGCTTGAATTAAATTTTGTGTGGAAGTGTGCGTTTCCTTTTTGTAGCAACATGGTCTAATTGGATGTAAAGTTTGCTCTCCAAGAAATTTCATGTATAAGTTTAATGATCCACAAATTATTCCCATCCACATCACTCACTGCATGAGGCAAAACGATAATGGTTTTTGCTGGAGACAAAAATCTTGCTAATAAAAGTTCAAAGAAACCTATGACCCTTGCCAGGCATGGGTGGTATTAGTAATGGCGACATGATGGTAAGGTGGTTGGATAGTGATGAAAAGATGAAAGCCTGAATATAAGCATGGATGTTGCAAGGTTGTAGTGCAGCAGAATCTACGTTGGCCTCTATTACTATATTGTGGAGTATGGTATTTCTTTTTATTTTTTGGTTTTATTAGTACCTGTTTGAGAGTGTGATTGAGGTTGTTTTTCATTCAAAATATTTATCAACATGTTTTCTGGTTTTTTTTTCCTTTTTTTTATCGACATGTTTTGTAGTTAATAGGCTTATGCTCCATCGTTTGCGTGATTGTGAGAAGTGTTGGATATGAATCATGATTGACTTGTGTTATTAAGGATTCTGAAATAAGGTTTTTGGTGTGCTCTACCACAAGTAACTATGCATCTAAAAGTTCGAGTACATATCATATTCCAGAAAGGAGATGTGTCGAAAATCAGAGATTTTTACTGTAATTTGCTAGGTAATGTCAGCAGGGTTTCCACCCTGCCAATACAAGGAACATGGCTTATGATTTGTATCAAAATGGGGAAGCATTCGGCATTTCTGGACCATATTTCAGAAGCCTACATATCCAAGTAGATTGGATCGGAGAGCAATAAGTCTTCCTGTGATTGTAAGATAGCAGCAGGACTTGCGATTTTCTTATCAAGTAGCAGTAAAACCTGAGATGATGCTGCAGAAATTCATAGGAGAAAACAGAGATTGGTTTCAAACAAAAGCTGCTCTCTCAACAAAGTTGGACGTGGATGATAGAAAACACCCACTAGTGAAGATGATAATCGATCATATGATGTGCATGAAATTCCCCAATGATGAAAAAGTACATAAATATCTGCCAGCACCATGATTAAAGAGAACCATACACCATACAGCTAGCTCTGTGAGGGAAAACAATTCGAGTCCCGCAGATTCTACAACCTCTGGTTAAAGAAGGTCCAATAAACAGTTTCTTCTCTGAGCTATTAACACATCAAAATTTAGGTTATCGGGATTCCCAATCCTTCAACTTTTTGCTTCCTTTGGGTTTATCTATAGCAGCATTCATTCCAGCCTTTTCTGCATTGTACTTTGCCCGCAGAGGATCATTGTATGTCCACCTGCAAAACAAACACACAGTAAACATTTGTTTCAGAGACAAAATATAACAACATACATATCCGAATTGTTTATTTTGTTTGCTCAACAACTATATATATATTGGTAAATAGAAAAGGAGAATAAAGCGTCCCAAAAATAGATTGGTACTGCCACTGAAACAACGATTATTGTAAAGATCCATTGGGTGGCCAATTTGATATAGAAGAAAAAAGCAAAATAATATAAATGCACAAAAGATGTTTGTTGTCATAAGTAATTTAATTCAAAATGGCCCATCAATGCAAACTTCAAACATCTCCCAGGAAAAAGATATAATTTTCATTTTTAAAAAAATTGGAAGAAAAAGGTCATAAAACTGAAGAATGAGATAGTAACTACCCTTGCCATCAAAACTTTATGATTCTAATTTCCCTCAGAATAAAAATAAAAAAAGTATTTCACTGAAGACATGCATGAACACACATGAAAAAGAGGACGACTTTGAACCAGGTGACTCCGACATACCACCTCCCAAGGCCTCAGCTTCGGATTTGGAGTTAATTTTTCCATCAGCAAGAATGTACTTCAAAGCGTTTATGATTTTGAGACTAAGAAATTAGAATTTGAGAGCATAATAATATATTACAAAGACTGGCATCAGGAACATACACAGAACCAATTATGTTTCTTGTTATTTATGATATACATGCCCTTTTGCTGGTGTAAAATGCAACTAATCCCCATGCATACACAAAACTTACAGGAGAATGAAAGGGACCTTTTTGAACTCAAAGTGCAAATGATCAATCATCAGAGAAATAAATGCTATGCTCATAAAACAACAGATGATAGAAAATCAATACTAAAGAGATAAAAAATAATGCTACCCTATGTACTTTTTTTTCCAATTATTTATACTTGAATTACTAATATATCTACTCAATTAATGACTGACTATCCAATATTTGGTATTGTGCAATTAATAATATATAATAACTCCTAATTATCCGAGAATATTCTAATTAGATTTTTTTTTCTTCTAATTACTCATTATATATCAAATGTACACTTATATCCATTGGTGTTTTGACAATGCTATTATCAACTTTAAAAAACTTATCAAAAAGTTTCTCAGCATATTGAATTTGAAACAATATTAATTCATGAGATATTCTAATTTTTTTTTCCAACTATGACATTTGTAAACCTAAGTTTTTCAAGTCAAACTTATTAGTTAATACTTTTTTAGTAGAATGGTCAGATGACCATTATCATCTCAAACTCACATATTGTTCATGTATGTCTACAATGACAACTTTTTTTTATGTTTTTCTTATTAACAAATTTATCAACTCCATTGAATTTAAACTCATTTGACAACATAAACTTGTTTAATCTTCCATGTCATTATTTAGGTGTTCATTTCAAATTATTTGACAAGCTTATAGTCTTTCTTTTCTTATCCTTAAATAACAAAACTCATCGAGTTGTTCCATATAAACTACTTTATCAAGGTCACTATTTAAAAAGGTTTTTTTTTCTATCTATTTGAATAAGTGCACATATGGCTTAAGCTCGAAGCTACATTTCTTAGGCTCATTTATGACATTCAACTTTTCACTATATAAACAACAATAAAAAAAAAAAACTTGTATTTTTCTCATGTGGAATAGAAAGTTTTAGGTTTCACAAGAACTTGTCAATTAACCAAGAGTTTTTTCAGCTCAAATTTCTAATTTACTCGTAATGTTTTTTATATAAAATTATTGTTTCATGTTATGGACTTTTTATTAGAGAATAATTTCCTATTAAAATTTAACTCTAAGAGTGAGAGAGCATTATTTTTAATTTGACCTCTGCTCTTTTCTCTTGCTTTTTTTAATGGTGCAATTTATTGGTGTACTGAAGAATAAGAGCTCTCGCCAACTTTTCATGTTGATAATGAGACCTTTTAAAGGTAATACGAACGTTTCTCGTGTGTTTATTTGCTAGAGTCTATCAAGGTATTGCCTACTTTAGATAGTCCTAAGGTCATTTGAATTTGATAAAAACAAATGGCTTATACTTTTAAAATTTGATGCTATGATAGTCTTTAAAATACCATGTACATCTTCAATCTCCTTCTGCATTTTCAATATCAAGTGTTATTCACAATGAAAGAGGAAAACTATGATATTTATTGGATAATAGAATTGTCCTATAATCTCTGTGATGAAACAGTACACAAGAGTGATAATTCTGAGCCAAGACCCACAAGGGAATGTTGGTTTCAGAAGGACTTGGATGATGTCATAATTGTCTATCCATATTGTCAACCCCTTAGTTGCGTATGAATAAGACACTTATATTTGACAGATCATTCTATTATTATCCCCATCAAATTATATTCTTGAAATTGTGAAAATTTGTTTCTCTTTTTGAATATATATGCCAGAAATGTTAGTTTGTAATAGAACATAAAATCCATTTGTTTAATTTGAAAGAGAATTGTATGATATTGTATTGATAAATTGAGAATATTTATTGCTTTTTATATTAAAGAAGGAACCTAAAACCCATTAGAGAAACATTATAGCTCTATACTTATTAACAATGTTTACTTGGAGAGTATAATTAACAATATTTTTGTTTCCTCAACAAAAACTAATTATTATCTTTCAAGGGCATTAAAGTCTTTTCACTTAGATTAATTGTCACTTCCAAATCTACTAGGGACAAATAAATATTTTTCTATCTTAATTGTATGGTGAAATGACTAGAGTATCCTTGACAAAAAAACAAATCTTGCATCAAGGTTTTTTTATTTATTTTCACAATAGCTTTTTTGTTATTACAATTTAAATTTAGGATCAATTTGGTGTTTACCATATATAAAAATAATAAACAATTAAAATGCAAGGCAAAACAATGAAAATACCCTTAAAATAAAATAAAAAATAAGACTGAGGTAAGTGAGCATTTTCAGGTTTTCACAATGACTTTTTTGTAAATAGAAAATCAACTCAAAAGCACTTTAGTATTTTGCTGGAAAAAAAGAACATGCATATGTGGCACTCCCGGCGATACATGAGAGGTGCCCATGCCTTTTGGATGTTACATACGAAGCCTACCACTTTCAAAAATGCACTCTCATAAAATCATCTTGGAAAATTGTGATGAAACCATCAATTGAATATACACCAATAATTTCCGAGCATATTATTGCAAGATGCTTTTTCTCTTCACAAATAGTTGTTTTCTTTTCCTCAATGGAAACAGTCCCCAACCTTTTTTCAAGAATGAATTAATTGTTCAGAAGATCCACCTTCCATTTCATTTCCTTGCGGGTGGGAAAAGTTCCTTCAGCAACAAGACCTCGTAATCTGATTAACAGAAACTGCAGGATTCTGGATGGCAGCGTGATTTAATCGGCTCCTTCCTGTCCATTACTCTCAATCAGTCAATTCTGTATTTTGTGCTTGTTCATGTGTTATTGCAACTGTATGCAATATGCATGAGGATGCAAGCATCTATATGTGCATTCAGTCTGGCATATGCATGAGGATGCCAAAAATGCCTGACTTGATCTATCCACCAGTATTACCAGCTAAAGATCATCATTAGAATGCCTAAATACAATATTGCAACAGGAATATGTTTAATAATTCTATTCTTTAATTAAACATCTTATATAAATGATCATCACATTTTAGTAAATGTAAAGATCACTGAAATATATATATAGCAGATAACAAGAAACAGGATAAAAAAAATTGAGCTCTAAATGAAAAACAGCGATCGGATGAAAAAAAAGCATGCTCTGGATGTACATCTTGAATTGCATGTTATTTCTCTGCAAAGATGAGCATAGAAAACTAGAAACCCCAGAAGGGAAATACCTAGTGTTAAAGATACGAGTATCATCCAAATTCCAAGCATATAATTTTAACAAGATAGGTAGAAGACGAGTAACTAGTTCTTGGTCAATAAGAAATTTGCCACAATATTTCAAATTCCATGTTAGTCAAGGGTATGCATATTCATAACTAGTTCTTGTTCCATTTCACATGTTTTTTTCCTCCGGAAGAAAAGTATTCAATAAAATCAATCTCTAACATGACATTTCAATTATAATCGCTAGCAATTATTTCCAAACATGCATTATTTTTAGTAGCATTTCTATAATCAGGTTGGGAAGTGACCTACTTGGTGAAGAGCTAATTACAGGCCCCAGTAGATACTTAACACACCTACTTGATTGCAAAGATGCACACACGTGCACAAACATAAATGAATGTATAGGGAGAGGGTAGCATCTAGGTCATACCTTTAGGTCTCTTTCTCATCATCTTTTACCACAATAACAAAACCAACTTGTCCTTGAATGAAGAACAGAAATTGTTTACTATCCAATCTTAGCTTCTCCATTCACTAAACTATTTTCATCTTTGTTTGTGATGCTACTGACAGTTCTACTACGGTTCTTCTGTGGTCCATCTCTGGCAGAACTGGTTAATCTCTTGTAAACCTTCTTTTTTGAAAGTGGAGCATCCTCTACTGAATCAACTTTGATGGGATTTACAAATTTTGAAGCACTGCTTTTATCCTTTGACTGTTCAGTATTCCCTTCAGTTAAATCCCTTGCCTGCTGCTCTACACTGGACTGCTCCGAAGTTGCTTCAGGAAGTAATGCTTTGCGACTAAGGCGAAGTTGTCCCTTTTCATTTACCTGCATAAACACAAGTATTAGAGAGCTATTTCTGTCAAAGTTGTGTCAAGAGCAACAATTGTTATGTGCAAAAATCGATGATGGTACAGACTACAGATGTTCCAGTTTGTTCTGGAGTCTGGAAATCATGGTTATATTTCCTCCGCAAGGCAGAGTGTCTTGGCTCAACATTACAGCACACATGTTTAGTAATTAAACCTACTGCATTATCTATCTTTTTCTGTCCCCGAATTCACTACACTGAAGGAAACCTAAATCCAGTTTCAA
This sequence comes from Salix caprea, assembly GCA_964035475.1. Classification (NCBI taxonomy): domain Eukaryota; kingdom Viridiplantae; phylum Streptophyta; class Magnoliopsida; order Malpighiales; family Salicaceae; genus Salix; species Salix caprea. The sequence continues at coordinate 5,296,662 of OZ037754.1, forward strand.
AAAAACTATTGCTAACATAATAGGTTTAAATAACTTCGGAAGTTGGCTAAAAAAAGCTTGTCGCGGAATTAAACTTGTGTTTGTGTGATTGCATGACTGGAACTTCCCTACCTCAATGAGTTTAACATCAACACGATCTCCAACTTTGAAAGCCTGTAAAAGAATAGGGTAAAGATTTTAACTTTCTGACATGATAAAAGGACTAATTCTTATTGTTAATATAATGGGGGAAGTAGGGGACTAAAAAAGGCACTGCTTACATCTTCTGCCTTCGGCAACCAGTTTGAACTCAGTTCACTAATGTGGCAGAGTCCCTGCCAGAATTCAATAGTCGAGAAATTCATGAGATTCTTTTCTTCCCCAGACAGAATCGTATATGACTTCAGATATGCTTGTTTATATAACAAACATAATCTTCTGTAAATACCACACCTTGTAAATGGAACTTAATTTGATTACATGATGTATTTTAACTTTTAATTTTTACCAAGCAAGCAAGAAAGTCCTGTGTTTGACAAATTTGAATGGAAATATAGAAAGTTATAGTGAAAGGACAATCTTTTGATGAGATTTGGAATTGTAGTGTCACATAGAACTACAATTACAACAAATATCAAAGTTCTTCAAGTTATAGTGAAAGGACAATCTTTTGTTGTAATTGTAGTTCTATGTGACACAAACTTTTCAAAGCAATAAATTGGTTTATGATGAACTTAAACTACTTTCCTTCCTGGTAGTTAGAACTCAAAAGTGTTAATAATTTGCCATAAGCAATACAATAGTTAGGAGGATATTGACTTTTATCAAATTGTGTAATGAAACTATATACCTCACGCCCTGGGGCTATCTCAACAAAAACTCCATAAGGAGCTACTGATTTGATCTCGCAGTTCCTGAGTAGTAAGAGAAAACAAAGTCATATAGTTCTCATATTCACAATCATCATGTAACAGACACTAGACAAGCTATAAATTGACGGCATACACTTAATAATCATGAACTTGTTAATCTGCCGCTTTACTTCCATAATAGAAGGAAGAAAAAAAGAAAGCTATTTCATTTTTTTGTAACTTTATCTAAATAAAGTGAAACAAAAAAGACAAAAAAGGGGGAAGAAAGAGTTCATGAAAAGGACATACTTGTAGATATCACCAACACCTGGAACCATGGTTAGTTGACTAATAATGGATTTGGACTTCTCTATACTTGACAAATCCTTCGCAGTAATTTTTACCTGCAAAAGCCAATGATTTAAAAAGTTGCATTGATGTCAGGTCACACAACCAATGGAAATAAACTCTGTATCTGATTTTACAGTTCCATCATCCTGTGTGTCTATAGCATCTACTCCAGTTTCTTCTATGATACTCTTCACCTTCTTCCCACCAGAACCAATGATAATGTTAACTTTCTCTGGATTGACCTATAAGACAATATTATTATAATTGGGAATATGTGAATTAACACATCATTGACTATAAATTCTACTTTCAAAAGACAAGCAAAGGAGGGTGTATAGAAAACAAGCAAACCTTCATAACATGAATCAATGGGGCATACTTGGAAAGCCTTTTAGAAGGGGAAGGTGAGCATTTCAACATTTCAGCTGAACCATAGAATTATGAAAAGATAAAAAAAGATTTAGCTGAAATGTCCTGATCAAATATGATAACTCAAACAGGTGAAAACGAGTGCTTCCAACAAATGTAAATCAGAAGCATACCAGCAACTCTAATAAATTAAGAAAATGGTAATATTTAATTATGGCATTATGTAATGACTACAGTTCTACGGATTTTTGGCTAGATAACATACAACTATTAACCAAACAAATTTAAAAGAACTAGGAAAAAAAAAAGCTTGAACAGTTTCCAGTACCAAGAATATGCTTTCGGCCATCCCTTGCTTGAAGCAGTGCCGTCCTCATGACAGGTAAAGTAATTCCTCCAACCTATCATGTAAAAATTGCAAGTGGTTATGATTCAAGGGTTACCGAAGATCAGCTCATGAAACTGAACAGTTACCATTAGAAAGCATCCACTGCTATAGGGTTGGCAACAGGTTGTTGATTAAGAGGCAAAACATGCTCTCTAGACAAAAAACACGAAAGCTGCCAAGAATGCATAAGAGTTGTAAGGATAATGACCTTTATGTCCATCTGAAATGCAGTTACTCCATCTTCATTTCCAGCAACCTGCAAAGACCATACTTATAAGGGGATCTTTCTGACTCAATTGTACTATACCCTTCCTTCTGAACTTAAACAAGCATTTTATAAGTCCAAATATATAATCAAGAATAATGCAAACAGCATATAAATAGAATAGAAGTACAATGAAGGAAAATAACATTAAGTATTACCTTGAAATCCATATCTCCAGAAGCATCTTCTGATCCAGTTATATCAGACAAAATGAGTGGTGTTCCATCACCCCCAAATTCCTCAGTGTTGAGAACCATACCCATTGCAACGCCAGCAATCATACATTTCACAGGAACACCAGCATCTTGTAGTGCCAAACAGCCCCCACAAACAGAGGCCATGCTGTTCAACAATAGGCACTAAATAATAAGAGTCAAAACACATAGCAAATACTCAACATGAAGTACAAGGACTGAAAGGAGAATTTCAGCACCCATCAAAATGATATCAAATGTCAAAAAATGCTGTCAGAAGTCTGGCCCATGGTCTAATTGTATAGCTAAAACATTAGCACTGTTTATTGCTTCTGACCTTGAGGAGCCATTGCTTTCTGTGATTGTACTCTCAACTCGTACAGTATAAGGAAAATCATTTTCAGAAGGTAATATAGGTTCAAGAGCTCTCTCAGCAAGCATTCCATGACCGATTTCTCTTCTACTAGGTGCTCCTATGCGGCCTACTTCTCCAACACTTGATGGAGGAAACGAGTACTGAAACATTAGAACAAGGAGATGAATTTTCAGTAGTAAATCCAAGTGCAATTCTTATTAGCGAACCAGTAATTTTTTTAAAGATAAATTAATTTGTATGGAAACAGCATAATTATTTATCATGATCAAGAATTCCCAATTAAACATGCAAGCAGGTGCTGAGTTATAGTATCTGCGACCTGCAATCACGACCATGAACATTATCACAACCTCAATTCAAAACCATGCTGAGTATGATTGGAAGCATCCAAATGCAATAGTTTCAGCAAGCAGGAATTATATTAGTGTAATTAGCTAAATGCTTTAAACTTTAGTTATCAAAATGCTGCAATACAGAGAATGACTACCTTTTCTGAAAAAAAGAAAAGAAAAAAATTACAACAAAAGGTTTGCTTCAGAACAAACAGCATAGCTCTAGATCCTTTAAATTGCATCGAATACCAATGGCATAAGAACTTGAATGGTTTGTGCTGAGTAGTTTAAGCACTGAATGATGCTTTACTATCAAAAGTACTCATATAACAGTCAAAGTTGAAAACAGGTAGTTATATACAACTGTTTGGTTATAATATGAATAGCAACAGCAGTTCCTTTCTAGCTTTCTTAATTCCATATCCAGAAAAGTTACAAGAACAATTTTTATAAAGCTTTCATTTTGAACAACTTCAATAATGCTTTCATTTTCAACTCTTCTTCTTTTTATAAAATGAAAGTTACCTGCAAATCAAATATACATAAGCTAGACCATTATATTTTCATCTCCAAAAATCTTCTAAACAGATTCTCATTCTGCGAGGGTGAAAAAGTTTTGAAAGTAGTTACTAGTATCAGGAGAAAAGAAGGCCTATCAAACATAGCTTAAACCTTGAATTTGATGTTAACAATTTTATTAGATATGTCTAATGGAACTAAATGATACATAGCCAATTACATGATCGGTTATTTTAAATTTGAACAGTGTGCAAGAAGATTACTATAGAACATGACCTGGTACCAAATGATCTTGCAAAATAAACCCACACCTCACAGTTAAGAGAGTTGAGAAATGCAGAAAGTCACTGACAAGTCAATGCAATCCATTACTAAACAAATGTTTGAAAAAAGATCATCCCAAACAGACCTGTAGATAGAACCTCTTGAATTCATCTTCGTCCACAAGGTTGTCTACTCTTTGTGCCATTTGTCTATCACCAAGTGTAACAACTGCCAATGACTGGAAATTAAAAACACTTAATGTCAACATTATGGTATACAAATATAACATCATGGCTGGCGAGTCATTCTCCAAGCATAATCAACTCCATCAAGTTAACTTATCCAAAGTGAACAAAACTGCTAAAGTAGTAACGGTGGTTGACAAATGAGAAACTGTCAACCATGATACATAAATTAAATCCACTGATAAGATTTGTTTATTTCAGAAGGAGAAGAGTTTAAGATCAATCATCCAAAAGGTTGGTTGATGAGCAGATCCTCCGTGCTAGTGAAAGCAAGGAAAATAGGCCACGTAGATCTGCAAGCCCAGCATTGTTTTAACAAGGATAACAGATTCTTGAATTGGGAAAAAAAAAAAAAAAAAACAAGAAATGAGAAGATAAAGAGGAAAGAGAGTTTATTCACTAAGTCAACATAAATATGAATCACTTCATACATTTCCAAGCCATTATTAGTAGTCACTTGAAGGAGAAACACTTGAAAAGAGATGCTAAAAAATGTAACATCAACAGACGAAAATATGACGGATAACCTGATGGATACACTTGTCTATATGAATCAAAGGGATAGAATCACATGGCAACATAACATTATAACCTATTCAGTTGAACGGTTTTGAACATATGATTTCATAAGCATGCGATATGGTCATAACACTCCATGGATAGGAGTTTGGAGAGAATGCAAGATGAAGTGTGCATTAACAAACATGCAAAAACAATCAGATATAGCACACAATCAGGTGAACCTTTGCATGCTTCTGACTACAAAAAACACTTAATCTAACCTGTGTTTCTCCACGGGTGAAAAGAGCACTTCCGTGTGCTCTAGGGAGTAATCCACAGCTGGAAACAATTGGACGTATCCCTTCTGAGGTTCTCCCATCACTTCTTTTTCCTCCCTGTAACAATTGCAATGTAAAATGAACATATGGCATGAACATGCCAATCATCAATCATTTTTATCATACGTGGTAAAACATATCCTAGCTGACTCCATATTGTCGGAACTTGAAACTGATTATATCCATGAGAACTTTCCAGTACAAGATAATTGGTGGGTAAGAGCACAAATATTTTATTATGTGAATTCCAAATGTTAACACTAGAGTTTCAAGTTACACTCAATCTGGGGGTTTTTTTATTTCAAAAAGAAAATAGTGAACCATTCAAAAAAGTTCCAAAAATAATAATAAGACCCATTAGGTTATAGCATGGATAGCAGCACTCTTGAAGTGAGCTAGTAGCTGGTGGGGTGAAAATTGTAAAATTCTAATTTACTAGAAGAAACCAAATTGATGGTTAAATGATCATGAAATTAAGGTAGGAATCTAACATCCTCAGAGGTAATATAAAAAATGACAAGAATGTGGGCATGTCTATGTCAGCCTTATCACTATAGGGTCGCTGCTCTGACAATTAGAAAAGGGGAAAGGAAGCACATGGGATGAAAAAAACTTATTTCCCTCGCTCCTCTTTGTCATAAGGATTTAAAATGAAGCAAAATGGGTGAGATGAAGAAAGGAAAAGTGATTTTGATTAGGTATAACAGTTTTGCACAAGTACAAATCCATATTAAGTTGCTTTCAATAATCTCCTACTTTACCCGCTTCTTCAAACAACAATCTATCATACCTCCACAATACGTCTCCGCAAGAATTTGGATGTAACTTCTTTAAATACCAGCTTCACATCTACCTCAGAAAACAGCTAGAAGAGGAAAATCAAAATAAACTGTTAATAGAACATACATGATAAACAGGATAGCTAGTACCAAAATTGAGTTGGCTTTTACCAAAGGAGAGGATCTGCGTCCATTTGGCTTTATGTGGACATCACCTTCATCTACTTCACCGTCTACAACAACTTCCTCATCCTCCTCTTCAACCTCTAGCAAGTCTGCAACTGTTTCAGGAATTCCAAAATTTTCCTCCTTGCTTACATATCCCTTTTCTGTAAGTATACTAAGCACATTTTCTTCCAGTGATTGAAGGGCCTTTCTTCTTGGTACTTTACTCCTGATTTGCAACACTTTCACTAACTCATCACCAGCGATTTCCTGTGCAAGGACAGCATAAGCATTAGTATCAATTATCATTTATATCTCGAAAAAATAAGTGTTCACAAATTGCATGGTCTTGCTTAAAAAAAGAAGAATTTAGGCAAGACAACAAAAGGTAAGGATCTTGTTAGCTGGAATCACAAGATAAGGCACAAACCACCAGAATGGGTAACTGGGCAGCTCAAGCCTGCTGCATTAAAACAGGTCCTTTCAGCGTGTGAAATCATGTTTAACTTTGTATGGTAAAAGTGAAACTACACGTTGAACTTATGGTATCATATGTGCAACTTTCCTCTACAGCTATGCGTATCAATAGTTATGTTTGCACAGCTCATGCAAAAGCAGATACTCAAGAAAATATCGCAGCATAAGGCTATTCTTATGCGTATAAATAGTCAACTGACACAAATGCAGAATGAAGAACTGCTAATCTTCTATGCAACATCAATAACTCCAAACATTAATAATCCAAACATTAATAATTTGTACAGTACAGAATAAAATACATCAGGAATGCCCTTGAAATCTTTTTATCCAGCTTTTAGCCAAACAGAGAAGGCATAATAGTAATTCAGAAAATAGTTTAATAGCTACAGAAGCAGCAATTAATTGAAAAACTTATAGCTGAACAGATGATATGTAATAAGGGATGAACAAAAAACATACCTCTATATGCTTATATAGCTCAGGAGGAGGTAATTTGATTGCATCGAGCATTTTAGGTTTCCCACACTTCTTCACCAAAGCATTCACCTCATTGCAAATTGCCCGCACTGCATCCTGGCTTTAGTGAACAGGCAAAATTTTAGCATCTAAATGATTTTCTTTCTAGTTGTGGGAAATGGTTAAACATGCCACAAATAGAGAGGGCATTAAATCTGCCACACATCAGCATATCAGGTCCCAAACCAATAAAATGGTAAAAGAATATATGAGGATTATATTTTCTGATCAGTATAATTGTATACTGCAACTTATATTGCTCAACCGTCAGTAAATAACAGCTCATAATGAGGATCACAACTATGACAAATATTACAATCAGTGTTCGGCCACAGACACAATCAATTCAATCCCACACTCTTCCATCAAGTCAAATAATTGAGAAGAAACAAATTCATAGTGCTGACTAGCATTTTTGTGCAAAAACAAATCGTTAAAAAAAAGAAGAAAAAGAAGCTGAGCAATTATTGCTGAATATTGCAGGGAAAGATTCACAGACTATATACAACATATACTTTTTCTGAGAGGGGTAATACACAACATATATAAGAGTCATTCAACAGAAATATGAGAAAAATGATAAGCAACACAATTGAATCAAAGAACAACCTGTCCAATTTGTACTGCTTCGAGCAACTTTTCTTCCGGAAGAAAATTGCAATAACCCTGCAAGAAACAAAGATAATGGACAATGAAGTTCATTTAGATGCATTTTATCATTGAGAACCACCAGCATGGTTTGGTGCATTGTAGCATTGCTATGGTTAACAAAGTTTTATTTAATCAATAAAGTTTCCTCATGGTTTATTATAATGTAAGTGTATTTTCAAAATCATGCCATATGATAATGTCAGGTTAGTGCTAGAGAAATGAATGAATAGGGAAATAGGAAAGAGAGAGAAAAGAACAGAAAAGGAGAAAGAAAGCACATGCTAAAGGCATCTAGATAGAGAACCAGCCAATTAAATTTCAAATCTATGAGACTACAACCATATAAGCTAATTTACTTCTATGCTCTACTACCAAAGAACTAGAAGGGATACAAACACAAGACCTAACCATGTCTTATTTTCAACCTAGGGCATGCTATGAATTTTGTTGAAAGGCAGCAAACTATGATAGATAGCATTCTCCTAACATATTAGGATTAGAGAAATGTAGCATTAACACCAGCAACATCATGCACATATTGATTAGGAATGATAGAAAGACTACATGACGCAGGTGGATGCAACAAAAGAAAACAACAAACACAAAATTATGCCAAATAGGAATCACATAAAAACCTTAATTCAAAATTTTATTACTAATTATTTTATGTTCAAGTAGTCAAGTTTACAACTCCTTAAATAAACAGAAAAACAAACCTAAACAGACTAGGAAACCTAAAAAAAAAAGTCCTAAACAAAGCTAGTAAAATAATAAAAGAATTTTAGACCAAATAGATAAAATAATCATAGATCAACTAGAAAAATATAGCAAATCTTGAACAATAACTTCCAAACATTATCAGAAATCCTTTTCGATTTCTGAATGCTATGAAATTTTAACACTAAGGGCCTCCAGAATCTCCTATCAAAATTCAGCCCGATTATCTTAAATCCTTTTCAAAATTTATGCTCAATAACATAATGTCTCTCGAGGTAGGAAGGAATTTGTCTTCGAGTTCAAATTGCTCTCACCTCAATTTGTGAATGTCCAATCAAGTCTCTTCAGCCTCTTTCTTTCTTCTTTCTATACAGTTTTACACATCAACTTCAATCCCATCATCTTAAAAATTATATAATAAACCACAATTGACAAATTATTTTTCTTCCATCGACTTCTAGAATAACAAATTGCAAATCTCAAACTTTTTTCATCATTATATTTTGTTTCCATCTAACACTTGAACACATCTACCTATCTACCTTTATAATAACATTAACCTTGGATCAATGCAGTTTAAATCAACAATTTTTTTTGTTAAGCACCTTCCATATTTTCTTTACAGTCAACCTCTATCTTATCAACAAGGTCACCATCAATGTTATCATCATGACTATTACTGTCATTGTTTATAATATATCACCAACATATTCATCATCAAAATAAATATCATAAATTGGTAGAGAAAATCAATCTACATCTATCTCACCATAAATAGGATCACCAAAATCTCTATGATACTCATCCTAATCAAATCAAGGAGTTGCATCCCCTGCTCATGCTCTTGAAACGGATTCTCAAAACTAGTCATAGATCCATGATCATTCTTTCTCATGATCCTCCAATATTCTCTTCTTCATCTACACTAATTGACAAAATAATTTTTCAACTTGCCACAACATGTTTTTTGTCTCCAATTGGCAGGTTAATTTTGTAATTTCTCTTTGCATATCTTTTATCAACAGCTCCTGAACATTTCTTTAACGAGGAGGAGCCTCCCCATCCCCTCTTACATGAACATGGGTCACGTCCTCTAGCCAAGGTTATTTAGTAGCATACAACAAACAAAATAACATGGGATTAAAGCACATAACAAGCAGTAACTTGGGATTGTTGGGTTCTTATACCAATTAACACAAGTAGAAGCAACACATGAAAGCCAGCAAGCACAAGAACACAAAATTATATTGAATACAGATCACCCAAAAACCCTAATTCAAAATTTTATCACTACATATTTTTTGGTCAAGTAGTTTGCCTTTTTAAGAGATTTACAACTCCTATATAAACCCAAAAACTAAAATAAATAAACTTGGAAACCTCAAAATAAAGGAAAAACAATTAAAGTCTTAAACAAAGCTAGAAAAATAATAAAAGAATTCTAAACCAAATAGAAAAAAATAGTATTAAACCAACTAAGAAAATATAGCAAATCTCGAAAAATAACTTCTGGACATTATCAGAAGACCTTTTTGATCTCTGAGTACTATGACATTTTGACCTCATTGGAAACATAATCTCTAAAATCTCCTTACAACAACTTGATCCAATGGTCAAATATAAAAATATGCTCAATAGCATAAAACTAAACATTAGAAGAAGAAAAAAATATCTTACATCACCACTGCTCTAATAAGCATATGTTTATTATGGGAGGACATTTGGGTTGCAATGGGTTTTCTTCTAAACAAATAATAGTGTCAGTATTTAAACCACCAGCACATGATCTTCAAGCCTTTGAGATTTCAAGAGAACAACTTTTGAGTTATACCTCAGACAATCACACTAATGTGATGGCAATGATAATAAGGCATCTCCAGTATGCTAGGAACAATTCCTAAGCCATATTGAATGTGAATGCATATGCTAAATGAAGCAGAATATTAGATTTTACACCAAAAAGCAACTCTCAATGATGTGTCAAAATGAATAGGTAATTAGTGCATCATTAATGCTTCATGTTAAGGTTTAACACAAACGCCAACATCCATAACTCAGTTCATTCTCTATCTTAGTTGGGTGCACATACAGTGAGAGTACCCTAGATGGAATCCAACTCCATTCAATATACCTATGCAGTGATACTGCAACAGTAAAACTGTTATCACTATTCCACTTGACCAATTGAGATTTCATTGCAAAAGAATGATACACACTAAAAAGGGCTGCAATTCAGACATTTGTCAAAGATTAAAAGTTGACCTCTATCATAAATATTGCACTGTCTGTTCCAGCCAGCAATAAATCTAATTCTGACTCTTCCATCTCTTTGGTTGTGGGATTTACAATAAATTTGTTGTCAACAAGGCCAACTCGGACTCCTGCAATCACTTCTGTATTTGGCACTTCCGAAAGAGCTCTGTTGTAATTAAGTTTGAGAATTAAAATAAGCACATAATAGCATGATTTCTAGAACGCCAACACTTCAAGAACCAATAAACGAAGCATATATTTAAGGTACGCTCACAATGCTATCCCAGCTGCTGTAACTGCCAAAGAATCTGGAGAATGCAAACCATCATAGCTTAAAACCTGTTCGGAAGAGGTAATGGCAATTATTAGCAAGTTTATGAATCCAGCAAGAGAGACAAGTCAAATATCAGCCCATCAAGTTTCAAAATGTTGATGATTAAACATTGAATCTTAACAAACAAGCAAGATGGAGCATATGATAGATGACAAACTCAAACAATGAAGTGAGCATAACATGGTCAGACAGAAACCAGTAAGCTCTTTTTTAAGATAGAAAAATTCCTTCCTCTTCCCCAATACGTAATTCACAAAAAAAAAATTGTAGGTTCTCCACCAGAATTATTCCTAACTTTCCTCCCAGGACATTGCTTTCATGGGACTACAATTGAGTGATGACCTTATATTTGCTTTGTAAAAATAATTTGACCAAACAAGAAAGATTAATAAGACTGCATCGTGTTCTTAAAGGCCTCGGAGTGAATAAAGACAACCCTTGAAGATATCAAAAAGAAATATCTAAGCAAATTAATTTCTTTGAGGACTTACCCAAGATAGTATCTGAGTTTCATGGTAAAAGCCCTTGAGCATAGTTGGGCGCAAAGGCCTATCTATCAATCTACAAATAAGAACCTAGAAGCAACCAAGAGAGCAAATGCATAAACAAATACACAATGGCAACAGTTTCAGAAGCATTGAGAGTAAATAGAGTTCATAAAAGATATACAGCTGTATACATCTGCAAAGTATCGAAACTAGATAACTTCTTTAATCATTTCTCTTTGTCAAGATATCCAAGTAAAAATGGCTATGCCAATTATGTTGATTAAAGACATTGTAGGTCAAGCCTCATAATCATACATAATAAATTCATGTGATATACCTACACAAATAGCACCATTATGGAGGGAACAAAAGAAGAAAAATAATTAGTAATGACAGTAAGACTGCCAAGAAGAAAAGAAGGTAAAGAACCTAATATCTAAACAATCACATCTGTACATTAGAGAAGGTAATGATAGAGCAGATTAACATTAGCCCATGACAACAATCCAACAGAAAATCATGTAAGAAAGCATAGAGATCTAGCAACAGAATTCTTTCCACATGTGCAGGTAAGCTACAAGAGAAATCATCTTAACTCTCATTCTACAAAGTCTTGGCTGAAAAACTCCATTGCTTCAATAACAGAAAAAAGATTGACATTATGACACATAACATAATATATGGCACCAATGATACAAGATATTAACAAATTAGATATCAATGATACATCTTACAATGGCCAAGATCTACAAAATCTGAAATTGTACTTGCAATAATGTGCCTTGTGTCTATGTCCAGAAACCAATAAATCCTTGGCTGGTGACAATGTGAGGTTTTCGATTAATGATAAGAGTATCACAACGCAAATTCTTGTATATTCTCTACAATTTTGTAGAAAAAGGGATATCAACATTATCTAAAAGTTTTAGCAGCTATTCAAATCATGTTTCCCCCATTCGGAGACAAGGAATATGATAATTAATAACATGAAAGAAAAGTCACATATTCTAAGACTTGCCAGAAAATGAAACTCATATGAAGAAAATATAAACTATAATGGCTTGAAGTTAAAATCTTAAGATTGAAAAGGTGATAGTTAAAGACAACTGTTTCAGCTATCCACTTGATTAGGCATTTTCTGTACTTGAAAGAGATGGATAGTACCTCATGATCTTTCAACCTCCCTTCTCGTTTGAAAAATCCTCCACTGAAGAAATGGCAGATATAAAGCATAAACATTGGTCTCCTTCACATAACTGTATTATAAATTCCAAAAGTTGAGAGCACTGCAAGACATACCTAGTTCGACCTGCTGCAGAAAATCGCTCTTGATAGTTTACAGAAAGAGGATAGAAATCAGAAGGCTCACTAGGAACATCATCCAAACAAACAGATGTATAGATAATCTACAAAAAAATAAATGTAGATATAAGTATAAGAACCCGAGGTCATACATGAAGACAACCACCTGAACTTCAACACAACAATTATGAAGTAACACATGCAGAAGAAGTACCACAGCATATATATAAATACATTCAAAACAAAGCAGTTGAGGCTGCAGAACATTAGTGGAGGTCTGAGGCTATGGATGACTACACTCTCCTTGCCTTGCCTAATAATTGGAATCCCGTCTTGGTTCATTCTTGTAAGCCAAGCAATTCAAACAGAAATACATTTAATTAGTTTCTTTCTTGTTAGCTAGAATATAAACAATCACTATCAGTCCAGTGGCTGAGCTACATAAATCACGTAGCTCTCTCCTCAGACCCCACACACTCCAAACCATGCCATTTTAGGTGCAGTTAGGGCTTGGTATCTGAAGAGATTTTGCTGACTATTACTAGCGAGCACCTATCCAATACACAGTTAAACTCATAACTGGGTGTGTGTTTTGAAGTCGTAACTTCTAATCATTTAATGTATCCTGCATTGAAAGTACACACACAAAGTCCTTTTGGAAATCCCAATGCACTCTGATAAGATAGCATGAGTTAACAAAGATGAACATGGATATCAGTTTTTCCAAAAACAAAGAATCTAAATTCCGATCCAAGGAATCAAATAATAGTGAGATTTGCACATTAAACAAAATTAATATATATATAGATACATATCTTTGATATCGAACATTAACACATGTACATCAACCCTCACGAATCATAACTCACGGTTTCTCCATCTGTGACTGTGACAGAGCCACTAGCTTGTCTCCCAAGATGACCCGTCTCAACCAATATCTACAGAAAAAACAGCCATAAACAGATTTAAGTAAATAATCGATTATTTAAAAATAATAACTAGCAATCTCAAATAATTGATTACGTCAACAAAACTTAACTGAAAATCAAACACAATTCGCATTTCAATATCTTTTACCATTACTGATAGAAATTCCACCATGCTGTTCATTATCCAAAACAAAAATCGATACAAATACAGAAAATTCTACTAAGAAATGCCTCAAAACTAAACTCTAGAATTATCGAAACAGAAGTTTATGAATGAAGTAAAATAAACTTACATGTCTATTACCGACTGGGATTTTGACAGAAATAGGCGGAGGCATAGACTGAGGGCCGTCATTTACAACCGAAGTATCCTCGAAAGCTTTGACTACAGTAACCAACCTTTCACGTTTTCTTCTTGATAGAAGTAGAGAGAGGGAAGAACACTTGGATTTTGCAAAATTGGTGAAGCGAGGGCAACTAGGGGGGAGAGAGAGCTTGCAGCGATGATTAGTGTGAGAAAATGGAGGGTTCTGTGTGAAGTTCGGCCTGCAATGGAGCGTAGTACTGGTGCTAGGGTTTGCTAGCATTTTTAACAGTGTAGTTGAGTTTCAGTGGCTTTCGCTTTGAGTGAGAGAGGGAAGGGGGAGGGATGTTATCCGTTTACAAGGCGCGCAGACAGAGCAGTGTGTGTGCTATCGAGAGGTGGCTTTCACGAGTAATGGATCTGGGCTTTTTATTTTTTTTCAAAAACGCAGGCCAGGCTTGGAGAATGATGTGGGTTTTCTTTCGTTCTTTTGATGTTTTTGTCCATTTTTATGAAAAGAATGTTTGGAGTGTAGTTGTGGTTGCTTTTTAAAATATTTTTTATTTAAAAATATATTAAAATAATATTTTATTTATTTATTAAAATTATTTTTGACATCATCACATAAAAATGATCTAAAATGCTAAAAAAATAATTTAAAATAAAAATATTTTATTTTTAAAAATGTTTTTAAAATGCAGTGTCATACACCCCTAAAATAATGAGTGGTATAATGGATAGTATTGATTTGACAAGATAAGATTGGATAAATAATACTTTTTTTAATGTTTCATCTGTTTTCAATTGAATTCGTTAATTTACTTTATTTTATGTTAAGTCACTTTTTTACGAGACTCCATCAATTCAGAACTCGTTTGGATTTAAAAAATAAAATAAAGAAAGATTAATCTGACTTGATATTGTTAGAAGCCCAAGTCAACTTGTAATCTTGTCAACATGCCATCTTGTCAATCTAAAATAAAATATAGGTAAAAAACTTATTGACTTGTATATATATAAATTTGATCAAAATGATGTTGCGTTGAATTCATTCTTAATTTTGATCAACCAGAGTCGATTATCTAGATCTATGACTTGAATCTTGTCTCTGGTCAATCTCTTAGTTGAGTTTTAAAACTATGATAATAATTATTTTAATCTTTACTTTGACTTTGGTCAATGGTCAACTTGACTCATAACCCAAGCTTTGTCCCAAGTTGATCTCTGAGTAAAGTTTATTTAAAAAAATATGATAATAACTATTTTTTTCTTATAGTTAACCCATGTCAATGGTCAACCCAAATCGTGAACTGGGCAAGGCCCAAAGCGATACCTGAGTCGATAGTCAAATCGACCTGTGACCTGGGTCTAGTCACGAGTTGGGTTTTTAAACTATGATAATAATTATTTTTATTTTTATATTGATTTAGGTCAATGGTCAACTCATTTCATGACTCAGGTCATCTTTTAGTTAAGTTTTACAACTATAATAACAATTATTTTTATCCTCTCATTGACCACAATCAATGATCAACTTGACTTGTAACCTGGGCCTAGCCCTGGTCGCCCTTCGAATAAGGTTTTAAAAGTATGATAATATCTATTTTTATTTTTACTTTAACCTAAGTCCATTGTCAACCTGACCCATGAACTCAATTTGGCCCCTAATCGACTCTCAGTAGGGTTTTAAAATTATGATAATAATTATTTTATTCTTATATCAACTCAGGTCAATAGTCAACCTGACTCATAACCCGATTATGATCTCATGTCAACTCCGTGTCGAGTTTTAAAACTGCAATAATAATCACTTTTTAATCCTTGTATTTACTTGAGTCAATGGTCAACCTCATCTATGACAAGTGCCATGCTCTCAATCGGTCTCTAATTGATTTTAAAATTATAATGATAACTATTTATATCTTTGTGTTGATCTGAATCAACTATAGTAACCTATATGCAGAACAAAATAGACAAGCTTCTCATACCTCTTTTAATGGGACAAAAATTTCTCTAGTTTGATAGCATAGGATCAAAATTCATTTTTGTATTGTCCAAAGATGCATTAAACAACTCTACAAACAAATTATCTTGTTCAATTCATCACTATCAAACATATTAAACATTACCTAAGGTATTTAATTTGTACTTTGTTGCGAGTCAGATATTTTGATACTAATAAAAAATTAAACATGTAGACCTTTTCAATGTCTTTTTTTGTATTAAAAAAATTCCTAAACATAAATCAAAAAACTTATATACAAATCTAATTAAATAAATTGATAATTATTTGTGTAAATAAATATAAAAAAATCATTAATGGTAAATTCATCTTCATCTACACATTTCTTCATAGTTTTTTCACATTTAAATAAAGAGGATTCAAATGTTTTTTGTCCTCTCCCTCTTATATCCCATGTTCTAAGAGACTTCGAATATGTGAGTTTGTATCCATTTACACCCTTATTTATTTGTTTTCCAACTCTTTCTCACTAACTCAAGTTGTATTCTTTCCAATCTTTATGTCAAGTCTTACAAGATTGGTACCATATTACTCCTATGCATTCTAATTTAGTATGCTTTCGATTCAATATTTGCGCTTCAAAAAAACTTATTTGTGTTTCAATTGCTTCCCTTTTATAGCAAACACTAATGTGATGATTTCCAATCGACCAACCTTGCCAATCTTTAAGAAACACCATGCAAGAACATTGTAGCCATTACATATTCTTTTCATTATCTTTTTTTAGCTCGCCCTATAAAGTCCCCTGTTTTGATTCATGGACACTAAAATCAACTTAGTAACTATGTTAATATTTTGTTTGGAATCTCTTAAAGGATTAATGTGTTAGAGAAATTTATTATGAAAACAAATTAGAGAATATGAACAATGGTTTAGAGGCATGAAAAAAGAACAGTTTTTAAGGTGTTTATTTTCCCACATAAAGAGAACACGTTCAAGATACAATTAAGCCCTGTAAACATCTTGAAAGAATAAGAAGAGAAGACAAAAAGAAGAAAATATTTTTTTCATTGTCCTTTTGTTTTATATTAACTATATATAGGCAGAATTGTAACACTTTAATGAAAGATGATAATTGTTTAATGAACGATCACTTTAATGAACCAATATGATTGTTCAATTAATGATACTTTAATGAAACAATATAATTGTTCAATGAATGATACTTTAATGAAACAATATGATTGTTCAATGAATGATCATTTTAATTAAACAATATGATTGTTCAATGAACAATTACTTTAAAGAAATAATATGATTGTTCAATGAACGATCACTTTAATAAAACAATATAGTTGTTCAATATTCAATTTTATTCCAACAGTTATATCTATCAAGTTTCAAGTTTCCAAGTGTCAAGTGTCATTTTTACTTCTTTATTCACTTACAAACTACACCAACATAATGAGCTTGATTGCTTTTTTTTTATTGTGTGAAATAACAGTCTGCTTTGGTTTCCATCGGCTATGCACTAAAGTTTGTTCAACACAATCAATATCTCAATGACGTTCTTAAATGAATTTGCTTTCTGTATGTGGAATCATAATTTGTTTTTATTTTCAAAAGTTATACATCAATGTTTTGTTCATCATAACCACCAACACTATGAAGTTTTCCAAGGAACTGTATAATAGGATGATACACCTCCTTCCTTTTTTCAACATTTAATAGCAGTATAAAGCTAAACATTAGGGTGGCAGCTCCATCCAGTTATATTGTCAAATCTCATGACAATTTATCTCTAACTATAGAGGAAAACATCATTATGAAAGCTCCACGTAGTCATGCCAAAGGAAGAGCAAACAAAAATAGAAAATTGCATGCTTTTTTTTTTTATCTTGGTCTTATGGTTTTCGTAGAACTCTTACTCCTTGTGACCTTGATGATCACCTTATTTATATCCCGAAGAAGGAAATCAAGAACAATATTGTTATCAAATAGAATGGTTACAAGCAACCCTATCCAGAGCAATTTTACAGATACAATGAGAAAAACTTGGGATCAAAATACTTCATCTCATGAATAGCAACCTTTCCTTATTTCGTGTCTTCTTACATTATGAAATTGAGGTAACATTGACTTTACAAGTGGATCCACATATTACTTCATTGCAAAAATTGGTTTTGTTCAGGGTCTTAATGTTGTTACGATACCCACATCTACAAGGAGCAAAAATGTTAATGATATGGAGCGTCTCTTAAAAGAATAAGTTTTTCTTTCTTCGAATGCCACATCGATCTGAAAGAAGGTGAGCAATCATTATAAACATATCATTCTCTCATTATACATTGCAATATTAAATGCTCAACCTTTAAAAAACAAGAGTGACAGAGGTTTCTCTTTAATGAAGCTCATCCTCTAATATTGACATTAAGAGTGTTTTGAGGGAAAAAAAATCTTTTTGGACTTCATTGAAGCAAGAACAAAATGTGTGTTAATTTTCTTCAATGTTTTCTTTAAAAAAATTAAGAAAAAAACAAATTTAAAGCATATAATATTGGTAAAAAAAATAAGAAAAGAAACAAAGTAATCAATCTTATATTTTTTTTTATAAAGTGTAACAATGTAAATAAAATCTTGATGGATGTTATATATTCGTTGCAATAGAAAAATCTTGAAAAGAATCCCAAGGGATTAGCTTAGTGGTAAAAGTTTTGGAAATAAAATGTATAATCCATTTAAGATTCAGAGTTCGAATTTTACTGATTATATTTTCTTGAGGTCATTCCCTTTAATATATAAAATTAAATTGAGAGATTTAATTGAGATGCACATAAGCTGACGAAATTACTTAATTAAAGGAAAACTTTAAAAGAGATAAGAAGTGAAAACCTAAAAATTCACCACGGGCTCATTAAATTAAATTAAGCATCATTCAATTCCAAATCTAATTAACTCTCAATGTTGTTTGTATTTGTTTTTTGATCAAAGATTTTACATGTATAAATTAGTTATTTTATTTTCACTTTTCTCTTATTCTGATGTGATTTTTCATTCTGATAAGACATTTTTTCCCCATCTAATCTGTCATATTATTTATGTGAATTAGGATTTGTTTTCAAATCATTAGGGGTGCTACTATAAATAGTTTGGCTAGTTAATCATATTAATATATTGTCATGTTTTGTTTTTGATGCCATGCTTTGAAAAAATAAAATAAATAATAATTAAAAATAAAAGTCAAAATAAAAATAAAAAATCTTAGAAAAATAACAAAATTGTCCTAAACAATAACTTATCGATCTAGTTGTGAGAGATCCAAAGATCCAACAAGCAATGAAATAGATTCCCATAAACAAAAAAAAGTATGTGAAATCACTTGAAAAAAAATAAGCTTGACCCAATATTCAAATCTTTTTTCAATGTATTAACCTAATTTCAATATAACTAAATATATATATATTGGATTTAGATTTATTCATCCTATCCATAAAAATATATGATTGGCAAACCACATAGTTTGTCTACATCACATCTCCATTTATATATGTCAAACTCTTATCTAAATGCTCATAATGTTCATTTTCACAGACCCGAATACATGCTTGCCCACCCTTCACCTCTGCCTAAGCCCTCAACGCCTAATTAAATTAGGCTAACCACTTACAAAAGATAATCCTCAGCGCATGTACGTAATCAACAAAAAATCTTTGCATGCTTCCATTCTTCATTTTATTAATTTGTTTGACACTCTTCACCAAAAAAAAAAAAGAAATAACTTGAAAAAATTAAGGATAAAAAACCTTACACCCCAACCATGACAAGGGCATTGAAAGTGAGGTGTTCTGATTATACCAACTCGGTTCTTGAGGTCCACAAGAACTCAGTTCTTCAATAGCATAATCCAAGCTAAACGTGCTGGGTTTTTTCTTACTTTTTCTATGAATGGCTTCCGTGTGCAGCTTGTCCAGGAATATTACCTCACCTTGTACCATGTTTGCCTTTTCTTGTTGAAAGAAGAACGAGGTGAACAGTATCTCAATTATTGACAGTAACAGATGATGATGGCCTACTACGTCTGGACCTCATATTAGGATGTGATAGAGAAACAAGTCTCAATTACCCAACTTTCTTCCCGTGGGGGAATTTCAATATTTCGTCAAATTTTACCATTTTTCCCCGAATGCTGTAAAATATTGGGAGGAAAAAGAGAGAGAGAGCCCCAATTGTAAGCAAAACTATTTGATAGAGATACAAATGAAAGATCTTGAAAGTTGGAGATGCTCGAATCAAGTAAAGCAATACTTGCGAGGGACATTTTGCATATAAAAAATGAGTGGAAGCTGCTGCTAATTGTTATTTTAGATTAAGATTTACTCCTGATTGAAGATGATTAAGCAAGAGTTAAAGGATAATTACATCATGATTGCGATGTAATAAAATCAATCTTATGCACAGCCCCTTCAAGTAGGTAGGAAATAAATGCTCTTCAATTTGGTTGGCATGGGAAAAGTTTGAATGCTATGTTTCATCGCCTGCAAATTCTTCTGAAAGAATGCTTTTATATGAAGATTTGATTCGCAACTCACTTCCTCTCTTTCGCTCCACTCCCCTGCATCTGCTAGGAAGTTTCCTTGAATGGACTCATTAAAGGTACCATATCAATGGCTGCAAATTTGAATTCAGTATGCAGGAAGACTGAAGCTTTTGCCCTCACAGACAATTCCATCATAGCTGGGGGAATTTTTCAGCCGATCGAGAAACCAGCAAGACCTACCTCCATCATCCCTCTAGCCCTTCACTTTATTTTTCAAACAGATAATGATAGTGACAGCTTAACTAAAATCTACCTCACAGTAAGAAAAAAAACTACACATGCATATATATTTATATGTATATGTATATGTATAGGGGGAGAGAGAGAGAGAGAGTTCCACCATTTTTCTCTTTGATCCTCTCTTTGATGGTGTGGTATAGCATATAATAACCTCTCTTTGCTGCTAATTTTTTCTTTCTCTGACATGATACCGCCGGCTGCTATTCTTGTGGATTGGGTTAGTTCTTGAAACATCTCTTTCAATTTTAGAGTTAGCTTTTTTTGACTATTTGTCGCGTTACTTCACCAAGACATCCCTCCCTTATAACCGGCCAAAATACAGCCCATCCCGCCAGAACAGCTTAGAATTTATAAACTTCAATCCTCAGTATCTAAGCCTTTAACATCTCCTTCCTCTTCCTCTTCTTGTGAATGGCAATTTTCAGTACCTCAAGAGCCAAGCCCAAGAAAAGCACTATTTTCCTTAACATCTCCTTCATCTTCCTCTTCTTGTTCTATATTGCAACCTCATATTTTCTTGACCAACAATCCAATGAACCAGAAGTCACCGCGAGACTTTCTTTAAGGCCTCAAGAAGGATTGACCAAAAGTGAAGGCTGCAGCGGAATCCATGACTACACGGATTACAAATCCAAGTGTGTGTACATCAAGTCTAATATTGGGTGCAGGTCTAAAGGGTATATAAACTATCTTCAAATCTTTTACTGTACTTGTGGCAAATTCTCTATGCTTGGACACGCTATGTTGTTACTATGGCTGGCTGTTCTATTCTATCTGTTAGGCAACACGGCAGCAGATTACTTCTGCCCCTCATTAGAAAGCTTGTCCAAACTCTTGAAGCTTTCTCCAACTATTGCTGGCGTCACCCTTCTTTCACTTGGCAATGGCGCTCCTGATGTTTTCGCTAGTATTGTTTCCTTCACCAGGTCTAGCAATGGTGATGTTGGCCTGAATAGTATTTTGGGTGGGGCTTTTTTCGTGTCTAGTGTGGTGGTTGGTGTTATAAGCATATTAACTAGTCCTCGCCAGATCTCGGTTGATAAGTGTAGCTTCATCAGAGACGTCTGCTTCTTTCTGTTCTCTCTTTGCTGTCTGCTCTTGATTATTCGTGTTGGGAAAATCTCCTTGTGGGGTGCGATTTCTTTCCTTGCGATCTACCTGGGTTATGTCTCTGTGGTTTGCATCATGCACTGTCAGTACAGAAAAAAGAATCATTTAACTGCAGATGGAGACCAGGAGGAATTTCTGGAGAGCGGTATACCATTACTTGGATATGTTGATGATGAAAAACCAGTTTCGGTGGACAAAACCACTGATAAAGATCAGCAAAGCTCATCGATTTTTTGTAATCTCGATTCATCCTTCTGTTATTACTCGGTTAGGCTTCTGTATGTTTTGGAGTTACCTCTGTACTTCCCTAGAAGATTGACTATACCTGTGGTTAGCGAGGAGAGATGGTCGAGGCCATTTGCAGTTATCTCTGTGGCATTGGCACCGATTCTATTAGCAGCACTATGCACCTCCCAGAGTGAAAAAGAGTTTGGTTCTAAAAGCAGCCTGGTAACCTATATGATATCAGGATTGGTTGGAATCGTTCTTGGCAATCTCGCATATGTGACAACAAAAAAGTCTAGCCCACCGAAGAAATCCTTGCTCCCATGGCTTGCTGGTGGGTTTTTTATGAGCGTGACCTGGTCATATATCATTGCAGAAGAACTGGTCTCTCTGTTGATTTCACTAGGGTACATACTCGGAATCAACCCTTCAGTTCTAGGATTGACTGTCCTGGCCTGGGGCAATTCCCTCGGAGATTTGATAGCTAATGTTGCCATGGCAGTAAATGGTGGGGCAGATGGGGTTCAGATCGCAATTTCAGGCTGCTATGCTGGTCCCATGTTCAACATGTTGCTGGGTTTGGGCATTTCACTGATCATCTCATCCTGTTCCAAATATCCATCTTCATTTGTCATCCCTGATGACCCTTCTCTGTATGAGACACTAGGGTTTCTGATAGGCAGCTTGCTCTGGGCCCTTGTGATTCTGCCGAGGAAGAACATGAGGTTAGATAGATCTCTCGGGATTGGTCTCTTGGCTATTTATCTTTGTTTTCTGTCTCTGAGGCTGGCCAGGTGTCTTGGTCTCTTGAAACTTCATTGATCTTAGAAATATCCAACCCTGTAATTCATCAACAGGTTATAGACATTACTGTACAGTATCGTAAGAATCAAATAATCAAGTTGGTTTGATTTCTACTGCTAGTGTAGCAGATGAACTCTGAGGTGGAAAAGAACTGCAGGTTGCTGAACCCCATGATCACAATCATCACTTTCATAAACCTTTTAGTCAATGTAAATCTTTGATTATCTTTCGGGATTGGTTTAATATCACAATCATCGCTTGTCCTACTGCCATCAAAAAATCTTAGTGGCCGCCATACTTGTGCAATTCAATTTCTAACCAGCTACATCTAATTAATGGGGTACCTGCTAAAATTACGTCACCTTCTTCGTGGGCTAGAAGCTAGATCATCTTCTATTATCTCCCTTGACTATGGCTATCAATCGCAAGCCACCCTCATATACAGACAGATGAAAAATGTGGTAATTGAAGTTATATCAGCTAGCTTTTCCTATGAAATTATATGGGAGAAAAAACCAGGTCAAACAGGCGAAAAAGATAAGACCTGGTGGTGTAGATGACTATGTTAGCGGCAGACTGAGGCAACACATGAATGTACAGAGAATCTCAATGTCGGATGCTCCGTCCTCTTGTTTAAGAATCATCAATTTAACTCTGTTTTTTAGCTGCCATTGTTTTTTTATTTTAAAAAATAATAATTGTTTGATCATATTTTAAAAATTATTACCAATACCCCTTTCATTTTTACTTTTTGAAGCAATAGTTTATAATTCTTAAGAAATCACATGGTCCCGTCCAATTTTGGATGTTTCTTGCAATTTGGTAGACAGCGCCTGCATCGTCTGCCAGGTTATTGGGTACGTCCTTATAAGTGAGAGGACCGTAGCCTATACCATGCACCTGGCCCAATTCCTACAAGTTGAAACTAATAATGAATGTGGTCCAAAAAACATTGTCTGTGATTGAGGTACAGGAAGGGTGGGTGAGGATGAAGTTCTTTTTATAGATATAAAAGTTTTTCTCGCTGGTATTATACAATAAACTAAAAAAAGTCAGGAAAACACTGTAGCTTGTGAGTAAAAATGCTGTGGATTTTAATAGTGTTTTTTTTTTTTTTTTTCGTTTGGCTCGCTGTTTTCATACTATTTATATATTCTGTCACAGGAAAAGATAAAGAAAGGCATGTAGCTCACTGGCAAACGGACGCGCTTGTGACTTAAGAGGGCGGGGGTTTGACCCCTGCCTAGCGCGAAAATTTTGCTTATAATTTGTTTTTCGTTTTTTGTTTGCTTTTTTTATTTTTTTTTCACTTATGATTTTTTTTTTCATTTTTATTTATTTTGATTGTTTTTTTTTATTTGTTTATTTATTTTGACGTTGATTTTTTTTTCACTTATGTTTTTTTTTTAAAAAAAAATTATTGACATTTTTTTTTCTTTGATTGAATTTTTTCTCCATTATTAACTCAATATGAAAAATAATATTAGTTTTTTTTTTCTTGCTTTCTTTTTTCTATGTTTTTTATTTTTTTCATCGTAATAATTTAATAATTTTTATTGTTTTAGTTGTAATAGTAATAAAATTCTTAGATGTTAAGACTTTGATATTTTCATTTCGGCCCTTATACTTTTAATTTTGGATTTTAATCCCTTTATATTTAATGTTCATTTCAGCCCTATTACTTTTAATTTTTTATTTTAATCTCTTTATTTATTTTTATTTCAAGAATAATCCTTACTTTTGTCCATATATATATATAAGTGTGCTTAGCTTTGTTTTTTAATTTTTGTTATTTTCTTATTTGTTGGGCTGGTATATTTTTTTCAAAAAAAATAGTTCTAAATTTTATTTTATATCTATGATCATTTGGAAATTGATATTTGTATTTTTTTTTTGTTATTTCTTTTAGCTTTTTTTTCGTTTTTTATTTTTATTTTTACGTCATATGACTTTTTTTACCTAATAATTTTTATTTTATTTTTTTGTTTGATCTTTTGTTAAAGTTTTTATGATTTTTTTAGTCTTTTATTTTTTTTTCATAATAATAATAATAATAATAATAATAATAATAATAATAATAATAATAATAATAATTTAATGTTTTTCTCTTACTTACTCTTTTGTTAATGTTTTTTAGGTTTTTTTTCTCTCAGGATAATTTGATAATTTTTATTCTTTTAACAGTTATACAAACTTTTTACTCAGCCCGCAACGTAGTGTGATATTTTTTTTATAAATTTTCAGGTCAAATTATTTTTTTACAGTCAATAATTTTTATTGTTTTTTTCATTTATTTTATTTTTTCATTTGCTCTTTTGTTAATGTTTTTAGGTTTTTTTTAAGCCTTTGATTTAATTTCGTTTTCTTCCCGTTATTAAAATAATAATAATATTAATATTAAGAATAATAATAATAATTTTAGTTTTTGTTCTTACGTGCTTTTTTATTAAAAAAAAATTTTGTTTTTCTCTGAGATTTGTTGAATAATGTTTATTGTTTTGACAGTGATGGTGATGATAATTTAAGAAGTTAAGACTTTGATTTACTATTATTATAATAAAGGATGTTGATCTTTTTCATTATATCAAATTTTACATACTGAAATATTATATTTTAATCTCAACAGTTATAAAGATTATTTGTTCCACCCGCAACGTAGTGCGGGCAATCCAACTAGTAATATTTCTAAAGTATAAAAAATAGTTTATTAAAAATAAAAAATACATGTTTTTTTTTTGGTTTTTTATGGAACCCATAAAAAAAAATTAACCACACCTTATTATATCTCCATTCCAAATAAACCCAATTTCAAAAATATCTTGAGAGATTTATTGCCTATTTGAAAGTTTGGTTTAAGTTGTTTGTAAAAATAATTTTCATTCAGAAATGCATCAAAATGATATTTTTTATTTTTTAAAAATTATTTTTGATATAAGCACATGAAAATGATTTAAAAACATCAAAAAAATTTAGTATAAAGTAAAAATCAAAAATTTTTAATTTTGATTTTTTTTTTCAAAATCGCTTTTGAAATGCGGTGTCAAACAAAACTTTATTATATATCTTAATTTTATCCCCAAGAAGCGTGGTGTGATGGCAGAGAGTTTGCAATCTGCACAGCAGATCTCAAGTTCGAGTGACGGCGTGCTAAGATTTTATTCACTCACTTGGACCCATAAAATATGTTTTCCAGAAATGGTTCGTCGCATCCAAAAAAAATCTTAATTTTCTTTATTTTATGCAATCGTTTTTTAAATGGTTACATGTAATTGAGGAGGCTATTTTGGGCGTGTAAAAAAGACTAATCAAACAAAATGTTGATTTCATCTCATAACTAGAAATTTGCAGCACTGGTGAAGCTACCGAATGATTTGGTGTTTAGATTTTATGTTTGTTTGGAAGTGTGATTGAGGTTACTTTTTAAAGTATTTTTTGTTTAGAAATAAATATATTTTTTATTTTAAAAAAATATTTGTGATATTAGTACATCAAAATAATCTAAAAATAATAATTTAAAATAAATACTAATAATAATATTAAATTAAAATTTTTAAAACACTTTTAAATGCAATATCAAATTGACTCTTCAGCACAAACCAAAATAAATGGGTATCAAATTTCGGGTTCTTGCTTCTTACTTGAATCAAAACCAAGTAATCAACTGCTAGGTACAAGCAGAACCTGGAAAAAAAGAAAAGAAATTGTTTATGTGTTTGGTTCGGGTGATATGGTGGATATATCAAAATAATAGTTTATATATATATATATATATATATATATATATATATATAATAAAATTATTATTTTATTTATGACGTGGCCATATGATGCCAACACAAAATTTCGCACGAGTTTGTGGGCGTATTATTCTACTGGGGCCGAACTCTGTTGTCCTGTAAGAATTAGTCGGACTTTGGAAGTGTATTGATTTTATTTTTAAAAATATTTTTTATTTAGAAATTTATTTATGACGTGGCCATATGATGCCAACACAAAATTTCGCACGAGTTTGTGGGCGTATTATTCTACTGGGGCCGAACTCTGTTGTCCTGTAAGAATTAGTCGGACTTTGGGGTTGTGTTTGTTTTCTGGAAAGTGGTTCTGGGAAATTATTTTTCAAACTTTCCTGTGTTTGTTTGTTATTAGAAAAATTGATCAATGGAAAACACTTTCCAGTCAAAGAAAAATTTGGCTTGGTTTTCAGGAAAGTGTTTTCCTGGAAAATTTGGGCGGAAAACACTTTTCGGAAGTTGTGAAAAATTTAGAAATGTCATTATTTGTTGATTATATCAAATTTGATCCTCAAACTTTTGATTGCTATATATAATTTGTTTTGAATATTTATTTTTCAATTCCATCTCTTAAATTTTAATTTTTATATTAATTTTGGTCCTTATTTTTATAATTGCTATTTGCTTTTTTCTTATCATTTTTTTATTGAAATTTTTTATCTATCAAATTTGGTCTTTATTTTTTTTTATTGTTACTTATTTTATTTGAAATAATTTATGAAATGTTAATTATTATTATTTTAATTTATTCACCTTTCATTTTTTTTTAATTTTTTAGATTTGATCTCTATTATTTTGATTATTATTTATTTTATTTGAGATAATTTATGAAATTATATTTTTTTTTCAATTTCATTCTCATTCAACTTTTTAATTTGTAAGATTTGTTCCTCATTATTTTAATAAACTTGAAAAAAAAATTAATTTATTAATAAATTATTTTCCAGTTCATTTTCCATAACACAAACAAACACTGGAAAGTGTTTTCCAGTTCATTTTCCATAACACTGCCAAACATCGGAATTCACTTTCCAGGAATTCACTTTCCCCGGTATTCACTTTCCAAAAGGAAACCACTTTCCAGCAAACAAACGGGGCCCAAGTGTATTGATTTTATTTTTAAAAATATTTTTTATTTAGAAATGTATTGAAATAATTTTTTTTATTTTTTAAAATTATTTTTGATATAACATATAAAAAATAACCTAAAAATATATAAAAAAAAATTAATTTAAATAAAAATATTTTTTTAAAAAATACAATAAAAAAACATAGGCTTGCTACCATCAATCTTATCTTCTTGTGGCGATGTTACTGTTGAAACCAATGAATATGCAATGACATTCATAAGATATAACAAAGGAAGACTGCTCTCTTGTCTGTCATTTACATTTGCTCTCCGATAGCAATTATTAATCTGCTTTTTTGTCATTTATACTCCAAAACCTTCAGTTTCTAGCCTGATCTCATTTACATGATAGAAAAAAGAGAAAAAAGGTCGGACTGTTCGCTGTGCTTTAGCCCAGACACGCCACCACCCACTGAGCTGGCCCCGAGCTGGCCCAGAGCTGAGTGTGATACGTCTGGCTGCCTCCTCTTATCAGTGGGGACTGGGACTGCCTTGAAGAGAGGATGATGCATGGTGCATCACCATTCGACTGCATTTTTAAAAACTATCTATCTAAAAATTTAAATTATTATGAAAGTTCCATTTATATTATTTTTAATACACTCTTTTAATAAAAATAAAATTTACTTGAAACTTACACAGGCTCACATTAACTTCTGGTTAATTTTTATCAAATAAAATGAGTATGGTGAAATTAAAACTCATGATTACTGGTCAACAAGGCTCTGATATCATGTTAAGAAACAATTTATCTAAACACTTAAGTTGTTAGTTGAGATACAAAATATAATTTATATTGTTATGTAAATAACTAGCAAGTCTTGAATATCACTCAGTTCCTCATCGCACATGTTGGAATGTGAGCAATAACATGAACTCAATCATGATTTCTGGTTAGAGTTTAACTTACAGAATGGGAATTTCAAAGTACAATTGAAGAATCAAATGAAATGAAAAATCATTTTCAAACAATTAATCTGCCAAATGCTCTGCAATTAATAGCCATCAAGTATACAGGCTCATCATTTCGTCAAAATTACAACAAAAAGGGTTCTCAAACAAGCTGCTGGACTCATTATGAAATATTTCACATCAGTGCAATCAAGATTACAAATTAAGGAAATATACAAACTTTTACTCAGAAATGTATCGAGTTAGCTCATCACCTCAGTGTTACAGCAGCTAGCGATCACTGTACAGGGAGGAAGCTGGTTACAGCCAAGCATGGAATTAGGAAGATCCAAGTGTCTGATATAGCCTGAAAGACACAGACACCATGTATACAGCCAAGAGCCCTCCTCCCAGAACCCCGTTAAGCTTCATATTTCGCCTTGGTAAAACAACAAGCGCCCAAAGCAGGCCACCCACCAAAAACCCTATTGTCTCCAGCAGGCAGGGATCGTTTGGGATGACAACAGATGATGGGTAAGCTTGCCAGGCTGAGACAACCAGAGACAACCCTAGCCCGCAAAGGATGTTGAAAATGGGACCTGCGTAGCAGCCTGATATAGCTATTTGCGCACCCTCAGGGCCACCGTTCATAGCCAATATCAAATTTGTTATCAGATCACCAACTGAGTTTCCCCAGGAAAGAACTGTTAATCCCAGTATAGAAGGGCTGATTCCAAATATAAACCCTAGTGAAACTATCAGGCCCACCAATTCCTGAGCTATTATATAACTCCATGTAACACTCATCAAGAATCCTCCTGCTAGCCAGGGAAGCAGGCACTTCTGTGGTGGACTTGACTTCTCAGTTGTTGCAAGTGCAAGAAACCCAAGTGCCATTCCTAACGTCAACCCGATTCCATAAACTATCAGGGTTGTGCTGAGGGTGGCACTCTCATCCTGGGAATTCCAGAGAGCTGAGATGAGAACTGGTGCCATTGTCACTGAGGTAACTGCGGCTGGCTTGGACCATCTATTCTCACAAACAACAGGAATCGTCAATCTCCTTGGTAAGTAAAGAGGCATCTCAAGGATCCGGACGAGAATGCTACAAGGAGCTGATAATCGTGCACAAAAGCAACATTTTTTCATTTCTACTTCAGTCCCGCACTCTAAACCACACTCCTTCACATGATTTTGCTCCCCTTTCTCCATGCTGCTTAAAATTGGTATGTCCAGATCACTGCCATAACTTGAATCAGCGTTCCTTTCGCTTTCTTTTCCACCACCATTCCAATGGACTTGCAGGGAGTAAACAATCATGAAGTAAACAATATACATCGACAGAAACCCAATTGCACCCCACAGATTGATCGTGCCATGAATCATTATGAAAAATAAGGATACAAGAACTAAAAGGAAGAAGCAAACATCCCTAAAAAAGGCACACCTGTTGACTCTAAATCCCTCTTGCTTCGCCAAAATGCTTATGATTCCAACCACAACACAAGAAACAAAGGAAGCACCGCCTATTATTGTATTAAAACCAACGCCAGATGTCCCATCACCCATAAAAGACACCAGGCTGGAAAAAACATCAGGGGCGCCATTGCCAAGTGAAAGGAGGGTAACCCCAGCAATCGTAGGAGACAAATTCAACAGCTTAGACAAGTCTTCAAGTGAAGAACAAAAGTACTCAGAAGCGGTGTTTCCCAACAGATAAAACAATACTAAAAGCCAGAGGAAAGAAAGACAATAGCCCAGAGGAGCAAATCTTCCAAGATTGCAATAGAAAAGGTAAAGATAGTCGATGTAGCCTTGGGAGACGCATGGAATACTTGATTTAATGTAAAGGCACTTGGCTTCGTAGTCATCAAGACTATGCAACCCCTGGCAGTTCTGTAGATCATTTTCCTCGGAAGGCCGAGAACTCCTCAGCACAAGAAATTCAGCAGAGTTGAATTGCACAATCAAGAAAACACATGCCACCAAGAGAAAAGAGAGATTTAAGAACAGGACATATTTCTTGTGCTCAGATATGGAGACCATGGTGCCTGTTAGAGAAAACTCGATCAAATTCCCTCTTGAACTCAAGAACACGTAAATAAAAAATCATGATGAAGGAACAGGGCCTATAATCACCAGCCTTCTAGTTTCATCCAAGATAACACTATTTTAGCCAAATTTGAAGGTAACAGCATTAAAGAAAGAAATGAAGAAATAAGGGAAGAACTTAATCAAAACCCTGTTCCTAGACAGCAAGATTGTACTAAATCAAGGGAAAGAACCGGGTATAGGACAATAAAGGCAGATAGATTTACACTATAAAGTATTCTTCCGAGTCAAAATTTGGTTAAGAAATGAAGACCATTATACCAGATACAAAAAAAACAGAACTAACCTCTTTGATGATTTGTGTTTTGAATGATGATTTGTGTTTCGAAGAATGTTGGTTTTGAGGAATGCAAACCAGAGGAATCTCCTGATTTAAGGATGTGAAGGCAGAGCAAAGATTCTGGCGTTGGTAGCAGAAGTAACAGATATTATACAACGTGGGAGAGAAGATGGCTTGCGTCATGTATGTTTTTTTAGAAATATATTAAAATATTTTTTATTTTATTTTTTAAAAATAATTTTTATTTTATTTTTTAAAAATAATTTTTTTATATTATAACATTAAAATAATTTAAAAATATATAAAAAAAATATTTAAAATAAAAAAATATTTTTTTTTATAAAGACACGGGAAAAAACAGCTACAGACACGGTTGAGGAAGCACTGGCACACTTGCTTGTCTCGCAGTAGCAACATGACACGGCAATAAAAAAAATAAACGCGTAAGAGACGAAGTAATTTTATGTGTCAGGGACCGTCCAATTACATGGGAGGGAAGTTGTCTCCCTGAACATGTGATCCTCACGTGCATTATTCTCCATGGCAGTAGGTTGTTCTTCTTCAGTAATTTTGATTTAAATATATTGAAAATGTATTTTTTTTTAAATATATTGAACAACCTAGCGTCATATCCAGTGAGATTTTGTTTTGTAATATTTTATTTTATTTTATGTTCCTTTTCTATTTCTTACATAGAATTGGGAAATTAATTAATTAATTAATAGCCACCTGCCAAGCTCATCCGTCTCCCTTTAATTAAATCGATGTTCACATTGCCGACACACCTTATCCCAACTAATTAATATATTGATTTCAATTACATTATCTTCTAAGGAAACTATGACACCCGACATTTCTTGAAACACGTTGGAAGCCAAAAACAAAAAAAGAATATTCTTTTAGATAAATACAAAAACTAAGAAGAAGGATAAAATGTTTATTGTGGTGAAAGATGTTTTTTAAAGTATTTTTTTTAAATTTATATTAAAAAAAAAATTTACAATTTTTTTTTTGATATTATCATATTAAAATATCTAAAAATATCAAGAAAAATAATTTAAAATAAAAAAAATACTGGTAAAACACAGTGTACATCATAAAAATAAATTACATAAATATTTTGTTCTCCAACAGGGAAACGAGTTAGATAGATATCTCTTTGTGTCAGGGAGCCTGAGAAGATATCAGCATATGTGTAATTATTTGACAATATCCAGCTTTAGCTTTTCCACTTCTTTAATTAATTATCTTTGTACGTTATCCAAATCAACGAGGGTTATAGCTTTTTGGATCTTGATAAGGATTATTTATTAAAAAAACAAATTGGGCTAAAAATACATTAAAACATCTTATATATTTATTTTTTAACATTATCACATTAAAAAAATTTAAAAACATAAAAATATCTTAAGACCTTTGATATTTTTGAAAAATATGATTTTATACTTGTTTTCTCGATAAGATATTGGTTATGTTTGGCATTGCATTTCAAAAATAATTTTTTAAAAATAATTTTTTTATTGTTTATTTTAAATTAAATTTTTTTGGTGTTTTTAGATTATTTTCATATGTTGAATCAAAAATAATTTAAAAAATAAAAAAAATATTATTTTAATACATTTGTAATAAAAAATTACTTTAAAAAATAAAATCAATCATATTTTGAAACAAGCTCATTATCGTAGAGTCAATGCTTTCACAGTCATCATGTAATTTTGTGTGGGGATTACATTAATTTGAAATGGAATTTTATAATTTAAATGTCATTTTCAAATATGAAGTCTTTTTTTTCACTGGCAAGTCAGTGGATCACCAGCCCCAAAAGTGGTGAAACACTTGAATAATAATTATTCAAAATAAATTTATTTTGATCATACACAATAATTTACCAAAATAAACTTGTGGAAATATATTTAGTGATATGCTAAGTAAAATGTAGAAAAATTATCTTGATCTTTTGGAGGATTTGTAAGATAATGATAAGGAATAATTTCGAAAGGTATTTAATTTTTTTTTTTAAAAAAAAAAGAGTTATGATGATTGGTGGGAATTACGGAACCCTCGCAATCTAGAAAGTTTCACATTTCAATCTAAATGTTTTGGAAGTTCTTAATTATACCCTTCAATATTACAAGTTTGCACTCGTAAAAATTAATTATTTTCTTATCCATCCCCCCAGTCCTAAAATTTGGTTCCACCCATGCTCGAGATCAAACTCTCATTTGTAATAAAAAGAAAAAAAAAGTTTTCAAAGTTAAATGAGAATAAAGGCAGCTTAATTTACCAAAACTATAAACATGATCATTGCACTCATTCTGCTGCCTTTTCTTCTTTTAGTATAATATTTTTTTTTTAATATTGACATGAATTATTTTGATATGCTGATTGTAAAGTTAATTTTTTTAAAAGAAATATAATATTTTAATATTTTTTTCAAGTAATAAACAGTTTTAAAAAATCAGTGATATCATAATAGCAAACACCGTCAAAAAATATCAGAATAATTTAAATTCTTTTTTGGGTTTTGTATTAAAATCTCATTGCCCACCCTGGGTGGAAGTCATCGATTAGTAAGGCTGTCAACCGTCAAAGAAGAAAAGGAACTTGTCTTATCTTTCCCAATAATTAAAGTATAACAAATTCTTGTTTATAAAAATAAAATAAATAATAATAATAATAATAATAATAATAATAACTCGATTGTCAAGGGGACGGTGATGATGGAGGAGACAGCATTTTCCTTATCTTCATGTCAACTCTAGAGATAGTGAAAGAATCAAATTCCAATTCAATTATGATTTTGGTTATGAGAGCTGAACCTTATCAAACGGTTCTTTATCTTCTACTACTTTTAGGAGGGTGTTTGATACTACGTTTTAAAAATGTTTTTGAGAAAAACTTATTTTTTTATTTTAAATTAATTTTTTTAATATTTTTAATTTATTTTCATGTGTTAATATCAAAATAATTTTTAAAAATAATAATAATAATAATAATAATAATAATATCATTTTAATATATTTCTAAACAATTTTTTTTTTTAAATAATTTCAATCAAATTTTAAAAAGAACCATTTTGTTCATGAGCTCATGAAAATGGAAGGAATATCGGGCTAATCGGAGGAGGTGCGTTTAGATGCCAACCACATTGGTTTAGAATATGTTTATTCTTCTTTTCAAATAAAGTAAAAAGAAAACGTGTTGATGTATTTGGAACAAAGAAAAGTTTTTCTGTGAAGAAATGACAATATATCAAGATTACATTATTCTACATTAAAAAAATGTTAAAATTAGAATATTTAATAATAATTTAATATTTTATACTCTTGATAATCTGCTGGTAGAATATTGTTATTATTAAGTTAATTATAATTATAGCTACAGCTACCGCTACAACCACATGTTATATTTAAAGTCACACATGCAATTCTTACATCAAACACTCAATGCACATTAAGTTTGAACTTGTACTATGTTATCCTAAGCAAATAATAATAATAATAATAAAAAAATAACACTTACCTAACCTTAGTTGTATATTACTATTACTATATAGCTAGTACAGATCGTCCATTTGAACAGTCAATGAACAATGATTTTCACTGTTCATTGCCGTTCAAATAGAGCTCTCTGTTTTTTTTAATTAGCTTCTTTTTTTAGTTTTTTTATAATTGGGGTATCTGTGACAGCTTACGCCCATCACGACTAATCTCCAGATCTATTTCTTAACATTTTTTTCTGTTTTTTTTAACACTTATATGTTTTTTTTTTACCAGGGTGTCCGGGTCATATTAAAATAACCATAATACCCATGAATAACACAACTTTTTCCTTAAAAAATAGAAGAGACTAATTATATATTATGATTTTTTTTTCATATTAACGTCTTAAAAAATATATAAAAATTTGAACTGACTTCTCTTTAAAAATTTCACATTAATTTAATTTAAGTGTTCTAAATTTTTTTTAATATAATAATATGAAGAAAAAATCTGAAAAAAATAATCTTTGATAAATTTTGCAGTTGCATTTTTGCTATCTGACAAATAAATTATTCGGCAAATAGTTAAAATATGTCCAACAAATAATTAGTATGTTGCAGGCAACAAATAATATATCTTTAGTCAATTTGATCAATTGTGGTTTTCCTATCTACCAATTAAATTATTACCAAAGTAGTTAAAACAAAATCATCAATTAAATTGTTTGCTGTATAAAACAAATCACTCATATGTGCTACAATTGAACGATTGTAATTTTACTATTTGCTAATGAAAGAATTCATGAAAGAAATAAAATATAAATATCAATTACAAAAATTTCTCGATTTCAATTGTACAATCTACCGATTAAATAATTATCAAAATAATTTTAACAGTAGCAATATTCAATCATTTTTAAGCGAAAAAAAACTCGTTTCTAACATATTCTATCTATTATAATTTTACTAATTAAATATTAAAATAACAAATTATAACACGTATAAAATCAATCAGTTTCTTACATAGAAAAAAAACTCAGCGCAATGCACGGGCAAATTCACTCGTAATAACCTCTTCATTCTTCTCCAGCACCGTTACTGTTCACTTGCATGTGAACAAAGACCAACCCAACCTAAGAAAATTTTCGGAATCTTCCCCATAATTCATCCTTAATTTTATCCAGAACCTTCCCCATAATTCATCCTTAATTTTATCCAGAACCTAAAATTATGCTCATAGAACCAATTTGATCTTTTTTCAATATTTGAGAACTAAATTGATTATTTTTCTTACAAACCAGGAACCAAACTAGAATCTTGTCATCCTCAACCTCAAAATCATGTTTTTCCACGGATCACCTCCTTACCTACCTAAATAACTCACTCAATTTTATCAATTGAACAAATCACAAGTCAAAAACATCACCAAATTCTTCCAAAATCAATCAATTAAACTCTTACCCATACAATTAATTCTTCCATTAAACTTCACACACACAACAACTTAGAATCTCTATAATTTCAAAAATCTTAAAATCAAAGCTAAACTTAAGAATCATGCAAACAAACCCAAAGTCTTGCCTTAAAAGTTAAGAAAAGCATTTCTTCCCATCTTTTCTTCTTCTCTCACTTATGGTTCTAACCACTCAAAAATTTGGACACTTTTAATTTCTTTCTATTTCTATTTATTAACTTTTTTTTTCAATTACCCAGGTTTCCTTTACTTATTTATACCTAATGTTAACTCTCTCAGGACATTGTTGTCCTTTTTTATTTTTTTTCCTTTTCAAAATAGTACAAAGAGGGTTTGTGCCCAAGTTATTTTGGAAAGCTGGGACAGTGATGCAGTTATAACATTTAAAAATCTTGAATTTTAAGTGCTGCGGCAGCAATGCTACTGCACATTGAACTATGTTAGTAATATTACAAATTATTATGTTATTTCTTCAAATAAATTTTATAGCGTGCTATTTCTCTAAAATAAAATAAAATTGGGGAGTAAGCTATTTTTTTCTTAAAAAAATCTGCCCTTTTCTTGGTAAAATTTAATTTAGTTACTTTTTAATGGGTTTAACAATTAAAATTTATTTAAAAAAAACAAAAAATGGAAAACTGATGGGCTGGGACAGGAATGATGATTGACATGGAATGACAAATATATTGGGCTACAGTTTGTGTTGAAATTCAAACCCACAAACCAATTATAACTCTGAAAAGAAATATTTTATGTTATCTGTTTTTTTGTTTTAAGAGTATTCTTGAAAAATATATTTTTTATTTTTAAATAAATATATTTTATTATTTTAAAGTGATTTTATATATTAATATCAAAATTAATTTTTAAAAAATAATAAAAAAAAACGGATGGGTTCGGTCAGGAATGATAATTGATGGAGTGACAAATGTATTGTTGGGCTGAAGTTTGTGCTGAAATTCAAACCTACAAACCCATTATAGCTTAAAATAAATAAATAAAAACATTTTAAAAACCCACGAGTGACTGCTCTCTTCTACATTGTAAACAACGAACGAACGGGAGGCACCACAGCATAAAAAAGAAATCAATAAACAGAATCGATTTCCCCAGCGTTTGAGTCTTGGGTTTTCTTATAAACATAATAGCTCTGTGTTTCTGTATTGATTCAATTATTTAACATATCTTTCTTTTTTTGGGTTCGATGGATTCTACCATTAGAATTGGTTCATCAATTGTTTTTCCCACTACTTCTTCTTCACCAAAATTATCAATTCTACGGAGGAGAAATAAGATTGAATATGGTTTTCGACTCGGTGGAAATGGGTGCATCTCTGCGATAACTCCTAATGGCCATGTTTCTCCCTCTGCTGCTTCTCATGGGGTTGGTTTCTTGTTGTTTTTTCGTTTTGGTATATTTTTCCTTCTCAATCTTATTGGAGCTTAGGAGATCATTTGTTATTAATTTAACTTTTTTATTTTATTTTCATCTGTGTATCAACAACGTTTGCTATGATTACTGTTGTTCACTTGCATTTATCATCTTTAAAATGGGAGGAGGGTAACCAATGTCTAGGCCGTTGTTAGGATTTATAGAAAGTTGCAATATAGAAGTGAATGAACGAGGGAGTGCCAAAAAAAACTGATGGGTTCTTATCGATTTTTACTTCCAAAATAACTACAAGATTTTAAAAGGGTTTTACCGTTACGTTGGGTATATATTGAAAGAAGGTCAAGGGTGCTAATTCTTGTATGATTTTGTTATGCTGTTGATTTTTCATTTTCATGTGTTTTCC
The DNA here is from genome assembly GCA_964035475.1 of Salix caprea. Taxonomy (NCBI): domain Eukaryota; kingdom Viridiplantae; phylum Streptophyta; class Magnoliopsida; order Malpighiales; family Salicaceae; genus Salix; species Salix caprea. The sequence continues at coordinate 5,334,445 of OZ037754.1, forward strand.
AATGCACAACTTCCTCAGAAATTATTATTTTATGATGTTCCAGGAGCCATTTCCAGTGGGAGATGTGCATAGAAGAAGAAGCAGTCTCGAATCTCCTTTTCGTTATGACAAACCTATACCAGAGGAGAGAATTGAGGAGCCTGTTGGTATTTCATTGGCTGAAAAAGTAATTGGAGATAATCCTCGGTGCATTGATTGCCAAGCCAAAGGCGCGGTTCTTTGCACCACCTGTGCTGGTTCAGGCTTATATGTTGACTCTATATTGGAAAGTCAGGGCATCATTGTCAAGGTCCGGTGCTTAGGTAATTTGCTTTCTCTTCACATAGCTTAATCTAACAGATGCATTATACCTGTACGTTCTGTTATTTGAACTCCCCCTAGCACTCCTATATCCCCCAATTTGATTTGTTGTAATTTTAGGATCATCCAGATCTAACTTGAAGCTCCATACCAGATCATGTTTCCAATGAAATTACTTTGATAATGAATTTGACATCTTTCACTACGACAAGTGACCAGTTCTGGGACCAACTATTGAAATAGATGCCTTGAAAATACCTGCATATGTAAAGTATAACCTCTACTGATATGAACTAGAATTTCTTTCATTTTCCTTTCTATCTCTCTCCTTGTTTTTCTTCTTTTTTTCATCTCAGAGTAGGACAATAGGTTAGTTTTCAGATATTGCTTTTGTGTTGCTGCTACTGCCACTTTCCTGGGTATGTCTTACTTTTTTGGCATTTGACCCTTTAGTAATTTGTCCTGCTTTTACAATTCATTTCTTTTTTCCCCTTTCTTCTCTTCTCAAGAAACTAATATTCTTAGAAATAGATATTCTTGGTTCATTTCCCCCTTTCTGTTTATGAGAATTAAAGTAAAATTTTCTAATTTTTTTATTTCTTTTTGGTGAGAACTGTGTTAGGTTCTTTTATAACGCACTGATTTCCATCCTCATTTTTCACCTTCTTTGAACTCGTTTATAAACTTGTTGATTCTAGCTTCATTTTTGCTGTAATCATATTTCTCAACTGATCAGCACTTTCTTGGAGCTTATCATTGCATGTCCTGAGTTTTTTCTGGAAATTAATAATCTTGTATGTTGAGAAAATGCAATTTAACTTGTACTGGCTTGTGGAAGCCCTTTGTGCCTATGCTCTATAGGACCTTTTCAGTGTTTTGTCAGCCTTTAATTAAAGCCAGTAATGATATACTATTATTCATATGAATGCAAATTTACCGAGTAGAACTTAATCTGATGTAATGCTACCGTAGAAGAAAACTTGTTTACCACCATACCTTAGACAATGATTGCTAGTGAGAAGATCCCTTCCCCTAAAATAACACAATTAATTACCTATTTAGGTTCCTTCTTCTCCCCAAGCAACTTAATTTATTACTTGTGATGTGTATTCATATTTGTTAGTAACTTCAACTCACCAAGAATATATGTTTTTGTGGGTTTGTAATTGAATGAAGTCTTTTTCTTTTTCTTGTGGTTGAAGGATAGCGAGGTGTACACTTGTGTTGTGTTAGTGTGGGAAGAGTATGTATCATCTCTTTTCCATTTCACTCTTGTTGATCCTCATCATTTTTCCTACTTTAGTAATAAGCATGATCTCTCAATTCAAATTTGTACTCACACCATGTCTCCAGTCTTTAATCCATATGCAATTGTGCATGCATAATTTAGAACACAACTGCATATGGTTTTTCCTGTGTAAATATTCTGGCAATACTTGTTTTGTGAAATCATTTTGGCAAATGTTAAATACCATCCCTGGATTGGATCTAGGAAGTTCACAATGTCATTCCTTGAAAGCTATTGAGTGTGGCCTTACAACTGGATGACTTATTGTCATAGGTTTACTTTTTTAGTTTTCGCCATATCAAGAGGATATTGATAGGTTTGCAATGACTTCACTCCGAGGAGCTTTTTCTTAAGGAATAAATATTTATATTATTATATTTTAAAAACCAAATAGCAACTATATTCGGGTGATCTCATCTGATGATGGTTTTGTCCATATAGTGATTAAGAGTGCTGAATACGAGTGATAAACCTAAAGTTATAGTTGCATGTTTTTGGACATAAAAGTATCTCCATGCATTTTGGTAAGTAGCAAATCTTGAGTAGCTCAGCTAGTAGTCGTTAATGGGTCCTGTGCTGTGATTGTTGCATACTACTTCATGGAGGTAGCGGATTGGTGGTTATCTTGATTTGCTACTTATATATGGCAATGAAAATGATCCTATGTTATATTTGTTTTTTGTAGGTTGTGGTGGAACCGGAAACATCATGTGCTCAGAATGTGGTGGCCGAGGTCATGTTGGACTCAAGTAACTTTCGCGTTTTGCTTTCTCATTGCATTTTGTTGTACCCTCTTGCTGCAACGCTTGCAGTTAGGTTGTCATATTTGTTGTAGTTATGTAGCCTTGCAATGTTGTATTGAAGTTTTTGTGTATCGACCGTTTCATTTCTCAATGGTATTCTTCTTCTATAATTTACCCTAATGGTCTTGATCTGTATCCACTTATTAGGAAAACAATCGACACTTCCCTTTTGTTCTGTTTGTTTGATGTTGTTTTCACTCAGAAAGTATCGAAAATAGAGTTCAAAAGAGTAACATGGTTACACTTGAAAATGGAGTTCAAAATTCGGTAATTTGCACCGCATCAGTGCATTAGAATTTTGTCCTTTGTGACCTGAGATATGTTCTATGGAGTGTGACATAGTAATCATTTGATTCTGAGTTAAATTCAATATTTCTTACGATGATCTTACGCGTAAGAGAACTTGGGCAGATAATCCTGAATATACGATAAGAGTTTGGTATACTAGACAGTAATGATGTGAGCCAGATAATTGTTTGTGGAGTTATTTGATAGCATATGATACTGTACAAAATCAATTTTTGTCATGATTAAGGGAGAAATTTTTGTTCAATTAAAAGTCGTAGGATAAACTTGTCACATGAGTTAATCTAGTTGTTGATTGGAGTTAAATTGAGAATAAAAATAATAATTATTATAGTTTTAAAAGTTGATTAAGTGCTAATTTGGGTTATAGGTCAGGTTAATGATTGATTCGGGTTAATATAAGAATAAAATAGTTAATTCGAGCCTAGGATTGAAGCATGGTTTGGGTTGAATATTGACTCAGGTCATTGTAAAGATATAAATGATTATTATCAGTTTTAAAACCTAATTCATGAGTCGACTTGAGGCTAGACTCAGGTGTTTGATAAGGTTGATAATTTATTTAGGTCAATATAAATATAAAAATACAAATTATTATCATTTTAAAACTCAAATTAGAAATCAATATGAGATCAGGCATGAGTTACTAATTAGATTGACTAATGAATCGGGTTGATAAACCTAAGGGCAAGTCCAACGGGGAGAGGCAACCCAGCAGCCAAAGCTAAAATTTAAAAAATTTGGCTATTTTTGTTCATTTTAGGTCTCCAACGGAAGAGCCAAATGAGCAGCCAAAATGGCTTTTCTCTATATGCAGAGCTATTTCTATAGATTTGAGATTGAAGAGTCAAAACTAAAATTATCGTTGAAATTGTCCCGTTGCAAGTATCAATTTAAAACACAGCAACAACAGAGCATCACAGCAACAACAAAAGACAGCAACAGAGCATCACAGCAACAACAATGAACCGAACAATTCAACAAGTGAATAGTGTTACAAAAGCTAGATATGTAAATAATTATTCACGAAAATGTTTGGAAATCTGTGGAATTGCATTGAAATTTTTTCGTCGAAGAGACTCTACTTTTCCGGTTGAGAAAAATTGTATAGGATAAGTTCAGAAAATGCAACTAAAGCAAGAACCCCAGATGAACATGGACTACAGAATGAAAATCGCAAGGCAGTTGGAACCTCCCAAACTGAATCAACCTCCGATTCTATTGCTGCAATGGCTAAAACAAACAACGGCCTAAAAGTTCGATCAGATATTGTAAAGGCGCAACAGAGGGAGATGGCAAGGGGGTGGCTGGAGGGGAGTAAACGGACCGGGGGGCGACGAAAGCAGAGGGAGGGAGAAGGAAGGTAGGGTTTCTGAGATAAATGGATTGGGGGGGGGGTTATGCTAATTATATTATAATAATAATTATTATATAATAATAATAATTAATTATAATAATAATAGTTAGCATAAAAATATAGGGCTATTAATTTGTAATTAATTTGATTGAATTATTTGTAATGAAATGTATTTTAATTAATTATGTTTGAACTTATTGATTATTTATTAATGTGTTCATTTGTTTTTTTAAGTTTTTCTAACACTCAAAGACAATAAGTAACATTAATTAACTTCAAATACAACAACCATAAAAAATCATACAAATTACTTAAAAAACATACAATAAGTAGCTTAAATTTCAAATTTCAAATATTGCGGGTCTTTTAATTATATTTAAATTCATTTTTTTAATTTAAATATAATTAAAAAAAATAATTTTATTGTTGGAGGGTTTTTCAAAAACAATTATTTAATTATATAACTTACTCTTATTAATTATATAATTAATTGCATAATTAAACTATATACATAATAATTGAATTTTATTTTAAATAATATAAAAAAATGGCTCTCTAAAATGGTTTTTACCATTGGAGCATACATCAACAAAAAAAATTATATATATATACTATTCAAAGAGCTATTTTACAAATTTAGCTCTTCAAAATGGCTCTTGCCATTTGACTTGCCCTAAATCTCATAAACTCAAACTGGCCTACATCCTGTATCTACTAAATACAAAATAAAGCAAATTATTTAATACAAATCAAAACACATCAATTATAAAACAAAACAATTATTTATCCAGTTTTACAATCAATCTGGTTAAACTTTTCAATCTAAAACAAAGAATCTGAACTCAGCAAGCCAGATGAAGCTAGCTCCCCATGATTGTTGATCTCCGTATCTCTGAAACTCCTGAAGACGAAATAAAATTATGAAGGTAATTAATTGCTTAGAAATAATGATTTTTATGCCTTAAAATCTGTTTGCTTAATTAATAATGGTTTTTATCTTTACATTGACTCGAATTGATCATCAACACGACTTATAACTCGGGCCACATCCTAGATTAGCTTGTAATAGAGACAAAATATAACACTCTTTTTAGATTTTAATTAATGACACCTATCAAGTTGTTCAATTAATTTGAATGAAAGTTGTCTTTTGAACTCTACAAATATACTGATTCGAAGAGACCTGTTCTTAAAATCTATATGCATACGTTGGTCTGAAAATATATATATATATATATATATATATATATATATATATATATAAATGTCAACTTGATTTAAAAAAAAATCTATTAGAAAACAATATTCTTCTTTAATTAACTTTTTTTCTACAAACTATCTATGTATATTGATCATAAACAAAACATTTTTTTTTAATAAACTTGTTTTATATATTCCGAATCTTTCCTCTAACCTCCAAATCTATTAATTTAGTGTATTTCATATAATAGGTTACAACATATCCTTTTATATTTATAATATAAAATAAAGTTTAGTTTTAACTATTTCCAAGCTATATTCTAACAACAAACAGAGGTGACTTGTTGAAGGGGGCTTCTCAACGCTATTCCTCGTGATGCAGTTAGCTTTGGTGAAAGAAAGTGTAGAAAAAGAAAAGGGAGCAGCAGCTGTTTCTTTACAGAAGGAGTGGTGTTTGGTAGGCTGATCTATTTTTTATTTTATTTTTTGTTCAGCTTACAGATCTGGCCATCAAATACTGAAGAGATGAGATTCTCTTACAAAAGATAACCAGAGGCCACGCAATCTTGGAGACTGGATTGGATTGGAGAAGGGGAAAATAAAAATTACAAATTGTGTGGTTAATTTCTGGCCAATAGCATAGCTAGGAGGGATGGGGGTCCTTATCTTGTCACCTACAAGTCTAACGGAGCAATTTCCGGCCAAATGTATTTCCTTATCTTGTCACCTCTAAGTCTAACGGTGTATTTTCCGGCCTAATATATTATAAAATAATATAAATTATATTTTGGAATTTTAACAATTTAAATTTTTAGGTGAGATGGTTTTTTAACATGGTATTAGAACCTTTTTGACCGAGCAATCATGAGTTCGAATCTCACCACTTCCATTTTATTTGATTAAAATCAAGCACAAGATAATGTGAACCTTTACAAGTTTCAAGTTCAAAAGGCTCTCACTTCAGAAGATGGATTAGAGAATAATATAAATAATATTCTGGAATCTCACTTAATATTTTAAACTTTTAAGTATGATGATTTCTTAATAAAATAAAAGTAGTCTTGATTTACTATCTCTAAATCCGACCCCACCCCTCAAAACCTAAATATGAGATATAGAAATATAAAGTGTTAGGATTGGGAGGGCTGAAATTATTTTTCAAAATGTATATTATTAAGAATTGTATTAAAATAATTTTATTTTTAATTTAAAATAATAATTTTATTTTTATAAAATATAATGTCAAGAAACCTACAAGGTTCATTTTTCAGTGTCACGTACATGTTGATAATAACTGCTAACCAACCTATCATAATGACTACGGGTTTATTAATGAAGTTCATACTTTCTTGATTGATGGGAAGGATCTATGACAAATTCGGTATCGGTCAAGTTTCTGCCTTCCTGGCAAACAACAGCAATACTACTATGTGTTTTTAACTACGTTTCAAAAATTGTTTAAGAAAAAAATTATTTTATTTTTATTTCTTTAAATTAAAATTTTTAATATTTTTAAATTATTTTTATGTGCTCATATTTAAAATAATTTTAAAAAAATAAAAATATTATTTTAATATATTTATAAACAAAAATTATTTTTAAAAACAACATGGAATAGATATCCGAACAGTCGTGGTCAAGAGCTTTGTGAGTTGTGACTCCGTTATAGCTATAGGCTAGCCTAACCACGTAAAGCTCGGCCAATTCAAAATCAATGGGATGGGCCTAGCTAGGGCTCAAGAGTAGACTGTGGCTACCAACTATTTCGTTGGGCCATCCTCCAAATCAATGGGATGGGCTGTAAGCCATGAGCAGGCCCATGTAAGTTTTCATATGCCCCGAGTCTATAACTAGGGACAAATACGGACACGGGACTCGTATGCAAACACGGGTTCTTAGAAATTTAGAATATAAATTTGATAGATAGAAATTATTTTTTTAATAATTATATAATATATATTTTCTAAATAATTAAAAAATATCTCCTAATAATAAGTAAATAATAATATGTCACGATCAATGTTTATTTCAAAATTATAAAATAATTTGAGAGATAATAAAAATCTAATTTGTTTATAATTATTAGGATGATGGTGAATAAATCATTGGTAATTTCACTTATTATATTCAATAATTAACTAATGCTATGTTTAGTATTTTATGATAAAAAATATTTTTTAATAAATGCAACAATAAAAACAGTATTAATATCATGTTTATTATATAAAAAAGAAAATAATTCCATGTATCTTTATATTTTTAAATTATAGGGGTGTTTATTAGATAAAATTTATTTCTTGTGTCCAGATAATACTAGTTGGGTTTTCCGGTCTTTTAGTTAAGATACATACAAGTTAATCTAGATATATCGACATTAATATAAAAAAATGTGCAAACAAACTATGCATAGTCTTATGTAGTAGGCAACACGTCATCTACCATAAAATTTATTCTTAAATATCATCTACTCTTAACAAAAAAACAAATGAAGAAGAATAAAAAAAAGAAGATGTGGATCGTGGTCTTACAAGCCCATGCGTGCTGGGCCTTTGTTTTTTGTTTGGCAAGATGCCCCAAACCCCATCTCCTTAGCTCGGGCCTGATACCTTTCTATTGTTTTCAGATGCTCTGAAAAAACAACTTAAAGTGATGTCTAAATTACTATTCAATTCTGCTATGGCTCTTAAATAATATTGTAGGTTTTATTAAAAAAATATTTTTAAATATTTTTTATCTAATATAAAAAACAAGAAATAAAGGATTTCACAAGAATATTCAATAAAAAAATCTATTATTTATTTTTCTTGAAGGATTGTTTACATTATTTTATTATATTTACTAGTTTTAATATATTTTTAAAACATGATGATAGATTTTCATTTAAAACACAGTGCTTACAGTTAAAAAAAATATGTTTTCTTTAAAACATGAAAGTGATTCATGAATAAGAAAAATAAATTTATATTGAAAAAATGTCTTTCCTGTAAATCTCATATTTTTTTAAAACTATTTAATTAGATAAAAACAAAATTAAAAAGCAAAGTTTTTAATTTAATTACATCCATGATCTAGATTAACAGTTAAATAATTAACCAGTTCAATTTAAAATGTTACATCATTTTTTTAAAAATTAAACCAACCTGAATCGGTATATTTTAAAACTTAGACCAATTAGTAGTAGAGTATTTTGAAAATATGGTTAAAGTTGTTTTTGAAAATAATATTTATTTTATTTTTTAATCAGGACATTACAATAATATAAAAATATTAAAAAAATTAATTAAAAATAAAAAATAAAAAAAACGTGTTTTTCAAAACTTATAAAAATATTTTTAAAACATATTATTAAACAGCCAACAGCCATGAGCCTGCAAGCTTGGTTAGGTTCAATGAAAGGTTGCTCGGGACGGCGCGTGGGCTACTTTCTACCCATGTTTATTTCCCATTTTTTTCCCACCTTAATTTCTATCCACAAGAGTCCCTCTAGAATCCAATCCCACCCTCTTTAAAGGCCTAACTAATATAGTAATTTCAACTGTTTTCCACTGCTCGATCTGAATCTCCATTTCGACAACTGCTATGATAACAATCGGAGGCCTTCCCTTTAAAGCAAGGATCTTCGCGATTATTCCCCTTCTCACAATACCCTCCTCCGCCATTAAACTACCTTGATCACTTCCCATTTCATCTTCTTCCTGTCCAGTTAGATGAAATGGGCATCAAAGTTTTCATGATCTCATTCATGGTAACCTCCGTACTCTTCTCTCTGCTATACATCCCCACAAAACTGACCACGCCTACTGCCAAATACAGCCCTGTTATCAACTTTAAAATGTCGACAGACCTCAGGCCATACCCAGTAACATTTGCGTACTTGGTATCAGCATCTAGAGGCGATGCGAAGAAGCTTATGCGTGTGCTGAAGGCACTGTACCATCCAGGGAACTACTATCTGATTCACGTGGACGCCGATGCACCGGAAAAGGAGCACAGAGAAATTGCTGAATTTGTGTCGAGTGATCCAGTTTTTGGCTTGGTGGGAAATGTTTGGATTGTTGGGAAACCAAATTTGGTTACTTACAGAGGTCCTACCATGCTTGCTACTACACTCCATGCAATGGCGATACTGTTGAGGTCCTGCAAATGGGACTGGTTCATTAACCTCAGTGCCTCCGATTATCCCCTGGTCACCCAAGATGGTATGGTGAGTGGCCCTTTATTTTTTTTTAAAGAAAAATATATTTTTGCACTATCCATTTATTAAATTTCTTGTTGTTTTTGCTTCGTTTTTTTGTTTCCACTGTTGATGTTTAACAATGTAGCCATGTTTTCTGTTGCTGAGCACATTGACAACGTAATTACTCGACCTATTTTTACTGTTATCAGATCTGATTGATGCCTTTTCTACCTTGCCAAGAAATCTCAACTTCATACAGCACAGCAGTCGCCTGGGATGGAAACTGTACGGGCCCTTTTCTCTCTCTCTCTCTTGTTTTTTGTGAAATGATAAGAAGAGTTTGAGTTATTAAATATTAATTACCTCCAGGAATAAGAGAGCCAGGCCAATTATGATAGACCCTGCCCTCCACAGCCTGAACAAATCAGAGATCTGGTGGGTTATGAAACAGAGGAGCCTCCCCACTGCCTTCAAACTCTACACAGGTATCTCTCTTTTTTCTCTCTATCTTTTTTTTTTTGTTTTTTTTTAATTATTATGAAGAAAAGGACCTTATTTATCACGCACCCCTTGACGTTTCCCACTCTCTTATCTATGGGCTCCATTTTTATTTATTATTCATTTCTGTCCCCACCTGATTTTCAATAGCATGTGAACTCTGAAGTGAAGAAGAGACAGCACGCACTTCCCTTAAAGAAAAAGAAAATCGAATCGCTTATTTATGTGTTTTACAGTTCCGGCCATTATTTTAGATGTATTTCAAAATATGCCCAGTCTTTCTTACAGGTAGTCCCCTGTATTCTTCTTATTTTCTTATGAAGTCATTGCCGACAATAAGTCCTTCGTTGCCTTTACATAAATTTTAATTACTTTCTCTAAAACTATGCCCCGGATATAGTTGTGTTTTATATTAGTTTTTCATTTTTTTTATTCTTAAAATTTTATTTTGAACATTAAAATATCAAAACAAATTATTTTTATCATAGTTTTTCATTTTTTTTAATGTTAAAAATTTATTTTTAACATTAAAATATCAAAATAATTTTTTTTAAAGCGTGGTTTGGCCGCAAATACAAACATTAAGTGCCTATTTCACATGTGTTTTAAAAACTTTTTTAAAAAAATTATTTTTTTTTCTTTAAATTATTTTTTTAGATATTTTAGATCATTTTGATGAGGTGATATCAAAATTGTTTTTTTTAAATATAAAAATTATTATAATGTATTTCTAAACAAAAAAACATTCTAAAAAACAATATTAACCACGCTGACACTGATATGAGACCAACCAAGGATACCCTGAAACAACAATATTATATTCTTCTTCTTTTTTCGAACAAATCAATAAAATATAAAAAGAATCCTATTCCTTAAAGAAATTTAACCAAGGAGGTCCATTTTTCTAAGCTTTTATCATTTTGCAATCAATCTTCTACTTGTTGTTGACAATTTTTTTAATGATAGCTGAATAATACCTTGGACCTAATTAATGGTAGCGTCAACAAACTGCAAGTAGCAATCTTAGAAAGAAAGTCACATCCAAGAAGATTAAGGTTAGCTTCTGGCCAATTGAAGATTAAGGTTAATCTCAACAATTCAGGTCAGCCGTAAGCTACAAGTAGTTATGCAATCATCAAATTAAACGATAAAATTAGATTTGAGGAAAGAGTTAAGTTCAGAAGCCTCTTTCCATCAAAGATTTGATGTGCTGTTTTGATGCATCTTTCATGAAGATTGAATATGAGTGCTGCCCAGAATGTTTCAAGCGTCCCTTTCTTTTCTTTAATTACTTTTCTTTAATTTCTTCCACCATACAATACATGGAATTGGGCCATGATAGATAACGTGCTGTCTATGCTAGCTGGGTTTCATGTCATCATCAGCATTTTGAATTGATGCTAGGCATTCCATCACCAACCTAACCATATATGGCTCCACCATTTCACAAGCTGCGTAAAACCTCAACTTAGCCATTGAATCACTACCAAACAGTCAGATGTATCCAGGTTGGATTTCTAGGTGAGTCCTTGTAATGACATACAAAGGGGACCGAAGACAGAAAACTGTATGACGTAGGCTGCAAGATCTAGAAAATTCACATGACAAGGCCCGATGATGTTAGAATACACGTGCTCTCCTGTTCTTATGGAGAGCTTTTTAGATTTTTAATAATGAATGTCCCCAATGAAAGAAAGAAATAAACTATGTGAGTATTCCAAGTGGCTTTGAACTGATTCGAAGCGCCAACATGCAGAGAGAACTGAATATAAAATACTCCTGACAAAAGAGCACATCAAACCTTGTACTTGTATGTGTTCATGTCATGGATTTCCTTCACTTTCATTGTTATAATATGCAGAAAATATAGATGATGGCATTGATTGTGGATGTGGCAGTTGCCTTCGCAATATGCAGGGCTGGCGATCTTGATCCCCCCCCCCCCCCTTTCAGATTTACCCCTTCAAGCCTTTTCATCTTCCAGAAAACACATTAAACATATTTTTTTTATATCCGAGGAAACCACAGTACACTTTGTGGGCCCAGGTAAACGAGTAGAACCCCGGTTGTCTCAGGTTTTTACAAGGGATGTATACCCAGACTCGAACTCGAGACATGCTCCTCTTGGGGACACATTAAACATAATGTTCCTATCAAACAACAATTTTCTTGGGCAGTTTTCAATTTTAAATGGATTCGTCTTCAATTTTAAATGGATTCATCTATATATATGTGCAGTGTGTTTCAAGTTTCCATTAGTTACGGCAATATTGATTTCTCTCAACTGCTTTGCATAACAGGTTCTGCTTGGACCATACTGTCAAGATCTTTTGCTGAGTATAGCGTTGTGGGCTGGGACAACTTGCCAAGGACTCTTCTTCTCTACTACACCAACTTCGTGTCCTCCCCTGAAGGCTACTTCCAAACTGTAATATGCAACTCTGAAGACTATAAAAACACGACAGCTAACCATGACCTCCATTACATTACCTGGGACACACCTCCCAAGCAGCACCCTCGGTCCCTAGGAGTTAAAGATTACAGAAGAATGGTCCTAAGCAGCCGGCCATTTGCGAGAAAGTTCAAGAAAAACGATGCAGTTCTCGATAAGATTGATCGCGAGCTTCTTAGGAGATACAAGGGACAGTTTGCTTACGGGGGCTGGTGTGCCAGGAGTGGCAAGAGGCATGGAACATGTTCAGGTTTGCGAAATGAGAATTATGGTGTTTTGAGGCCTGGACCAGGATCAAGAAGGTTGCAAAACTTGCTGACCAAACTCCTCTCAGAAAAGAACTTCAAGCGGCAATGCAGATGAAAGTTCTATCGAAATGAAAATAAAATAATAATAATAAACACTTCTCATCATATTTGTATAATTTTTTTTAAGAAATTATAATCTGTATAATTACTGGGCTGCTTGTTTGAAAAAGCTGATACAAGATGCTTATATTGAAATATTGATAAAATCTTGAAAAACTACTATGTAATTACCCCCATTGAGCCGGTTCATCTTTCATAGTTATACACCATGTTTTTCTGGTAACCAGTACATGACTGCATGAGCTACAAATAAAGATGTATGCAAAATCGCTTGCAACCAAGTCTTTCGTCTTGACAAAATCTCTCTCTCTCACACACACATTTATATATTATTAATAGCATGGAAAAAACGTAAAAGCAATTAAAATAAATTTAAATGATTTATATTCAAAAGAAAAAAACCATGCATCTCTTTAATTTTAACTCCCTTTTTGTTTTAATTCATTTCTTTTCTGATTTGATGATAGAACATCTATATATATATATATATCGTCATTGGCTTCTCAAATAAAACCTTTTTATGATTTTTTTTATTTTAAAATAAAATAGTATTTAGATAATTGATTACATAATATATAAAAATATTATTAAATTATTCCAAGTTTTTTAAATGATATTTGAACTTTTTAATATAATATTTGTTAATTTTAATTTTTACTTTCTAATGATTATATAGGAAACAAATGTGCACATGTTTTTTTTTTAAAAACAAATTGGCATAAATATTCTATGGAAAAAATAAATATTTTATTATTAATAATTTTTATATTATCATCTTCCATTAATCATTTTTTATTTTCTTATAAAATTGTATGACGATAACCAAATATCATTTTTTTTTTTTGTGTATAGTCACTTCACATTTAATATTTTTTTTTGTAGATAACCTTGTTGTTAATAAAATATTATATTTCCATTAAGATAAATAAAAAGAGATAAATAACACAAAGGAATTTCAAAAAGAAAAATACATTTTCCCCTCAAAATCTAAATCATTATAATTTTTTTAATTATCACAAAAATTAAAAATATATTCCTCTTAAGTGTTAATAGATGAGTTATATTTGCATAATATATTTATAAAAAAGAAAGATTAACTACTCAAATTTCATCTATCTTTTGCTTCTTAAAAGAAATGTTAGCCTCATGTTTTGTTTTTTAATTACCATTAAAAACTCTTTTAATAATTAAAAGTCTTACTTTCAAATGAGATTGGAGCTTTCCATGGTAAATATTATATGTAGTTTTTCAAGAAAATTACTTCTGAATATTTGATGAAAATATTTCTTATGTTAATTTTTATATACTTTCTGAAATTCATTGTTCTTCCTTTTCTACTGCTATTATCGTTTCTTGATTTATTTTTTGTTTGAAATTTATTTATTATATTATGCTCAATTTCCAGTCTTGCTCAATTGGACTTTTTATGTGTAGAAGAAAGTGACAACGTGGTCGTCATTATATGGCATCACAGCAAAAAGAAGTAATTCAAACCCATTCACCTCATTTAAAAAAAAAAAAACCTAATTCACCTTGGAAAAATATTGTAACTCTATATTTAAGGACACTATTTGCTACAAGATTATAATGATGATTTTCCCCTTCACTCGAAAACTTTAACACTATTTTTTAAGGTCATTATTCTTTTTTATAAAATTCATTAGCCATTATTAAATTTACAAAATATAAGTAAATCTATTTTTCATCTCAATTGCTTGGTGAAACGACTAAAATACCATTGGAAAAAGCCATCAAGGGGCATTTTTTTTACTTTCAAAATTCTTTTAATTATTGTTATAATGTCATTTGAGAGGTAATTTGATATTTGATCAAATATAAAAAATATTTATTAATTAAAAAGTATAGTTAAATAATCCAAATACTCAACAACAAAAATCTTAAAACTAGAGTCAATGAGCTTTTTGATTTTTTTTACAATAGTTGTTTTTGTTATTATTAAGTGAGCTTAAGAGATATCTGATATATATTAACAAGTGCATGTATGACACTAGAAGATGCATGGGAGATGCTTACGCACATTGAGTGGAGCTTGTGGAGCCTCCTAACATCTAAAAATGCACTTTAATCGTGTTGTTGAAAGTGTCATCATGTCCTTTTTCCTATGGAGCAACACATTTTAATGTTGATAATTCAAATTTTAATAAACAAACCTTTTTTTCTCTCTCCTCCTCTAAAAATTACAACTTGATTTTATTTATGGTTGATATTTCAGCTTTAATTTTTTTTTTTTGATTTCTAATATTTGTTTTTTGACCTTTTTGTAGAAGTTCTATTTGTATTCAATTTCATCATTCAATCCAAATTTATCAAATATTATATTTTTCCCATGTGATCTCTATTCTTTTAACTCTTAATTTCTTTTCCTTGGCCTTATGTAAAATTTTACTGGTTTTAAATTTCATCATTCAATTCAAATTTATTTTATTGTCACATAAAAGAATACATGAATCAAAAAGACAATTTTGATTAAAAAAATTATTTTCCTCTATAATTTTATTCATTATCATTCTTGTTATTGCTTATTCCTAAAATTTCTTTCTAACTATACAAGTTCTTATTTATAGTAAAACCAACTAAGGTGCAATGCATATGTTTTAGTGGTTATATAA
This sequence comes from Salix caprea, assembly GCA_964035475.1. Classification (NCBI taxonomy): domain Eukaryota; kingdom Viridiplantae; phylum Streptophyta; class Magnoliopsida; order Malpighiales; family Salicaceae; genus Salix; species Salix caprea. Next base: position 5,349,824 of record OZ037754.1, read on the forward strand.
ACAGTAACGGTGACACTTCTCTCCCTTTTTGTCATCCATGTTACTTTTAGACCAGCCAAGTTGAACAAGTCACATTAGATCAATTCCAGCATAATTTAATTTTAAAATTAGGATAAGTGAAGAGTCAATTTATAATATTTTTTATTATGTCAAATTTCTCTCTCTTTTTTTGTCCTCAAGCTTTTCTTTTTTTCTCTATTTTGTTTCAATTATGTCTTTTGTTTTTAGTTTTATCTTCACATATTATTTTTAACAATTATTTGGGTTATTTTTGGACATGCCATGTCAACTACATTATATTATGTTAGAGATTTTAAAGTTTACTTGATGAATTGAGTTTAATAACAATGTCAAGCAATTGTTTATGACCTAAACGTTTTTATTATATTAAAAAAAACACTCCACTAGTCTTTTAAACTAGTATTGTAAATATTTATGCTATTATCAATTCCTTTCACCAACCCCATCTCATAAATAATAACAATAATGGTAACCTTTTCCAGTTTTAAATGCAAAAGCAACATTTCATAAACTTGAAAGTTTTATTTATTGCTAAAAATTAATTAATAAATCAACCATTGGTTGTAAACCACATTACAAAACATATTTTTCCGTGATGATATCTTCAGGAAAAATAAGTGAACCAAAACGCGCCACCACACGTCTAAAGAATTTGGTCTGCAAATGATGGAAGACGTCTGAAAAAACTAATCGGAACAGATGGCATGTCATCACGGAACCTTGGGTGGCGTAGGTAATAGAACCCAGACCCTAATGCAAACACCTTAAATGGAACCACGTAAAATACCAAAGAAGCAACTAAGCAAAACACCACAAAAATCCCTGTAGCCCTCGGATCCCTCCAATTCCATAGAGCTTCTAAACGTTCCCCATGAGCTGCAAAATCACCCAAGAGTGTTTGGGCCCGACCACCTAAGGCCCTCAGCCTATCATATCGGATACGAACCACATCATGTGATCGTGTGGTTGGAAATCCATCAAACTCTTCATCAAGCTCATCAGGCCCCACCATGTCTACATAAGAGAGCCTTGAGTCCATATTGAGTAGGACCTTTTGGCGATATCGAAATCTAAAAGCTAAGATCAAGAAGGCATACATGAATATGGTAGGGAGCACCAGATGTGGACATAACACGATAGCTAGAAGCAGCACGTGCATGAGAACAGTAGTGGGTGGGTGTACCCAAGTGCGAATCCCTTCAATCCAACGTGCCAAAGTAGCCACACGTGTAAGACACCCCACCACCCTAAACCAATTAGCTTTGCTCCTCCTCATGCTCCACATGTGAGTGTCAGTATCCAACATGAACTGGACCACTTCTTGGCCCATCGGTGGCTCGGACCTGGTTAGTCGGGTAGTCACCAAACGCATTGCCGTGTGTCGCAAAATGTCTTGCTGGGTTGGACCCAAAGGCTTCACATAATGCATTCTAGGCAGCATTGGTGAAGTGTACGCCTGGATTAGACTTAACCATGATGAGCAAGAGAATCGAACAGCTATTTCGATCTCTCCCATTTTCTTGGCCCCACTAGGAAGTAACACCGTAAGAGCATATTGATTTAAGTACACCCGATTGGTATCAAGGGTTGATAAGCGTATCCTTATTTTACCAACCCTGACATCTTTGTCTTGTTTTCCAGCAGCTTCATCACGCTTGTACCTTCCATTATCAAACACACCAATGGTTAGCACAGTGCACGGATCATATACATCCCACGTGTATTGCTCGTTCCACCGTGGATTAAATCGATCGAGGATGGTGCGGGTCCGGACCCACTTGGGTCCATACTTAGCCACCACGTAAGCATCAGTAGTCCCACGAGTACCATCCATAGTTTTCACAGGAAGCAAATCAGTGGCTCCTCGGATTCCAACTTCAAGTAACCCAACTGGAGCCTTGGCTAGCTGTTTAGCGGCGGCTCGAACATCACTAGTCACATGGGCTGCCTCATCTAGCACGTGATACCCACCTTCTAAACACACTCTCACGTGTATCCTTCCCGTGTAGGGTTTGGTCTCACCACCTGCCAAATTAAACCATCTTGATTTAATCTCTGTCCGTTCATCTGTCCTCCTCTCCATGCTTGCCACGTGTATTTTAGCATGCCCCACTGACTGCCCGCTGGCCACATCCTCCACCGTCACAGTCAAGAATGGCTCAAACGGCTCAGCTGCCACAAAAACCAAATCCTCATTCCAGGTCGGGTTAGCCGAGCTAGAAGATGCTGACCCAAAAGAAGTCCTGCCTGTTTTAAAAAGCTGGGCCCCAAGTTGAGCTTTAACATAAAGTTCAGGGTTCCGAACCTTAGCTTCGGATCCTGAGCCTAAATGCAAATCCTGGGTTTGGATAACCGTTAGTCTCAGATACCAAAGCTTTGGCGACAGATACACCTTGGCTCTGGTCTCCGGTAATAACCCACCTGAATCCGACTGCCAAGCCTCTTGAAACGCCTCATCAGCCTGGGTCCCAATCCAAACGGCGAGCATGACTTCATTTCCCGATGAGCTGTCCGATTCCAAAGTGTACCATTGTGGAGCCAGAGGACTATCTGGGGGCACTCTCTTTGGCACCTCTTGCAGATCAAACGACACAGTACCCAGAGAACACTCTTGTGTTGCCTCTTCATTCTCTTTCTTCTCTTCTGTCCAAACCGAAACTTCTAAAGAAGTTGAATTCAATCCTTCTTTATCGAAAGCGAAGACTTTGTCCCAGTCTTTGTCACTCTGGCTCTTGGTTTTGATACTGTGTGTACCAATCACGAGCTTGGCATAAACCGGGCTTTTGGATTCATTCTTCGCTGCTTTGGCTTTCACTACTCGAACATAGAGAAATGGCATGCGATCCACCAGATCATAAGCGCTTCGACTTCGATCACTGCCCAAAGAGCGGAGTTCAATATCATTGATTGCCACCTCGGATCTTTTCACGATCTCTGCCTTTTCCTTTTCTTCTTTCGATGGCTTCTTTTCACTGTCGGCCAACGGCGGATTCTCCACCTTAACTGGAGGAGCTGCCTCCTCTTCCTTTTTGGGATCCCCCTCTTGTGGTGGTGGTGGGCTTGGCTTCTCCTCTTCCTTTTTTACCTCTTTATTGGACTCCGTCTTTGGCTCTTCTTTCTTCTTCTCCTCCTCTTTCTTCTCTTCCTCAGGTTTCGCCTCTTGTGCTGGCTTATTCTCTTCCGTCTCTGGTGCCTTCGCCTCAGGTTTCTGCTCTGCTGGTGGAGCCGGTGGATCTTCGTCGATGTAATAAACTTTCAGCCCCAGCTCTCCTTTAATCTGCGAAAACACGCTTCGTTTCTCCAACGGGTAATAAACAAGAGTCTCTCCTCCAGACTTAACGAAAGCACTACCAGCAATCTTTACTTTGCCCAGAAAAGTGCTTCTCTTACCTGTCTTCTTGTCATTGTAAAGACTGATCTCTAAAATCTCTGTAGCCATAGATTCAGTATCGTGGACAAGAAACTCAAGCTTCTCATCCCACTCTGGATTCAGATCTCTGAACTTGGTCTTTGTTCTCCTTCTTTGGCCATCAAAATCTACAGTAGCAAATGCACTTGCCGTTCCTTGGCCATCTTTCGGCATCAAGTTTTTGGCGTTGCAAACTTCAACTATCAGTTTTCTCGTGCAGGTTTCTGCCATTCTTTCGATCTTTGGTGTAAGAAAAAAAACAGTCAACGAGCTGTAATAAAATGAGAGAAATTAAGGATCAAGAACAGAAGAACAAGCAGAATGGTTTTAGAGAGAGAGAGAGAAGGAGGGAGAGTTTTCACTTTAGAGAGAGAACGGTAAAGGGAGTGAGGATGGGTATGAAATGGAAGGGGGGCCAGATCGCAGGGTTTAAAAAGTGATGAAGAGGAGCGTGGACACGTCAGGAACTACACGTAGGACAAGAGTGGACACGTTGAGAGGTCTTTGGGCTGCGAGATCTTGGGGTGGCAGTACCGTTGTGGAGGGAGGCAAGAGCAGCGTGCCTGGTGCTGAAGCTTTAACGGTAGCTAGCTACATTTATTTCAACTAGGAAGCAATGCTTCAATGCCTTCCGGCTTGACCGGGTGATAAAAAAATTAAGATTTATATTAAAAAATTTAAAATTAAATCAGAATGTATTTATTTTATAAGATTCTGAAATAATTTATATTCTACTCGTTTAACCTGGATTTATAAAGAAAATATAAAGATAGGATTTTCTTGAATATATATATATATATATATATGCTTGAATGCCTTCATGGTCCAACGTATTTGCAAAATTGAAAGAAGTGTTTAAAGTCACACCTGGCAATTGAGATGGCAATTGATCATATCTTCCTTGAGAATCAAAGCATCTAATATATCTGAACACAGATCAAGATTCTCACAACAATCAGTTTATTTTGGCATCTTGCTTGCTAGGGCACTTTTATCAGATAAAGAAACGCTCCCGAAAGTGGCCAATGGCATCTCTCTGAAAATATGAGCGTTGCTTTTGTTTTTGTTCCTCTTTTAGTTCAGGAGGGATAATCAATCATAAACCTTTGACAGTGGTTCCAAACTTGAACATGCTATAAAGTAACTACTCCACTCCTTGTTACTAGATTAATAGCGCACGTACGTATTTGCCACGTGTTTTCAGTTATAATACTCTTGTCTAATTCAAGTGTACTGGATGATCTATATATATATTTAAAAAAAAAAATAATTGCAAGCCTAGTTTACTTTTAGGTTGCACGAAACTCGAGTTAAAGGTATTTTTTTTCTTCTATAAAGATTGATTTGCAATTGTTTTGATCCAAACAACTAGAAAACACTGTATATAATTTCACAAAAAACATCTCTCAAAAAACGCATAACCAAAATACTTCTCGAGCTGAGATTTACAATCTCAAGCAAGGTGGACAACAAATAACACCTAAGTTAAATTCACTATCAAATAAAATTTATTGACATCAAAATCAACTATTTTATAGTTGAAATCGATGTCAAGCATGACTTTCTAACATGGATGAAAGCAACACAAGAAAAACAACAAACACAACAACACAAAATCATGTTGAATAGAGATCACAAAAAAATCCTAATAAAAAATTTAATACTAGATATTTTACGCTTAGTTAGTCTGCCTTACTAAGAGATACACAAGTCCTTAAATAAACCTAAAATCTCACCTCAGCCAACAAGAAAACCTGAAAATAAAGAAAGAATAATAAAAATAAAATCCTTAAACAAAAAGTAAAAAGGTACAAAATAAAGTTAGAAAAATAAAAAAAGAGTTTTAATCCAAATAAAAAAACAATTATAAAAATATGGGAAATCTTTAATAGTAACTTCTAAGCATTATCAAAAGATGTTTCTATTAGTTAAATGTTATAAAATTGCCTTGCAATAAACAGGTCTCTAGAATCCCTTAGAAAAATCTCAACTCGATCGAATAGTGGCATAAAAACCTATGCTCAATAACATATAATTTTTCATTAAGAAAAAATAAATTGCATCAATCTCCTCGAGCTGGAAAGAATTTGATCTCGACTTCAAATTTTTCTTGTCTCGATCTTGTTGATGTCAAATCAACACTCTCTAACCTTTTCCCTTTACTCTCTCCAAGTGTATAACAAGTCAACACATTAACTTCAATCCTTTCATCTAAAAATTTATATAAGAAACAATAATGGAAAAAAAATGTTCTCTCTTTCATTGGCTATTAAAGTACTGAATTCCAAACCTCAAAGTTCCTCTACAAATATACATCGTTTACAAATAACTTGTCATAACTCATTTCTAAATTATTTCTAAATTCACCTTAAAAAATATAAGAAAATGGAAGGGGTGGTGAAAAATCAGGTTGAATTTTTTTGGATAAATTTAATAGCTTGATTGTACCCATACTAAATTCCAAACGCTAAAAAAAACATACAATCCAAGGTCAAATAAATTATTGTTGGATAAATATGCATTAAAAATAAGTTCAAGATCATATTTAGATTTTTAATAGGCTAATTTGATTTAATTATTGATCAAATTAAAATTTAATTATATTTAGGAATTAATTTTGGTTTCAATTGAAGGATTTAATTTAAGTACAAAGACTTAATTATATTTTAATTGAGTCAAATTATTTTTATTAAAGACTTAATTGATGAAAAATTAAGTCTGAGAGCCTAATTTGAGCTTAATTGAGAACATTGGAATTAAAAGAGATTAAATTTATATTTTATCAAGTCAATTCGTTGAAATTAAGAGCAAAATTTCAAGAAAATCAAAGTTTCAGAGTTAATTAATGGCTAAATTGAAAAGATTCACAGAAAATGACAATTTTGAAAAAGACATTGAACTATAATGACCCAATTGGATGAGATCAAGCATGAAATTTAAAGAAATAAAAAGTTTAAGGGTCAATTGAGAGTCGAATTACATAGATCCTAAACCAATGACCATTGTCATAATCCATTTCTAGGTTATTCCCTGAAATCTACCCAAAATAAAACAAAAATAAAATAAAAAGGATTGGCGCTGGAAGAAAAATTAAGGTGAAAATTTTGAGTGTTTTCGAGAGCCCGATCGTACCTCTATTGTGCCAAAAATAAAGGAAAATATAGATTCAAGGCTAAAATAATTTATTATTGGATAAATCTGCATAAATTTAAATCAAAAGTCATAATTATTTTTTTATAGGCCAATTTGATTTAATCGGGGCCAATTGAAAGTATAACTATGTTTAGAAATTAATTTATGGTTCAATTGAGGGATTTAATTAAGTGTAAGGACTTAATTAAAATTTAAATTGGTCAAATTAATTTTATTAAGGGCTTAATCGATGATAAATCAAGTTCTTGAGCTTAATTCGGGTACAATTAAGAAAATTAGAATTTTTGGAGACCAAATTGATTTTTTTCCAAAGTCAATTGTTTGGAGTCAGTGGTAAAATTGAAGAAAATTAAGAGTTTAATGGTCAATTGAGGGTTCAATTGCACAAATCCAAACCAAGGTTCAAACTAAAATAAAGCACACAAAGCTAAGATTGTTGTTGAATTTTGCAGGGATAGAATTGCACAACATTAAAAGTGTAAAGCCAATTGGAGGTGTAATTGGAACAATTACACCTTCAAGAACCAAATCACATTTGCACCTTCTCAAAAATCCTACCGACATGACTACACTGTTGAGTTGCCTAAACAATGCAGCCACCATCATATTTTTTGTAAGAAATATATGTTGCATCTTTCTCATGTTTTGTAATGAAAATTGAATATCATAATCGGTTTACGACCATCCATTGGCCAAAATATCAAAAACTATTTAACAATTATTTTGTTTTAGCTATCAGAGTGTGAAATTACATTGTAAAGTACACTCGCGGATAGTAAAAAAAAGAAGTTTTTTTCATGCAGTGTGAAATTTTCAAATTTTAGAATGATTAAGTTTTCGACTCTCAATGAGATAGAGACTCTCTAATGAAGAGGGATCTACCTCAAGCTTTAGGAAAGACTAATGAATAAAATTTAGCTCATAAAAACAAACAAACAACAATGCAGATTACTTAGGTATGGTGTATTGGGGGTGTTGCATCTTTCCTTTGCACAACAAGTCCCCCCACCCAGACTCTCGCAGACAAATAGGATTCCTCGTGACCTTAATACTAGGTGACGACTCTTAGGAATTATAGTCGTAACCTTATGCCTATAAAACTCCTCTTTTCACTGTGCGTTGTCCCTTCCTTCGGGGACAGTGGGGCACGAAGCGTGAAAAAAACATCTTCACAATAGATGATGACTCCACTAGGGAAACTTTGTTGGACTGAGCTTTGTTTGTTTGATTGTTTGTATGCTTATTGGTTTATTCATTTAGCATGTATTTTTAGTGCTTTAACATGCATTTTTACTTTCAGTTCACACATGACATCAGGTTTGAATTAATGTTATCATGAATTTTAATTTTGCAAATAAATCCAATTCTAAGCTAGGTGGGGAATAACAATCTGTCTCATGAATATCAGTTGGGGTTCACATTCTGAAACGTCCAACTATGAGCTGAGTGTTTACTCGATAATGGCGGTCACATCATTCCTTAACCCTTTCTTATAAACTCGTATACTACCTTCACGTAAGGTGGTCACCGGGCAGTTCATAGACCTTTGAGACCATGTAGAAAGCTTACCCCTCATGTAATGGCTTAAAACATGTCTTTTGGTACAAACTCCCTGTTAAATTCACCTGATGTGTATGTACATACACATGCATCCATCACTGTACATAACATACCATAGGTAGATTGAAATATAGGTCCCTGAAGAGCTCATAACACTTAACACTACCAAAGAAGTATAGTGGATGAAGAACGTGACATTGTGATGCTCGTTTCTAAGAAGAATTGGATTCTCTGAAAGCTAGTGTGGCTTAATTTTCTTCTCTAAATTTTACTTGATCGACAACTTTCTAACCAAATTTTACAGATGCATTTAATGTCTCTATCATTAACTACATTTGACAAAACTTGCATGAAAATGATCCTATGATATTTGATCATACCATGATATGGTCATTTCAGGCTTATTATCACCACACATGTAGTGGTGCCGCTCCAAATATGACAACTCATATAACCCTTAGTTATCGTATCTAACAACCCATGATATCAACTTTCAGTCAATAGTTGAGATTCTTACTAGTTGAATCAAGAGTTAATATTTAATGATAATAATGACAAGATTTCCCTATTCTACCACCTATAAATAAGGGTAAATCTCATGGTCAAATCATAAAAAAATTAAAGTCAGCTTTTTAAAAAATAGTGCTTCCTTTCTGGTTTTTCCCAATCGACAACCTCATTTTTTTGGCCAACTCCGACCACCATTGTCTTCACTAATGCCTTCCTAGTTAGTAGAAGAACCTCTCCTTCATGGTTGAGTCACTCACGATCGATAACTCCTTTTCTTTTCTTTCTTCCCCATTGTCACTACAACCTTCTTCTTCCTTTTCTGGTTAATTCTAACAACTATTTCCCCCACTGACACCTCCTCAGCTACCATCGAAGCAACCCCTTCATGCCTAAACCCTCAACCGATAACTCTCATTTTCTTCCTCCTCCTCCATCTACCTTAGATAATGAAGTGGAGAGTGAATTAATTCACTCTCACTAATCATGTGTATGTAAATAATATTGCTCACATGCACATGAATAGTATTGTTTCTATATACATAAACAATATTTCGCATCTAAGATAGACCCTTTCCACCCCAGCCCATTCGATTGGCTCATGAACTAAACTCATTCCAACCCAACCCATTTAGCTGGCCGAAGTCCCAGTCCAATATAAAAAAATATTATTGGGCCTCCAACAACCCTGGTCTAGTTTGATGGGTGGGCCCAACCCATAGATAATAATATATAATAATACAATAAAATAATATTTTCTAAAAAATGAAAAAAATAAAAAAAATCAAATGAGTATTTCAAAAAATTGTGATTTTCTCGTATATTTTCCAACAATGTTGCATAATATTGGGCATTGAACTTACATTGTAAGTTACAAACCCGGTATTAAGAATTACTTGGTTTTCTTTAAAGCTTCAAAAACAAATTTAAGAAAAATTCTAAGGATCGTTTTAAAATATTTTTGATTTCATCTCATGCTTTTTTAGCAATGTTTCTTAATATCAAGTAGTCTACTTACATTGTAAGATATGAACCCGATATAAAATACATGATTTTCTCCAAAATTTTCGGAAAAAATCCTTATTCCAAAAAAATATTTTGTTTTTGTGAATACGACCAAATCCTAAAAGTTTTGTGAGCATATTTGTTTTTAAAATATAAAATATTTCTCATGTTTTCAAATACAAAAGTAGATATTGTAAGTACTTTATTATTATCCATTAGGGTTTAGCTAAAATATCAAAAATATTTAACCTATTATTTTATTCATGTTTTGTTAGAATTTAATTGTATGCTTTAATATAAGGGAGGTGTAAAACTACATTGTAGAGTATACCTTTAAGTATGAAAGATACAAAAAAAAAAAAATATGATGCTAAAAATCAAGACTTTAGAACGGTTATGTTCTTAAGCCAGTAAGATAGAGACTCCTTCATGAAATGAGATTTATTTTGAACCTTAGAAAATACCAACAGCTAATAAACAAACTAGAAAAAATAACCAAACAATAATGCAACTTACCTTAGATAGGGTGCACTGAGGGTGATGTGTTTTTCCTTTGCATAACAAGTCCCCTTACCAGGACTCTCGCATGCTATTAGGTTTCCTAATGATTCTAGTAGTAGGTGACGACTCCTGAAAACTATAATTATAATTTTATGATTATACAAAATTCCTTTTCCAGATATAACATCCTGGGGAGTCTGTAAACATTGTTGAGACATAACCTTTGAGCATATTTACCCTTGTGATAACATTAACCTTGTTATCAAAACAATCAAAGTAGTTTAAATCAATAATTTTCTTTCTTAAACACCTTCCATGTTTATTTTCTTTTGTACTTAACCTAAATTTTACCAATATAGAAACCATCAATGGTATCATCACCTTTATTCTTATCATTATTTATGATATCACCTATCTCACCATAAGTGAGATTGCTAAAATCTCTACGATACTCATTTCAATTAAGATGTCTCTAAGAAACTCATTTCAATTAAGATGATACATCTTCTTCTCATACCTTTCAATTAGTTCTCAATACTAGAAATGGATATGAGATCACTCTTTTCACGATCCTTTAATCTTCATCTCTTTTGATTTGACAAGATAATTCACAAACTTGCCTCTTACTATCTATTATCTCCAATTGATGGGTTAACATAATTCATCTTTGTCAAGGAAGGAAAGTTACAGTTACTTACAGTTACAACAGGCAATTAATAGGAGATTATGAAGATCATTATTAGTTACAGTTACTTACAGTTACAGCAGGCAATTAATAGGAGATTATGAAAGATCTTAATGTATATTAAAGCAGTAAATAGGCAGTAAAACAACTCCTTAGATGTATAGAATATGATGTAATCAATGAGTTGTAGGTTATATATATGAAAGAACAAACAAAGGAGAAGGTATTCCAACCATTTCTGTTATGGTATCAGAGCCTCTTTCATAGAATTCCCAGATTTCTTAGAAACCCTCTTAGAAACTCTAGAGTTTAAGAGACTTAGCTTGATGGAGAAGGCAGATAATGTTTGTGTCAGATTTACTGGTAAAAATTATGCTGCCTGGGCATTTCAAATGGAGATTTTTCTCAAGGGAAAGGTGTTATGGAGTCATGTAGATGACAGTGAGAAGGAAGATGAGAGTGAGAAGGAAGCCTTAGATGCTGAAGAATCAAACAGTACGAAGGATGCTGAAAAATCAGCTAGTGCAAAGGCTGTACGGGCAGCAAAGGATGCACAAATCATGTCCTGGATTCTAGGTTCTATGGAACCTCAATTAATCTTGTCTTTGAGACCTCATAGGTCAGCAAAGGCTATGTGGGATTATCTCACACAAGTCTATCATTAAGACAACAATGCTAGAAGGTTTCAGCTGGAATTGAGTATTGGAAATTATACTCAAGGAGACCTCACTATTCAGGAATATTATTCTGGATTTTTGACATTATGGAATGACTGCTCTGACTTAGTCACTGCCAAGATGTCTGCTGAAGGTATATTGGTCGTGCAACAGGTTCACCAAAACAGCCAAAGAGATCAGTTTCTAATGAAATTAAGGCCAAAATATGAGGCAGTGCGTGCTTCTCTGGTGAATAGAGATCCAATCCCTACTTTGGCTACCTGTTTTGGAGAGCTGTTGCGTGAGGAACAACGCATTACTACTCAGCATACAATGGAACAAGCTAGAGTGGTTCTGGTTGCTTATGCTACCTACAACAAAGGGAAATGGCATGACATGAGAAAGACACAATGTTACAGCTGCAAAAAGTATGGGCATATTGCACCTAATTGTCCAAACAAGATGTGCAATTACTGCAAACAACCAGGACACATCATCAAAGAGTGTCCTATTCGACCTCCTTCACGTGCTAGCAGGAATTATGCAACAGCAAATTCGGCAACTGTTGTTACTAGTGGTATGCATTCGGTGTCAGCAGCCCCCAGCACTCAGCCTCCATTCTTGACCAAAGAAATGGTGCAAGAAATGATTGTGAGTGCATTTTCTACACTTGGTCTTCAAGGTAACACAACCTCTTTAACTTCCTCTTGGGTATTGGATTCGGGAGCCACAAATCACATGACAAATTCATTGCGAGGATTGGTAAATCTCAAAAAATATAGGGGATTGTCACAGGTTCAAACAGCCAATGACAGTATTCTGCCAATTGTGGTTGTTGGTGATAAACCTCCATTGAAAGATATCTATGTTTCCCCTAGACTTACTGTAAATCTGGCTTCTATAGGGCAGTTTGTTGACAATAACTGTAAAGTTAAGTTTTCTAACCAGGGCTGTATTGTGCAGGATCAAATGACAGGGCAGGTGATAGCGAGGGGGTCTAAGCATGGATGTTTATTTCTGCTGAAACTGGCTATTCCACGTACTTTGAATTCTCCTACGTTGTCTTTATTTTGTACTGCACTTAATGTGTCTAAAGAAACATGGCATAGGTGTCTTGGTCATCCAAACAATAAAGTTTTAGCACATTTGTTGAAATTTAGTTTATTGAATAAAACAGTGCATTATTCTTCTCCTAATGGGTCTTTTGATTGCATTTCGTGTAAACTTGGCAAACGTAAAATATTACCATTTCCTTCCGAGGGCAGCCGAGCCACAAAACCTTTTGACATAGTTCATAGTGATGTATAGGGAGCTAGTCCTATTGTGTCTCATGCTGGTTACAAATATTCTGTAACCTTTATAGATGATTATAGCCGCTATACATGGGTTTATTTTCTGCGAAAGAAGTCAGAAGTGTTCTTCATGTTTTAACTCTTTCTAGAACTTGTCCATACTCAATTTGATGCTATTGTTAAAATTCTTAGGTCAGATTCCGGGGGGGAATATATGTCAAATGAGTTTCAATCTTTCTTACAAAACAAAGGCATAGTCTCACACAGATCATGTTCCTACACCCCTCAACAAAATGGAGTGGCAGAACGTAAGAATCGACATCTTTTGGATGTCGTTAGAACATTACTTATTGAAACTTCTATTCCACCTAAGTTTTGGGTAGAAGCTCTCACTACAGCTACGTATCTAATCAATAGACTTCCTTCCCAAAAGATAGGTCTAGACACTCCATACTTTCGGATTCATCACTGCCACCCCAAATATGACAAACTTCACACTTTTGGCTGTGTATGTTTCATGCACCTTCCGTCCCCTCACAGAAACAAGCTCTCGGCTCAGTCTATAAAATGTGCTTTTCTTGGGTATAGTGTGAATCAAAAGGGATACTTATGTTTTGATCCTCAAACTCATAAAATTCATGTTTCTAGAAATGTTATTTTTTTAGAAAATCAGTGTTTCTTTCCCTGGTCCTCCACTACCTCAAAATCACAAGTTGTGTTACTGACATTCACTGATTCTGACATAAGTGTTCCAAATGCTCAAACAAAAACTCCTACAACTACTGTTTCTAGTGTTCCACCACCTAGGTTCTCAAATGACCAACCATTGATGGTGTATAGCCGTAGACAAACACAAGCAAAGCCCCATTCAGCTACTGCCCTGCAACCTGATCTCCTACATTCTTCAGATCCCAAGGTAACAAACTTACCTTCAGCTACTGTCATGACATCTAGTCCTATGCATTTTTCAGATTCTATGATATCTTCAGATTCTGAGGTACAAGATATGCCTTCTATACTGCCTGTCCTAAGAAGATCTGCTAGGGTATCTATACCTCCTGATAGATATGGGTATAATTTATCAGCTCTATCTGCTACATTGCACTCTACTATTATACCCACTAACTATTCACAGGCTGCTAAAGAAGCTTGCTGGCAGCAAGCCATGGAAGAAGAACTACAGGCACTCAAAGATAATAATACTTGGGAGGTGGTTGAATGCCCTCCAGGTGTGACTCCACTTGGCTGTCAGTGGGTTTACTCGGTGAAGGTCAAGGCTGATGGGAGTTTAGATTGACATAAAGTCCGACTGGTGGCTCTTGGCAATCATCAGCAATATGGTGTCAATTATGAGGAAACCTTTGCTCCCCGTGGCAAAGATGACTACAATAAGAACCATCTTGGCAATTGCAGCGTTACAGAAATGGTGTTTACACCAATTGGATGTGAAGAATGCTTTTCTTCACGGAGACCTAAATGAAGACATTTACATGCGACCTCCTACTGGTTTGTGTTCTACATCTACCTCTACTGTGTGTAAATTGAGGAAGTCATTGTATGGGCTTAAACAAGCCCCTCGTGCATGGTATGCAAAATTTACCTCTACTCTACTTGACTTTGGGTTTAATAAGAGTAAATATGATGCGTCATTGTTCTTACACACTACTGCTACTGGAGCTGTATTTGTCCTAGTGTATGTTGATGATATAGTTATCACCGGAACAGACTTGAGTCTCATTCAGTACCTAAAGCAGTATCTACAGAAGTCTTTTCATATGAAGGATCTTGGCATTCTTGCATATTTCCTTGGCTTGGAAATTCAGACTGGTGCACATGGCATTTTTATGTCCCAACATAAATATGCCATGGATTTGGTGGCTGCAGCCGGTCTACAAGACTTGCCACCATTCGATACACCTATGGAGATCAATGTTAAGCTTAGAAAGGATGAGGGAGAGCTACTACCGGATCCAACAATCTACAGAACTCTTGTGGGGAGTTTGATTTATCTTACAAATACTAGGCCTGATATTTCTTATGTTGTTCAACAAGTTAGTCAATTCATGGCCTCTCCTAGGCACCTTCATTTGGCAGCAGTTAAATGGATTATTTGGTATGTGAATGGGTCACTTCAACGAGGGTTATGCTATCCTGCTGACACCTCCCCTATCTTACATGCCTATAGTGATGCGGACTATGCGGGGTGCTTAGACACAAGGCGATCTACTACTGGTTGGTGTATGCTTCTTGGTCCTACTCTCATTTCATGGAAGAGCAAGAAACAAGATCGGGTGTCTAAATCTTCTACTGAATCAGAATACAGAGCTATGTCTCAAGCCTGTTCAGAAATATTCTGGTTACAAGGATTGCTGGCTGAACTGGGGTTTCGGCAGGACACTCCTACTCCTCTTCATGGGGATAATACTAGTGCTATACATCTTTCGGCAAATCCTATTTTTCATGAGCGAACCAAGCACATTGAAGTGGACTGTCACTTCATTCGTGCTGCATTTGAAGACAAAGTTATCTCTCTTCCTCATGTGCCTAGCACTCTCCAAGTGGCAGACATTTTTACTAAGACACTCACTAGACAGCGACATCAGTTTCTTGTGGACAAATTGATGTTGTTGGACCAACCACCATCAATTTGAGGGGGGATGTCAAGGAAGGAAAGTTATAGTTAGTTACAGTTACAACAGGCAATTAATAGGAGATTATGAAGATCATTATTAGTTACAGTTACTTACAGTTACAGCAGGCAATTAATAGGAGATTATGAAAGATCTTAATGTATATTAAAGCAGTAAATAGGCAGTAAAACAGCTCCCTAGATGTATAGAATATGATGTAATCAATGAGTTGTAGGTTATATATATGAAAGAACAAACAAAGGAGAAGGTATTCCAACCATTTCTGTTAATCTTTGCATGTCTTATATCACCAACTCCTTGACATTTCCATTCAAAAAAGAACCTTCTCATCCCTTTTTACCCGAATACATTATGCTCTATTAAGAGGTTTAGAACTCCTTGTATAAACCTAGAAACTTACCTAAACTAATAAGAACATTAAAAACTAAATGACAAGTAATGAAATTCCTAAAACAAATTAGTAAAAATGTATTTAAAGCTGGAAAAAAAAGTTTTAATTCAAATAGAAAAAAAAACTCTAAACCACAAAAATATAGCAAATCTCAAAAAATAACTTCTAGGAATTCTTAGAAGACCTTTCTAATATTTGATTGCTAAAATTATAACCCTATAATAAATATGGTCTCTAAAATCTCCTAGAAATTTTTTAGCTCAATATATATATATATATATATATATATATATAAAGTTGTATGTTAGAGAGAAATCTCCTCAATCAATCTCCCCGAGTTAGAAAGAACTTGTTCTCAAGTTTAAATTGCTCTTGTCTTAATCTCGTGTATATACAATCAAGACTTTATAATATTTTCTTTCATCTAAGTGTATTACAATTTCACTCATCAATTTTAGTATTTTCATCTTAAAAAAATAATTAATAAATTCCAAACCTCAAGTTTTCTTCATCAATATTTATTGTATCCATAAAATCCTTGATCACTTCTACCTTC
Organism: Salix caprea; assembly: GCA_964035475.1. NCBI lineage: Eukaryota > Viridiplantae > Streptophyta > Magnoliopsida > Malpighiales > Salicaceae > Salix > Salix caprea. Next base: position 5,366,211 of record OZ037754.1, read on the forward strand.
GTAATAACATTAACCTTGTAACCAAAATAATTTCTTTACTTGCGCTCCTTTTTTTTTTTTTGTATTTAAGCTATATTTTATCATGAAGTAAATCATCAATGATATCATCACTATAATCAATGTTATTATTTATGATATCATTATAAAAATAAGCATTATAAACTAGTGGAGAATATCAATCCACATCTATTCCACCATGAATAAGACCACCAAAATCTTTATGATACTCATCTTTATCAAGATGATACATCCTCTACTCATGTCGTTGAAATGAGTTCTCAATACTAAATATTTTTATGTATGATCACTCTTCGCACTATTATTTAATATTCTTTTCTTCATCTTTTTTAATTGATGGCATAATTTTCCAACTTGCCTCTCAATGTATATTCTTTAGTCAATAGGTTAATTTCATAATTTGTCTCAAAGGTGTTACAACCATCAAATTGAAAAAGAAAAGTGTGACAATAATTAAGGAAGAATATTGTGTAAAGTCTTAGAAACTCATTAAAAATCTTTGTTTTCGTACAAATCCACGGTTAAAAAACATGTATATCAATACATAAAATTTCCATACTAAGGTCAAATAATTACACCTCAAACAATCGTTTTACAATATGTCCTCCTAACCTTATCATGAGGTATTGATTCCAACCTTATCACTCATCAAAAAATAAATCTTTAGTGACTTCATGCTCTCATGTTTTCAATAAAACAATATGGATCCCAACATTTCATATATTTATCATAACTAAAATTATGATTTATTTAAAATGAACAACAAAAATCCATTAGAGGTTCAAAAAGTCCTTCAAGAACTATTAGACCCAGTCAAAAGCTATTGGAAATAAACTATCAAAAGGGAAATAAACTATCAAAAGGGTGACATGTGGGTATGGGATAAACGAAGAGTCAATTTATGATATTTTTTTGTTATGTGAATTGTCTTTTTTTTAATTGTGTCCTGAAGCTTTTCATTTTTCCTCTCTTTTTTTCTCTTTCAATTTTCTCTTTTGATTTTCAGTTTCATCTTCATATATTTTTTTTAATGGTTCTTTGGTTTATTTTTTATCATGTCAAGTAAACTAGATCACATCAAACAAACTCTTGTACACTTTAATTTTAAAGTCAGGATAGGTAAGGAGTCGAGTAAAAAAAACCTATTTATCAACCTCAAAGTTTTTTCAACTAGTCAACCATGTTGTTTGTAAACCACCCAAGCTGACTAGATCGTTACATTGTTTAATTTAAAAAACCAAACTAGGCAAGAAGTTGAGGTAGGGTTTTTGATGTCAAATCCTTTTCTTGATTTCTTCCTTATATTTTATAACTATCAATCAAGTTGTCTTTGTACCGACTAAGTCAACTTAGTCGTTTAAGAAGATTTTAAAGTTAACCTATGAACCGAGTTTAATAACAATATCAAATAATTGTTCATGACCTAAACACTTTTATTAAATTAAAAAAAATAGTACACTAGTTTTCTAAACTAGTATTGTAAATATTTATGCCATTATCAATTCCTATCACCAACCCCACTTATAAATGGTAACAATAACAGTAACCTTTTCCACTTTTACATGCAAGTGCAACATTTCACAAACTTGAAAGCTTTATTTATTGCTAAAAAATAATTAATAAATTAATCATTGGTTATAACTTTAAAAAAAATGAACCAAAACACGCCACCACACATCTAAAGAATTTGGTCCGCAAGTGATGGAAGACGCCTGAAAAAACTAATAGGAACAGATGGCATGTCATCACGAAACCTTGGGTGGCGTAGGTAATAGAACCCAATCCCTAATGCAAACATCTTGAATGGAACCACGTAAAATACCAAGGAAGCAACTAGGCAAAACACCACAAAAATCCCAGTAGCCCTTGGATCCCTCCAGTTCCACAAAGCTTCTAAACGTTCCCCATGAGCTGCAAAATCACCTAAGAGTGTTTGGGCCCGACCAGCCAGTGCTCTCAACCTATCATATCGGATACGAACAACATCATGTGATCGTGTGGTTGGGAATCCATCAAACTCTTCATCAAGCTCATCAAGTCCCACCATGTCCACATAAGTAAGCCTTGAGTCCATATTGAGTACGAACCTTTGGCGATATCGAAATCTAAAAGCTAAGATCAAGAAGGCATACATGAATATGGTAGGGAGCACCAGATGTGGACATAACACGATAGCTAGAAGCAGCACGTGCATGAGAACAGTAGTGGGTGGGTGTACCCAAGTGCCAATCCCTTCTATCCAACGTGCTAAAATAGCCACACGTGTAAGACACCCCACCACCCTAAACCAATTAGCCTTGCTCCTCCTCATGCTCCACATGTGAGTGTCAGTATCCAACATGAACTGGACCACCTCTTGGCCCATTGGTGGCTCGGACCTGGTTAGTCGGGTAGTCACCAAACGCATTGCCGTGTGTCGCAAAATGTCTTGCTGGGTTGGACCCAAAGGCTTCACATAATGCATTCTAGGCAGCATTGGTGAAGTGTACGCCTGGATTAGACTTAACCATGACGAGCAAGAGAATCGAACGGCTATTTCGATCTCTCCCATTTTCTTGGCCCCACTAGGAAGTAACACCGTAAGAGCATATTGATTTAAGTACACCCGATTGGTATCAAGGGTTGATAAGCGTATCCTTATTTTACCAACCCTGACATCTTTGTCTTGTTTTCCAGCAGCTTCATCACGCTTGTACCTTCCATTATCAAACACACCAATGGTTAGCACAGTGCACGGATCATATACATCCCACGTGTATTGCTCGTTCCACCGTGGATTAAATCGATCGAGGATGGTGCGGGTCCGAACCCACTTGGGTCCATACTTAGCCACCACGTAAGCATCAGTAGTCCCACGAGTACCATCCATCGTTTTCACAGGAAGCAAATCAGTGGCTCCTCGGATTCCAACTTCAAGTAACCCAATTGGAGCCTTGGCTAGCTGTTTAGCGGCGGCTCGAACATCACTCGTCACATGGGCTGCCTCATCTAGCACGTGATACCCACCTTCTAAACACACTCTCACGTGTATCCTTCCCGTGTAGGGTTTGGTCTCACCACCTGCCAAATTAAACCATCTTGATTTAATCTCTGTCCGTTCATCTGTCCTCCTCTCCATGCTTGCCACGTGTATTTTAGCATGCCCCACTGACTGCCCGCTGGCCACATCCTCCACCGTCACAGTCAAGAATGGCTCAAACGGCTCAGCTGCCACAAAAACCAAATCCTCATTCCAGGTCGGGTTAGCCGAGCTAGAAGATGCTGACCCAAAAGAAGTCCTGCCTGTTTTAAAAAGCTGGGCCCCAAGTTGAGCTTTAACATAAAGTTCAGGGTTCCGAACCTTAGCTTCGGATCCTGAGCCTAAATGCAAATCTTGGGTTTGGATAACCGTTAGTCTCAGATACCACAGCTTTGGCGACAGATACACCTTGGCTCTGGTCTCCGGTAATAACCCACCTGAATCCGACTGCCAAGCCTCTTGAAACGCCTCATCAGCCTGGGTCCCAATCCAAACGGCGAGCATGACTTCATTTCCCGATGAGCTCTCCGATTCCAAAGTGTACCATTGTGGAGCCAGAGGACTATCTGGGGGCACTCTCTTTGGCACCTCTTGCAGATCAAACGACACAGTACCCAGAGAACACTCTTGTGTTGCCTCTTCATTCTCTTTCTTCTCTTCTGTCCAAACCGAAACTTCTAAAGAAGTTGAATTCAATCCTTCTTTATCGAAAGCGAAGACTTTGTCCCAGTCTTTGTCACTCTGGCTCTTGGTTTTGATACTGTGTGTACCAATCACGAGCTTGGCATAAACCGGGCTTTTGGATTCATTCTTCGCTGCTTTGGCTTTCACTACTCGAACATAGAGAAATGGCATGCGATCCACCAGATCATAAGCGCTTCGACTTCGATCACTGCCCAAAGAGCGGAGTTCAATATCATTGATTGCCACCTCGGATCTTTTCACGATCTCTGCCTTTTCCTTTTCTTCTTTCGATGGCTTCTTTTCACTGTCGGCCAACGGCGGATTCTCCACCTTAACTGGAGGAGCTGCCTCCTCTTCCTTTTTGGGATCCCCCTCTTGTGGTGGTGGTGGGCTTGGCTTCTCCTCTTCCTTTTTTACCTCTTTATTGGACTCCGTCTTTGGCTCTTCTTTCTTCTTCTCCTCCTCTTTCTTCTCTTCCTCAGGTTTCGCCTCTTGTGCTGGCTTATTCTCTTCCGTCTCTGGTGCCTTCGCCTCAGGTTTCTGCTCTGCTGGTGGAGCCGGTGGATCTTCGTCGATGTAATAAACTTTCAGCCCCAGCTCTCCTTTAATCTGCGAAAACACGCTTCGTTTCTCCAACGGGTAATAAACAAGAGTCTCTCCTCCAGACTTAACGAAAGCACTACCAGCAATCTTTACTTTGCCCAGAAAAGTGCTTCTCTTACCTGTCTTCTTGTCATTGTAAAGACTGATCTCTAAAATCTCTGTAGCCATAGATTCAGTATCGTGGACAAGAAACTCAAGCTTCTCATCCCACTCTGGATTCAGATCTCTGAACTTGGTCTTTGTTCTCCTTCTTTGGCCATCAAAATCTACAGTAGCAAATGCACTTGCCGTTCCTTGGCCATCTTTCGGCATCAAGTTTTTGGCGTTGCAAACTTCAACTATCAGTTTTCTTGTGCAGGTTTCTGCCATTCTTTTGATCTTTGGTGTCAGAAAAAAAACAGCCAACGAGCTGTAATAAAATGAGAGAAATTAAGGATCAAGAACAGAAGAACAAGCAGAATGGTTTTAGAGAGAGAGAAGGAGGGAGAGTTTTCACTTTAGAGAGAGAACGGTAAAGGGAGTGATGATGGGTATGAAATGGAAGGGAGGGGCCAGATCGCAGGGTTTAAAAAGTGATGAAGAGGAGCGTGGACACGTCAGGAACTACACGTAGGACAAGAGTGGACACGTTGAGAGGTCTTTGGGTTGCGAGATTTTGGGCAGGGAGTACCGTTGTGGAGGGAGGCAAGAGCAGCGTGCCTGGTGCTGAAGCTTTTTTTTTAAATATATTTATGTTTGAACAGAGTTGAAATTTTATGAACTACAAGAATGTCTGATTTTGTGTGCTTTTCAAGTGATTGCTACATAGTGTTGAATTGTAAGTGGTGAATTTTTCAGATGGAAATCATGAACTAACCATCTGTGTCCTTAGTTACGGTAAATATTGTATAATAAGGTTATGGTCTGCAAAAGTCCTCGTAAAGGAAACTATAGTGCAATGAAAAGACACATTTCTCTAGTACACCCTATTTAAAGTAAGTTGTATTGTTATTTGATTGTTTTTTTAAATTAAATTTCTATTTATATTTTTTTCTAAAATTTGTAGTATTTTAGAAAAAAAAACATATCTTCGTGAGGGAGTTTGTATCTTATTGACTCAAAAACCTATTTGTTTTTAGGGTCTTAATTTTAACACTGCATTGTTGTGTTTTTAATATTTAAAGCTATATTTTACAATGTAGTTTTACACCTCAAATATTAAAGTCTACAGTAAAATGAACAAAATGGTTAGTGATTTTTTTTTGATATTTAAGTTGAACTATAACGGATAAAAATAAACTGGTTACAATATCCTATTTTGCATTTTAAAATACGATAAAATATGCATTTTTTTTTTTGTTTTTGTGAAAATATGTTAAATTTTTTTTTAGGATTCAGTCATATGTATGTAGTTTTTTTTTGAAATGTGAATTTTTTTACTTTTAATTTTTTTATTATATATACATTCGGGTTAGGCGTGACCCAACCAATTTGATCGGCTCAAACATGTTGGATTTGGGCTAGGCTGAAATGTGTCTAGCCTGAAGAAAGAAGAAGGAAAAGAAAAAGAAAAAGAAAAATACAAATTAATTCACTCAGCACTGTTTATGCATTACATGAACAGTGCTGCAGTTGAAGGCAAAGAAGGGGTCTGTTACTTGCCGTGGAGTAGTCAAGTGAAGAGGAAGCTCCGTTGGTGGCAGTGGTGGCTAGAAAATCAAAGAAACCATGATATCTACATCTACGGGGGGAAGGAGAGAGGGGAGAAAAGGAAGAAAATGGTCAACCTTGGGTTGCTTTGTAATGTAGGGGAGATTTTATGAGAGGTGTTGGTGATGGAGGTGGTGGCAACGGTGGCTATAAAAAAGAAAGGAAATGTTGGTGAAACAAAAAAAATCAGGGAAGGGGCTAATTGTTTTTTACTTTTGCTTTGAATTTCTCCTCCCTTTAGCCATATATTGTCTATATTTATAGTTGATAAAAGAGGGTAATTTTGTCTTTGATGGGGTAAAATTTAAGTCATTGGTTCAATATAGAAGCATCCCCATTCTTTGGCTTAAAGTAGATGCTACAATAGACTACCAAAGTTGTCAACTTTTAGGTTGAACCACCTCATGTGTGGTATTAATCAGCTAGAACTGACCGTAACCTTGTATAGTTAAGAATCAAGAGATCATTTTCGTGCATCTCCAGTCAAATTTGGTGAAGGATAAAAACATTACATTCACTTGCAAAGTTGGAACCAAAACAGAATTTTTGGTTAAATTCTAAGGAAGAAAATGAATAGTGCCCAAATGACGCGTTGTCTAGACACCCTGTTGGATTAGACGACGCGTAGTATGATCCTATTTTTTTTTTATGCTAAATTTAAAATTAGTCTTTTATCTTATGATTGCTTGATTTTATCCTTATTCTATCCTAAAACTGTTAGTATTTTGCAATCAAACTCTTTCCAAACTTCAACAGAACCTCTAAATTTACCTGCCTTTTCATTTTCATCCATGGTCACAGATTTCATCAATTTTGCTCCCAATTAACCCTAAAACTTTGATTTTCTTTCAATTTACCCCAAATTATAACCAATTGACTTGGTAATAATTAATTTTGGTCTCCAGAAATTCTAATCTTGTCAATTAAGCCCACATTAGGCTCTCAAACTTATTTTTTCACCAATTAAGTTCTCAATGAAATTAATTTGATCCAATTAAAATATAATTAAGTTCTTGCACTTAATTAAATCTATCAATTGCTCCTCAAATTAATTTCTAAACATAATTAAACTTTAATATGGTCCATGATAAAATCAGATTGGCCTATTAAAAATATAATTATACTTTTGAGTTTATTTTTTATGCAAATTTATCTGATAATCACTTATTTTGATATTGAATCTACACTTTCATTCATTTTTAGGTAAAATATAAGTGAGATCGGCTCTCGAAATTGTCCAAAACTTCTAACTTGATTTTTCTATGACATTTATCCTTTTTTTAATTATTATTATTATTATTATTTAAGTAAATTTTAGGATTAACCTAGAAATGAGTTATGACGGGTATAAACATAAAATTATGATTATAATTTTCAGGAGTCACCATCAAATATTTAGATTACTAAGAAATTTATTGATATATGAGAGTTTGAGTAAGGGAACTTGTTATAAATTTAATTATATTTAATAATTTTATTTCTTGAAACTAATTTCTTATTTAATAAAAAAACAAAAGTAGACTTGTATGAGAAATTATTGGAAAAACTTGCGAGAAAATCACAAATATTTTAAAATACAAACTAATACTAGGACTTAATATATATATATATGGGTGAGCCCACCCAAATCAGGGTGGACCGCCTAGCGGTCCAACATGCTTCCTTCTTTTTTTGGTAGGGATGGACATAGGGCAACCATTTAAGCTAGGCTGAAATGGGTCCACCTGTCATATATTAATAGTAGATGTGACTTATAATTCATGTCCTACTGTTCATATATGCTATGAATAATAGAGGACAGGGGAGAAAAAGAAAAGGACCAGTCCTAGATGCTTTAACCATGAAAGAGAGGTTAAGTTGGTGGTTGAGTTATCGTTAATGGAAGAAATGGTGGTCAAAGTTAGTTGTAAGAGGAGAAAAAAGGCTTCAGTTAGCGTGGTGACTCTTATTGCTGGTGAGGAGTTGGATTGGTGGAGGAGGTCATGATGAAACTTCTTCACGGTGGCTTTAAGGTGACAGTGGCTTGTGAGGCGATAGGGAGATGGAAAGAAGGAGGAGAGTTGCTAGCTAAAGGAAATAAAAACAAGGAGAGGTTGATTTCCTTATCAACATCTTTTATAAAATGGTATTTGGCTATCAATTTCTTCAATCTAGTCCTTAATTGACCCTAAGCTTTTATTTATCTTCGAATTGTGCCCATGATTGCAATTAATTTACTTGGCTATCAATTAAGTTATTAGGATTCAACATCTTTTATAAAATGGTATTTGGCTATCAATTTCTTCAATCGAGCCCTTAATTGACCCTAAGCTTTTATTTATCTTCGAATTGTGCCCATGATTTCAATTAATTTACTTGGAAAAATAAAATATGGTCTTCTAGTTTTCTCAATTAAGCTCTTAAACTTAATTTCCCCCAATTAAATCCCTACTAAAACTAATTTTACCCATTTAAAATATAATTAACTCCCTATCCCTAATTAAACCCTTTAATTAGAAGCAAATTAATTCTTAAACATAATTAAATTTTAATTTGGGTCATGATTACATCAAATTGTCCTATTAAAGATCTAATTATGTATTGGAGTTAATTCTTATTTATATTTGGGTTTAACTCTTAAAGATCTAATTTGGGTCATGATGACAAAAGAAAAGGGAAAAAAGACCAAAAAGAACTTTTTTTCGTGTATTTTAGATTGGTCATGTTTTTGGTTGTGTTTTACACTTTGGTCCTTTGTCTTTTAATTGAGGCTTTGTACAACAAATTATAAAAAAAATGGTCATTAATTTGTATAAAATGATGCAATTGAAAAGAAAAAAATACATAACTATAATGAAAAAAATAGAGCATTATGTCTCCACCTAACTCCATATTTGTATGTATAAGCCATGCAACTATGATGAAAACCCCATGCCTTTAAATCTTTTTGTTAATATCCAACACAAAGAAATATGTATATGTTTGTCTCTTTATGTATTTTAGATCTAACAAGTCAAGAAATTACACTTTGTTGTAAGTCGGATTCCAAGTTAATTTTATACGTTAGAGAATAATGTGCAAGCATTGGGAATGTCTTTTCTAGCATCTTAAATTTTTTTTAATCAAGAACTGAAAATTTAATGCATACATTTGATAAAAAATAAAAAATTATATGAACCAATAGATTATAAAAAAAAGTTGTTAACATTAACTAAAGATTAAAGTGGAAAGCTAAAAGACACATGCCTATGAAGATATTTGATTTTATGATGCAAAATGCTCTTCAAATATTTATTTCATTTAATTATATGAAAGTAAATATATATTTAGTAAGAAATTAGTAATTTAGATTTTGTTTAGAAAATATAATTGTTAGTATAAATCTCTTTTTACTATTCAAGTATTTTTTTAATAAACCAAGCACACCTTTCTTTAGCTATGTTGTTTATTACATAGAAATTATAATCATTTAAAATAAATAAACGGAACAAATTTTTATTCTTTACTTTAAAAAATTACAGTTTACATCCTGGGTTAAGATATATTTTTACCCCTAGTGCACCTTATCTATGGTAAGATGTATTATTGATTGATTGTTAATCTAAGCTTGTTTATTTTACTCGTCTCATTTAAGGTTCAAGGAAAATACCCATTTGTGATGATTTCTCTACCTTATTGGTTAAATCCTAATCGTTCTAAGGCTCAAATTTAACAATATATTTATTTATAATTTTTTGTATCTTTAAACATGAGAATATACTTTACGATATAATTTTATACCCTTACATATTAAAGTCTACAACTAAATTATAACACTCAAAATAAGAAACTAACTAAACAAATTAATTGTTGTGGGATTTTTGGTATTTTGGCCAAGTCTTAATGGATAGTCATAAATCAATTAAAACATCCATTTTGTATTTTTAAAACATAATAAAAACATGATTTTATCTCTTAGAAAATATGCATAAAACAAAATGCACCTTTTGTATTTTTGAAATGAGGATTTTTTTTGGAATTTCAGAGAAAACCATGGATTTTAATACCAAGTTTGTATCTTATAATAAATCTATAGCCCAATATTAAATGTGATTCTTGAAAAAAACACTTTTTATGTTTTATGAAGGGAAAAAATAATTTCCTTTTTAAATTGTTTTGGAAATTTAAGAGAAAAAATAAGGTATTTTTAATGCCAAATTTGTATCTTAAAGCGTAAGCATGCAGTCCAGTATTAGATAAAAGTGTTAGGGAAAACATGTGAGAGACCTATAAATATTTTTAGAATGGTCATTGAATTGTTTTAGAATTTTGTGATTTTTTTTGAAAGGTTTATTTGTCTAAATATAGAAATATAAACAAATTAAAGCTAAATAGAAAAAAAAGGGCTTAGAGTGGGCTTTCTAAATATACCCTTAGCGTAAAATTAGAGATATTAATAGTGTCTTAAGAACATGCTCTTAAGAGTCAAACATGGACTTATTGCTTAAGGAAAAACATGTTGAGCCAAAACACATGCTTATAGGCGGGTTTAGTTTCGACTCAACCACATGGGTTGACCCTAATAGAGAAGAGGTCCAACCCCATATCTAGGCTCAACCTTTAGGCCCAATCGAACTTATTTTATTAGACTAATAAAAACCCAATTAACCATATATATATATATATATATATATATATATATAATGTGGGCTTGACTCAGCCCAACCTTACAGGTTGGGTTTGATTTAGCCCACACAGCTTAATCACTAGCCCATCTTAATGACTAATTTCTTAAACAACTTGATTATTCACATTGTACATGTTTACACTCAAGGAAGTAATTAAAATAAGAACATAATAAGAAGGTTCTTGTTGATTAGAGTTGTCGTCTTTGGCTGTTCACAATGCTAATTTGAAGAGGTTTTAACATGGGCTAAAAAATTTTTATTATAAGAGGAGAAACACTGTTGCATGGAGGAAACTAGTCTGCCTTGGTTGGTGTCGTCGTTGCTGGGATGGTCATAAAATGGTGTTTCATTTAATGAAACAATGATGTTTTAACACCCCAAGATTTTTAAATTGAGATTTGACTAAAATTCAATTTAATCTTTTATATTTTGATTTCTTTTAATTACATCCTTAATGGACTCCAATCTTTTAATTTTATGCGATTTCACCATTGCCAAACTCAAATATCAACCTCAAAGTTCAACGCCTTTTCATTTTTATCTTTGATTTTGGACTTATATAAATCAGTTCTCAATAACTATGTAGCTTTCAATTTGCTTCAATTTCACTATTGTGTTTCAACCAAATTGAGTCCTCAAAGTTTAAGCCCTTTTTAAAAAGGTCCTTCATTGTTTATTTCTTTAATTTGACTTTTAATTGATCTAAAACTTTAATATTCTTGTAATTTTGTCCTTGATTCTCTTGTACTTAATTTTATATAGATTCATCTAATAATCATTTAATTAGACATTGAATTTGTATTGTTTTTTCAGTCTTGAATATAATAGGGGGTACGATGGAACTTCTAATTCTGTCCAAAACTCCAACCTGAAACCATTCTCAACCTGCTTTTGCCAAGTTGTTAGTATTTTTCCTCTTCTTCTTCTTGATTTCCAAAAGAAAAAGATAAATTCAAGGGGAAAACATAAAATGGGTTATGATAATGTTTATTGCATATGTCAACCAATCTTTATCTGCCTCATAGGTTTAGTCCTCTATAGTTTTTTTGAGTAAAATATAGTCTTGGAAGCCCTAATTGCTTCAAATCAACATAATTTAGTTTAATTTTGTTTGATGAAACATGAATTGAGTTCTAAAACATTTATCGAGATAGATAGGTTTTTATATTTAGGCAACCAAAATAAACCATTAAATTAATTCTAAAAAATACCAAATCTAGAATGATCAAATTTAAAGAAAACATTTTGGAAACTGAAATATTTTTCTCTTGCTTGACCAATCAAATCTATCGAGAGAAAAATAATGGGGGCGTACATTTATCAAAACCAAAAAGTCACCCTAATCCTTTATTTGATCTAAACCAATAAAATTGTATTTTAGCTTGCCAAATTAAGCATCAATAGAGTAATAAAATATTTCCTCAACAATTGATAATGATATTTTTGTGTAGAATAATTTGAGGACATGTAGTTTTTTTTAACTAATTATAATGTTAATAAAAAAATATTACGGTAGCTTGATTATTGGGGTGTTTGGCACTGCATTTCAATTTTTTTTTTTGAAAACATTAAAATTGTTTTATTCTAAATTAAAAAATTGGGTCTTTTTAGATCATTTTCATGTGTTGATGTCAAAAATAACTTTTAAAAAATAAAAAAAAATTCATTTTGATGTATTTTTGAATGAAAACATTTTTAAAAGCAACTTCAACCACACTCCTAACCCGTCACTATGTTACGTTAACATCAACGATGTTCTCAAGTTTCTCTCCTTTTTCCCAAATGAGGAATGTTTGATTAAAATTAGGAACTCCTTAAAATTTCACAATTTCGCGTATATCAAACCTAATTTTACTATCTCATCCTTTTCAAATTACCCAACTCTAAAACCCTAATTACTTTCCAACCAAACCCTAATTCTAAATCTTGTTTTAAGCGAACAATTTCTGTTTTGATTACAGAGAAAAACAATGGAATATTAGCTGGGAAAGATATTACAAATCTGATAAAAATTTTAGGATTTTAATACTGGTAATTTAAAGTTCCAAAGACCTACCATGCACAGTGCAATATTTAGGATTTTAAGTTGTGTTTTCATTAAATAAACAGTACCTCAAACACAAAATTAGGAACATAACTACTCCCTAATCGTGGCCCTAACCCCCTTAACTACCCATTACCCATAATGTTTCTAATTGAACCGAACCAGATAACATAAACTGAATACTAAATTAAATAAGTAAACTATGGTTGACCTATGTCTCTCATCAGGTGCATAACACTAATCTCTCCCTTCAAAAGAACTCTCTAGATAATTAAACTGTGGCTGCCCTGTGTCCCTCATCATGTACAAAACAACAATCTCTCCCTTCAAAAGAACTCGCCCATGAGTTCGGGCTATTGTCTGCGCAATTCATCCATATCCACCCAATTTGCATCCTCTTCATTCGAGCCTTCTCACTGAACCAAGAGCTTAGTACCTGTATAATTTCCTTTCTTCTTCATCCTTCTAGCCAGCACCCTCTGTAACTTAGGAGCTACTGTCCCATCTTCCATCAGCGTGGGTAAGCTAGGGTTAGGGTTAAATCGAGCTCCAATCTTCTTTTTGAGGCACGATATGTGGAAGGTTGGGTAGATATTTGAGTTTGGGGTAGATCTAGTTTGTAAGCTACCTTCCCCACCCTCCGCATTACCTGAAAAGGACCAAAATATTTCCCCGAGAGCTTCAAGTTCCTTCGCATAACCACTGACATCTGATAGTAAGGTCTCAGCCTCAAGTAAACCCAGTCTCCGACCTTGTATCCCCTATTTGTTCTTTTTTTGTCAGCAAAATGCTTCATACGTGTTTAGACTTCTTACAGGTTTTCACGAAGCAGTGTAACTATGAAATCATGACTTTTCATCTCATCTTCAATGGTTTGAATAACGGTTAATCTTGGTTCATACGACTGAAGCAGTGGTGGAGCCTGCCCCTACACCACCTTGAAAGGAGTAAGGCTGATAGAAGAATAAACAGAGGTATTGTATGACCATTCAGCTAAGGCCAACCACCTGACCCAATCCTTGGGTTGGTCACTGGTGAAACACCTCAGGTACCCTTCTAACCACTTGTTCATGGTTTTGGTTTGACCATTCATTTGTGGGTGGTATGCTTAGCTCATCAGAAGCCATGTACCACTCAAACAAAAGATTTCCTTCCAAAATGAACTAGTAAAAACTACATCTTTGTCACTCACAGTGCTCTGTGGAATACCATGCAATTTAAATTTATGCTTCATAAACTGTTGTGCTATGTTTATTGTCATGTATGGATGTGAAAAGAGTAATGAAATGGCTATACTTGCTGAATTTGTCAATAACCACCATAATGATACTGTACCCTTTGAATATAGGTAACCCTTCTATAAAATCCATACTGATGTCAATCCATGCTTCATTTGGTATGGGTAGAGGTTGCAATAGTCCTGCAGGTTTGAGATTTTTTGACTTGCTGCGTTGACATACATCGCATTCCTTTATGAATTTCCTAACATCAATGTGCATACCATTCCAAAAGAATTCTCACTTAATCCTTGCATGTGTCTTTTGAGTGTCTGCATGTCCCCCAATAAGGCTCCTATGGTAATGCTGTAGCACAAGGTCTTGATAGTTTTTCAGAGACCCTAAGTGCAACCTCCCCTTGTAGAATAATAAGTTACACTGGAGTTTGTATTTATGAGAATCAAGATCACCTTGCTTACTGCGACTGATAAGTTGCTATAATAACTGAGGGGCCTGAGTGTAGGCTTGTTGAAGTCCTTCCCACCATTTAACTTGGACCACACTACGTGCATGTAATTCCCTTTCTGTTGATGTTATCCTAGGAGTAGGTGGATTGGTTTCATCAACAATTTTGTTTTCCTTCACACACCTATACTCACAATTAAAGTCAAACCCTAGGAGCTTAGCAACCCATTTTTGTTGAAAAAGGGTGCGTATTCTCTGTTCCAGTAAGTACTTCAAGGCTTGTTGGTCTGTTCGGACCTTAAATTGATGCCTCAATAAATAGTGTCTCCACTTTCTAATAGGTTGATATGAGCAAATTCTTACCCTTTCAATCTTGACTTAAATAGGCTAAGGGTTGTTCCTCCTGTATTAAGACTCCACCAATCCCACACCCTAAAGCATCACACTCAACCACAAATAAATTAGTAAAATTTGGTAACCCTAGAACTGGAGGATTTACCATAGCTATTTTAAGGGCTTCAAAAGCCTGAGTAGCTTCCCTTGTCCATGTAAAAGTGTTCTTCTTTAACAATGCAATTAAAGGAGCTGCAATGCTACCATATCCCTTCATAAATTTTTTGTAATATCTAGTGAGGCCTAGAAATCCCCTCAGGGCCTTGGGGTTTATGGGAATTGGCCAGTTGACCATTGGTGAAATCTTTATAAGAGCAACCTTAACTCCCTTTTGAGTAATTACATAGCCCAAATATTCTATTTTCCGACATCCAAAAACATATTTGGAAGATTTGGCATATAACTGATGACGTCTTAAAATGTTTAACACGGTATTTAAATGCACCAACATGGTCTGTCACTAACTTACTATATATGAGTATGTCATCGAAAAATACTAATACAAATATTTGAAGCTGAGATCTAAATATTTCATTCATTAACCCTTGAAATTTAGAAGGTGCATTAGTAAGCCTAAAGAGCATGCCAAGAAACTCATAATGTCCCTCATGAGTTTGAAAGGTAGTTTTGGGCACATCCTCAGGATTCAACCTGACTTGATGGTAGCTTGATCTTAATCAAGCTTGGAAAACAATTCATCCCCATGTAGTTCATCCAATAATTCATCTATGTTAGGTATGAGAAACTTATCTTTAATAGTATCTTTGTTGAGAGCCCGATAGTCAATAAACATGCGTCAACTCCCATCTTCTTTTATCACAAGCAAAATTGGTGAAGAGTAGGGACTTTGACTAGTTTGAATGATCCTAGCCTGTAACATTTCCTTGACCAACTTCTCAATCTCTTTCTTTTGATAGTAGGGGTAGCAGTAAGGTTTGACACAAGTTGGTGTGCCTGTATCATGTAGCCGGATCTGATGGTCATAGCCTTTAGTATGAGGAAGACCACTAGGTTCATCAAATATTGCTTGGAATTTATCAAAGACCTCTTATATAGCCAAGTCTTGAATTGTTGGGTCTTTTGTCTCCTCTGCCTCCATTAGCTGTAACCAAAGACCTCTTCCTTCAATTAAGGTGATCTTATTTAGCTTTCGCTATTCCTCTAGGGAACTAGTAAGGAGCTTTAAGCCTTGCAATACAAGGGGCTTGGCATCTGTCATAACTATATTTTTGGGTTACTCCCCAAAATATACCTAAAAATAACAAGAATAGAATAATTAGGGTCGGCGTTGGTAAAAATCAATGTGGGAATTTTGATTGTTTTTCAAGAGTCCGGTCGTATCTCTTTTGTACCCAAAAATAGAGGAAAGTACAGATTTAAGGCAAAAATAATTTATCATTAGATAAATCTGTGTAAAATTTAAGTCGAAGGGCATAATTATATTTTTATAGGCCAATTTGATTTAATCATGAGCCGATTTAAGGTATAATTATATTTGAGAATTAATTTAAGATCTAATTGAAGGATTTAATTAAGTGCAAGAACTTAATTACACTTTAAATTGGTTAAATTAATTTTATTAACGGCTTAATCAATGGAAAATGAAGTTCTAGAGCTTAATTCGGGTTCAATTGAGAAGATTGGAATTTTCGGAGACCGAATTGAATTTTTCCAAGCCAATTTTGCGAAATCGGGGGCCAAATTGAACGAATTGAGAGTCTAATGGTCAATTGAGGGTTAAATCGCACAAATTAGAAATCAAGGACCAAAATAAAAAAAGCGCACAAAGTTAAGGATGCTCTCGAAATTCTGACGGGGATACAATCGCACAAAATTAAAAATTTAAAGCTAATTGGGGACGTAATTAGAATAATTGCAAATTTAAGGACCAAATCATACTTTCACCTTCCTAAAATCAAATTTGCAGTGCCTGCACTGTTCCGACACCTGAACAGTGCAAGGCACGCGTCTGCAGCCCTCTGCAAAGTGCAGAGGCAACAACCTCATGCAATGTGCATGTGGGGTGCCTCAGTCCCCTATAAAATGGCACCATTAGCAGACACAAGGAAGGGGAGAAAAAACTAGGAAATTTGGGGAAAATTTACAGAAGTTTTGGCAAAGAAAAACAATAAAAAAACAAGGAAATAGACAAAAAAAAAATCACACCATCAGACCTCATTCCCCTCGGTGACCTGTTCTCTCTCCCTCTCGGTTTGCAGGCCCCCCCTCTCTCTAAAAAATAGCTTCCCGAGCTCTCTCTCTCTCCACCGCTAGAGGTCATTCAATCACCCATTACCACCCTCATAATCACCGGTTGCTCCCTCTCCACACCAGCTACCCATCCACACTCTCCAGCGAGGCAACAGACGTGCTAACAGCAGCTACAATGTAATTCCTGACGCCTTTGAAGGCTTGCTCTGGCACCACAGGCCACCGTTGTCGACGCCACCATCATAGGAATCATCACCTCAAGCTCCTCTACCCAATGGTACTAACAGGTACACCTTTATCACACTTGAAAAATTAACTATTCATCATCTTCTTCACCCTGTCACCTACATGCTATGGGACGTAATTCACCTGCTATCAGTCCGGCCCATCAGAGCTGGACAGTCAGTCCATTGATTTTTATTTATTTATTCATTCATTTTTGCCTTATTTTATTTTAAAAAAAATATAAAAATACAAAATAAAAAAAAAACATAAAAAGGTGTTGTGTTCACACATACGGCCAAATTTCAAGGTTTCTCCCATCATATTTTTTTTAAATATATATTTTGCATCTTTCTCATGTTTTAAAACAAAAATTAGATATCGTAACCGATTTATGATTTTCCGTTGGAATCTGGCCAAAATATTAAAAATAGTTATAACTATTTTTGTTTTATCTATTAGGGTGTAAATTTACATTGTAAAATACATCCATGGATAAAACAAATAAAGGGGTTTTAACTACGGTGTAAACATTGTACAATACATCCTTAGATAACAAAAAGGTTTTTAACTGCGGTGTAAAATTACATGGTAAAGTACACCCACAGATAAAAAAATATTTTTTTAAAATGCGGTGCAAAATTTATTTATTTTGGTTAGTCTTTCAACATACAATGAGGTAGAGATTCTCTCACGGAGAGAAATCTACGTCGAACTTTAGAAAAAGACCAATAAAAAATGACTTAGGAACAACAATCAAATAACAATGCAGCTTACCTTAGGTAGGGTGCACTGGAGGTGATGCGTCTTCTCTTGCACGACAAGTCCCTTACCCAGACTCTCACAGACTAATAGGTTTCCTAATAACCTTAATATTAGGTGGTGACTCTTGATATTTATAGTCGTAATTTCTACGGCTATAAAAAAAACCCTTCATTTTCACCGCGCGCCGTTGTCCCCCCAATCTGGGGGGATGGTGGGGCGCGAAGTGCGTAAAAAAATCACCGTCACGACAGTATCAATGAAAAACTTCATGTTCAAATCCATGAAATTCCACCAAATTGTTCCTAAAGTCCTCAACTAATCAATCCCCAATACAACATCACATCCTCCCAAAGTTAATAAATACAATTTGTCTAATACATCACAACCCTGTAGCTTAAGTAACACTTCCTTACAATAACCTTGGTAAGGAAAAGTTTCTCCATTAGCAACTTGCACTACCAAGTGGCTATCTCCATTGGTAACCTAATTTTCCTTGCTACATTCTCATCTAGGAAGCTATGTGTGCTGCCAGTGTCAATAAGAATGATAATCGAATGCTTACCAATTTTCCCCACCAATCTCATGGTCTTAGAGTAAGGCACCCCCTGCTAGTGCATGCAAGGAGATGACCATTAGCTCTACTGATTGTGGAAATTTGGTCATAGTTTTCTTGCTCTTCATCTATCTCGTAATTATCCCTTTCAAACTCTAATCCCTTTAGCAGATACAACTTAGGCCTATTTCACTTGTGCCCTATTTGGTATTTCTCATCACTATTGTAAAATAAACCCTTTTCTCTCCTTCTTGCATTTGGCTAGCGCTAAGTCTTTTAATGGGAAAGAGATATTTTCTAGGAAGGTTTGGGTTATTCTATGGCATATTTGGTGGTGTTGGAAATTTGGGTATTGGGTTTGGACCTGGTCATGTGAGTGGTGTTTGTTTCGAGTAGTTTGGGAGAGGGTTGTAGTTAGTGTTTATGTTTCGAACATGTTGATGTCTTATGCCTACTTCTTCTTCTTGCAATCGGGCTAACCCAAAAGCAGTAGAAAGTATGTTTGGTTTAAACATGGTAATAATGATTCACAACTCATCTTGTTATCCACTTTAAAAATACCAATACAAAAATCTTCACTCACACTAGTAATTTTGTTTGACAGGACTTCAAAGGCTGTTTGGTATTCCTCTACACTCCTAGTCTGCCTCAACTTGGTGAAAGCTCCTACAGGATCTTCATATGTCAATGGACCAAACCTGGTACGAAGTGCCACCAGGAATTCCTCCCAATTGGTTGCTAGACTAGAATCCATCAACCAATAATACCATGACAATGCCTTTCCCTCCATGTGGAAAGAAGCAATTTTTAGCTTATGATCCTAGAGGGTATGACAGTATGTAAAAACTGTTTTGCCTTCAATATCCAATCATGGGGATCACCTATATTAAAATGGGGAAAATCCAAACTGAGGATTCTCGCCTGAATCCCACCAGACCCTTCAATTAAGGGATTAGTATTACCCCTTAGGTTGTATAAAGTTCCTTCACCTACACTAAGCCTTGTTATTAATTGTACCAAGTTGTCATAGCTTGATGCCAATTGGTTTAGTTGTTGTAACACTTCCCCAATAAGGGGCCCTTTCCTGCCTTGATCTTCTTTCAGGGAATCAGTCTCCCCTTGTATAGTAGTAATGGCTTCTGCCAATTGAGATGAATGTGTTCCTTCAACCATGCCAGGAACGTCGACTCTGATACCACTTGTTACGAATCTGATAACTATTTTAGTAATTTAATTCAGGTAATTTAACTTTCTAGAGACCTACTTTGCACATGACAATATTTGGAATTTTAAGTTTGCTTTCATTAAATAAATAGTACCTTAAATACAAAATTATGAAATAACTACTCCCTGATCATGACCCTAACCCCCTTAACTACCAATTACCCATAATAGTTCCAATTGAACCGAACCAGATAACATAAAATGAATACTGAATTAAATAAGTAAATTATGGTTGCCCCGAGTCCTTCATCCGGCCCGTCTCAGCTTCTTATGTCCCTCATCCAGTTGTGCCGCGTGTCCTTTATCCAACTTGTCCTCCTCTTCCCCGTGTCCCTCATCAGGGGCATAACAAAAGGTAAGAAAATAAAAAATCTCAGTTTCAAAACACGTCCAAGTAATATATATTTTTTAAATTGATTCCCTCCTGTTTTGCAGGTAGGTTTGTTTTGACATTGAAGACGCAATGAAGTTTTGCAACTCTTGTAAAAAAAAAAAGGTTCTCACAACTCGCGAAGATAATAAAATTGAGTGATTAATTAAATTTTTGATGCATTCATTTTTTATTTATTTAACATAATATAGACTTCCAATTTTTATTTTGAGCTTTTAGCTTTTATACTAAAATTTAATGCCAGTGGATAAATAATGAAGCAAATAAATTTCTTTTATTTTATGCTGGTTTTGTGAAGATCAGGCAATATCTGTGTGAAGATCTGGTATTTATAAATGGGGAGGTATGCTCATGATCTTTTCTTTCCATCAATACTTTATGTTTTTTTTAATCTATTTTGTACGTTTTATTTTGTTTATAATATATATATATATATATATACACATTTATTTGTTGATAGTGCCAAGAATAATATCAAAAATCCCAAGTGAAAACATTTCACGAGAAAAGTTGTATGAAAAAGGGTTTCTTATGTTGTGCTTCTTTCGTTGTTTGTTCTACAATACATTTGTTCCTATAAAAAAAGTTTCAAGAATTGATATACTTGCACTAGTGTTTTGACTCTAAATGGGTTTTACTCTTTTGTGTCTTTTGTAGTTCTTAATCAAACTTAAAGAACCTAATTCAAAATAATCCAACAACAAATTAAAAAATGAGAAACAATCAAAACTAATGAAAAGGTCAAGAACTTGAATAATGTGAGAAATAAGATTGAAAAGAATAAGTTTTCTTACTCGAATCATGTACTTTTCTTATTTTTTTATGGTTTTTTTAACTTGAATAATGTGAAAAACAAGATTGAAAAGAAGAAGTTTGCTTACTGGAATAATGTACTTTTTTTTATGATTTTCTACGGCAGGGAACAGTAAATAAAAAAACAAAATTGAAAGATAATCAAACTTATCTTATTTGAGAACCAAAGCTCTAATACCAAATGATCTGAACTCCATCAATAATTATGATGAAACCCGATAACAATGATGATTTAGAACCCCACTATGGTGTAGACAAGATTGTTTGATCCTTGACCCAACACCTAACTAGATGAAAACCAAGACTATAAAGGATTGAAATGCCACACCAAGAAAATCTAAGAATCCCTCAACAATCAAGGTGATAAGTTTGGTTGTTTTGACGCCACAAGATTAACTTGATAAGTTCTAAGAGTTCTTTTAAGAACGAAGAGAAGCACAAGACCTCACAATAATGATAATTTTCTATAATTTGCCTATCCAATTAGAAAAACCCATCTATATACTCGTAACAACTCTCCAAGAATTGGAAAAGTCATAACTAAAGTTTTAAAATAGCATAAACATCAACATAAACAAGTCCCCATGTTTTTAGTCCTCTTGGACTTTTAGAGGCAATCATATATAACTAAATGACTAAATTCAATGTATTTAACATAACCAACCAAGACCAAGTTCATTCCTCTATTTAATATCCCTAAAACTCAACATATTCATGTCCTTTGATAGTCAGACCATGTTGGTCACGTTTTTGCATGCTATTTATTAGCCTCTTCAATTGCTTTGATAATGTGGACTAAACCTTAATTATTATTTGAGTCCATATTGGTCTTTTTAGAATCAAACCAATTATCTTGGATTAGCCCATTTAGTGCTTCCTTGAAACGTTTGACTCCAAGTCTTATAATTGGACCACTAGGAAGTGACAAAGGGTCTTGTGCACATTCAACCTCATTCCCAAGTGTATGATCAACATACCCAACTTCTTGGTTTGCATCACTTTCAATTTGCTTCAATTTCACTATTGTGTTTCAACCAAATTGAGTCCTCGAACTTTCAGCCCTTTTCAAAAAGGTCATTGGTTGTGAATATTTTTAATCTGATAGTTAATTGATCTCAAACTTTGATATTCTTGTAATTTTGTTCTTGATTTCTTGTAATTTATTTTTTATGCAGATTCATCTAATAATCATTCAATTTGACATTAAATTTATATTGTTTTTTCAATCTTGAGTATAATAAAGGGCACGATTGAACTTCTAATTTTATACACAACTCAAACCTGAAACCATTCTTAACCTGCTGGGAAAGGTAAGAAAATACAAAATCTCAGTTTCAAAACACATCCAAGTAATATGTGAGTGCATTTTATTTTTTAAATTGAGCCCCCCCTACTTTACAGGTAGGTCTGTTTTGACAGTGCATATGCAATGAAGTTTTACAGCTCTTGTGGAAAAAAGGTCCCCACTGTTCAATAATTCATGTTTTTGTATCCAATGATTCAATTCTTTACATTTTAGTGGTTACATTATATAGGACTAGACTCAATCTTCTATTTTTGGTAATACAAATCAAAGCTCTGAATCATGCTCTCGTATAAATGACAATGAATTTATTTTCATCTCTTCCTCCTGTAAATCCTCTCTTTTCCTGGTAAGTTACAGCTGATGCCAACACTCCCCCTTAAGTTCGTGCATATTCAGGACAATTAGGGGAAGGAAAGAACAATCAGGACGACGATAAGGGAGCAATTTTCAAGGTAAGATTCAAACGCTTGCTTTGATACCATGTTCGATACCATGTTCAATCATTCATGTTTATGTATTCAATTGATTCAACTCATTACATTTTCAGTGGTTACATTATATAGGACTAGACTCAATCTTCTATTTTTGGTAATACAAATCAGAGTTCTAAAATCATGCTCTCATATAAATGACAATGAGTTTCTTTCCATCTCTTCCTCCCGTAAATCCTCTGTTTTCCTGGTAATTTATAGCTCACGCCAGCACTCACAACTCATGAAGATATTAAAATCGAGTAATTAATTAAATTTTCAATGCATTGATTTTTTATTTATTATTTAACGTAATGTAGATTTTCGATATTTATTTGGAGTTTTTCTCTTTTATGCTAAAATCTTATGCTAGTGTAAACAAGGAAATTTCTTTTATTTTATACTGGTTTTGTGAAGGTCAGGCAATATTTGTGGGAAATCTTTGGCGTTTCCGGGTCTTATAAATAGGGAGGTATGATCTTTTCTTTTTGTCAATATTTTATGCTTCGTTTACAATTTATTTGTAGATAGTGCCGATGATAAATCCTTGAAGTTCTGATTTATTCAATTGAATCCGCAAATGATCAATTTGCATCCTTTCCCCTTTTATACTAAGTCAGTTTAGTACCTCAACAATTCTGAGATACTAACTAACTAATTACAGCTAATCAAACAGAAAATACAACTAACTAACTGAATTGTAACTATATCTCAACATACCCTCCCTTAAACTGAATCAGTTTAATTTTTAGGTATGTCACAAACTCCCAATTGATTCCTTAGGTTCACAAAAGTATCTAGTTTCAACGGTTTGGTCATGATGTCTGCCACTTGTTCCTGCGAGCTGCAATACTTCAATTCTATATCTCCATCCTTTGATAAGTCACGAAGGAAATGGTATCTGACTGCTATGTGCTTGCTTCTCCCATGCATCACCGGATTCTTTGACAATTTTATAGTAGAGGAATTGTCACAATATATCACGCAACTTTCTTGATTCCACCTCAGCTGTTTGAGAACCCTTTGCATCCATATAGCTTGGCATGCACAAGCTGCTGCTGAAATAAACTCCGCTTCTGTAGTTGAAAGGGTGACTATAGATTGCTTCTTTGAGCTCCATGCAACTGCTCCAGAACTCATCATGAAGACATATCCTGAGGTGCTACGTCTGTCATCCAGGTCACCTGCATAGTCACTGTCAGAATAAGCAATTAAACCATCCGGCCTTCCTCTCTTCTGGTAACAAATGCCCAGCTCAGTAGTGCCTCTCAAGTATCTCAAAACTCTTTTCACCGCCATCATGTGTAGCTCAGTGGGCTTCTCCATATATCTGCTTACCAGACCCATCACATACATAAGATTAGGTCTGGACACTGTCAAGTACATTAAACACCCAATCATCTGCTTGTACTTGGTCGGGTCAACCTTAGCTCCTCCCTCATCTTTAGTCAACTTACACCCAGGTACTATAGGAGATTTGGTTGGATTGCTGTGTTCCATACCAAATCTCTGAAGTATTTCAAGTGCATACTTCCTTTGACCCATGTAAATTCCTTTGCTGTTCTGGACCACTTCCACTCCCAGGAAGTACTTCATCTTCCCCAAATCCGTCATGTCAAATTCATTCTTCATTGACACTTTGAACTCTTTAATCAACTTCTCATCATTCCCCGTGAATATCAGATCATCCACGTATATGCTGACAACCAAAGCTTTTCCTTCTTCAGTCTTAGTGAACAATGTATGTTCACTAGGACACTTCTCAAATCCACACTCAAGAAAATAAGATTCTATTCGGCTATACCAAGCCCTTGGCGCCTGCTTCAAACCATACAGCACTTTCTTGAGTTTGAGAACCTTTCCTTCTTCCCCCTTCCTCACAAATCCCTTTGGTTGTTCAATATACACATTCTCCTTCAACTCACCGTGCAAGAAAGCACTTTTTACATCCAATTGGTAAATGTCCCAATTTTGGTGAGCTGCCAAAGCCATTATCAACCTGATTGTGTCCCATCTAGCAACTGGAGCGAACACTTCCGTGTAGTCGATACCATACTTTTGGGCATACCCTAACACAACCAATCTGGCCTTGTGTTTATCCACTTCCCCTCTCTCATTCAGCTTGGTTTTAAATATCCACTTCACCCCTATAGCTTTAGTGTGGCTTGGCAATTCTGACAAAACCCATGTTTTGTTCTTCTCTATTGCCTGCATCTCCTCAACCATAGCTTTCTTCCATATAGGGCTTCCAGCTGCCTCTTCATATGATTTTGGGTCCCCAGTTTCTGTGTACATTACCAGAGTCTGATCCTCCTCACTGTCAGAAAATCCCTCTCCAGAAACATGGTCCCGCATCCACCCAGGTGCTCTCCTCACTCTTCCCTGTGTTCTGCCAACACTGCTGCCATACATCTCTTCATTAACTTCTTCAACTTGTTCTTGTGGCTCTGCTGTGACATTTGGGCTCATTTCATTATCTTCAAAGCTGTCACCAGTCTCGGCATCATGGCTGTCAGCAGCCCCATCTGCTCTGCCAGTTTCGGCCTCATGGCTGTCACCAGCCTCATCTGTTCGGCCATCAGCCTCTGCTGCCACTTCATCAGCCCCTCTGCTGAGTTCAGTCTCCTCTTGTTCATCACCCCATTTCAGTGTGTTATCTGCTGGTTCAGCTCCCAAGCAATTTCCCCATTTCCAGCCCTCCTGTTCATCAAAAACTACATCCCTACTTACAATAATCCTCTTAGTTACTGGATTATACATTCTGTAACCTTGGGTTTCCTTGCTCATTCCCAAATGCACACACTTAATACTTTTTTCATCTAACTTCTTTCTTTTCTGATCCACATTATGCACATACCCTATGCAACCAAAAATTCTGAGATGTTCTACTGAAGGGGTTTCATTTTTCCATGCTTCTTCAGGTGTTTTATCCTTTAAAGCTATGGTTGGACTTCTATTTAACAGATATACTGTCCAGTTCACTGCCTCAGGCCACAACTCTCTCGGCACCCCTCTCTCAACTAGCATACTTCTAGCCATATTCATTATAGCCCTATTCTTCCTCTCGGCAACCCCATTTTGCTGGGGTGTATAGGCAGCCGTGAGCTGTCTCATAATTCCATTTAACTCACAGAAATCATTAAATTCTTCAGAATTAAACTCACCCCCTCTATTTGTCCTCAAACAACAAATATTCTCCCCCACTTCTTTCTCGGTCAGCACCTTAAACTTCTTAAAAGTTACTAAGGCCTCAGATTTCTCAGCAATAAATTGCACCCATATTTTCCTTGAATAGTCATCTATAAAGGTGATCAAATATCTCCTATTGCTGAGGGATACAGGGGTTATTGGCCCACATATGTCAGCATGGATTAACTGCAACCTCTTATAGGCTCTCCACTGACTTTGTTTTGGGAATGGATCCCTATGTTGTTTCCCCAACAAACACCCCTCACACAGTTTATTTGGGGCTGTTATCAGTGGCAGCCCCCTCACCATCTTCTTATAGTACAAGGTTCTCAAACCTTTGTAATTCAAATGGCCATATCTACTATGCCATAACAATGCCTCATCCTCAGCAACTATTTTCATACAAGCATGCTCTCTAGGTGTTACAGCAGATTCACTAACTACCACAGAGGCTAATACAACAAACATTCTATTCATAGACATCTCACTCTTCATAATCAATCCTCTAGACATGTGATACAACTTGCACATATTATTTTTGATAAGTATTGTTAACCCCTTCTCTTGTAATTGCCCAATACTCAGCAAGTTATTTCTCAATTCGGGAATATAGTAAACATGGGTAATAATTTGTGTTACCCCATCCACTACCATCCTAATACTCCCCTTTCCCATAACCCCCATTCTGGAATTATTTCCTAATTTCACAGATTGCCTAAAACTATCATCAAAGTCTATGAACCACAGTTTATTGCCAGTCATATGATTACTACAGCCTGAGTCTAAGAACCATACCTCTTCTCGGCTTGCATGATTCAGCTCCACATGTGTCATCAGGAGCATCTCTTCTTCTTCATCCAATTCGGCATAATGTGCTCCTCTTTCCCACTCTGGACATTCAAACTGGAAATGTCCCAGCTTGTGGCATTTGTAGCATTCCGTGAGTTCCTTGTTGAACTGGAATCTACCCCTGCCTCTTCCCCTACCTCGGGTTCCCCTAGGAGAGTTAAATCCACCTCCTCTGCCAGAGTAACTACCTCCTCTGCTAGAGTAGTAACCCCCTCTGCCCCTGCCTCTAGTTGTTTTATCATCATAAACAACCTTAAGAGCCTGATCTTCTTCTCTATATTCACACATCCTCTGTTCATGCACTAAGAGACTCCCGTGTAACTCATCAATAGTCAGTATATCCAAATCATTGGACTCTTCCACAGAACATACAATATAGTTGAATTTTAAGGTTAAGGTTCTCAAAATTTTACTAACTATCACACTTTGTTCCATTTTCTCTCCATTACTGTGCATTTTATTCACTACTGCTAAGGTACGAGAAATGTATTTATCTACCTTTTCTCCTTCCTTCATGCTCAGCAGTTCGAATTCTCTCCTTAAGGCTTGTAGCTGAGCCCTACGCACTTTGGTTGACCCCTGGTACTTTTGCCTCATGGACTCCCAAATTGCCTTAGAAGTGGTTTTGTCGAGAATAGTCTCCATTATCTCTCGGTCAATTGCTTGAAATAAGCAATTCTTTATCTTCATGTCTTTGATCTTTGTCTCTTCTGCAAGCTTTCGCTGTGCATCACTCAACACTGTTCCTCGAGCTACTGTTGGAACACCGTCTTCCACCAGTGTCTACAACTCCTTGCTCCTCAGAAAATTCTCCATCATCATCGACCAATGGTCGTAGTAGCCATCGAATCGTGGAATGCCAGCTTGCACGAACTTTTCTGTACTGTTGAGCATTTTTCCAGTTTTTTTTCTTCGATTTTCACTACTCTTCACAGTCTCTAATCCTCATGTATTTCTCTCAATCTCTGAGTCTCACTCCCTCCCTGTGTTTAGCTCACTTTCTCTCGTGTTTCTCTCACTCTCTTCCTTACGATCCACGATCTACGGTGGTCGTCGGTGGTTGTGAAATTTCTTCTTCACTCAAGGATTTTCTGGATCATTATTCTTGATTTTTCTTCTATAATCAAGAATCAAGAACCACTTCTTCTTCTTTGTTGTTTAGAATCACTGATTCTACACACGATCTCACCTCTCAGTGACGAAAAATCAAAGACGAAGCAGTTTTCTCTCGCTGCCTTTCTCTTCAATTTTTTCGAAGCTTCTCGCGGAAGCTACTTTCTCTCTCTTCTATTTATACCGGCTCTGATACCAAATGATAAATCCTTGAAGTTCTGATTTATTCAATTGAATCCGCAAATGATCAATTTGCATCCTTTCCCCTTTTATACTAAGTCAGTTTAATACCTCAACAATTCTGAGATACTAACTAACTAATTACAGCTAATCAAACAGAAAATACAACTAACTAACTGAATTGTAACTATATCTCAACAGCCGAGACTAATATCGAAAATCCCAACTGAAAACATTTCACGGGAAAGGTTGTATGAAAAAGGGTTTGTTATGTTGTGCTTCTTACCTTGTTTGTTCGTTCTACAATACATTTGTTCCTATAAAAAAAGTTTCAAGCATGTGCCATTTGTTTTTAAATATCTCGCTAGAATAGATAGATAACCGTGTTTACTTGCCAAAAGTTGAAATTGGAATGACCATGTTTTCTTATTTTTCAAGTTTGTGAAAGCTCAAATTTTACTGGGTAATTGAACTAAATTATTTGAATTTTGATTGCTGTAGTTAGCTAATTAGTAAATATGTTTTCGAATAATTTGTTTAAAACAAAAGCTGTATGAAGAGAGCACCATCATTTTACTGTCAAGTACTGTTGGTCGCTATTTATCACAAGAAATATTGTTTAAATTTGTGTAATTCATGCATTTTAGTTCAATTTCAACCTCTGCGTCAGCGATCGTGATGGCTTCTTTGGCTTCAGCCTAATTACTTTTTGACAGTAGTTATTTTATTTCATGCATGCAGCTAGAGATGACTTGATGAGCATGAAAAATGGCTTAGGCATGGGTGAAAATCTTTCCTTAGTTATTGAAGCCATGAATTATAGATAAATCCGGAGATGTAGATATAAGTATATTGTAAGTCTTTAAAAGTACTGAGAGTATCCAGGGATGTTTGATCCCTTTCCAATGACCCAACGTTTTGTAAGGAGACAAGCTATACTTTGTTTTTATGCATTCAAGGATGTGTGAGCTTCCATCTTATTAAAAGATACCCTACTTTTCCTGTAAAACGCCACTTGGTAGGAGCAATTTTTGTTAACTTTTTCACGAACATCACTGTTCTGTGTTCCAAAGCAGAAGCTGGACAGTTAAAATAGGATGAGGGGAGTACTTTTTGGTTCATTTTTACTTTTATTTTGTTAATATTGCCTCCTTTTCTCTTCTTGTTCTGTAGTCTATCTTATTCTTATTGCTTGTATTCGATTGGAAAGACAAGGCTAAACTCAACTAAAGCTCATTGTTGTCTAGATGTTGTTCAACTATGGAAAAAAAATGAAAGAAAGTAGGAAAAATGGTGATTTAATTGCTTGGATAGTGTTAATTGGTTCTCTCTACCATGGGGAAATTTCTTCAATATTATTGGCATAAGAATGTTTATTGCATTATTTCATTAATGATTAAGATTTTTAGTTTTTGAAGAGTTTAAGAAGATTCCAAGATGCAGTTTGGTAAGTCAAGTATAACTTTTAATCTTACATTTAGATCTAGCTATAATTTTGACAAAAGATTCTGAAGGCTCTGTTCTCTATTTGGTTAAAATTTCATTATGATCAAAAATCGAGAAGGCCTTGAAATAAGGCTCGGAAGTTACTGTCCGAGATTGTCTTTGCTGTATTTGGATTTTTTTTTTCTTATTTAGATTAAGAGTTTAAGTTAATTAGTGTTTTTCTATTTAAAAATCTTAATGCTATATGAGTTCTATTAAACAGTTTAAGTAGACTGTTTCAGTATCACAATAGTGATAATAACAACACTGTTATAAATACTATTGTACTCGTCGATGTTTCATTTACTAATAGTGAAGAAGAAATGAAGAAAGCTCCTGAATTAGTATCTTATAGTGATTCTAAATATTCTGCAACCAATGACAAAAGGAACATGGTTGAAATTTCGGAAGTCATAGATGGTGAGATCAAACTTGAAGAAAAACAATTTATTAAAGAACTACAAGTGAACTTCATAGGAATGAAAAACGTAACATTAAATATGGAATTTTCTTTAGCATACGCACATCATAAATTACATTTTGAAGTTCACCAGTCAAGGACATGTTTCACCGTGAATATGGTATATTCGAAATGTTATTGGCATAACAATGTTTATTGTATTATTTCATTTATGATTAATATTTTTAGGTTTTGAAAAGTTTAAGAGGAGTATAAGATGTAGTTTCGTACAACAAGCTACACTTTTAATCTAATTGTTAGATTGACCTAAAATGTGATAGAAAACTTTGAAGGTCCTATTTCCTATTAGATTAAAATTTAATAATAATCAGAAATCAAGAAAGCCTTTAAATAAGGCTTAGAGTTACTTTGCAAGATTGTCTTTCTTGTATTTGGGTTATTTTTTCTATTTATTTAGATTGGGATTTAAGTTTATTAGTGTTATAGTATTTCGAAATTCTAATGCTAGATGATTTCTATTAAACACCAATTAGTGTTTAACCTTTAATCTAATCATTAGATCGAGCTAAGAAAATTTAAAAGATTCTTATGGCCCTATTTCCTAATAGATTAAAATTTAATAATGATCAGAAATCAAGAAAGCCTTCATTAAGGCTCAGAGTTACTATGTGAGATTGTCTTTGGATTATTTTTTTATTTAGATTAGGACTTTAAGTTAATTAGTGCTTTACTATTTAGGAATCTTAATGCTAGATGAATTTTATTAATAATGTAAGTTTCAATTAGAAATACTTTCATGTAAAGGATTTTAAGAATAATATAAATAGATGTCTAGTTTATTTTGAGAACAAAATCATTATTAAGACTCTTAATAAAACACTAGAAAGTTTTTCTAAATTTCTCTATAGCTTAGGTTTGTAACTTGAGGGCTTAAGTACCCCAACTTCAACCACGCTATATGCTGCGTCACTCTCCTTCCATATTTCCTCTAGAAAAGTGATTGAACAACTAAGCTATAATCTTGACTAAATACATTCACTTTGGTTTTAGCATCCGGGTTTTTAGTAGATAAGTTCCATCATATAGACTTCATTATACTAGTGCCTAAATTTATAAAGAAGATAAGAAAAAATATGCCCTAAATGAAATGTCTAGGTTGAGTTTAGAGGTTCATTGTTCTAAATATCAAGGTTTCAGTCATACGTTTTTTAACTGTGTCGTGATGGTGTTTTTTTCTCGCTCTTCACGCCCAGCCATCCGCGGAGAGGGAGACAACACCCGGTGAAAGGAGGTGCTTCATAGTTGTAAAATCACGACTATAAATCTTAGGAGTCGCCACCTAGTATTAAAGTCACTAGAAAATTTATTGGTCTGTGAGAGTCCGAGTAAGGGGATTTATTGTGCAAGGGGAAGACATATCACCCCTAGTGCACCCTACCTAAGACAATTGTATTGTTGTTTGATTGTTTTTCTAAGTTTGATTTTTTTATTTGTTGGTCTTTCCAAAAACTCGTGGTAGATCTATCTACATGAGAGAGTCTCTACCTTATAGGGGTTGAAAACCTAACCATTCTGAGGTTTAAAAAAAAATTACGCTGCATTTCGAAAACTCCTTTTTTACTATCTGCGGGTGTAATTTACAATGTAATTTTACAACCAGATAGCTAAACCAAAATAATTGTATTTTTTTTATATTTTGGCCAAATTCTAAAGGATAATCGTGGTTACAATATCCAATTTTCGTTTTAAAACATGAGATATGAGCTATTTTTGTTTTTTACGAAAAATATGGTTGGAAAAAACATTTAAATTCGGTTGTATGCACGAAAACAAAATGTTTTTTTTGTTTATAAAACAATATTTTAAAAAAAATTATGCAGATTTGTAATTTTTTCTATTTTTAAATATTTTTTTAGGTGGGCTGACTACCTAGCTCTGATGGGCTGGTTTCCTAGCCTGGTGGCCCAATTGGCCCACCCAATCTAGGTGGCTGGGTTGGGCCTTGTGCAAGATTTTGGGTAAGGGGATTTCTTTTGCACGTGAACAGTGGATGTAAGTCAGCGTGACTGTAGGGCAGAGAGAGCATTGCAACACAGGGGGACTTTTAGCTTGTTATGCTCGTGTGCAAGCTTTTTTCAGTCACTGTGGTCTCTGCAAATCTACTCATCATCCGTCCGTGAGTCTCCTATGTGTTTTCTCTTGTGATTAATGTTATATATAGGCGAAGAAGGCAACCCTTCAACTACCCATTGTGTACAGCAATGGGTTGCCTTCTGCTCCCCTGCAACAGCATGCCTGCATTGTTCAAGTGACTGAAAAGTGCAGTCACATCTTCAAGATTTGGGAGATTTGGGAGAATATGTAAATGTGTTTTGGTCACTCAATTTGTAATTGTTCTAATTGCACCCATAATTGGATTTAAAGTTTTATTTTTGTGCATTTGTATCCCCGTTAGAATTTCAACAACAACCTTAGCTTTGCAGACTTTTTTTTATTTGGTGCTTGGTTTCCGATCTATATAATTTGACCCTCAATTGACCATTAAACTCTCAATTTTCTTCAATTTGACCCCTAACTTCGCGCAATTGGCTTGAAAAAATTCAATTCGGTCTTCGAAAATTCCATTCTTCTCAATTGAACCTGGATTAAGATCAAGAACTTGATTTTTCATTGAATAAACCCTTAATAAAATTAATTTGACCAATTTAAAGTATAATAAAGTCCTTGCACTTAATTAAATCCTTTAATTGAATCCCAAATTAAATCCTAAACATGATTGTTCTTTAAATTGGCCCACGATAAAGAATCGTACTATTTTAAATATAGTACAAAACATGCTGAATAATGTAGAATACTAATAATTTTTTGGTTTGAAACAATCAATTAAAGTGTGCATATATTGAATAGATGTCTCATATTTACAGTGAAAAATATGATGCATTAAGAGGCATAAAATGGTTATAAATCTACTACTAATCACTTCAAGATTTTTGGATGTTTAGCTGCACACACACCATATAAAAAACAACATAAGCTAGATGATAAAAGCGTGAAATGTATACTCCTAGGTGCAATTGATTTTTATAAACTGTCTTGTAAGGAAAAAAAGAAGAAGCTCAATATGCTTTACTTTTTTTGTAGTGAGCCTATCACCTTCTTTGAAAATGCAATAACAAACAAAATGGACATGTTATAAGGGATTCAAGCTATGAAAAGGAAGTGTACATGTGGATTAAAAAATAAATGGTGAATGAAACTAGTGTTACGGAGAAACATGAGGCTTATCTAGTGGCAAAACGGTACAATTAAGAGTCAAGAATTTATTATAAATAAGTATTTGACCTAGTTGTCAAATACGAAACCATTTGGTTGGTTCTCTCAATTGCATTTTTAAATAGATGTAAAATCAACCTTTTTACATAGAAATTTACAAAAGTATATATATATATATTTAGCAGCCTCTTAGTTTTATATAAAAAAAAGGAGTGGAAACACAGTTTACAAATTGAAGAAAACATTCTAAGATTAAAACAAGCAAGCGTCTAGAGCTTGATATAGTTGAATAGAGACATACTTTAAGAAGGAAGACTTTTATAAATATACTTGTTAACATATATTATTCATAAAGACTAAAGAAGTTGGAAAGATGTTAATGGTCCGCTTATACGTAGATGATCTTAAAGAATTGATGAGATAATGACCGAAGAGTTTAAAAGCTCAATGAAAGAGTTTGAGATGATAGACTTGGGTCAACACACTATTTTATTGGCATTGAAATAAAAAAAAAGTCACCAAGAAGAATTTTCATCACTCCAAGAAGTATTATGTAGTGGAAATTCTGGATAAAATCCATATGAAAGACTGCAACTTTGTCATTACTCCAACAGAACCAGGTTCGAAGTGGTATAAAGAGGCTGAAGGAAGGAAGGTAAATGTTACTCTGTACAACCAAATTATATGAAGCCTGATTTACATAATGCAAGTAGCATTACAAGCAAATAAATGGATACACTGCTAATGACTATGCAAATGCAAGTAATATATATGGCAGAGAAAAAGGCTTAAGGTTATTTATTCAATGTTCCTAAAGAGTGTGAAGAAATATAGTAATATATTAAATGCAGATATGAAATGCAGATATGGAGATGCAGGAGATCATGCCAAGATGCAGCAGATCATTCTATGATCAGAATGATTCACGCCATTAACTTTATGATTCTCGCAATCTCTGTGTATATATATATATATAGCAAGAATCCATGTAATTACTTCTGTTGTTATTTTGTAATGCCTATTTAAAGGCAAGAATATTACGTGAAATACAAGCAAGCTTAATATTCTCACATGGTATCAGAGCTTAACAATACATCATCTTCCACATCAAACCAAACAATGTCTTCCTCTTCTCTTGAGATTTCAATCCCGAAATCACATTTACCTGACATCTCCACCAAGCTAGCTTCAAACAATTACCTTCTATGGAAAGCCCAAGTCATCCCTGTTCTACGTGGCTATGGCCTTCTCGGTTATGTGAAAAATGAAATCCCCTGCCCAGAATCAACCATCACGGGTGAAGATGGTGAGTTGAAATCAAATCCTGCTGCAGCAGTGTGGCTGCGTACTGACCAATTGATCCTTGGGTGGATCAATAGTTCACTATCTGATGGACCTCTCTCACAGGTCATCAATAGTGAATCCTCATATGAGGCATGGCAGACATTAGAAACCCTTTATGGTACTCACACCAGAGATCGCATACAACAAATCAAAGGCGAGTTACAATCCTTGACAAAAGGTACGTCTTCATTGGAAGATTATTTACACAAAGCAAAATCGTTGGCTTTGTCTCTCTGTGGTGCAGGTAAACCGATAGATGATGATGAATTCATCATTTGTATCCTTCGTGGGCTAGGATCTGAATTCGATCCTATAGTGGCAGCACTAAATGCCAGGGATGTTTTTCCAACAATTGAAGGAGTTATTGGCAAACTCCGTGACTATGAAATTCGAATTCAAGGAGCACGAACAATTGCTGCTCCCTCTGTTGCCTTTTATACAAATCGTGGTCGCACGAACCCAAAACCATGGATAAATCAAAATAACCGTGGTCGAAATCATCGCAACTTCACTGGTAGAAATTTCAATACCAACACTTCACCACGGGCTAAAGAACCACGTTTTCCACGTCAGACAGGAAACAATATGGGAACACGTCAGAAACATCTCTCAAATGGTAGCAGCCGTGGACGTGGTAGTATCACTTGTTTTCGGTGTGGGGGGCCAAATCACAAAGCTGATGGATGCTTTGCATCTGATGAAGAAGCTGACCAGTACAAAGCATTTGCTGCTATTAAAATTGGAGAAACTGCAGATGAAGCATGGTACTCGGACACTGGGGCAAACCAGCACATGACTCCTGACATAAATGAGGTTCAAGGTACTGTATCTTATCCCCGAAATGACTCTGTTATGGTTGAAAACGGGCAGGACTTGTCTATCACTGGTACAGGGCATATTTTTCTTGACAGTTCTAAACTCAAACTTAATGATGTTCTTGTGGTGCCTGCAATTAAAAAGAAACTGTTATCTGTATCTCAGTTTACTAGAGATAATAACTGTTATTTCTTGTTTTATCCATGGGGATTTCTACTTAAGGACATGAAGACGAGGCAGGTAATACTTAAAGGCCTAGTGAAGGATGGGTTATATCCAATCAATTTGCAGCAGCTCTCCACATTTCTAGTTTGTTTCTTAGCAAATAAAGTGCCGAGCAATTTGTGGCATGCACGGCTTGGCCATCCCTCTGCCAATATTCTTTCTAAATTGTGTTTAGCTTCTATGAATGAGCAAAACGCTTTCTGCGAAAGCTGTGTACTGGGAAAATCAACCAAGCTTCCTTTTGATTCAAGAAAATCTTATGCTAATTCTTTTCTACATACATTGCATTCGGACGTTTGGGGTCCTGCACCAGTCCCCTCTTTTGATGGAAATAGATTTTATTTCATTATTGTTGATGAGTTTTCTCGGCATATATGGATGTTTCCAATGAACCGAAAATCTGAGGTGGCAGAAATACTTCCCATATTCATCAAGCAAATGGAAACACAATTTGATACACATGTTAAAATTTTTCAGAGTGATGGAGGTGGTGAGTTTGTTAATCACAGTTTACAGACTCTTTTCAACACTAATGGCATCATCCACAGAATTTCATGTCCAGGAACACCAGAACAAAATGGTCTAGCTGAAAGACGTCATCGACACATTGTAGAAACTGGGCTGTCACTGTTATCACATGCATCTGTTCCAACAAAATTATGGACCGCAGCCTTTCGAACGGCAGTGTTTCTGATCAACAGATTACCTACCCCTGTGTTGGGTTATAAATCACCTCATGAAGTGATTTTTGGTTCCACCCCCACTTATGACTCATTGCGAGTGTTTGGATGCGCTTGTTATCCGTTACTTGCACCATTTGGCCGATCAAAACTGGACTTTAAATCCACAAGATGTGTTTTTATGGGCTATTCAACCAAGCACAAAGGCTATATCTGCCTTGAACCGAAGACTAATCGCATCTACATATCATGGCATGTCAAGTTTAATGAGTCCCAATTTCCCTACAAAGACATGCAACCACCTGACACACATGCAAGTATCTCACGGCAGTTTAATGTGCAGAAAATCCCACATTTGTTGAAGTCTGGAGTGACCAAATCTATGATCACAGCTCCTTCGATCAATCACCATGCTCCAGAAGAAGAAAATGTTTATGATGAATCAGCATTCCAATCTGCAGCTGCTGACTCAGTAAACTCTTCAGCTAGTTCATCCGAGATTCCTTGCACGTCTCCCTCTGCTCAGTCACACCAGGTCAGTCCCCATGGTGTCACAGCAACAGCCCATGTTGAATCTGCAGCTGATCCTTCAAATTCTCATTCCACAAATTCTCCCGATGCCACCTCCACAGCTGCTCCAGTCCAGTCACAGCACCTCATTGTGTCTGTTTCAGCCCCACAGCGTCTGCATCACATGACCACACGAACTCAAACAGGAAAGCTAAAACCAAAGGTATTCCTATCTTCAAGACATCCAATACCTACCTGTTTTGTTGCTGACCTTGTTGCCCAGCCACAAGAACCGTCATCAATCAAACAAGCTCTTCAACATCCAAAATGGTTCCAAGCAATGCAAGACGAAATGGGTGCTCTTCACAGCAACAACACCTGGACTTTGGTACCTAAACAGCCGAATATGAACATCATCAGCAGCAAATGGGTATTCAAAATAAAGACACGCTCTGATGGATCGGTTGAAAGATACAAAGCTCGCTTAGTGGCTCGCGGCTTTACACAGCAACCAGGACTTGACTATGATGAAACATTTAGTCCAGTTATTAAGCCTAGCACCATTCGGCTTATACTCACCATTGCACTGTCTCAAAGCTGGCCTGTCAAGCAATTAGACGTCAGCAATGCGTTCCTTCATGGTGAGCTACAGGAGCGTGTGTATTTGGCCCAACCCCCAGGTTTTGAAGATCCATCTAAGTTGGATTATGTGTGTCATCTTCATAAAGCCTTATATGGTCTAAAGCAGGCCCCTCGTGCATGGTATCTAAAGTTTAGTACCTACATACAGCAAATGGGATTCATACGATGTCCATATGATCAATCACTCTTTTATCGTATTCAAGGATCAGATATTCTGCTCCTCCTCATCTATGTTGATGATATTTTATTGACAGGGAACTCGGCCTCACAAATTAAGAAGCTCATTGCTCATCTCTCGGCTGTCTTTCATATGAAAGACCTTGGTGACATTCACTACTTCTTGGGGCTTCAAATCACTCGTGATGAGTCCACAATCACCATCACGCAGACAAGGTATTTATTGTCACTCCTGCAGAAGTTTGGTCTTGATGGTGCCAAACCAGTCAACACTCCACTGGCTTCTGGATCCTCCTTATCTGCTGCAGATGGTGTGCCCCTATCCGATCCCACTCACTACCGCTGTTTGGTAGGATCCTTGCAATATCTCACTCTAACAAGACCGGATATCTCCTATGCTGTACATCAACTGTGCCGTTTCATGCAAGAACCTCATGATACCCATCTCATTGCTGCCAAGAGAATATTTCGGTATCTAAAGGGGACACTAAGTGTTGGACTACATTACACTCGCACTCCTATTCATGATCTTCGTGGATTTTGTGACGCGGATTGGGCTGGTTGTCGGGATGACAGACGTTCTACCACTGGTTTTGCTATCTTTCTAGGCAAAAATCTTATATCTTGGGGAGCAAAGAAACAAGCCACGGTGTCTCGATCAATAGCTGAAGCAGAATATCGCGCCTTAGCATCTACGACAGCGGAGCTCATGTGGTTCGTCCACCTACTCAGCACCATCGGTTACTCTGTCCCTCCTCCAAAGCTACATTGTGATAACATCAGCGCCATTCAAATGGCCAAAAATCCAGTGTTCCATCATCGAACAAAACACATTGAAATAGACGTCCATTTTGTTCGAGAACGTGTTGCAAACGGTGCTCTTTCCTTGGCATTCATCCCAGGATCAGATCAAATAGCAGATATCTTTACGAAGTCCCTTGGCGCTGCCATGTTTGCTCTCAATCGTGACAAGCTCTGCCTCGGTCCAGCCCCGCCTTGAGCTTGAGGGGGAATGTGAAGAAATATAGTAATATATTAAATGCAGATATGAAATGCAGATATGGAGATGCAGGAGATCATGCCAAGATGCAGCAGATCATTCTATGATCAGAATGATTCACGCCATTAACTTTATGATTCTCGCAATCTCTGTGTGTATATATATATAGCAAGAATCCATGTAATTACTTCTGTTGTTATTTTGTAATGCCTATTTAAAGGCAAGAATATTACGTGAAATACAAGCAAGCTTAATATTCTCACAAAGAGCATGGTGTAATGACAAAGGGCTTGCGATCTGCACAGCAGATCTCGAGTTTAAGTCATAGCATGCATCTTTTATATGAGATTGGGATAGCCGGAGTTTAAATCACTCACCTGGACCTATAAATTACACTTTCCTGTATGACTTCCTCACATCTTAAAAAGTTATGTGTTCAAGATGGGGTCAAGAGCTTTTTCACTGTCATCTAACCTATTACGACTTTGTCTACAACAGAAGCATCTGGCAGCCACATATTCTTCTGCATCTCAATCAATTTGGTTGTGTTATGTTATAATAAAAAATATTTTCCATTGTGTATTGTGATAACAAGTCCATCTCAATCAAATTGAAGATATGATGACCAAGTTACTTAAACTAGCAGTGGTTACTTGGAGTACTTTCCATCAAACAATTTCAGAATACACTTGTTAACACGTGTCTAAAAATTACCAGTTTAAGGAAGAGTGTTAGAATACAAGATTGTTACCATCTTCTGTGAAACATCATCAAGTTGGCCATACTCTAGGAGAGAATAGGCTCTCAACTATTTCTACAAAATCAGCCACCTATTCTGTTTTATAGGAATCATTCAGTAGATTATGAAGTTGTTGATGCTGGGATTTGATCCCTAATTCCTTGTAATGATTTTCTTTCCTTACAAGTTATGCTTATCTAGGACACAACTTGTTCGAATAAATGGTCGAGTTTCAGGTTCCTCTTAGTCTCCTATCATTTCAATCCATTCTTGAATTAACAGGGACTCCCTCATTTCATGAATTCTTGATAAATCATTAGAGAGATTAATTTTGTAAACTTCCTCTGAATTTATCATGTAAAAATAGGGTAAGAAATATAAATGCACTGCTTCCTCGCTAGCATAGAAAATTAATTGATAGAAAGTGGTGTTCATACATGTCATTGAAAACACTGTAGTACCACTAGTCGTTTAGATGCCCAAAAAACCAAAAATGAAAAGGCAGACGCTACAGTTTGCTCTTGGCAGACAAGTACCACGGGATGACAAAGCATCCACAATGCCAAGTTGCAGCGATCAACAGAGCACTAGACATCTCATACCAGCATGGGCTTTCTCTTATTTAATCGTCAGATATCTAGAATTTCAAAGTAAGAGTCATCAGAGTAGAGATCAGAAAACAATATCTGCAACCAAAAGTAATTATTAACATGCCAGGGATTCAGAGGCAGACAAGATAATAAACCAGCAGAGGGAGATAAATTACTTTTGAACAAGTGTGATAGAAGCAGCCATTGTTTCACCTCCATGTATTTCCAGTATCCAAATGTCAATGGCAATAGTCTCTGGTGAAGTGATGCAAGCGTGATTTGAATTCTTTCCCTAATTGACAGCAATCATGGCAATGTGTGTGAGCTTTGACGATGACAGTACCACACAAAACATAAAGAAAATGAAGCTCCGTGGTTTATATTTTCGAGAAAAGGAAGAAGAAACTGAAGTGCTTGACGATTACTACGTAGCAATTCCATATTTGCAAGAGAAGGATTATGGATGTAAAAAGTGAAAATTTTGAGGAAGGTTTTCAGTGTAAGTTGTAGTGGTTGTGTTCATGATTCAAGAAAAGTCCCCGGCCCATGTCTGCGCAGAAAGCTTAGAGCAATGGGAACTTATGAGCTGACTCCAAGTTGTTGAACCTTCGCACTTGGCTGGTTAGAGCAGCTTACCACTCGGTCCATTCTTTTTGTTTAGTTATTTTCATTTTGCATTCGAGATTTTTGGAAATTAATAGATTAAAAATTTATTTAATTTCATTGAGATCTTCGAATTATCCTGAATTTTTTGGGGGGTAGGAAACTCATAAATATTTTAAAATATAGTTTTAAAGATGTGTATTCATTTGGCACCTCCGAAAATAAACTATTTTTCTCTCCAGTCAGTCCTTATATTGACCTCAACATTGACCCCTCAAATCCCATCTATATGTGTGTGTGGGTCAATGTATATTAGTTTGTTTTACACGTGTTATTATTTAGCTAAACTATAAGTCTCTTCTAATTTCATAATTCTTTTATAATTATTAATTTTATTTTCTTTTATTAAATCAACATGTTTGATTTTAAAATAACTTAATATAACATTTGAATTCTATAACTAAATTAATCACTTTTTAATTTTTGACCATATAAATTAATTGAATTGGAATTAACTAGAAATTAGGAATATAAATTGAATCATATCTCAAATCTCAAAAATTAGTAGTTGAAATAGATGATACATATACCTCATAAAATAATAATCACTAAAAAGGTTCACCCAACATCATAAACGTTCTATTTTGAAATTTTATTTTTTTAGTTATATATACCATGATGTCATAGATCATTTTTTATCTCTAGTTTTTTATGTGTCTAAATTATTTTTCAGTATTAATTGAATCTTTGTTAGGATGATAATATAAAAATTAAAAATTAAAAAAAAAATTAGGGAGTGAAATAAAAAGAAAGAGAGAACAAAGGTCTAAGAAGAGTAAGGACTAAAATATAATAATGGAAGAATATGAAAAAAATTACTTTTTTTTTTTTTTTGGGGGGGGGGGGGGGGGGGGGGGGGAAGAGATCCTACACAATAAGTTTTTTTCAGACATTATTTTTTCAGTCTAGTTTTTTTCTATTTTGCTGAGGATGGAGGAGACATAAAGAGAACATGCAAAGATTAAAGTAGAGACCCTTGTAAAATAAACCCCAGCATAAGAAAGAAAACACCCAGCCACTAAAGTCTTCATTATAGTGTTTTATTTGATAAAATAAATTGAATTTACATGTTTAAAATAGATAAAATTCAATTCATTTTATTTCTTATATTACCCACATCAACTTCATACTATTTCTTCAAATATCTCATTTTAAAAAGGCTAGATGAGCATTTTGACAAAAAAAAATAGTTTTAATATTAAATGTCTCCACTTTGAAATTGTAAATTAATTAGAGGGGTTGATCTAGATTTTTTTTTGTAGTATTTTTAGAGATTGATTCCAAACATGAGATTTTATTAAAATCTTTGAATTCAATTCAAAAAGTTACAAACATGTTGAGGAGGTTATAATCCAGTCAATACAACAATCAATTAGAGAGAAAATAAAGTATTACATGAAATGATGAAAGCAAAAGTTCAATTAATTAAAGAAAGTAATTTATTTCTTTGTTTATATTATTTATATACCATTGATTGAAAGCAAAATCCCACATCCTATAAATGTTTCTTAGCATTCCATATATTGATGGTAAAGGCACTCCGATTGATTATGCTCATATTTTGTACAAGTGACAGCTTCATAGAAGCCCCCCCTATCTTTGTTTGTGCTTACCATTATGTGTTCAACTCAAAATACATGACACCCACCCACCTACAGCAATTTGGCCACCCACCCACCGAGCGAGAGAATGCGGGCATACAAATTTGTGCCTACAAGAACAAATTATATGAGCCAAAAAGAAAAGAAAAAAAAAGAAAAGGTACCTTTTCCCTACATACACTAAAAGAAAAGAGAGAAAAGAAAACATTTTGTTTATAGCAACAATTATATGAGCACCTGAGCTCTAATAAAATTCTCCAATACCCCACAGTAAAGTCAATCCAGTACAGCCTCGCCATTCAAAGAATCTAGCAGCTGGGAGAATGTGGTTTGAGGGAACAGTGAGAACACATAGGAATAGCACAAACAGAACAGTCTTTTGAATTTAGATTTCTCTAGGATTTGAATATGGTGGTGGCCATGATATCTCTGCTGGCGAGCCACGAATCACAACACGTGTGTGGCTTGAACAATTCAACTAGAGCAAAAGTTTTTGTGGTGAAACCTGATGCATGCATGTTGACAAACCTAATTTATCTCTGGTTAGCATCAAATCACTCGTGAATTTGTGGATCATCGCCTACACATATAGTGCAGCAAATTTTCAATTCCACACACCCATAACGCGACAAGGTGTGTTGACTAGCGTAGGCTCTTGCCCCCATTTTTGTCATTTGTTTGCTTTCGTGAATGACCAAACAAATGGGAAGTGGATCTGTATAGAAATGGGAAGTGGAAAACAACGTCATTTTGTATATGACATTGTAACGTAATTTTCTTGCAAGGTTTACTGGGTTTTTTTCTTTTTTGTTTTTAAGAATTATGGTGGCATACTAGCAAGCCATAAGCTTTTTTAATTGTACAATGGTTGAATCCAGACGGTGTTAAACAGCTTCTCAAACTGCTTCTTTTCATCTTGCAATCACGGTCAGAGTATTGCATGTCCTGTTAGTATTCAAACATTGATTTAGTCAGAGATAACTCTAGTGATAGAAACACAAACAAAAAAATATTGTTAGAAAACATATTATCATGGCTTATATTCTGTCGATCAATCTATTGATTATATAATTAATCATTGGTGAATTTATAAAATGAATAGTGCGACAAGAAAATAAAAATTATTAGCACTAATTCAATGTCGTCTTCCAGCTAAATGAGTTACCCTCTCGTCGT
Source organism: Salix caprea (assembly GCA_964035475.1). Classification (NCBI taxonomy): domain Eukaryota; kingdom Viridiplantae; phylum Streptophyta; class Magnoliopsida; order Malpighiales; family Salicaceae; genus Salix; species Salix caprea. Next base: position 5,409,617 of record OZ037754.1, read on the forward strand.
CTTTTTTCTTAGGGCTCCCTTAAATTTTGCGAAATATACCAATAGATGTTCCCATTTTAGATTTCTTCATAATTTTCACGACGAGAAAGTAAAATTAGGAGTGTTATCATATTTTACTTCATTACTTTAGCTTGGAGTAAAACCGGAATGGATCACCTTGTTTCTATGGACGCTAAGGATAATACCTTAAAATTGATTTTAATTGTAGTTTTCCATTATATGAATCCCGGTACTTGTTTGTACATCAATGAACATTTGTTCATTTTGCAAAACTTGATAGAAATGAACCCATTCTTTTTTATTAGGCATTTTAAAAAAAATGCATAGGATTTTTATGGTGATTGAGAAATATTATTGACGAAAGTTTTAATTAAGATTGTTATTTCATAGATAAAAAAGAATGATGTTTGATTTAAGATACATATATACTTCTCTATACTTTTTTTCTTACATGATATTAAGTGGGAATTAACAACTCTGACTTGCTTTCGAGGAAGAATAATCACCATCGATCTAGTGCTCATATTTCATGATTCTGAAAGCAACCCAACTTGGTACGGTGGGCTTAATTTTTTTCCATTAACATGGTCCTTTTATTAATTAATTCTCTAGCGAACGTATACGTGGATGGCTACCATCACCTTCACACGTCAACATTTGCACCACAAAAACTCTGTCGAGAGGCCTACAGCACCCAAGTAAAATAAGAAATTGCTTCCCTGAAACCACATGATGAGCCAAACTATGGATTAAATATTATCGCCATGTTTCCTTTTCTTAATCTATCATCCAACTAGAGAATTAATAATTTCCAAATATGATCTGCTGCATATAATGGGTTTTTGTTTATAATAAGTTATTGATCGTACTAATCATGCATGTATATATACAATCTATGATTTTCTTATTCGGGAAGTGATGGGGTAGTAGAATTCGATACTGGCTCCTGTTTGGGAGTGTGGTTGCGGTAGCTTTTCAAAGTGCTTATCGTGCCGAAATACAGCAAAATGATATTTTTTTTATTTTTTTAAAATCATTTTTGAAATCAGCACATCAAAATGATCTAAAACACACAAAAACATATTCATTTAAAATGCCAAAAAAAAATTCAAATTTCGGCCAAAAGCCGGTGGGATCGCAATGCCAAACGATGCCAGGTTGTGTACGCACTTGTCTTTTACACTATAAAGATGGAGAATAATACACATTATGCTAAAGTTTCCAGGCTGTTTTCAGACTTTTGATTTATTAAGAAGAAAAGGAGAGAGTGTGAGAGAGACAAGGGCTAGAAAGTATGAAATCCTGTGAAAAATGGAATTATTTTATCCTGAGAGTTGCAGCTAGCGGAAAGGAATTCACACGAGGAAGGAATTTCAATGAAACCTAGCAAGCATTAAAAGCTTGCATTGAGATATTATAGCCTACATCAATTACGTAGCAGCTTGAGTTGCATGCTCTCGCAGGGAGGAAAAAGAAAGCCATTAATTAACTGCAGAAAATTTCATGCGTATTTACAACGTAGATGAACACTTCAAGATGATTTGGTCGCACATTGGACCAGAAAAATAAAATAAAAGACCATTCACGCTAGATATGGTGCAAAGATGGAATTTATTGTAATATTGGGAGGTGAAAATCGCATTAGGTTTTAGGTTTTCACCATGGTATATATTGTGTCTCGTATTAATCAATCCACATTGAAAAAAGTCGTCGGTATATATTTTCTGAGTGGACTTTGATAATAAGAGATTGACATTCCAGGAATCAACATATTGGGTAGCTGACTAAGGAAGAGGAGTACTATATGTGCATGTCAAAAATCTTGAACTTTGACTTCTGCCTCAATTCTCCATTGATCATCATTACTTTTGTGACTTTGCTCCCTTCTGTCTGTTCATCACTATGACTACTGAATTCAGCTGAAGATTCTCATGAAATTAGTGGGACTCGTTTGGTAGAGTGACAAACCTGACTAGTGACCATTACACATGTTCCATTGTTGTCAGATTACGTTGGCATGTCGTGTACATGATCATATAAAACGCAATTATATATAATAATCACATTTAAATGAGTTGTTTTTACAGATTAAATTAAAAGGAATTTCTCAGCTTAGAAAGTTGGAATAACTTCACAACCCATCTGAAAACACAACATGGAAAGTTTCGGTTTGTTTTTCTTGATTTGAGATGGACAGTGGAGTTTTTTTATTAAAAAAATTCATAGTTTTACGTCAACTACACTAAGAAAATCACCAGCCGCCAAGGAGATGAATTCATATTCCTCTTCAGCTAGTCTATCATCTTCCACGCCATTTCCTTCTCTAAGAACATGAACGAAAGAATCTAAGTTAAAGCTTTTACAAATAGAATTGAACTCATTTTGAGATCTCTATGGTCTGCAGCAAGCATCCTTTTTGCAACCAATTGGGATTGTATTTGCACAGTCACATTCCAAGATCCAATGAATTTGAGATCTCTATGGCTCCTTTGATGGCACGAACTCCACCTCACTAGACGCTCTAACCCCAGTAGGAGTTGTTTTCTTAGTGCAAAGAAGACAACCCATGTGATTAGAAACCTCCTCTCTGTAGTGGATTGTTTTTTATTGCTTAGAAAGAAAGCACCCACAATCACAATGGCGAAGGAGTATCTAGAGTAGATTTTATCGTCTAGTGATTCATTATAAAAGAGTTTTTATATTAAGAACTTGTCCACCTTTGTTTTTGGAATGTCACAAAATTATTATCTATTATATATAAAAAAACCCAGTTAATTTGATGGAAAACCCAGTTAATTTGATGGAAAACTTCAATTATCTTAACCCAACCTTTCTCTCTCATTTATATTAGATGGCTCATAACATATTCAAACAAAAAAAATCAAATAATGATGGCATATAACATACTGCCTGACCTTGGGAACAAATTTAATTTTCATGAACAAGAAATTAATTTAGTCCTTTTCTTTTCGGTTATGTTAAATATAATAGACCCTCGTCATAGGATGAAAAAAACATTATGGCGTATGAATATATTATAAAAAGCACTAATGCATATATAAGATTAAGCTCTTACACTAATCAAATTATATTTGTTTGATATGAGATTCATTTAAAAACAAAATAAAGGATAATATTTGAAACTACGTATGATATGACATATAATTACTTGCATTTTCTTAATTTGTATGAAAAGTCAAATGGAACAAGAACTTTGGGACAAATAGAGTAGACCAAATTTCAAATTTTTTATTCTATTTCATCCCATTGTATATATACACCACACCTACCGAGTCTAACTATATTTGTCAATGGCATTTGATTTTTAGAGTCATTTATCAGTAAATTGAAATATAAACATTAAAAGTGTAGGATTAAAATGAAAAGTAATAAATTATCAACATAAAAAGTGTGCCAATGATATATAATCACACCATTAGACTACAGTAAAGCTCTGAATAGCTTGCTTTTTAAAGAAGAACAATCAACAACACACATATTAATTAATAAATTGTTTTTTTTCCTTCAATTTATCTAGGCGGCAGTGAGTCCACATCCCTTACCAATCTCAGATGGCATCCTCGGCTAGCAATGTGTAGAGGATACAAATTAGTGGATGAAAGAAAATAAAGTTGCCATAGCTAATCAATCAATCAATCATTCAATCAATTTCATTAAGCTGATAAGATACATGTGACTTTCCCTGGTTAACTAGAATTGATGGTGAATCTCTCTCTCTCTCTCTCTCTCCCTCTCCCTCTCCCTCTCCCTCTTACTATGTAAAACATCCAAGAAATGGGCCACTGCTCGCCTAGTAAGTAACCTAAGAGACAAAGGAGATATGATGTGAATGTCCTACACAACATGACAAAGGAGAATGTCATATGTCGGTCCACCGCCCAATCTCGAATGTGTCCATCTTTGAATTGACAGGCATCAATTATGGTGCCTTTTGATTCCATGTTTTCAATTATGTCGTCAAATAAAAAAAAACAATACTTTCACTAATTAATGCTAATAAGTTGCACGCCCATGTAATTAAAATTAGGACTTGTATTTTTCTTCCTCACGTGAGCCTAGCTAGCTAGGTTGTTCCTGGTAATACATTAAAAAATATATATATATATTGTTTGGCAACCTGTCTGCTGCCTGGCAGCAAGCACCTTCCCGCTCGCTCTTTCCTTTCTTTTTCTTTCCCATCTTTTTATTTTTTTTATCCCTAACTATCCATATACCTTTTTTTTGCCGTATCTTAACATATTTTCCCTAAGAATGTACCACCCAACACACATAACACAACCGTTTTAATACTTTAAATTATCATTTTTAATTGTTCTAGACCACCTTTTATTTTAATAACTATCTCTAAACATGAATTTGCATCAACTTTTTTTTTTTTGACCTAATCATTCTTTCCAAATTACTCTAAGAAACCAGTCAATCAACCAATAAATAAAAAGTGTCATATATCACCCTTTGACTCAACTTTCTTAAAATACATTAACTCCCCATTATCTTTTTTTCATCCCACTAGGTAAGCTTATATGATCTCTATAATCTGTAAATATCACATGTCTTCAAGAAAGAAAGAAAAGTTTCATTGAAGCATTCTTGAAAATATATATTACTTTGCATAAACACTCACTACTCACACATTTCTCTTTTACACGCCATCTTTTTTTATATTTACTAACTTAAAATTGGAGGGATCCTATCTTGATAGGGGACCTGTTTTGCAAATATCACTCAACTAAGAAAAATCTAATTCATTTCAAGATTTTTATGAATCATTAGTGGTTTTATCTGTGGTAACTTGAGTAAAAAGCTAGCTCATTCTTGTTTCATAACCTTAACCAGAATTTCTTTTTATGGACGATAATACTCTACGATAATGAAGAGTAATTGATTTGTCTACTACCATAATACTTGAGTAAATGCTCAACAATGTTATTCTAGCTATGCAAGAATTATTTCACACTCTTTCATTTCATCATCAGGAAATATAATCTTCATTACATGTATTAGGTGCTAAAAGGCAATTCTATTTCTATAAGATAATATTTTGTATATTGGACAATATTAATTGGATTGGACTGCTAAGATATATGTTCTGTAGCTAATTACTTAGTTACATGTGACACTAATTTTATTCATACAAAACATATTTATTATTAACAAACTTTTTTTATTTATTTTTTATTTGTTTAATGAATCTAGAGTAAAGATAAAGTCATTGGGGCAAAAAACTAAATTTGCAAATAAAATTATAAAATTTCTATTACATTAAGTTATTGTTCCTAAATATTCCTAATCAATAATTTAAGTTTAGATATTATTTTGAGATGTTAAGACTTATACATATTGTATTTTCTTTGTATAACAAAAGGTAGTTCTTAAAGTTGAGGTATGAGGAATAATTGGAATTAATAAGTGCTTTTCATATGATATATACATCAAACTAACTTATATGAGAATTCTATATAGAGAGATCATATCTGTCAATAAAAAAGCACATAAGAAAATTATGCAATTAAATTTAAGTTCATTAGGTTATCGCATATAAAAAATGTTATATTTTGATTCTGTTGTTCTAATAAAGAATAACATACTGATAGATATTAGGTGTAACATTAACTATATAAAGGTATTTGAGTGATCAAAGGTGGAATCACCTTAGATAAATTAGGTAAAATATTTTATGTATTCACAAATAATATTAATTGTGAAATCCTTATATAAGGTGAAATGAGAATGAAACAAGTTGCAATTCTTATTCAAATAGTCAATGACTTTGGTGTTAAAAACAAATATGATTTCATAGAATATACACACTTCATGTTATAATATCTAAATTAAAACATTCCTAATAGAAAAAAAAATGTATTGAGAAATTAGTCGTTGAAATGTTAATTCAAACCATTTATTATTTACCTAATATTTGAGGGGTCATATCATATTATTAGACATTATACTTTATCTTCAAATATAAGTCAATCATTCTTTTGAATTGATATTAAGTTAAAATATTTAATTTATTTAATTCTATTTTTACAAGATTATGATTTATATTTAGGCTAATTTATTAGAAAACCTAAGGGTCACACATTAAAAAATTAAAATAAGATGATTAATCAAGTGTGATTTGATTGGAAATAAGTTTTAAAAATTGAGGACTGTATTATAATCACTACATGGGATTACAATTTCAAACCTAGAAAAATCAATTAAGGACATGATTGGATTGTATTATAGGATTATTAAAAATCTACATGTTTTGGGAAACCCAAAATGGACTTGACATGACTGAATTATATATTCTTTTTTATCTTAGGGTTTTTGTCTATGTAACAATATGTCGCACGTCGCCGCACGGCGTCTGGGAGGGAGTTCTGGCTCTCGCAATGGAGTTGAGAAGGAGTCACCACCTGGCTGTTGACTGTCGCTAGGAAAACCCGATTTGCACTGGTCTGGTCAGAGATTCAAGGGTAGGGGATTGGTTGCGTAAAGGGAAGGTATTAGCACCCCTAGTATGCCTTACCTGAGGTAAGCTGCATTGTCTATCTTGATGTGATTTTGAACGCTTCAACGGGTCGTATTTATTCGTGTGAATAAATCTAGCTTTTGAAATTTTATTATGAGTTCATGAACCTAAAATAAAATATCAAGAAACAAATCCATGTAGATGCCTTAAAAGGATCACCTATCGTGAATGAGTTTTTCGCGATTTGATGCCTCATAAAAAACGTTCCGATTAGAAAAGGAATCGGTCACCGCTCAGAATAATCCTGTGAATTTTATTGGTTATTTCTAGATATATAAATGCTAGCCTACTTATAGTTTCTTCATTTACCACCTGAAATTAACCATTAATCCTCATGAATTAATTTCACGATTGGTCGATTCATAAAAAAATTGATCACCACTCAGAATAATCCTGACAATTTTGGTGGTTATTTCTGAATATGTAAATGTTAGCCTACGAGTAAATCCGGTATTTTATAGATATTAACCATTAATTCTCATGAATTAATTTTGCGATTTGTTTTAATAATAGGCCAATTTCTCAAGATTTAATAAACTTGTTATTAAATCTAAAGTAAATTTTCAGAACAATGAGACCCTACTAACTCTTCTAACCCGAGTAGGTCACCCAGAACAATGAGACCCTCCTAACTCTTCTAACTCAAGTAGGTCACCCGTCATAATAAGACCCCATCCTCCATCCGGGTAGGTCACTCGTACACAATATATTTTCCAACTAGTTTTATATAGTTTGAACATTGTTTTTTACTTAAATCTACATTTTAAGCTCCAAAAGAATAATGAATTAAGGTTTTTTTTTAAAACAAAACATTAATGATACTTTTTTAATTCTATAAAAATAAAAAAAATAACATTTCTAACAAAAAAAATAGAATCACATGCGCAAGAGTGAGGTATTGTGTTTGTGTGTTACCTAGACTTAGAAAAATTCGATGTTTAGAAAAGAAAAAAATTAAGATGAGATATTCCCAAGAGAAAAATAATTTTCTTAGGAAAAAGCATTTTTTCTGGGAAGTAATAGGAGAGTAATGAGATCACTAAAACTAATAAAGAATATAATTTTAATAAACAATTAATGTTGAAATAAGAAAGGAAAAATGGATATATGGCATTCAAAGGCAAGGAAGCTGGTAAGAAAATGAATGAAAGGGAAATGAAGTGAATTGGAAACCCAATATGTTTTTCTAAAATCATATAATTGCCTTTAGCCTAATTTTTTTATTCACTATTGATTTCTAAGTTACATATGTAGAGATAAAGATAGATATAAAGAAATTACTTTAGATAATTAAAGGGAAGTATAATGTTATATTTTATATGAAGGGCAATATAATTATTTCATAAATAACACCCTTGTATAGAACATTAGACAAACTTGTGTAACCCTTTTCAATGGGATAATATTTCTCCTTTATAACATCCTTCGATAAGATAAAAATTGATTTTTGTGTAGTCCAAAGGTGTATTAAACAATTTCACAAAAATATTATCATGTTAACTCCATCATACCACACATTTATTTAAGGAACTTAACAAAACAAAGTATGAAATAGGCATGATACTCTAAATTTACAAGGGAATCACTCTTATTATAAGGAACACTCCTTAACAAATCCTAGTAAAGAAAAGAATGGGTCATTGGAGACATATCGGGACTCCATTTCGTACACACTCGGTACCATTTGAAAGAATATTAAGACGATTTTAACCACACTTTGAAAGACAACTAAACGAGATCGTAATTGGTTAGGGGTTTTGTTTGATGTTAATTTAGTGTTAATTCCTATCTCGTTTAATGGTCTTCTAAGGTATAGTTAAAATTATCTTGTTAATATCACTGTAACACTTACAATGTGTTAAAATTGTGTCCTCATTGACCTACTTTTTTTTTCCCTTATCCTATTTTCTCTATAGCTATATTAGCTTCTCATCTTCATTTCTTGTTCATTGAATCTTGAATGTCATTTCTTAATCATTGAATTTTAATAAGATTTTAGGTTAATTTTATATATGTTAATTAATTTGCATTAAACATGCATCTTGGCTTGTGTAGGTTACAATAATATAAAACTATTTAAATTATATTATTTTGCAAATACTTTTTTAACCTGTATATATTATTTTTTCAAAACTTTTGATCAAAAAATATCAGAATGGTTAAACACCATACAGTAGTAAGAAGAGTTTCAAACAATAGCTTGTGTAGCCTTTGTGTAATAAGGAGTTATGACAAGCAACCCATGTGAAAGCGAAAACAACCAATTGTTTTTGCTTTTGATCTTCTTCCATGGTTGGCAATGACCGTCACCGCCCTTATAAGATTTATTCCTCAGTAGCTTATCGTCCCTACACACTCTTCCATAGATCATTTGAAGCCATGTATAAGATAATGATTCAAAAAAAATTGATAGAATATATTTTAATATAGAGAATTTGGGGAATGGTCTTTTTTAATTATTTTTTTCACAACCCTAAATGATACAGCTCAGTGAGCTCAGTGATCTAATTCTAGGTTTGCTCCTTAAAGATTATTGGTTCGAGTCTTATAATCCCAGGGCACTAAAATCTGGTAATTAGTCGTTCATTCCAGTACTCGTGAGATTAGTTGAAGTATACGTAAATTGATCGAAATATCCACGTTACAACAAAAAAATCTCAATAATTTCAAGTAGAATGTACTTGTTAATCACGTGAGTATTTATATCTATTATTACTAGCTAGGAGGAGATCGCATATTCTCCAAGGTGTTAAAAATACGTTATATATATAGGAATCCATTTAAGAAAATTCAATTGTAATGGAAAAATAATTGCTAAAAATTAAATAATAAAGGACACTTTGAACCAGCTTAAAATCCATATTAATTAGTGAAATTCGACTGCACGTCTTATCTGTCATTCTCTCTCCTTCTTCTTTTTTCCATTTTAAAATGCAATTTTCTTCTTGATTTCTTCAAAATAGTAACAACTTCTTTAAATATTGCTAACCTATTATGTCTTAATCTGTTAGCTGGCCCTTAAAATTGGGGAAATGCTAACGCCACTTCAAATATTGTTAATTAGGTTTTTTGCTATTAATTAATATTTTTATAATCTTTAATAAATAGTCTTACTAGGATTATAAAATTAAAATTACCAACTTTATAATCTTTAATTACCTATAAATAAATAGTCTTACTAGGATTATAAAATTAAAATTTCTATTTTAATTTGTTTTTAAAATTATTTTTGATAGTTAAAACTATAGACATGGAATAGTTAATAATATATATATATATATATATATATATATATATATATATAGAGAGAGAGAGAGAGAGAGAGAGAGAGAGAGATTTTAAAAGGAAAATAAAGTGCTATTGATATACTATATTTTTTTTTTTTAAGTTTCTCCAATGTTGGACTTGTTTTCCTTAATTAGAGATGAGGTGGAATTTACATAGTAGTGTTTGAGATATGCTTTAATGTTAATAATGTATTTCGAGTGTAATATTCAATCAAAAGTTTTTAAAGATTTTATGTTTTTATAAATAGTTATAACTTGATTTTAAATAAGGATGAAAAGTCAAATATTTTAATAAAAATAAAATATTAAACACATTAAGTAAGGCTATTTTATATGGTAATATTTTGAAACAATTTACAATATATTCTAAATAAGAAAAGAAAAGGTATTTATTATGATGGATTAAAAATATCAAACGACTTTTAAGAGGTGACCTAAGGACATATGCTGGCAGGATCTTTCTCTTTGAAGTGTTGTTTAAAATTAATATGATAATTTACCATATCTTTTTGCCCATTCAAGAGCTTAATGAACAAGAAGAAATTGGATTACACATTGGCACGCCCAAGATGTAAACATTATTAAAACAACTAAAACATAACTCTTATATAAACAATAAATAATATTAATATATTATTTTAATAATTTATTAATATATTTGTGTGTTGTTGAGATCATATGTTTAAGCTTCAATATTATTAATATTTTCAGTGGTGTGATAAGCAATGTTGTTTGTAACATTTCTTCATTTAAAAAAAAAGACATTTTATAAAATAAAATAAACTCAAACGCACAAGTTTGTTTTGAGCCCACTTACTAGCTTTTTTTATATAGGCCTATGATTTTTTTACGTGCCCATCTGCTTCTTTTTTTTCTTTCTCTTAATTTTTTATTTTTTTCAATTGAATCCTTTGTTGTTGAGTTTTTATTAAATTTTACCATTTAGTATTATATTGATTTTAAATCAACTTTTATATATTTTTAGCATACTATATACATCCTTGTCAACAATATCCTAAGGTTTCTTTTTAAAAATATATACCATCTAGCATACCGACTTTATAACCATTATAATAAAAAAAAATAGCAACTTTAACTTTTTTAATGGAAAATAAAATTTTCAAATAGGAGAAAGAATATGGGAGCAACTTAATGAACTCCAAATTAGAGCAAGAATCTCAAATTAGATTCTCTTTAGAATAAAAGATATATAATCTTATTCTTTCTATTTCTAGTTGTAGTGATAAACAGAAGAACCTAGTTTTTTTATCACCCAACCTACACCACTGAAGCCTCAGTTTTTTATACCGCATCGAATATGGCATGTGGTAGAGACCTATGATTTATAGTCAAGATCTTATGTCTATGTAATTCATCCACATCTAATTCCTTTCCCTTCTTTATACATTATAAACCTTTCAATTCTTTTTCAAGAGCATCAAATTTATCATTAATATTTCCAAGAGAGTCTTTACTCCAACTCACAATCATTTCCTTCAAATTCCTAATAGCCTTCCTAATCCTCTCATGATATTTAACACTAACAAAACAAGAATATGAGGTATCTTTTAAAAAGCTTCTTAAACTTCAGCTTTATACACAAGATTTTAAAAAAACCTGAAAGGTTTAGGACCCTAATTTACACAAGGTTGCTTTAAAAGGATACATCTAGGTAAATCAATTAAAGATGATTCAGGAAACATAAAGATCTAAGATACACCTATCAATTTGACTTACAAGATTACCATGAAACCATTTATATTTCCTACAAGCCAATGACAATTCTATCAATAGACAAGAGTTAAAGCACTAAAAAAAGTCTTTATGGATGAAGTAATATTGAAACCCTCTTTATGATTAGATGGTAAAATAAACTCATTGAAATTCCTAATCAAACGTTGGTTTCATAACTTACAAAAAAACACTAGATCATCCTATAGTTCCCTTTTCATCTTACTATCACTAGAGCCATATACGATATAGATAATACAGTCACAATTAATAGAAAAAATAGACCTTTATAATGAAAAAACCCTATTATTCCAACTCATATCAAAATTAAACACCTTAATACTATTTTTATTCCAAATGCATACAATTCCTCCTGAAAGACTAGATGAAAGAATAAAATATCAGGATCTAGGTAGTCTTCCCAATACCAAATTAACCAATATATTATTAATATCCACCAATTTAGTTTCAATGAGCCTTGAGAAAATCCACTATAAACTTACAAACAAGATGCCTAACATTTTCAATTTACCCCTTCAACCTAAACCACAAGGATTCTAATAAATTAAATTAACCATAAAGAAAGAGAAGAAAGCCTAACCTTACAGATTAAAGGTAGAAGATTTTGTTTTATCTCTACCCAAACAATCTTTTCCTTATCTATAAAAGTTTCTAGAGAGTCAATAACCCAGCCATTATTTTCAGCAATTTGGAGAATTATTACCCACTTTCCAACAATTGTGTGTTTCAATATTATTCTCTTCTAAATATTAGTTTCTAATAAATTAGGATGCAACCTCCTTCCCTAAATTCTTTTTTTATCGAGCAAATTAACTTGTTTATGATCTTAATTAGATCATTGAATATAAAGTTCTTAAACATATCCATTATCACTTATTACATAGTCTCATACAAGCCTTTCTAATTTTCCTTCATTTTGTAATTGATTCATTCCTTAATAGTCTTTAGCTCTTTTGCAATTTCTCTAGTTTTTAGTTACCTCTAGTTCCTTAATTTTACTTCCGTGCTAGAGACACATTTGTGGTAAACACTGGATTAGCATATGAGAGGAATTGTATTATTAGATAAAGACTTCACCTCAACAATATCTTTGTGTTGATATTCATTGATAGGAACATAACATCTTTAATTCATCTTTTTGTATATCTTAAATCAAGATTTACTTGCCTAGCCATCCTAATTGTATATTGCCTTGGGTTGACCATTAATTCAGAAAATAGCATAACATTAAGTATTGGTTCAACTATTATAGACTTTAGATAGTTCCAAATATGTAGGTGTGAAGGAGATAGAGAACACTTAATGTGTATATTAGGTTTTAGGGTTTTGAACCACTATTATAGGGATCAACATGTTGTCATTATGCATCACACTTACATAAAATATATTACCACACAACCTAAAGATTAGTTGTGAGGGTTGATGAGGCTTATAAGAAAGGGTTATCTCTTTTAACAGGTTTGACACCTAATTTAAAAGAATCAAACCAAATTCTATTGAGATGATCAATTAAAAATTCAAAAAGTAGAGAGGAGGAAATAGATAAAAACAAATCACTTTTAAAAAGTAGTTTTTCTTCTTGAAATAAACAAACTTGTGATAAATCTCAAGTTTGAAAACTCCTTTTTAAGATCATAATACTTAATCTAAGAGAGAAATCTTTAAAATAAGACTTTTATGGGTGAAGAAGGGTGGTGAGGGGAGTAAATAGCCCAGAGAGGAATAAGGTTGTGAGGTGTTATCTTGAAAAGAAGTAGAGGCTAAAGAGGAGAATTATGAAAGCTTTTTAGGTGGTGGGTTAGTGGTGGTAATTTTTTTTCTTCCTATATTATTACTAGTAGTATTATTTTTACTATTAATATTATTGTATTATTATAATTATTATTCTTATATACTGAGAAAATCTTTTTAATTTTCTTTTAGAATTTTGTGCTTTTACACAATTTTGTATATTTATATTTTCAACAATATATCCTTTTCTTAATCATTTTGTATAGTTATTTATTTTAATTTTTCAAACATTATAAAAATGAAAAATTATTTTTTGAAAATCTTAGCAAAACTTGCAAAACCCAAAATATAGAAAGAAAAAAAAAATTGAAATACAAACATAGATCATGAAAGAATTAAAATAATTTATAACTATATGAAGAGAAAATGACTTTACAAGTAGGCTTGATATATAAAAGGAGAATATGAGAGTAGAAAATCTTGACAAAAGCACAAAAGAGAATACCATAAGTGTAGTCTTTGAAAAATTAGTTAGAATTATATTCTTTAATTTGATTGCTCAAAATGTGTTTTAGGCCATGAACGTTGTCTTAATTGCAAACCAATTAACGTAACCTAAATCAGTAAATACTTGCTCAAAAAGATTAGCAATGGGATTTGACCCTGTTCACATTGAAAAGGAACCACATTCAAAGAAGTCGACATCCTATCATCTATTTCAGATATTGTTTTAACAAAAAAAAAAAACAGTGTTTCTTTGCGGAAATCATCTGTAGCCGGTACAATTCTAAGCCAGAGAATTATTAAACAAGGAGTCAAGATCCCGAAATTCATAATTTATAAAAAAAAAAATCAAAACTTTAGCTACATCCATCATTTTGTAGTGTAGTGGTTACTACAAATAATTAATTTGCTCGAGTTAAAAAGAAAAAAAAAATCCCACCACAATGACCGACAGAAATGCAGGAACCATGGGCCCAATAAGATTAATTTCATGGCAGTATAGTCTGAAATATTGAAAAGCAGTGCACGACACATGATGAACCGTGAATGATTTTTCAAATTTGTTTTTTGGTTCATGAATTTATGTATTGACATTTAAATTTGCAACAGTGCACCGCATACACTATACATCTTTTTGGGCGCAAAATAACATGATGGGTGACATGAAAATGACACCAAGGAGATAAAGTTAGGCAAGTGGGAACTCCCCAACACATTAGAAAATAAAATAAAATGGTAAGTTGACTTTTTGGTAAGTAGTAGTCTCTTTTATCGCTATTTTAGAAAGAAAAAAAAGTTTTCAAGTCATAGGTGTATGCCGTCTATATAAAGCACCACTCTGTGCTTTCTCTTGCCATCACTGCTAGTTGCTTCTTTGCCTTCACATCTACTAGATTGTCTTCTTTGATCAGCTCGATCCATTATGGTGCACAAGGCTTCTCTGGTTCTCCTGATCCTGGCTCTCTCCTCGGTGCTATCTTCAGTTGCAGTTCCAGCAACTAGTGAGTTGCTGCTAAGAGGGTTTTTCTTATTGATTTGATGGTGTTATCATTCATTTCAAATTATTGATCTTCATTGAATCTGTTTGTTTCATAGGAAGCCTCAAATCGAATGAAGAAATCCCATCAGAAGTCCAAGAGTTACTGCCTCAGGTCCTCCCTCTTTCTTTGGGATTTGTTAGTGTGAGGTTTTAACGATTAAATTGGTTGTTTTTCATGGTCCTCCATTCAAAAACAGTAAATGAGTGTATTCTTTTCTGGGTTAAGTGATGTGCTTATGTCTTTTTGATTAAAGTTTTTCCAGAAGGTGGGGGGGGAGGGGAATTAACAATTATTTACCATTATGAAGTTAACATAAATCAAACCAAAACCACCATGATTATGAAGTTAGCATGAACGAAACCAGCATCTCGTAGTTGTCAACTGTCAAGCGAAAGAATTTTGTTTCTATTTCTTGTCTTCTCACCACCCCGCTGAAAGATTAAACTATCACTCCACTCAGAAACCCCTGTGCTGTGCTATCTCCCTCGCACAATTCCTTACTTAACGTATATGATCCTCTCTCTCTCTCTCTCTCTCTCTCTCTCTGGAATCTAAACCTTAATTACACGGTATTCATGAGGGTGTTTCATCATTTCTTTGCAGGATGCGGTGATTTTGACCAATGGAGAGATGCTCATTGATGTGGGAAAAGGGTATATGGAAGGGAGGATGGACTTAGAAAGCACAGACTACCCGGGAACTGGAGCAAACAATCACCATGATCCGAAAACCCCAGGAAAAGCTTAGACTCACAAACTTTAAGATTTTATTATGTATGTGCATGAAGATCGAGAAGAGAAGGTGTGGGGGGGCTTGTTTGTTTGTCTTATGAAGGATATTGTTTGTCTATAATAAACCCTTAATCCATTGCTATGAAGGGGTGTTTGTTTGTGTATAATTTATCTTTTTTATTAACGAGGATGTTCGGGGTTTGTTCATATCTAAATTAATTTTATAGATTTTAAAATTAAATCTGTCTTTAATTGGGAGTTGACGTGCGGTTTCATTTTCTACAGGGGAATGTTCTCTGTATAAAATATGATGAATTAACTTTGTTGCTCTTTCTAATTTATTTGTATTTGGTGCTATTTAATATTAATGTGTGCATGATGGTGCAATTTATGCTTTTATATATATATATATATATATATATATATATATATATATATATATAAACCAACTATTGGATTTATATATATATATATAAAAACCAACTATTGGATTTGAACTCCTCGTTGAAGCAAATGCTCCAAAAAGCAACTTTGAGTTGAGGCAACGTTATTAATTTTGCCTGTCATATATCATTATCCGTATAATTGTACCCATCCACGTAGATGCTGTCATTCTTGTACGAGGCCAAAAAAGTTGGTAAGAATTTTTACACAAACATAAAAATACACAAAATAATACAAAAAAAATATAATTTAATTTTCAACCATTTTAATTTTAAAAGATAAAAATTAAAAAAAAATCAATTAACCCCCCCTAAAAAAGCCAAAATCAACCTCAATTAACAAGTTGAACCCACAGCATAGGTCCATAAGATTTTAATATCCTCATAAATATCAAATAAAAAAAAATAAAAAGTTATATTCTTAACATATTCAATATTTAATGTTGAAATGAAAAGGAAAAAAAACTATATATATGAGATCTGAATAATTTCACTTAAAGCAAATTGAAAACAATTTTAAAGCTCAACTCGTAAACAATCAAATATTGAGAGATGATATTGAAAATAAAATTATTGGAGGGTGAAATTGAAGAAAATAAATATTCAATTAAAAAATCCCCCGAAAATTGAATTGAGTTGACATGTGTCTACTTGTTAAACCAATGACTAAGAAAAACAATCAATATAACCTTATAGAGAACAAATTAAAAAATGTTATGATGCCTAATTAAAAAAAAAACCCTAAGAAATGAATAAAGTCAACTCAGGTTATTGTGTTAAACCTATAACTTGGGTCATGAGATTGTGATAATGCAATAGAAAAAAAAAATCAAAACTCAATTTCCAACCAACCCAATTTGTAGGATATAATAAAAAAAAAATTAAAAATATAAATAAAAAACAACCCAAGTAAACTCGACCTCATATGTTAAACCTATGACGTGAATTATGAATCATTACATTATAAATTGCTACAATGCAATAATAGTTTTTCCTTCTACATTGCTAGCCTTGAAAGTAAAAACTAAAGGGGAAAATTGTATTTATAAATTGTTCATGTGGTATCATCAAGTTGATTGGGATGCATTGGTTTTTTCAGATTTCTTTACTTACATAGTAAAATAATTTAATTATTTTTCTTGAAAAAATCTAAAGTGGTGACTAAGGGCTTCCACGTCTTTATAATTAATTAGTATAGTAAAATCATAAGATTACATTAAAATTCAAGAAATGTGTTTTTTTAGAAAGTTGCCTTAGCATTTTGAATTTTCTTACATTAAAATAAAAATAGGATAGTACACAAAATATTGTTAAGAGATGTTTTACCCGTAATTGAAGAGGGGGGAAAAAGAAAAAAGAAAAAAGAAAACCTTTAACGTCAAATTCATTGCAACGAAAGAGGATTTCTGACAACTTTCTCTTTTCTTTTCGAATAAGATAATTAAACAACATCTTAACGGGCTTTAGTTGCCAAACGACGGAAACTTGGGCCCATCAAGTAAATTGGTTGGGTTTAATCTAAATCGAGCAAGGCCTGGCCTGCTATAAAACTGAGTTGACTACGATTCTCTCCTAAACTCTATAGAGCTTTTTAATGATGTTTGATCACTATTATTATTTTTTGAAGTCATGATGAAATTATCTTCTGGGATTTTACGTTATGATAAATTTTCGAACGTAAAAATAGAGGTGTCTAGATAAAATGCAAAATCTTACTAGGTCAAACCCTATTTAACAATTTAAATTATTTAAATTGAGGTGTCGATATATTGAATTACTTTGTTTTGAGTTTAATTACATTTTTTGCCCTTAAACTATTGAAATTGTGGTCCATCGAAACCTGTACCATTAATTTGATCAATTTCATCTTTAAACTATCATATTTTATACTAATATTATCCATTGTTTAATATTACAATTATCATTTATCAAAAAACCTCTTAAAAAAATTTATTCTTTGATATTTTGAATTGAAATTGCACATATGTTAATAGAAATTCAATCCACTTTTCATAAATAACTTTAAGAGTTTTCAAATTTAAATTTATTTTTTTATTTTTTGAACAATAAAA
Source organism: Salix caprea (assembly GCA_964035475.1). Classification (NCBI taxonomy): domain Eukaryota; kingdom Viridiplantae; phylum Streptophyta; class Magnoliopsida; order Malpighiales; family Salicaceae; genus Salix; species Salix caprea. The sequence continues at coordinate 5,427,718 of OZ037754.1, forward strand.
TCTGAGAAAATTATGAAATAAATTAGAATTATCTCAATTGGTTTTTAAAGTCATATTAAAGCCATATAATATTAATTAACTCTAAAAATATAGTTCTTAAGATTTGACTGAGCTGTAAAGAAAGTTTGAATATTTCATCATATATTTTTGTGTGATTTCTAGACACTTATATATATATATATATATATCCTCAATTTAACATAAAATTTATAACTTTTGGTTGATGTACAGATAATGTTTGAATCTTCCTTGTTAATTTGTTGTTTATGATATTTTAGAACTACAAGAATGTGTTTAATTATTGTTGGATTATTTTATATATATAATTTTGTATTTGATAAGTTTGAATGATTTAGTTTGTTTATGATTATTTATGGTGACATATCTCTTAGAAAAAACAATTTAAAAATTTAAATTGAACCAGATTGCTTAATATTGAATTCTATTTCGTTTGGTTTATAGTATAAGATAATTTAATTTAATTTGAAAAAAATAAACTTTTATGAGTTGATATGCAAACTCTATGAAAACTTAAACCACAATAGAACAAAAAATATTTCTTCTTTTTCATTACAAAACTTAATTATTCTTTTTTTTTTAAAATATTGATGTTATAACACAAATTGTTTTCACTTGTTTTTACTCCTGTTTTTCAATATATTTTCAAAAAATACAAAATATAAAATTCTTATAAAAATACATTTGTGATGCAATTAGATCAATCTCAAGTCATTTCATTAGTTTTACCTTTTTCTTATCATTTTAGTATTTTCAGTCTTTTTAAAATGAAAAAGAAAAGAAAAGAAAATCAATCAAAAGAAAATTTATGGAGTATAATAGTAATTGAAGAAAAGGTGAGTGACTAACATGAATTTTTACAACCCCTCATAAAAGTAAAAATGGATCATAGGGTACGACTTTTAGAGGATACGAGCCAATTCGCCCGCTCCGCTGGGTTTTTTTATCTATGTAGAAAATTGATTGATTTTATAAATGTTGTATTTTGTTATTTTAATATTTAATTAGCAAAATTGTAATTGATAAAATCTGTTAAAAATGGTTTTTTTCAACCAAAAAGTTATTGAATATTGCTATCGCTAAAAAACTTTTGATAAAATTTGTTAGAAAATTTGCTAAGAAGGTAAAATGATTTGTTAATCATATTATTTTATTAAATGTATTTAAGAATACCGATATCAATTTTGTTTTTGCAAGAAATCGAAGGTCATTTTTTTTCTCTCTCTATATATTTTTAGGCGATAATATTCAATAAATATTAAAACATATAATTAGTCTCACATACTTTATAGAGAGAGAAAAAAAATATTTTTATTGAAAATCGAAATGGGAAGTGGGTGTAGATTTTTTAATTGTAGATAATCCAGGTAAATTTGTCAAAAACAATTTATGAGTTGCTTTTTTTATCTTGTAATATTAGATCTGACACATTATAAATAAAAATATTGTAATTTGTTTTTAGAAATAAACCTAAATTTTTTGTGTGCTATAATTATTTATCTGCCGTCTAAAAAAAACAGTGTAATCGACACGGGAAGTGAGCCGAATATTTTTTAATTGTAGATAATCTAGGTAAATTTGTCAAAAAAAATTTGTTGTATTTTGTGCCCAGTAATATTAGATATGAAATATTAAAGACCATAATATTATAAATATTTTTTAAGAAATAAACTTTAAAAAACAAAGCACAAAATTAAAATTCGCAGACAATTTTTTTTTTATTTTTTATAAGATTTATTGCTTGTATTATTATATTAAATGTATTTAAGAATACTGATATTAATTTTTTTTTCTTAAGAAAATCCTAGATAATTTTTGTCTCTCTATATACATTCTTAGGCGATAATATTCAATAAATATTAAAATATATAATTAGTTTAACATACTTTAATTTGACATAAATATACAAATATATAATGAATTTGACATACTTTAAATAATACATGTAATTTTAAGAACAAAATTGAAGCAAATCCAAACATTAAAATTAAATAATTGAACACATAACCTGAAATTAAAAGAAATGGGACCAAAATGAGACTAAAATCCATAATTAAATTGCATTGAAGGATAAAATTGAAAGAAATGAAACTTTGGGACCGAAAATATTAAGGATTTATAATAAATTTGCATGGAAGGATCAAATTGAAATCCATCAAAACTTTGATACCAAAAAAATTAAAAATTCCAGGCCAATCCGAAAAATTAAAAGAATGAGGACCGAATTGAAAGTCCAATATATAATCAATTGCAATTGAAGGACGCAATTGAATCAAATCAAAACCTATATAATAGCATTAAGGGCAAGATAACCAAATTACAAAGTTCAGGGACTGAACTGAAGTTTGATAAAAAACAGCGTAGCTGATGTCATATGGCGCAGGCAGGAGAGAGAAATTGGGGGGGGGGGAATTCAAACGACCGTTGACACGTCCCCGGACATCATAGTGTTACACGCGCCACCCCATGTGGAAGATAACATGCCTGAAAATCATTCTAGACGCCGGTTGGTCATTTTCCGATGCCTTATGACGCCACACGCGCCGTCCGAAGAATGCGTCAGCGCTGCAACGAACAGCGCGTCCGGATACGCGCTAGCAGATGTCAGCGGGAAATAATAAAAAAATATTGGCTAATTACCGTGAAGCCCCTCCCCCTCAGGCGTGGTTTTTGTCCGTTTCGAGGGACAAAATCGTTAATCCACTGTTCAATGAAATATTAAAAATTAGAAAACCCGACCGGACAAACCGGACCGGACGGGGCCGGGTGTGGTCAATGATCGTCCAGCCCCTGAAACCGGCGGCGTTTTTTGTCTTTTTCGGGGGGCTTTTCGTTAATGCACTGTTCAAAAAGCAAAAAAAAAAAAAAAGATGTACACCCGCGATTCACCGTGACAAATTGCTAGTCCACAGTGGCAATGAGTCACGGTGAACAGTAGTAATCCGAGCTGTTTTAGGTATTAGGTAATTAAAGGTTAGTGAAAGAGAGAAAAAAATGAAGATGAAGAATAATTTTATTGGAAAAATATAGAGAAAAAATGGTAAAAAATATATAGGAGTGAAAATACCTAAGGGTAATTGCATAAGGTTGGTTTTATTTTTCGTTGAAAATGATTAATTGTGACAAAAAAAAAAACTTTTTTGTTCAAAAAAAACTTTTTTGTTCAAATTTTACCTCCCATTTTCTTGGTGTTTTTCTTTAAATCAACTTTGAAATAACTCTCTGTGCTCGTCATTTTTTTCTTCAAAACATTGTTTTCATTTTAATTTTTACAAGCGAAGCTTATTTTAGGCTAAATTAGAACTTATGTAAGAGAACATGAAATTACAGTGATCATTCAAAAATCCAAAAGAGATTCTTTATATACTGAAAATACTCTTGTATCTAAAAAAAAAATTAAATTGAAAGAAAATAATTAAATTAGAGAAGGAACAATTAAAAAAAAAATTGAATGAAATTAAAGTTTGAATTTTAAAATAATATATTTTTTGTATCTCTAATACCTAAGGGTATACTTTATAATATAGTTTTATACCCTCAAGTATTATTTTTTAAATAAAGATTTTCTTCTTGATTTTCTTTGGAAATTTCAAAGAAAATCAGGTATTTTCTCCCGGGTTATTATCATACAATTTAAGTTGATTATATGATATTGAACAAAATTGCTAGAAAAACATTTAATAAAATCAAGAATATTTAAAATGATCGTAAGGATTTTTTTTGTAATTTTTTTATAGTTTTGGTAAAAAAATGGTTATTTTTTAATAGTGAGTATGTATCTTACCATGTAAGTTTACACTTTAATATTATGCAAAATTATTAGAAAAACTTGCAAGAAAATCATAACTATTTTGAAATAAAATTTTAATTTTCTTCTGGGATTTTTTGTGTGTTTATAAATATTATTTTATTATATTATTATTAAAATATAATATTATTATGTATGGTTAAGGTGGGCCCGAACCAGCCGAGTCTAATTGAGCTACTTTGCAGGCCAACAGGCCTGGCCTTCTTTGTTTTTTTAACGTTGGGCTGGGCCGAGATAAGTCCAGCTCAATGTCAATTAGTCTCTGTCCAACCTAATGACTAAGTTGGATGAATAATGAAACACGAATTAATTCATGTTCCATCATGCACACGCAGATCTACATGTGAACAGGTGAGGAAGGGTGGAAGAAGAAGAAAAACGAGAGTTGTCGATCGCAGGGGCTTCAGTCATAAATGAGGGGTCTTGTTGGTGGCCGAGGAAGCGTTGGTGGAAGAGGCGGTGGCCGAGGAAGCGTTGGTGGAAGAGGCGGTGGCCGACGTTGGCCGTAAAAAAGGAAGAAGCCTTTGATTGGGGGAAAAAAGGAGTTTGGAGCGTCAGTTCCTATCATAATCTATTTTTATTGATGTAAAATTTCATCTCTCGATTTAAACTGTAAGTAAGTATCCAATCACTGGCTTAAAATTGTTATTATAAGTTATTAAATGTAATAACTAAAAACTACTTGGGTAAGCTGACACCACTGCACCACCGCGTACATGGTGTCATTCAACAAGAATGGGCCATGTTAGGGTGTAGTCAAATGTCAACCATTATTTTTGACATGTGGTTTGTTGCATTTCATGAAGAAATGAAACAATTAACTGCCTCTAAAATTCAGTCACTCAAACAGTTTTTTCGAGTAATAAAATGGAGAAGATGAATAGTAAACCAAACGACATGTTATCTAGTTACTTTAGTAGATCAAACAACATGCCATCTCGTTCTTTTTCTTTCTTTCTTTATTCTTCTTCAAAATGATGTTGTTTGGGGCATTTTGTTCAAAGTTCAATTTAACCCGTTAACATATAATTTCTCTAATTATATCCATAATTGACTTTAAACTTTAAATTTTGTACAATCTCACCCTTGACAAACTTTAAAATCAGTCTCAGATTTGCACGCCTTTTTCATTTTGGTTTTTAGTTTTGGATTTATGCAATTGAATCCTTATTTGACCGTTAAACTTTCAATTTTCTTCAAATTCCCCTTTTATTTCAACCAATTAAGCCCTTAAGGTTTGATGTCATTTACAAAATAGTCATTGGTTGTGAATTTCTTCAATTTAGCCCTTATCTGATACTAAACTTTCATTTTTCTTGCAATTTTGCTCATGATTTTAATTAATTGACATGGTAGAAATTACATTTGGTCTCCTAAAATTCTAATCTTTTTAATTAAACCTAAATTTGGCTCTTGATAAAATTAAGTTCCTAATAAAATTAATTTAACCTATTTAAAGTATAATTAAATTGTTGCACTTAATTAAATCCTTGAGCTGAACTCAAATTAATTCTTAAACATAATTAAACTTTAATTTGACCCATGATTAAATTAAATTGGCCTATTAAAAATATTTTTATGTCATTGAACTTAGTTTTTATGCAGGTTTGTCCAATTATATTTTTTTACCTTGAATTTTCATTGTTTTTTTTATTCTTGGACACAACAAGGTACAATCAAGCTTTCAACTTAGTTCAAAATTTCTGTTTTGACCTTTCCACCACGCCAATCCTTTTTATTTTTTTTATTTTTATTTTATTTTTAGTGGATTTAGGGAATAACCCAGAAATAGGTTATAATAGTTACCCCTCTCTTTCCAATGCTTACAACATAAAGTCTCGTAAGAGGTTTTAGATAATAAGTTTTGTAAGGATAAAAAAGAGAGAATGAAAGAATGAATTTATTATATTAAGAAATGATTGATCCATTTCAAAGTGATAGAAGTAAGGGTTTAAAAGCATGATATTAAGGAATAAGACTAGAAAATGTATTATCATGTAGGTGATGGCGTAAAAATACATTCAAAAAGCGATAGATTTTGTAAAAAAAGGGATGATGTTTGTGAAAAGTTGAACGAATGTTCACAATTGTCTCATTATGATGGGTAACCTACCTAGATGAAAATACAAATATGGTCTTATTGTAATGGGTGACTTATCCCAATGGAAACAACATGAGTGACTACTTTTTCTTTTTGTTCCTAGGATTAAGGGGCTGAATGGAAAACTATAAATAAGCCTTGAATCAGCTTTATAGTATTTTATTTCTCTTCTTCTCATGGTAATGAATGAATTTAATATTATGAGCTTTATTTAATTTTGTTAGCTACAACCCAAGACTTGTTTGGGATTAATTAATATTTTGTTTTCAGCTAGTACATATGATTTTTTTAGTTTTACGTGTGAGAGTGATTCTTGCATTCTGTAGTTCTTGAACGAATTGAATTTGACTTATCGATGATTAGCTGGTTTCGTTATGTCATTCTACTCATTCCAATAGTATTAGTGTCTTCGAGCAGATTTCCATTGTGTCACACTCTTATCAGACCTATTTTAGCTTTCCGGGATCAGATCTAAGTCTTGATTGTGGGTTGCGTGATCACGTGATCATGAGATTCACATCAATTAAACCTTCATATTTTAGTACAAGAGTATTCATTATCATTTTTACAACACTTCAACACTTTCAAATTCTATAAGTGTTATCATGTGAGATATAAATATATTAGAACTAAATTGTATTATCCATTGTACTAAGCAAAATTATTCTTGTAAACCATTGAAAGTTAGATAAAAACTATTTTTATTTTATAAGGATTTCAATGCCCTTGATAACATTTGTTAACATTTCAATGCCCTTTAATATCATTTTGCTTACTTTACGAATACATTATAGAATGCAAACCAGAACATTTGAAACCTTGTTAAAATAATATGAGTGGATGAAATTAAAAAAAAATCAATGATTATAACAATATATTTTTACAAGAAAAAAATGGGACTAATTCAGATGCAGTATAGCAATCATTGGGTAACTCTGTCTAAAATAAATAGTAAAACAACCTTTTATTTTATTTTTTATAATAATTTACTCTATAAAATCCCTATATTCACGATTTATGATTATGATTATGATTATGATTTTTATTTTTTTAATTGCTATTTTTAATTTTTTTGTATGATTATATTTTTTTTAAATTTTATCCTTTAATATTTTTTTTAAAAAATTAAACTTAATGGTTTTTCTACATTGGATGTTTCAAGTTTAATGATTCGGGTGGGTTATAAAAGTTAACATATTTGTTAAAAAAGTTTTATAACTCATTTTATTTTGAATCTGGTTATTATAATGATTTTTACATATTTGTCAAAAATGATTTTTAATATCTTGTTTTTTTTTTTTTTTTTAATTTTCAGCACTTATTAAAAAAAATAGTTTAGTCCGACGAAAAAATGCCTAATAATTTCTACACGGCCAATTAACGATTTCTGTATACTTCTCTAGAGATGTCTAATCGCGAAGAAATGATCTCTTTTTTATGCTGACATATTTGGTAAGATCTCACTTTTACTTAAATGGCAAGTATATGAAAGAGGGATGGAAAGACAATTACACTGTACAAAGGTGTTGTTTGAAACTTTCTTCTAAAAATGTTTTTGAAAAAAATTGAAATTTTTTCAAAAACATTTTTATTTTAAATTATTTTTAAATTATTTTAATATGCTGATATTAAAAAATAATTTTTTAAAAATAAAAAAAAAATTATTTTAATATATTTTTAAATAAAAAATATTTTTAAAAATAATTTTAGTCATACTCCTAAACATATACTATTAGCGGTAGCTACGCTACTCTGAAGATAATCTTATTTGCCTAATTTAACATTAAACCTACCCAATTTCCATGCAAATTGCAAGGAATTAGACCATCTGCCTGTAATTCCCTTGGTCCATTCATATCCGATGACTTTCCTGTGATTTTATTAAATTATTATTATAATAAAATTCTCTTGTTGTTCACTAAATAATTTACTTTATTCTTGACATTTCGAGTTTAAATCGTAAAATTGATACCTAAAAAAATTAAAATGTAACAAATGTATTAAATCAATGCAAAAGCGTATTTTGAACTTATTATCGAAACTCATTCCAAATATTATTTCTTGTTTTTTAAGGGTGTATTTGACTGCATTTTAAAAATATTTTTAAAAGAATATATATATATATATATATATATATATATATATATATTTTATTTTAAATTAAATATTTTTTAATGGTTTTAAATCATTTTCATGTTTTTAATATAAAAATTAATTTTTACAAAATAAAAAAAACAATATTTTCTTGTTTTTTAAAATAAAAAATAATTTAAAAAACAGATTGTTAAGTTTTAACCGGTGTTTTGTATATTTTAAAAATGCAGTACAGAAATAAATTAAAAAAAACAGTTTTTTATTTTATTTTTATGTATACTTTAATAAAAAATAATTTCAAAAAAGATCTTTATTACTGTCCAATCACAAAGTAAAATGGGAAAGACACTGAAGGCGGCGTAAAAGGCGTAGGAGAGGAGTCTTTTGTAACTTTGTGCTTTTTTCTGACGTGGGCCCACAGAAAAAGTCCTTTTTGCTTTTTGCTTTTGTCTTTCTTTCCTGCTTAAGCTCCATCCATAGCCACTACATTGCTTGGTCAATAGGTCACCCCGTTAGCTGACTTGGATGCCAACTGTCACCGAATCCTATTTCTTTTTTATTTCTACACTTTTCCTGTTTCTCAGACTTATAATTCACTTTTAATTTGTCTTTTCATTTTTTTAGGATTACATTAAGAATTTTAATAAGAGAAGAGTCCTATTTTTCAGATTGAATTTCAAAATCATTAGATCTTCATTTTATTTAATTTTTCTTAATTTTGAAAACAAGATTAAAATTATAACATTATTGATGGGTCCAAATTCTAATTTTATATACTCTAACATTACTCTTAACTCACACCACAAAATTAATTTATTATCATAAGAGATGTTTATTTAATCTCATCTATTGGAATATTTCAGGTTTCAATTTTGAAGTAAACATATGGATTTTTTTTATATATATATAAATATAAACTTCTTAACAAATGCTGTGGTTAATTTATTTTCATTTTTAATTTATTAAAAAAAGATTTAAAATGACAAAATATAAAGAGGTAATTGGAAAAAAAGAGAAAAAAAACTATTATCCAATTTTAGAAGTTTGAACATTAGTTTCAAGGAATCTATAGAGAAACTCAAAGGCACATAATCAATAGGACAACTTGTAATACTTTATTATCTAAGTTTATGCATAAAATAAATCCAACACCCTATCATTTTTAAGCAGACATAAATAATACAGGTGGCAAAATTAAGGAGATCATGACAGCCTTTTCTCCTTTCTATAAACCAACTAAACTTGATAAACAATAAACAAATTGAATATCTTTAGAGAAAAAGAAGACAAGAAAGTTTTTTTCTATAAAAATAAAACTTCTGATCCTGCACGTTCTTTATGCTCTCCAGCATCTGCTACCTTTCAGGGTGGAGACTTGTTGTAAGTATGCTGCTAACTTTGAGAGGGTTTTGTGGGATTTTAGTGAGGGAGAGAGAGAGGAGCTACTTAGCTTTATAAAGCTTGTTACTGTCTAAAAAGAAAAGGAAAAGGAAAAGAAAAGGAAAAGCCTATCTTTTCCCTCTCTTTCTCTCAATCTTTTTTAACATTCTCTTTTACTTTTTGTTGCAGTACTAATCTCTATATGGGTTTTGGTGTCACCCTTCAAAGTTTGCAACTTTTGTTTTGATACAAAAAAAAAACAACAACAACATGAAGGGCGAGTCTAAAGATCCAGCTTTCAAGCTCTTTGGTAGAAAGATTTCTGTACCTGATACTCAGTTTCCGGCCGAGCCACTAGCCAAGGTACTTACTTACAGGGATATGTATACGTTTATAATGAAATACCCAGTTTGGTTTTGAGGTGGGATTGTAGTTAAGTTTGCTATTTGAAAGTCTTGAGATGTTATCTGGGTTGTCGGTTTTGTATTGATTTTAGAGCTAATATGATGTCTTAGGCTGTGTTTTGGTACAAGAAAGGATGAACTTGAGCTTAGATGAATCTTGAAATGAATGTTGTAGAGGCTGTTTTGTCTTTGTTTTTGGTTGGGTAATCGCTGGCATCAAAGTGGTCGTTTCTTAATGAGAAATAAATGGTGAAGGTATTTGCGTTATGAGTTGTTGTAAGGCTTGTAGTTAAAAAATGAAGGATGTTATGTGTTGTTTGTAGAGACATTTTTAATGGAAAAATAGTGTACAAAAGGTGGTATCTATGCCATGCTCTGTTTCCTCTGTTGTTGAAACAGGAAACTTCCTTTCTTTCTTTGTTTTTCTCTTTCCATTTGCTTATTGTTGAGAAGGAATTTGCCTGTTTGAGGAATGATAGTAACTGTAACTTTGAATTTTGGAAAAAATTGGTCCCAGAAAATATAAATATATTTTCTTATGTGGGATATCCAAAATTGGCAATTTTTGTGCATGTACGATTTTAGCTCGATGGTGAACATGCTATTTTCATTTCTCATTTTATCGTGAACAGGTACATAGAAAGATGAAATTATTACTTTTAGGGAAATTTGAGAACTATCTCAGCTTTTCTTCTTTTATAAGGAGATAAAGCTTTGTGAAAATTGTTTGTGTGTTGCATTTGTTCTTCCTTGTTCATTTTGTGTTAAATTCTGAAATATCTTCATATTTGATTCTAGATTAATTGGAAAAATCTAGATTTCTAGACAAACATGGTAAAATACAAAATTTTGTGATCAGAACTAGTCCTGTGATTTTGGTTTTCCAATTGATGGGTAGTGGGGCTAAAAACGAATAATTCACCATAGTTTTTCTTGTGTTGCATCAGAAAGTGATTCAATCATGCCAATCAAACTCGCAAGTGCTTAATTATTTTTTCTTGGAAAGTTACAAGCAGGTTAATGATCAACTTCGTTTCCCATTCTTTGTATTATTTCAAAAGTTGCTTTTTTCATTATAAATTTTCTGGTGCATTACCACTACAAGGCACGCTTGCTTTCTTTTAGAACACAAATCTTGTAAGAAGATAAGAAAGTTGCAGGAAAATCAAAGGAATTCATTAATCTCATTTGGAAGTGAATTAAATTATTATTTGTTTTGTTCTCTTTACTGTTATTTAAGATCTTTTGACATAAACCTACTCTAATTAAATGCGGTGAAGATATATCAGTCCCTGAATTTCATTTCACCTCTGCTAATCTATTTCCTTTTCCTCTTAAATTAATTTTCAATTTCATAACCAGTCTAATTTTATTTTTTGTTTTACTATCAGGGAAGCTGCAGTGAGATAACAAGAGTAGAAACCAAGGGTCCTAGTGAAGACAACTCGGAAGAACCTGAAATGTTTTCTGTTTCTGGACAGGGCAAGGAAGAAAGCCAACCTGCAATGCGAGTGAACGAGGCACAAGTAATTGCTAAGCCTAAGGAAGGTCCACTGGAGACTAATGACACAGACCAAGAGAAAGTCCTTAAGAAGCCAGATAAAATTGTACCATGCCCAAGATGCAACAGTTTAGACACAAAATTCTGTTACTTCAATAACTATAATGTCAACCAACCAAGGCATTTCTGCAAGAATTGCCAAAGATACTGGACAGCTGGGGGATCAATGAGAAATGTCCCTATTGGTGCTGGACGGCGGAAGAATAAGCACTTAGCCACTCAATATCGTCAGATATTAGTATCTTCTGATGGGATGCCTATTAGCGGAATGGAAAACTCAGATTCAATCAGTCACCAACTTCAATCTTCTGTTGAATCTGCAAGCACCTTGAGTCCATCAACAGAAAATGGAATGGTTCTAAAATTTGGTCATGAAACACCTCGTTATGATTCCATGGAGAATGTGCTTAATCTTGGAGACCAAAACAGATATGTTGAGATAAGTTCAGTCAATCGTCAAGATAATGTAGAGGAACCATCTTCATGTGGATCCTCCAAGACAGCTTCCACTGCTTGGGCAAACGAACTGCGTGAAAATATTATGCAGAAAGAGCGAGTTGATTTGCCAGCATCTTCTAATGAACTCAATGCACCGAATTCTCTGCCTTGTTATTCTGTTCCTTCATGGGTTTTTCCTTGGAACCCGGCTTGGAATAATGTTTCTTCCATGGCCGCAGCTCAGTACTCCACTGGCCAGGCTCGCGTGACAAATATTCCCAATCAAGTTCAATTGTGCCCCACACCAATGTTGACTGTTCCAAGCATTTGTCCACCAAACATTCCTTTACAATTTGTACCTTCTTCTTATTGGGGTTGCATGCCCTCATGGGCTGCTGGAACAAGAAATGTATCATTGAGTGGATCGAATGTCTGCCTTTCTCCATCAACTGCTACTAGCACCAGTTGCTGCTCAGGAAATGGCTCACCAACGTTGGGCAAGCATTCTAGAGATTCAAAATTTATGGATGAAGAGAAGGCAGGAAGGCGTATACTGGTTCCAAAAACTCTAAGAATTGATGACCCAAGTGAGGCTTCAAAGAGTCCTTTATGGGCTGCATTAGGGTTACAGAAGGATCCCACATCAAAGGGTACTATCTTCAAGAATTTTGAAACCAAAGCAGAATGCTATGGCCATGTATCTGATATTACTCATTTAATGGAAGCAAACCCAGCAGCTCTTTCTCGCTCTCATACATTCCTGGAGAGTGGCTAAAGGAAACCTGATGAGATTTTCCATTATGAACCTCACTTTTGTACTTGATCTTCTCCAGGCACACGTGGGGAGTTGTTTTATGTGGAGTATACCACATTGATTCTTCCTTCACCGTGCATGAAATTCCTGCTCAACTAATTCTGATTGAACTCTGAAAGGCAAGTTCCTCAGAATCAAATGCTACATCATCAGCGGTGCTGGCAACACATCTTCAAGTCTTCATTGTAAATAACAGAGGTGGTTTAATGCGTGGTGGTTACGGTCTGCGGCCTATTTTAGGTTCAACTCATACACTCATACCTATATTACTGCTTGGATTCTGCAGAAAAATAAGATGAAGCTCTGGCTTGTTTGTGTAAATCAAAGCCATCATCCATTGGAAGGCTAACCAAAGTTCTGAAGTCCAGTATCTTTTCTCAAATGCTGTAATTTGTGCTCTCGTTTGCTATACCTCAACCATGTCAGCTGGAATAGTAAATCTCTTTTGGAGTTGTACTATTTTGCACCTGTTTACTGAATCTTTTTGTGCCTGAGTTTGTAAAGTTTGAGTAATTTAGGTCATACCTAGGTTCTTAGTAAATTTCTCATGAAGTTCTTTTAGCATGCTAGGTGCTCCAAGAAAGAAATTAGTATCTTATCTGTCTCATAAACGAAAGTTTGCTATAGTATGAGCCATATAATCTGGAGACCGAAATCAAATATTATTCAATCCTTAGGAAATATAAATTTCTATCTGTTGTGGAATCCTTGTAGATATTTCGGATCATTCTAAGTACTTCCCAAGAATATCCCAGATTTACGCTCTTAGTGCATGTTTGGTAGTATGGTTGAATTGTTTTTTAAAGTGTTTTTTTATTTATAAATGTATCAAAATAATTTATTTTTATTTTTAAAAATTTATTTTTGATGTAAATACATGCGAATGATCTAAAAACATCAAAACTTTTAAAATGAACTGTCAAACACATTTGCTGGTGGAGATGTCACAGTTAAGGGAGAGAATCAGGAGGCAAAGCATTTGCTGCACTTGTAACGCCTGCTGGTACCATTAGAACTTTAATAATTTCTTGCTATATTTCTAGGTTCACAGAAATTAATCTGCACTTTACAGTTCATAACTCCCACAACAGACAATTTTACTTGATATTATGTAGGATTCCACTCTCCTTGCTTCATTTGTGAAAAGCTGATCAAAATTCTCCACAGTTCGACGATAAGTCTCATCTGTCCTATTTTTCTTGCCCCACAGCTTTTAGGGTGAAATGAAGCCATCCCCAGTCAAAAAGATTTTCCTCCATTGTTGATTTACAAAGAAACCTATCCAAAACATCTGCTGTAGTCAAGTCAATTTTGCCTATGGATTCAAGTAATCAAATGCATTTCCTTATATCAGTAAGTATTTCCAACAGGTGAAAACCTTTTAGAACATGGTGAGTTTATTTTTGATCCTCTCTTTTTTAAGTTCGTTGTATGTTCCAATTACATGCTTTCTTTAATCATAATAAAGCTCATCTCTGAACCTTGCTTATATTCCCTTCTTCTTTTTTTCCAAAAAAAAGCTCCATTTCCTTGTGTCAGGAATGATTCACCACTCTTAAGGAATATGTGCCTTCCTTAGAAAGAATGGTTTCAGTGATTTCCTGGATAATGAAGTCGCATCTTATGATATGCTCGAGTTCCTTTTCTGCTTGAAAACAGAACCAAAATAAATAAATAAATAAATACGAGGATGAAAATACCAGCCAAAATCCTGAGTTTGACAGATAACAGGAGATCAGCAGCCTGCATACTGACTTAGCTTTGACTATGCAACTTATCGCCCGGTTGTTTGTTGCTGCTTTGTATGAAAGCTTGACGTGGGACACAACCTCCCCATTTTAGATCCTAAAGGCACAGAAAAACACATACAAAAGAGAAAAGAGAACTGACCATGGTGTCCAGGATGAACGAAAATACCAGGTAATCTACAAAAATGGTCATTGCTGTTCTCATTGTTTTGCTTTGCTTCTTGTTTGAAAATCAGAATACCTTGTGTTAGAGAATAATATAAATCATATTCTGGGACATCACCTAACAGTTTAAGTTTTTAGATGAGATGGTTCCTTAATATGATATCAGAGCTTTGTTGATCTAGCGGTCACGAGTTCGAATCTCACCATCCTTATTCTATTTGATAAAAATCAAGCACAAGGTAGAATAAGTTTGTGTGCAAGTTTCAAGCCCAAAGAATTTTCACTTGAGGGTGTGTGCTAGAGAATAATATAAATCATATTATAGAGCCTCACCTAATAACTTAAACTTTTAGGTGAGATGATTCCTTAATACCTTACGAATGAATGGATGATCATCGACATTACTAACTGTTAGAAAAAAAAAATCAATACGGAGACCGAAACACATTTGCTTAGAGTTGCGAGAACTTTATCTTTTACTTTACATGAAAATAACATCTCTAAAATACAACTAAACAACTACACTCTCTAGAAGAAAAAAAGAAAAAATAAAATTTAATTTGTGTTCATTTTTTATGTAAGAAATAAAACTATAAAACCAATTGTAGTTAAAAAAAAAGTTATTTTTTTTAAATATACTCAATATCTATTAATCATTTAATTCCCATATTCATACCTGCTAATTAATTGATTTAAACAATTTTAATTCTACGTTCCAACTTCCAAGTGCTAAGTATTACTCTTTTAATATTATAAATATCTATATACTAGATTTACGAAGATACCCACTATGAGTTTTTTAGGTTAAAAGCATCAAAATAAACCTAAATAAAAAAAATGCACCGAAACCCACCTTTAGAAATATTTTAGAGTTTGGAGGGGAGTGTCTTCGATTTAGGATATACTTCCTTCCGTCTTCAATTTGAGAGTGTCTTACAAAGGATATGGTGGTCTTCAAAATCTTACAACTGCAAATGACTTGAGAATACATTTTTAAATTGATCTTAATTCAGTAATATGCTAATTAGAAGAGCCAAATCTTTTAAAGTAAGCTTTACTCTGCGGAGTATATATTGCTTTTGCTGGCAAACGGCCATAGCATTAGCAAACACTTTTTATTTTTTTAATGTTTTTTCATGCACAAAATAGAGATTATCAAGCGTAATCTCATTTCTTAATCTAATAATACATCTTCTTATAGGGTAAAGTACTTGTAGACTTACGTGCATGTTGATAAATAAATAGATAAAAAAAAATGAAATTGCGAACGCTTGAAAATGGATCTTAAGAGTGTATTTTGATCCACAGGTTCCAAATTAATATCTAAACCAAAAAGTTATTGCTATATGAATCTGTTGAAACTGGAAGTGTGATTCCAGGCCTGCAAGCTGACAGTAAGAGAAGAAGCTGAAGAATTGAAGATTTATGTTCTAAGCATTGTTGTTTTTGTTTAATTTTACATTGTATTTAGGATGATTAAAATCCTATAGTCAATAAGTCAACAAGTTAGTTAATTTCAGTTAAAGTCAATTAGTGGATAAGCTGAAGAGTTGTAACCGAATTGATTTTCAATCTTTGTAATGTTTTTCTTACCTATAAATAAAGATAATGGGATGACAGTAACTATACGAAAAATTCTGTCCATGTTCACGTTCTTTTCAATACAAAATACAGAGTTTTGTGTTCTTCATTTTCTGAGAAATTTTCCATCTCCAGGCTTGAATCGCTACAGTAGCTGTTCTCAGGTTTTTGAACAGTTTTTGAGTACTGATTTGAACAATACTTGTTTTTCACGAAAATTACATTTTTCAACAAATTTCAACATGGTATCAGAGCAGAATTAAATCTTTGAAAGGGAATTTTAGAGAAACACGAGTGAATAAAAAAAAGTGAGAATTGTTCAAGGTTATTTGGCCTTGAAAGGGAAGGGTGCAATTTTTCAAAAATCCCAGAAATTCAATAAAGAAAGTAATCTTGATTTCTTCTTTAAAAGATCAACAATTGACAGAAATTATCAATTGTTATCTTTGTTCTTTGTTCTGTGAGTCTTGACAAAGAAAAAGACTGCAAAGGAAAAATCAAATTGACATAAATGGATTCATCATCATTTTCGTCAAAATCTCCAATTTTCACAGGATCAAACTATGGTGTTTGAGCTGTGAAAATGGCAACCTATCTCAGAGCATTTGACTTATGAGAGATTGTGGAAAACAACAAGCAGCCCAATCCCTTGACTGCTAATCCAACAATTGCACATATTAAGTTTTTTAATGAAGAAAAAGCAAAGGGATACAAGGCACTTACATGCATTCATAATGCAGTAAGTGAGGAAATTTTCACAAGAATTATGGCTTGTGGAACTGCAAAAGAAGCATGGGACAAATTGAAAGCTGAGTTTCAAGGTGATGAAAAATCAAAGAGAATGCAGATTTTGAACTTGAAGAGACAATTCGAAGGGTTGAAGATGAAAGACTCAGATACAATCAAGGAATTCTCTTCAAATGTATCCAAGATAGTGAATCAAATGACATTACTGGGAGAAGAAGTTCAAGAATCAAGGGTAGTTGAAAAAGTCCTTGTCAGCCTACCTGAAAAATTCGAGAACAAGATATGTTCTTTGGAAGATTCAAAAGACTTCACTGAATTGAGTCTTCAAGAGTTGATTAATGCTTTGCAAGCTGTGGAACAGAGGCAAGCATTCAGGCAAGAAAATTCAAATGAAGAAGCCTTTGCTGCAGGGTTTAAAAGAAGATCAAAGTTTCGAAACAATTCCCAGGTGTTCTTCAAAAACCTAGAAACAAGAACAGATTCTGGAAAACAGTGGCAGAACAAAAATTGGTAGAATAATCAGAATTATGCCAACAATTTCAATTCAAAAAGAAAGGAAAAGAGAGAGCAATTTCCCACCTGCAAATACTGTCAAAAAACAAATCATCTTGAGTCATGGTGTTGGCTCAAGAATGCTCAATGTCGAAAATGCAAGCAATTTGGATATATTCAGAAATTTTGCAAGAACAACACTACACCTGGAAAGCAAGCACATGTTGCAGAGGTCTTGGAGCCTAAAGATGAACAATTATTCACTGCTATGATAGATCACAGCTGCAACAAAACAGATGTTAGTAATCAAAATTGGCTTATTGATAGTGGATGTTCAAATCATATGTCTGCAGAAATTAGCATTTTTGAAAACCTTGATTTAAATTACAAATCCAAAGTTAAGGTAGCTAATGGACAGTATGTGGGTGTGGAGGGCAGAGGGGAAGTTGAAATTGAAACCTTGGCTGGTACACAAAATTTTGAAAATGTGTTATATGTACCAGAAATTGATCAAAACCTTGTTAGTGTTGGTCAATTACTTGAAGATGGATATTCATTGTTCTTTATAAATGGTATTTGCACAATTAAAGATGATCAAAGGACTCCTTTATTCACTGCTAAGATGATAAATAGATGCTTTAGTATTGAAAAACAAGTATCACACATAAGCATGAGCATCAATACTACTGAAAATTCAGTGCTATGGCATAAAAGATTGGGGCATTTTAATTATGCAACTTTGAAGAAAATGGCAGACTTGCATGTGGTAGAAGGATTACCTGAAATTCATGAATAAAATGATGTGTGTGAAGCATGCCAATTGGGAAAACAAGCAAGGATCAAGTTCAATAAAAGTGCACTTAGAACAACTACTAAGCTGCAGATTGTGCACACAGATGTGTGTGGTCCAATGCACAATGAATCCTTAGTTTTTTATCTAGCAAACAATCACACAAATACAAGAGGCATAATGGAAAATTTGAAAAACCGTATTAATTGAAAAAAAATATCAATTTGCCCTCTGAATAATATCCATATATGAGTTCATATTTTAAAAAAAAACTAAACTAAATGAAATCCTTACTTGATTTTTCTAGGTCTATAAATGTAATATCTATATTAATTATACTCTATTCTTTAATTTCTAAGACGTTTTTTTAATGAAATCATACTTAATTAAATCATCTCAGTTTGATTTCTAACTAATGGTTCTTATTGTGTGTGACTTATTAGGTGTCTAATATGTTGAACCAAAATAAATTATAATTATAATTAAATAAATTAAATAATTTATTTTTTTATCAATTCAAAAATTGATTAATTTTTATTTGAAGATCATATGAATCATCTAACAATGTGTTATAATCCGCTAAAAATTAGTCATTAGTGGTTTGACATAACCTTTCAGTAACCGGTTTTTCAATGTAATTAATATCATTTCATCAATAATATTCTGATTTAACATTAAAGCATTGAGTATGCTTGCTATGCTAAATCATGATTGTTTCATATATAAAACGTTTGAATAAGATTTAAAACTCTTTCCAAATCTTATCCCACCTTGACCTATGATTTCTCAGTCAGTATTATCTGAGAACAAGTGAAATATTTTCTCTAATTCACCTATGATTGTGAATCATCTTTTGATACTCAAGTACTTTTATATAATTCATATTATATCCAATCCCTTTGTTATCTCAATTAAGATAACATGTAACATGATCAAAACATAATATTTTATATGTAAGTTAATCTATTGATCTCAAGTCTAAGGATCACTAACATAACCTATATATGAGTTTTTTCATAGACATAATTAATCTCACTATATGAAATTCTTATACAGGTCAGTTCAATGTCCATATATTATGATAAACATCTACATATTAATCTCACTATATGGAAATTCTTATACAGGTCAGTTCAATGTCCATATATTAATTCTAAGTATCCTTTATACCTTAACTTATGAGAACAACTATTTTTTCTTATAAAAAAAATTATATAATATATACTAGTCTCTACAACTCTAATAAATGTTAAGTATTTAAGAGAGCATCGACTATGAATATTTTTGTAACAATACTTTAATACAATAAGAATCTCATAATTATAAAAACTTCATAATTTTCTTTGCATTTTTTTTCCTTTGAACTTTATCTTACTCTAGATTAATAAATAAAATATTAAACTCATTAATATAATATTATATAAAAATTAAAAATAAATTAAGTTTTTTAAATAATAAATATATATTTTCACACATATAATAATAGCATTAGTTGTCGGGCATATTAAAATTATAGTCACCTCAATTTTTAATCCAGCTCAACATTCTTTGACCTGTATTTTATTTGATAAGTACTTCAAAAAGGGGTGCTGAAAGTTAATAATGAATATACTATAAAGCCCGTGTCCAAGCAATGCATGCACCGAACAATTATGATCCAAGATTGGCCTTACTAACGACATCCATCTGGTGGAGGCGTATTAGAGATAATCCCACAAATCATGCAACAAAATCAAACCCCACAAGAACAGCCTAGATTCAAGGATGCAGTTGTCGATTAATCACAAGAATCCAGCCTCACGACAATTACATCTTTCACATCCACGATGCTAGCCAACGTTCCTAAACTAGATTTTGTATTTCTTTTATAGCACTCAATTCCTAACTTCAATAGCACTGTAATTAAACCTCTGTCAATATTCAAACTCCAATGGCACAATGAGTGTTCTTAAAAAAACTTCTGACAGCTTTCAAACAAGACACTTGCATATATATTGTTGATCCTATGACTTTCATACTATATTTGCAAATTCCTATGCATTTGGAGACTAATTCTATGATCAATATACTTAAATATCGATTATTTTCAATCTTGTCATTAGCATGTTCTTAGCATTTGGAGATTTCACATGGCATCTTGTAGGCGGCCTACGACATCTCAATCTCAGTAGTGGCAACAATTAAACAAAATCTAACTACTGTTTTTGATGAGAGGAATGGCCAACTCGTGGTTTCGGGATTTTGACAAATATACAGATTGTCAGAATATGATATTATTTTCCCACCGGCCTTGAGATAGATTTGCCTGTTGTTATAGTTAAATTAAATGATTGGCTTCATCCATTTAGTTAATATAAAAAAAAATATTTTGTTTTCATATAAGTGGTCAATGCAATGAGTTTTATCTTGAAAGAAACTAGCTATATTCGGTGCATAACATGGGCATCTTTCGTTGTTTGCACGTATATATCTCACGGGAGGGTATAGCCATTCCAAAAATCAATAAGTTCTTTGAGATGATTATTAAAAAAAACATCTAAGTAGGAGCCATGTCTCTCTCAAGAAACTAGTCGTGCTGCACCTGTTTGTAACTCTTCATCTATAAATACCATGAAAAACGCCCCCATCAACTCCTCATCATCTAAAACTTGAAAGTTCAAGAGCTTCTCTTGTACTCGATGAGAAAAATGGGAATGAAAGTTTCATTTCTGCTCATTCTTTTTATTTTTCCGGCTGTATCAGCCGACCTAAGAGTTGGGTTTTACAAATCAACATGCCCTGACGCAGAATCCATCATTTTTCAGGCAGTGCAAAAGCGGTTCAATGCTGATAAATCAGTAACTGCTGCCTTGCTTCGCATGCATTTTCATGATTGCTTCGTTAGAGTATGATTATTCCCCTTGAAAACTACTGAAATTTCTAGAGCAATAGATTTATTATTTAAATTAGTCTCTTCGAGGTATTAATGTTACAAATCTTAGTGCAATAAGCATGTTAATATGTGTGAAATTTGGGTTACATAGATACATGCATAAAGGAAACCTGACCAACTTCTTATTGTAGGGATGTGATGCGTCTATTCTTATAGATTCAACTAGTCAAAACCAAGCAGAGAAAGACTCGGGACCGAACCAGACTGTCCGTGAATACGAGCTTATTGATCAGATCAAGAAAGCCTTGGAGGCTAAATGCCCTTCAAAAGTCTCATGTGCGGACATCATAACAGTTGCGACTAGAGATGCTGTTGTTCTTTCTGGAGGGCCAAACTACACTGTGCCTACAGGAAGACGAGACGGGCTAATCTCTAGAGCGGGTGATGTGAACTTGCCCGGACCACAAGTGGATGTGTCTCAAGCATTTCAGATTTTCAGAGCCAAAGGTCTAACCCTTGAAGAAATGGTGATCCTTCTAGGTGCTCATACAGTTGGTGTTGCACACTGTAGTTTCTTCAGTGAACGTCTTCAAAATGATCCTTCGATGGATGCTAACTTGGCTGCCAGACTGAGAAATGTTTGTGCTAATCCAAATACTGATCCTACTGTGTTGCTGGACCAAGGCACAGGTTTTGTGGTCGATAATGAGTTCTATAAACAGCTCCTTTTGAAGAGAGGAATAATGCATATTGACCAGCAACTTGCCATAGATAGGTCTACTTCTGGTTTCGTTTCACGTTTTGCGAGAGATGGGAATGGATTTAAGATGAGTTTTGGAAATGCAATGGTGAAGATGGGGAGCATTGGGGTTCTCGTTGGAAATGATGGAGAAGTGAGGACAAATTGTAGAGTTTTCAATCCAAAAAACAAACCTACCGTCCCAAGTCCCCCCCCAAAAGTCAAGGCTTCACCTCCCAGCAAAAAAACCAATACTAAAAAGCAAAAGAAACCTAAGAGTAGTGGGAAGAAGAAAAAGTAAAAGAATACAAGAGAACTGTATTTGAGCTTGATGTTGTGCTTGCAATTATAATATATTTTGCAATTTTTATTTTCTCCGAAGAAATAGCAACTGCTGTGTGTTTGACATTTTCTTTTTACTTTTGTGAGTTTTGTTTTTCCTTGATTATGAACGGAAGAACTTGTAACTTTCATGGACAACATTTGTCTCATTTATGCATGAACTATGAGAATAAATTAAACAATTTACCCTATAATAATTCTCTCAGTATGTCATCTATGCATAAACTATGCATACTTTATGATTTGATTTACGATGTTAAGATGGGATTTTTTGGAATGTGATGTGAAATATTACTTTTAAGTAAACATCAAGTTATTTTCTGAAATCGACATATAATTTAGTTCTTGTTGAAAAAAATTCACATGTGCTTTTAGCAAGGAAGCTTTTTTGTAAATCCAAGAAAGTTTGCTATAATGTCATCGTGATAAAGTCTATTAGTTCATCAACCATATTATATGAGATCACACAATCTATGATTGTAAGGATTTGTTTGTAGCTTTTGAAAAGATACAAGAAAAATAGGTAGTTTTGATAATCAAAACAAAAAAAAAAAGTGCGTGTAAAGAGATATCTGGCTTGAATTTTATTTTTTATTACTCTAGATGAAATTGACACATTCATGTATAATACATCTTTATAACATCAAGGTTTACTCTAATAAGAGATCATCCCATCCAAATTAGATCAAAAGAATACTTTGCCTAAAAAAGCCTTCTTAATCACATACGGATCTTCATAATTGGATGCCTATTTTCTTCTATCTTCCCCATATATTGGAAGAATCTTTTATAGTAGTAAGTCACATTCTCTGAATTCTCTAGGGTGAACATGTTTATCATATGACATGTATATTTTTTTTTTTTATAGTTGATTGTGGAAAATGTTGATTAATCTCTTCTCATATTCAATTTCGTTAAAGAAATTTAGTTTTTATTAAAGAAATGCCATGAATGCATTTACCAAAAAGGCTTTTTCATAATTCCAACAAAATTTGCTATAAAATTATCATAATAACACTTATATATTAGCTCATCAACCATATTAATATGAGATCACATAATGTGTGATTATGAGGATTTGTTTAGAGCTTTTTAAATTATAAAGGAAAAATAAGTAGTTTTGATAATCAAAACAAGATAACATACAAGCAAAAATATTTTGGCTTAAATTTTCATTTTCAGTGCTCCGGATGAAATTGACATATTCATGCATAGTATTTCTTTATAACATCATAGTTTAATAGTCTATGAGATTATTCCCATCCATATAACATGACATGAGTACTCTTTATGAAAAAGCCTTTTTGATCACATAAAGATCTTCATAGTTGGATGTCCATTATCTTTCAACTTCCATGGTATTTTAAGAATCTTCTTAAGCACTAAGTCACATTCTTTGAACTCCCTAGGGTAAGTTTGCTTATCATATGACTTGGCAACCCTTTTTTTGCTATAGTTGATTATGGAAAATGGTGACTAATATCTTGTCACATCAATTTTAGCTAGCTAAAGTTTCTTAAGGATTTGTGTATACCCGATGATAAATTAAGTAAATGTCAAATAGAGAAAAAATTTTTTAAGGTATTTTTTCATGAATTGTGGTGATAAATACACAATATATTAGTGTAGAAATCTATATAAAATAATGGATGAACTATATGTCAAAAAGTTGACTATTGATGTAAACCCGCGCTTAATTGAGTAAACTTTAACAAAAAAAATGGTGAAACTTTTGAGAAGAATTTTATAATGACTTGAGGTGAAAAATTAAAATAAGTTATACTAAAACATGAAGAAATAATAAAAAGGTTTGGTGAGCGAAGAATTATCAAATGACAAGGTTTTTACTGAATTACATTTAAATAAGAGAAATATGGCATTTTGGTAGTTAAATGAAATCTTCCCTCCTTTGAAGCTTAACCTATCGGGCATGTAAGCCTTTTTTAGGCCTGTGGAGTGTCAAATTCTCTCTCTTTTTCTTTTGATCAAAGTTAATGGAGGTTAGGGGTGTGTGAGTTTTACCTAAGGCCTTGTTTGTTTCAAGGAAAGTGAATTCCCGGAATTCACTTTCCTTGCTTTCCAGTGTTTGGAAACTTCCAGGAATTCCCGGAATTTGCTTTCCAGTGTTTGGCAAAACTTTGGAAAACAAGTCAAAGGAAAGTGATTTACATCACTTTCCCGGTCAACCTTTTTTTGGCTTTCCCACACGGAAAGTGTATTACGCTTCTTTTTCGCGTAATACACTTTCCGAAAGCTCACTCACTCTCGTCTCTTTCCCTCACTCTCGTCTCTTTCTCTCGTCTCTTTCCCTCACTCTCACCGGTCACCACTACCAGCCCTCATCTCGCCTCCCTCTCCAGCTCAGTCCCTCGTCTCCTTTCTCTCTGCGCCAGCCCTCAGCTCATCTCTTCCACTCTTCTCCTCGTGTGTCTCTCGCGTCCCTCATCTGTACCAAAAAAACCTTCCCTCTCGGTCCCTCACCTCTGCTCTCGACAACCCAACAGCCTCTTCCCCAAACCAAGCACATCACCCTCTCGTCTCTCGCCTCCTCTCGCCTCCCTCTCAGTCCCTGACACACTCTCGCCTGTAGCCTCTCTCAGCCCCGAAATCCCTTTGCTGCTCCGCATCTCGCCACCCTCTGCAACTCACAGCAAGAAAACCAGGTACTCCCTCTGCATCTCAATCTTTGAAATTGCCGAGAAATGTGAGTTTTTGATGATATGAGAAATGGGGTTTGTGGGATTTGGGTTACAATTGATATTGCCGAGTATGGTAATGGGTGTGATTGCAAATAACCCATGTTTTGATTTTGATTTCGTTTGTTCTTGTTTGTGTTGATACTGTGAGTTTTTGATTGCAAAATTGCGTGTAAGAGAACTTGAGAGGAGATTATTCATAAAGTGAAAAATAGAGGGTGAAGTCTAGAATAACACGTTCAATTTTTTTGTGGAATTGTACCGCAATCAAGAACACATACAAGAATAGAGGAGGTGAATTCTTATGAAGGATAGAAACTTGGATATCCTGTTTCTCAACCCACGGTAGAGAGATAACAAATTTTTATGGAGATAACCCTTGAAGTTGGTGATTCATCAATTGTTAAGAATATGAAATGGTGAAGTAAAGATGGGTGCTTTTTAAGGTTACATTATGTGGGCATGTTGCTTATAGGCTGTTTTTGTTCTCAAATGAATTGATTAGTTGTTTTATGCGATACCTTGAGCTTATCTTTAGTTTGTTATTGTAAATTCTACTGCCTCTTGTTATGTTGGAGTTTGGACTGTACAAAGGAGTTGATAGGGTATTTTAAGAAGGTAAGAATTGTGATTCTGATTGTATATTGTTTTTGGATCTGCTTTGAAATGCCGAGTTGTTCAAAGGAGAGTTGTTCTTCAGTTTCTGATTCTTTAAGGAATTTAAACTTGTTCTGGTTGGATGCTGGTTATTATGGTGTTTTCCCTCATAAAGTTTGGTCAGCATGTGAAGCTTAATACATTCAAAGAAAGTAAAAGAATGGTTTAGATATTCGGA
This sequence comes from Salix caprea, assembly GCA_964035475.1. Lineage (NCBI taxonomy): Eukaryota > Viridiplantae > Streptophyta > Magnoliopsida > Malpighiales > Salicaceae > Salix > Salix caprea. Next base: position 5,453,343 of record OZ037754.1, read on the forward strand.
AAAGCATGTGGTTATACTTGTCAGTATGCGTATTGCCATAGCAAATAAAATTTGAAGTGTCTAACAGTCGTTGATTGAATTATCCGAATGACTTGAATGTTTTTATGCAGGCGAATGGCGGCAAATGTCCTTACCAGCAATGCTAGTAGGTGAAACAGTGGGAGAAATTCTACAAGCAAGCCGATTTGCAAGAGAAATTGTTGCAGCTGTTGCTTGCAAAACCAAGAAAACTACCATTGAAGACCCCAAAACTCCAGTCACTCAACGGAGAAAACAAAAGCCTCATTCGGAAGACACTGGACTCAAATCCAGAAGGAAAAGCAAACTAAATTACAGTCAACTCGATCAGAATCCGGTTCTCCATGTCTTCTAAGAGCTCGATCGCGTATTAACTTCAAGGTTAATGAGTGGACTGAAACAGCGTCCAATAGCAACACCTAGACGGTTCTCACTGGGGAGAATTTGAGCGGTGTTAGTTTAGTTCTGGTTTGTTTGAAGATTGAGGATTCTATTTCGGATACTTTATCAATGTCCACAGTTGATTCTTTTATTTTCCAAACAAGTGTGAATTGTTGATTCTTGAGGTATTCCATCAAGGGAATTCTATTCATCAGGGGATATTCTTGTTGTCTAATAGGAATTGCTTCCTTGGCTTTCAGATACAGGATTAAAACAAAAAAATCGACAATTTGAGATGTGTTATTAACTAATCTACTTTCCTTGATCCACAGAAATCCTAAATTTTAGAATAAATCATTCTCTAGCCCCTAAGTTATGAACCTGTTATTTTAAAATTGAATAAGTTACTTACAAAATATTTCACAAGCTTATTTCTCTATAATGTGATATGACATATATTGTTATATTTTATAAAATAAGCTATGTATGAATATAGGATATAATAAAAAAATTCATCATTATACTTTTTTGATTTCATTTTTTTATTTTAAGTGATTAAATATTTTATATTAAATATTTAATTTATATTAGATAAACTTGAAAAAAAAATTAATTTATTAATAAAGTATTTTCCAGTTCCTTTTCCATAACACAAACAAACACTGGAAAGTGTTTTCCAGTTCATTTTCCATAACACTGCCAAACATCGGAATTCACTTTTCAGGAAACCACTTTCCAGGAATTCACTTTCCAGGAAACCACTTTCCAGGAATTCACTTTACAGGATTCACTTTCCAGGAAACCACTTTACAGCAAACAAACGGGGCCTAAATCACAAAGCAAACACAGTAAACCTAGCTAGTGAGAGATAGAGTTTAGAAATTGAAAAATAAAGAGAAAATATGGCTTTTAATACGGGAGAAAGAGAATTGGTGGACAAATTGTGTTGGAACTTTCTAATGTGAATTCATTTATTAAGAGTTAGTTTTTATGGTTTTTTTTTTTTATGATTTTGTGTTAGGAAGATGAAAAACCTTAAAAAATAAATTCTGGGTATAGGTTAGGAATTAATTTAGTTATTAGTTTTTATGGTTATTTTTTTTTTATGATTTTGTGTTAGGAAGATGAAAAACCTTAAAAAATAAATTCTAGGGTATAGGTTAGGAATTAATTTAGTTATTAGTTTTTTGGTTAAATTACCTGCAATTTATAACAAATAAATGTCCTTTAAAGAGAAAAGTTGTGAAGAAAATATTTATGCCTTCCAGGTAGAATAATATATATATATATATATATATTAACTAAAATATAAAACGCGTCCTGGTTTTACTGTGCTAATCCACAATAACCATTAGAATTAATATATATTGTCATGAAAGATGAACGGATGTTGAGGTAGCCAAGTTGGTCTAAGGCTCACAAGATTAAGGTTCTGTCCGAAAGGGCGTGGGTTCAAATTTTACTCTCAACATATTTCTATTTAGCGAATCCACAATAAATATTAGAATTAATATATATTATCGTGAAAGATGAACAAATGTTGAGGTGACAGAGGTGGTCTAATAGGAAGGAGATAAAATTTTGGCCGAGAGGTCGTGGGTTGAAGTCCCACTCTCGACAGATTTCTATTTTGCTTGGAAATGTGATTGATTTTTTCAAAAAAAATATTTTTTGTATAGAAATATATTATTTTAAAAAAAAATTTGTTTAGAAATATATTAAAATGATAATTGTTTTTTAAAAGAAACTATTTTTAACATCAGCACATAAAAATGATCTAAAAACATTAAAAAATACAATGTTTGGACAATGTTTGTTTTATGCCCGTATTTATCATTTATGCTTTTAAATTATTATTTTTTTGGTTTATTTTTTTAGGGTTTTATTTTTATTAGGTTTCATTATGAAATTTTAATTTTTTGGTGATAATTTTAAAATTAATATTGCTCATTTTTTCCCTTTTTTTTGTTATTTTATCTGTTTATCTGATCAGATAATTTTAGGGTTTTATTGTTTGCGCAATAATAATGATAATTTTAGTGATTCTTTTTTTATTCTTTTTTTTGTTAAAATTTTTTTATTCTTTTTTATTTTTTGGGGCAATTTAATGATTTTAATTATTTGAGCAGTAATGTTGATAATAATTTTAACTGTTATAATAATGAAAATGACGGTAACGTAGGGATGAATTTTTAATTTATGTTTTTGTCTTTTTGTGGATAGAAAATTAACTATTTATTTTTGTTATTTGATTATTGCAGGTCTTTTCACAATTTATATTTTGTTTTTAAATGTGATTTAAATTGAATTAAAAAATGAACTAATCTTAATAAATGAATTCAATAATTCAAATATCCAAATCTTCTTGCTTTTTTAATGATGATGATAATTTTATGTTGGTTATTCCGTTGAAACCTATTAAATAGATAAATTTATATCGATTTAAAATTCATATATTTTATAGAAAACTTGCACTTCACAGGAATTCTGGACAAATTTATTATTTTGACTAAATTTATATTATAACAAAAAAAAATATAATTGATATTTTTTTGCGTTGAAAAAATATAATACCCCCCTCGACGAGATACGGTGGCATTGGCAAGTATATATATATATATATATATATAACATGCCTTTAGGAAGGAAACAAATATGCATACCTACGAGGCAGAATAAAGGTAGTGCATCGTAGGGGTGAGTGTATGCGCGCCTATGGGGTAGGTTTATATGATATTAACAGTGATTACATCTTTGGATGGAAATATAATAAATTGAAGATAATGTTTTCGGATAAGATTGATATGGGATTGAGCATCGGAGCAAGTGTAATATATGCATGAAAAAGATATATTAGTGGACCCAAGAATGTTTTATTCGTTAAATGGGTTAACCCTAACAGTGAAATATTCATATTATGATGATAGATTGTGAAATTGTTGATAAGGAAAAGTTTGATTGATGCAGAATAAAAGAATAAATTAAAAGGGATGTGTTTTTTAAATAGTACAAAGTACTGTAGCACATAATGCATGTGCAAGGTTGATTCTAGCAGTAAAATTATGTTGATTCTAGCACAAAATACTGTAAAGGCTTGGTTTTGCCTTTTTATATTTTTATTTGTTATTTATCATTTTGTTTAGGGCATTATGATTTGCTTACTAAGATTAAAACTATAAAAGTTTAAAAAATTATTGACTTGTGAGTTAAACACACACCAACATGTAGGAGATGTCACACTTTTAATGACACGTACAACGTCTCTCGATGGTTGAACCTCACCTTCCATCGTGTCGTGTCCTCTTCCTTTTATTCCAACGTGTGTCGGCATTTGTTGATTGATTTATCGTTGATAAAATTGAGAACCAAATTATTTTTCTCTCTATTCAATCAATTCAACAAATATATCATTCTAGCTTATTTATCTTTTATAATATTAGTTATAATCATACCAATATTTATTTGCTTATGGTAATCCTCCATACTTCTAGAATCCTAAGACAAACTTTGTTCTACATATATTTTATCAAACCAGATCAAACATCAAATAGATGCTGGATTTTTCCTCCAACAATTTAATAATCAAATATGAATTTATTATAGCAAACTATTAATTTCAATCCCAACTCAATTTGAAAGAATAAAATCAAAGAAAAAGTCATATCACTATTAGAATTCACACTAACCATGTGAGTGTATAGTGATTTAGCAAACTCTTGTACTTTCTTTTAATTGATTAATTTAATAAGAGTTTCCTATTATCTAATATACTAAAAGAGGTTAGTTTCGGTTACTGTTCATTGCGGTTTTTAGTTCATTCGGGTCGGGTCGGTTCACCGATTTACTGATTTTTTTTATATTTCTTTACATAGTAAAATAACCATTATGTATGTTGCGACGGTGATTTTTTTTACGCGCTTCGAGCCCCGCCATCACCCCTTGATTCGGGGGAGACAACGACGCGCGGTGAAATGGGGGGTTGTTTTATAGTCGTAAAAATTACGACTATAATTATTAGGAGTCGCCACCTAATATTAAGGTTATTAGGAAACCTATTGGTCTACGAGAGTCTTGGGTAAGGGGACTTGTTGTGCAAGGGGCAGACGCATCACCCCCAATGCACCCTACCTAAGGTAAGCTGCATTGTTGTTTGATTATTTTTTTTCTAAGTTAATTTTTTTTGCACTACATTTAAAAAAAGCATTTTTTTTATGTTTGCGGGTGTACTTTACGGTGTAATTTTACACCGTAGTTACGAGTCTTTTTTTTTTTATCTACAGATGTACTTTACAATGTAATTTTACACCGTAGTAAAAAAATAAATTAATCTACGGATGTAGTATACAATGTAATTTTACACCGTAGTAAAATCTTTTTTATCCGCGGGTGTACTTTACAATGTAAATTTACACCCTAATAGATGAAACAAAAATATTTATAATTATTTTTGATATTTTAGCCAAATTCCACCGGATAATCATTAACCGGTTACGATATTCTATTTTTGTTTTTAAAACATGAGGAAGATGCAAAAGTATTTTGTTTATGAAAAATATGTATGGAAAAATCAGGGAATTCGACCGTATGCAAGAAAACAAAACATTTTTGTGTTTTTTGAAATTTTTGTATTTTTATATTTTTTCCATATTTTTAAAATAAAATAAAAATAAATAAAAATCAGTGGGCTGACTGTCCAGCCCTGATGGGCTGGGCTGACAGCCCACTGTCATGGGCTGGGCTGACAGTCCAACCCTGATGCTCCAGTCCAGGTGGGCTTTCAACCCACCTCTTGTGGACTGGGCCTCAAGTCCAAGTGGGCAGGCAGCCCACCTCTTTTGTATATTTCGGCCGGGCATAAAGCCCGGCCTCTTCATTCAAACCCAGCCCGCTGCATGAACAGTGGGACGCAAATTACATCCCATTGCATGCAGTCGGGCTGAGGAAGACGATGAACAGCGTGGATTTTTGAGTGTAACGAGAGGCTTACTTGTTAGTACCTTTAGGTAGAGGAGGTGGATTTGGTTCTTCCGGTCGTGGTGGTGTCGGAAATGGTGGCCTGTGGAGACCGGAATGGGCGTCGAAAAATGACATGCCTACGTCGCAGCCCCTGCTGCTGCTGCTGCCAACCTTTCCTAGGACAGTGGTTTGGGTCGCCGATGGAGGGGGAGCTTCTGGTGAGGTTGAGACAATGCGTGGTGGGCGGAGTTGATGGCTGCTGGAGGAGAGAGAGAGACGTCGGCGTCTGGTTTTAGTGAGAGAGAAGTCGACTGAACCGAGAGAAATGAAGGAGAGGGAGAGAGCGAGCCCAGAAATGAGGGGATGAAGATTAACCTATTTTTCACGTGAATTTTCCTCTGTATTCTTTGTTTTTTCTGTGCAATTTACGTGAATTTTCTCTCGTCAATCTTTTCTGTTTTCGCTGTTTTTCTCTCTGTTTTTCTTGCTTCTGTTTGCCAAAATTTCCTGCCAATTTCTCCCTGTCCCTCTCCCTCTCTGCAGCGTCCATGGCTGTATTTATAGGGGCAGAGGCATGCATGTTGTGTGTGTTGTTGCCTCTACATTTTTGCAAAGGGCCAAGGGTTGCAGCGCCGTGCAAAGAGCCGTTGCAGAGCTGTTCCTGCACTGTTCAGGTGTCGGAATAGTGCAGGGACATGCAAAATTGGTGTCAGAAAAATACAATTTGGTCCCTCAATGTTTAATTGGTTCAATCGCACCTCCAATTAGTTTTAAACTTTTAATTTTATGCAATTGTATCCCCATCAAAATTTCAACAGCAACCTTAAATGTGCGCGCCTTTTTATTTTGGTCTCTAGTTTCCGATTTGCGCGATTTAACCCTTAATTGACCATTGGATTCTCAATTCGTTCAATTTGACCCTTAATTTCGCATAATTGACTTACAAAAATTCAATCGGTCTCCGAAAATTCCATTCTGATCAATTGAGCCGGAATTAAATTCAAGAACTTGGTTTCTCATTGACTAAGCCCTTAATAAAATTAATTTGACCAATTTAAAGTATAATTAAGTCCTTGCACTTAATTAAATCCTTCAATTGGATCTTAAATTAATTCCCGATCATAATTAAACTTTAAATTGGTTGACGATTAAATCGAATCAACCCATAAAAATATAATTATGTCGTTCAACTTAATTTTTACACAGATTTATCCAACGATAAATTATTTTTGCCTTAAATCTGTATTTTTCTCTATTTTTAGAATAAAAGAGATACGATTGAACTTGCAAAAACAACCAAAATTTCCACATTGATTTCTTACCCACGCTGGCTCCTTTTATTTTATTTTTGTCATTTTTATTTTATTTTGGGGAGTAACCCAAAAATTGGGTTACGACAATGTCCCTAAAAATGACAAAAAAAACAATTGTTGTCGGGAGGGGTGCCATAGTAATTGCACATTTTCGGCTATGTACAGTCCGGTCGGGTCACCGGTTTATTGATTTTTTTATATTTCTTTGCACAGTAAAATAATCATTCTATCCCTCGAAAAAGACAAAAAAACAAACGAAGTCGGGAGGGGTGCTACGGTAATTATACAGTTTATGAAAATGGGTAAATACTAATCTGCCCCAATAAGATAAAATTGAAGAGTTGGCTGTAAGGGTGTTACGGTAATTTACCTCCTTTTTTTAATATATTCCTTCGAGTACTGTGGATGCATGTGACACACGTGGCCCATAGTATTCGGCCTCACACTCTCTTCGGGCGGTGCATGTGGCGTAATTCAGTGGAGAAAAATGTTCATTCGCTGTCTTCGTGAATTCTCCACCGTATCATTTAATTTAAAATAGTGTGGCGCGTCGTGTATCACGATGGGCGGAGACGTGATGGTGGTCAGTTGAACATTTTTCTCCCTTTTTTTCTCTCATGCATGCTAAATTACAGGGTAGACCCCCGGTTATATGGTGTTTTATTTCAGTCCCTTATCTTTTAATTATTTTGCATGGTCATGATTTATGTTATATAAGTTTTGATTTGTTTCAATAGGGTCCTTCGATTGAAATTGATTATATATTTAGGTTTCAATTCGATCCTCATTCTTTAAATTTCCGGATTGATTTTAAATCCCTTAATATATTCGGTACAGAAGTTTTGATTTTTTCAATTTTATCCTTTAATTGAAATTGATAATATATTTGGTTTTTATTTTGGGCCTTATACTTTTAATTTTTAATTTTAATTCCTTTATTTTTTTATATTTCTTAAATAGTCCTATTTTTGTCCATGTTTATCTATCTGTGCTCTTAGCTTTGGTTTTAATTTTTATTTTATTTTCTCTTTTATTGAGGTATCATTTGTTTTTTGAAAAGTTTTGTTCTTAAATTTAATTTGTATTTGTGATCATTTGAAAATTGATATTTCTATTGTTTTAATTTCTGTTGATCTTTCTTTTGGTTGTTTTTTATTAGTTTTTTATTTTCATGTCAAATGATTTTTTGTAGCTAATAATTTTTTTTCATTTTTTTTTGTTTGCTCTTTTGTTAAAGTTATTGGGCTTTTTTATATTTTTTTACTGACTTTTTTTCCCATTATTAACATAATAATAATAATAATAATAATAATAATAATAATAATAAATGTGATATTTTATTATATCAAACCTTGCATTTATAAATGTTATATTTTATTTGATTTTTTTGAATTTTGTCCTTTGATTGAAATTGATAATATATTTGGATTTTGTTTCGGCCCTTATACTTTAAATTTTTTTATCTTAATTCCTTTAAATTTTTTATATTTCTTAAATAGTCCATATTTTTGTCCATATTTATATATATATTTATATATATATATATATATATATATATATACTCTTAGTTTTGGTTTTTAATTTTTATTATTTTCTCTTTTGTTGAGATAACATTTTTTTCAAAAATTTTGCTCTTAAATTTTAGTTTGTGTTTATGATCATTTGAAAATTGATATTTCTTTTTTTTCCTTCTTTCTTTCTTTCTTTTGTTTTTTTATTAGTTTTTTTTATTTTTTTTTCACGTCAAATGATTGTTTTTAGCTAATAAATTTTTTATCATTTTTTTTGTTTACTATTTTGTTAAAGTTTTTGGGTTTTTTTATTTTTATATTGAATTTATTTTCCCATTATTCACGCAATAATGGGAAAATAATAGTTTTAGTTTTAGTATTTTTTTTCTTGCTTCCTCTTTTGTTAATGTTTTGGAGTTTTTTATTTCTTCATGGCAATATTATAATTTTTATTGTTTTAGCAATAATAGTAATGATATTTTTAGATGTTAAGCCTTTGATATTGTTATTGTTATACTAGGGTGTGTTGATGTATTTTATTATATCAAACATTGCATATATAGATATTATATTTTATTTTTGAACTAACAAAATCTAATAATTGTTTCAATGCCAACAATAATAAAAATTGTTTGCTGTGCCCGCAACGTGATGCGGGGCAATTTAACTCGTGTATAGTACAAAAATGTGAATTTGTTGCATTTCATGGCCAACAGGAGGGAGCAGAATTGAACCCAGATTTGTTTACATGTAATACATTAATAGGTGAAAGATCAGATTCTATAGAGCCTCTCTTTATATTTTCACAAATGGAGTCAGAAGGTTTTAGTCCACGTTGCTTCCCTTTCACCAGTCTTATAGCAGCATGTGCACACGTGGCAGCTTTGCATTGTGGACAGTGTTGAAGATGAAGAATATGCATGTTGTCATTTCTACTTTACAGTGTAAATATTCTGTTATATTGTTAGGCAGTTATTAAATACAGCTCATGGTCTGACATGCACAATGTAAATGCAGACATTAGGATTAGTTTGTTATTTAGTTTGTTACATCTCTTGTATAAAGGTTCAACTCAAGTCATCAATACAATTACATATTCCATTCAATTCTCATCTCTAATTTACATGGTATCAGAGCTTGTTTAGTAGAATTTTTCACCGAGAATCATCTTTTTTTTCTTCCCAGAATCAGTCCCAAAATCAGTCCCAGAATCTTCAAACAATTTCACAAAATCAGTCCCAGAATCATCTTCAATCAATTTCCCAGAATCGTCTACTTCACCACACAGTCAATCACCTAGAATCAGTCCCAAAATCATCTTCAATCACCCAGAATCAGTTCCAAATCAAATCCCCACTAAAATCAAACCAACACCACTGTCCAGTATTCATCTTCTCAAATCAAATCCCCACTCAAATCAAATACCAAAATGGCTCAAGACAACACATCATCCAATCCTTCCATTCACGGCAAAGAAATTGTCAACTCAAACACAGACCCAACAAGACTCAATATCTCAAATCCCTTCAGCTCTCATCACTCAGACCATCCGGGGCTTGTTTTAATTTCCAAGCCCTTGAATGGTAACAATTACTCTACCTGGAAAAGAGCCATGATGTTGGCTTTAAACTCCAAAAACAAATTAGGTTTTGTTGATGGCACAATCAACCAACCTTCAAGAGAAACAGACCCTGATAATCACGCAGCTTGGTCCCGCTGCAATGACATGGTCCATTCTTGGATCATCAACACCCTAGACCCAGAAATTTCAGACAGTGTAATTTATTACACCACTGCCAACGAAGTCTGGGAAGACCTTCGTGAACGTTTCTCACAAAGCAATGCCCCCAGAATTTTCGAAATTCAAAGGGACATAGCTTATTTTCGCCAAGACCAGCTCTCGGTCTCAGCTTACTACACGAGACTAAAAGGGCTTTGGGATGAACTCAGCTCACACAGTGAAATCATGCATGGAGCACAACATGATCAACAGAAGATGATGCAATTTTTAATGGGCTTGAATGATACTTACAGTGGTATACGGGGACAAATCCTCTTGATGAGTCCTCTGCCTTCCATTCGCCAAGCATACTCGTCCGTGGCTCAAGAGGAGAAGCAACGCCTCCTCAGTTCGACCAATTTTGCAGAGCTTGGGGGTGGCGCTGCCATGGCGGTTCGGAGCAACAGTGGCAATAAATTTGTCCCTCCAAGAAGGTACAACAATGGGTCTCCAGAAACTCACTCTTGGGATCGATTTGGTGGCGTGAATGGAAGAGAAGAGAGAAGTGAAGAACGGCAGCGTTTTGGAGGTCTGGGCGTGAATGGTAGAGGAGAAAGAGAGGGACGTTTTACGCGTGACAGGCCGAGAAATGCATTTGGGCGTGACGGGCCGAGAGATGGATTTGGGCGTGATGGGCCCAATATGCGTGATGGGCCGAGAGGACGCCCACAGTGCAGTCATTGTGGGCAGATGGGCCATTGGGCCCAAACATGCTATGCCCTTAAGGGCTACCCGGCTGGTCATCCAAGGAACAGGCCCATGGGCCCGGGCCCATTCCACAACAGGCCGGCGGTGAATATTGTATCTGATGGGCCCTCTAGCAGTCCAGTCATTGGCATTTCGGAGGCTCAGATAAAACAACTACTGTCCTTGCTTGACAATAAAAATGAGGCAACGACTTCTCAAGCACCTACCAAGCCAGGTTTGTCCAAAATAATCCCCCGCAAATGGATTATTGACAGCGGGGCAACGGATCACATTTCTTCATCATCAAAATTATTTTTCCACATGGAGAAAAAATACTCATTACCTCCTGTGTCATTGCCCAGCGGAGAGAAAGCCAAAATTGTTGCGAGAGGATCATTACCTCTTAATTCAATTTATTATTTAAAGAATGTGCTGTGTGTTCCCACATTCAAAGTGGATTTGATGTCGGTTAGCCGCCTGACCAGAGGATTGAATTGCTCAATAACTTTCTTTCCTTATTGGTGTATTTTGCAGGATCTGGCTACGAAGAGGATGATTGGTTTGGGGAAACAGCATGATGGGCTATATTACTTGGTGGCGCTAGCAACAAAAAGAACCGACGCAGATATCTCACCCACCTGCAACCTCACCATTTCAACCACCGATCTCTGGCATCATCGATTAGGTCATGCATCACCATCTCGTTTAAATTTTATTGCGAAGAATTATTTAAATTTTTCAATTCAGTCAAGTACAATTTGTCCTGTTTGCCCTTTGGCAAAACAGAGTCGTTTACCTTTTCGTCCTAGTATAATTTCATCTGTCAAACCTTTTGACATAATTCATTGCGATATTTGGGGGCGCTATCGCCACCCTTCAATTTCTGGTGCTTATTATTTTCTCACTATTGTTGATGATTATACACGTTTTACATGGATTTTTTTAATGCAACACAAAAGTGAGACGCAATCATTGCTCAAATTTTTTTTTAATTATGTTCACACCCAATTTGAGTCTAAAATCAAAATTTTTCGCAGTGATAATGGTGGGGAATTTATTTCCCTTCGTCATTTTTTTAATGATCATGGTGTCATTTTTCAACATTCTTGTGTTTACACGCCTCAACAAAATGGGGTTGTGGAACGCAAACATCGACACATCTTGCAAGTAGCTCGAGCCTTGAAATTTCAGGCTACTCTCCCTACCCTTTTTTGGGGAGAATGTGCTCTCACTGCTGTGCACTTAATCAATAGGCTTCCTTCACCAATTCTTTCGTTCAAAACACCTTTCGAACTACTTTTTTTAAAACCTCCTTCTTTTTCCCATTTACGTGTTTTTGGTTGTTTAGCCTACGCTACTAATGTCCATCCTTCTCATAAATTTGATCATCGTTCTATACCATCAATTTTTATCGGTTACCCTATTGGTCAAAAAGCTTATAAATTATATGATTTGTCACAAAGAAAAATTTTTACAAGTCGTGATGTCAAATTTCATGAGACGGTCTTCCCTTATGCTTCCCTTCCTCCATCTGACCCACAAACCCAGACAGGCCCATTACCACTTCCGGCCCCAGACCACTATGATCCTTACCCTTCGCCCGCTACAACCCAACAAACAGATCCTTCTCCTCACCCTCCCATATCTCCTTCCTCTCCAATTAACCCCATCCCACTTACACCTCTTTCCCCACCAGACACAGAATCACCATTATTACCTTCCCTACCCGATCCACCTCCTGTCACTGCTCCCACTAGGCGTTCCACCCGACCCACTGGTCCACCGGCCAAGCTTCACGACTATGTATGCTCCACCGTTTCCTCCTACCAACCATCCTCCTTGTTCCCCGGTCCAAGCAAAGGTACGAGGTATCCCATGGCTAATTTTCTCTCTTATCACCGATATACACCTGCTCTTCAATCTTTTGTTGCACAGCTCAGCATGGCCACTGAACCCACCTCTTATTCCGAGGCTGCCTCTAATCCTAATTGGCAAGCAGCAATGGCTTCTGAGTTGAAAGCTCTCCAAGATAATGGTACATGGACCCTCGTCCCTCTTCCAGCAGGAAAATCACCTATTGGTTGCCGTTGGGTGTTTAAAATCAAACATCTCTCCGACGGTTCTATCGAGCGGTACAAGGCTCGTTTGGTCGCCAAAGGCTTCACTCAGTTAGAGGGCGTCGATTATCAGGACACCTTTTCCCCCACAGCTAAGATCATTTCTGTCCGCTGTTTGCTTGCTTTGGCCGCTTCTCATAACTGGTCCATTCACCAGCTGGATGTCAACAACGCCTTTCTGCATGGTGACTTGACTGAGGAAATATACATGTCACCACCACCAGGGCTTCGGCGACAGGGGGAGGATGATTTAGTATGTCGCCTACACAAGTCCTTATACGGACTGAAACAGGCTTCTCGCCAGTGGTTTGCGAAGTTTTCAGAGGCCATCTGCTCCGCAGGATATGAACAATCACGGGCTGACTATTCATTATTCACCAAGAAACAAGGCAAGTCTTTTACTGCTCTTCTGATATATGTTGATGACATCTTGATTACTGGAAATGATGTTGTTAGTATTGATGCAACTAAGAAATTTCTGCATAATAATTTCCGCATCAAAGAGCTTGGAAAATTGAAATACTTCCTTGGCATTGAGGTATCTACTTCCAAGAGTGGAATTTTCATTTCTCAACGTAAATATGCATTGGAGATCATTGCGGATGCAGGGCTATTAGGGGCAGCTCCAATTGATACCCCTATGGAGCGAGGATTGAAATTATCAGATGAAGGTGATTTGCTTAGAAATTCCAGTCAGTACAGAAGACTTGTCGGCAGGTTGATTTACTTGACTGTTTCTAGGCCTGATATAACGTATGCTGTTCATGTCTTGAGTAGATTCATGCATCAACCGCGAAAACTGCATATGGAGGCAGCACTTCGGGTTGTGAGATATTTAAAGGGGGCTCCTGGTAAAGGATTATTTTTCTCCTCAAACAGTGATGCTAAGTTGAGAGCCTATTGTGACTCAGATTGGGCAGGTTGCCCACTTACCAGGAGATCTACGACAGGTTACTGCATCTTTATTGGACCTTCATTGATATCTTGGAGGTCAAAGCGGCAGAAAACAATTTCACTTTCTTCAGCCGAAGCAGAGTATCGAGCAATGACGGGGGCCTGCTGTGAATTGACATGGCTTCGGTATCTATTGAAGGATTTGGGTTTCTCCCACGAAGGGCCTGCTTTGCTATATTGTGATAACCGGGCTGCTCTACACATTGCAGCCAATCCAGTTTTTCATGAGCGAACCAGACACATAGAAATGGATTGTCACTACATTAGAGACAAAATCCAAGATGGTTCGATAATTACGAAATATGTGAATTCTGCACATCAGCTGGCAGATATCTTGACAAAACCTCTGGGAAGAGATTTATTTGTTCCTATGATTCGCAAGTTGGGAGTGCAAGATATCCACTCTCCAACTTGAGGGGGAGTGTTGAAGATGAAGAATATGCATGTTGTCATTTCTACTTTACAGTGTAAATATTCTGTTATATTGTTAGGCAGTTATTAAATACAGCTCATGGTCTGACATGCACAATGTAAATGTAGACATTAGGATTAGTTTGTTATTTAGTTTGTTACATCTCTTGTATAAAGGTTCAACTCAAGTCATCAATACAATTACATATTCCATTCAATTCTCATCTCTAATTTACAGACAGCAGGTTCATGGAGGGATTTTTCGCAGAGGGCCAATAGGCTATTAAGAGTACCTCTATCTTGTTCGGCCCATGGGCTTTTGAGGGCCGAGTTGAACAATTGTTTTAATGATCGGCTGAATTAATCTATTTGTTGGGCTAAAATACTGAGATATTTAGGTAACGGGGCTCTCAAACGTCGACTCAATTAATGTCATGAACATATTCTGGGCAGTGGACAAACACTCTCGGAAATAATTATCTTTTATTTATTTTTATATAAATATACAAAATAAAAACATATATGAGTTTTATATATATTTATAAATGAAAAAAAAAAAAAAAAACTTTAAAATTGGTTCGATGATTTCCAATACTGCAAACACTAGGTGAGTTCTGAAGTTAGAGTTGCATCAAACCAGTCAAAGTCACCGAGGAACAAGCTGTGAGGCGACAGTCACCACCAACAGTGAAGATTCCTTTTACTGTAACTTAAGTTGGCAGTTTTCCATTTGTAGCTAATGTCCAAAAAGCCTACAAAACCTTGTGAAGGTGACAGAAATATGCCGTGGCCTACAACACTTTCATCGACTGCTGGCAACAGCATGTATATTATAATTAAAGCTCTCTCTCTCTCTCTCTGTTCTCTTTCTTTCTCTTTTTCTTGGCAAGAATTTGCAGATATTTTCAAGATCAGACACCGACCAACATTTAGTTTTGCTTTTAGGGCACAGGTATGGAGCATTTTTCTCTTTAATCTGCTCCACATTTAACCAAACTATGCTGTCCCTGTGCTTCATTTTCATACATGCTGGGACAGGAGGCAGAATATATGCGTGCAACATTGACTTCCAAGAATCAAACACCGGCAGGCAACGTGCACACGAAGAAGTGGGGAAATTTACAACTAAGAGCCAAACAAATTAAGACAGGCCTTATAATGAATGTTCTTCCTTAACCAACATCAACCATTGTCTTTGTGTTTTGTTTATTTATTTGTCATCATTATTGGTTGGGTTTTCTTTGAAGGTGATAGTGGAAATGTTGGTAAAAGTGAACTCATGTCTGAAGCATTCCATAGCAAGTCAATGTGCCTACCATTATATTAATTCTTTTGCCAGAAAATTTAAACTATTTAATAGACGTTATCACATTCTACTTGCTTTTTCCTGTTCTAAAGCAGACATTACACTAGCTGGTTTCAGCTTGCATGATTTGATTAGCGAAATTATGTGGCTAGACAAGAGAATTTATGTGGTCTTTGATGATTTACAAATACAGTGGAGAGCCATATTATATATATTGACTGTTGATAGAGCTAATGTAATATCAAACGGAAAACAATATTAATAATGCTTCGAGGAAAATGAGATTGTGATAAATTTAGTTTAAAATGCTCTTAAATCACAAAAAAAAACAGCTATCATGTATGTTCAAATGTTTTATTGTAGTTAATTGACGAGCGAACTTGCCCGTGTATTGTGCTGGGCTTTTATTTATGTGAAAAACTGATTGATTTTATGCGTGTTGTAATTGGTTATTTTAATATTTAATTAGTAAAATTATAATTGATATAATATGTTAGAAATGGATTTTTTCCCTACATAAAAGTTATTGAATGTTGTTACTGTTAAAACTGTTTTGATAATTATTTAATCAATAGATTGTACAATTGGAATCGAAGAAATTATGTTAAAATGAGTCACGTTCTCCATGTCACATACTGATTAATTGTTGTGTATGTTTTATTTGTTTTATTAATTCTTTTATTAGGAAATAGTAAAATTATAATCGTTGAATTGTAGCACAGATGAGTGATTTATTTTATACAGCAAACAATTTGATTGATGGTTTTGTTTTAACTACTTTGATAATAATTTACTTGGTAGATACCAAAACCACAATGGATCAAATTGACTAAAGATATTATTATTTGTTACCTGCAACATATTAATTGTTTGTTGGAGATATTTTAACTATTTACCGAATAATTTATTTGATAGATTAAAAAAATACAACTGCTAAAATTTATCAAAGGTTATTTTTTCAGATTTTTTTCTTCATATTATTACATTAAAAAAATTTAGAATACTGAGATTAAATTAATGTGAGATTTTTAAAGAAAAGTTAGATCAATTTTTTATATATATTTTAGGACATTAATATGAAAAAATATTACAATATATAATTAGTCTCTCCTATTTTTTTAAGGAAAAAATCCCAAAAATAATATATATAAAAATTTAGGAACATTAACAAATTGTTACATGTTAAAAATTTTGGTATCAACTGTGGTGAAATGTAAGGCAATTTGTTATTTTATTATTGTAGATAATTTGACACAATTTTTCTACATATCTGGTGTATGTGTGGTTTCGTATTTTTTTTTCATGATATGAGATTTAAAATATTGTACATAAAAAAAGACTGCGGAATTTATTTTTCACAAAAATAACATTGACCAATGAATTTTTGTCACAATTATTATAACTGTCATTATAAATATTATTATACATAATTAATATTCTAATTATTATTAGTCATACTATGGATGACACCGTAATTATTGTTTGAAAAAGAAATTATTATTTTTTAAGATTTATTCTAGATATTTTTATATTAAACATATTTTAGAATATTGATAATAAATTATTATTTTTTGAAAATAATAAATAGGTCCATTTTATATATATATATATATATATATATATATATATATATATTATTATTAAGGTGCTAATATTAAATAAATATAAAAATATATAATTAGTCTCACATATTTATAAGAAAAAATATTACAAATAAGCATTATTATTATTTTGAATGCCTGGAAATTTCAACACCTAACAATATTAAAAAAAAAAAAAGCAGTTAAAAAACTCAATAAATGACAACACAAAAATTAATATTATTAGATTTAAAGAAATTATTCAACTTGAAGAATAAATAAAAATAATTTTAAAAAACAAAGAGAAAAAAATAATAAATACTAATTTTCAAACGATCACCAATACAAATTAAAATGTAAACATTAAAAAAATTAACCTTAATAACAATGGAAATAATAAAAACTGGTGAGACCATAATTATTGTTAGAAAACAAATTCTATTATTTTTTATTTTTATAAGATTTATTCCTTATATTATTATATATAAAGTATTTCAGATCAATGATATAATTTTTTTCTTCAAAAAAATCGAGGTCATATATATATATAATTAGTCTGACATATTTAAAATAAAACAAAACTTACAAATAATCATTATCATTATTTTGAATGTCTTATCTATAATAATTAGAAATTTCATCAAATAACAATATTACAAAAAACAATTAAGAAAAAAAACAAACAAAAAAAAAAAGGAAGCAAGGGCAAAGTACCTTTTCAAACAGTAATAAACAGTGAAAATCACTATTAAATTTTGGGGAAAAAAACATGATGCATGTAAGCTAACACAGATACCTCGGTAATCAAAAAATAAACCAAAAAAATGTATAATTGGAGAAAAAACAAAAGTAAATGAATGTTAAAAAAATGGACCCGAAGATTAATTGTGGTGCGTATAAGCTGACCCGTACACCACGGTTAGAAAAAAAAAACCCTTTAAAAAGAGAAAAAATGAAATAAGTTTTTCGTGCCCCCTAGAGTTCAAACTCCCGTTTCCCGTGTACAGGCACGGTCCTTAACCACTTGGCCAAAGCAATTGCTTTGTTTAATTTTGTATACAAATTATAGATAATGCAAATAATATGATATTAAAAATCCAAAACCATTTTCTTTGCAGGAACTCGCACGCCTTAACCTCTCGGCCGAAGCCTTGTCTTTGTTCTCTCTTAGCATACAAATTATACTTATATTTTTGTTTAATTTCATTATTCCAATCCATAGTGCATCTGAGTGTAGGTGAACAGTGCAAAACACTGTTCAAAACACCATTCTGTTTTAGCTTATAGTGTAATTAGTTACAGATGATATTATTATATTTATATAAATATATATTTATTATTAATAAATCCTTAATTTATCTTTAATATTCATGTCGCGAGGTTCCCATGATGGTGTCGAGGTTTTGGAAGTCATCACCTAGTTATTTGGTTAGGGTTGTTTGGAAACTTGAATATTTTGGTCTTTCTTAAAGGTTCGAAGATTAAGAGAGTAGTTACGATTAGGAAAGGCATTAACAACCCTAACACGCTTTACTTGAGGTAGGTTATTTTATGTGTTTTTAATATGGTTTAGGGGTTTGATGATTTTCTAATAGGTATTTCGGTTTGAAATTTATTTGTATGAATAAATCTAGTTTTCTGTATCTGTTATAAGCTCATATACCCAAGCAAATTCCTATATAGAAAAGTCTATGTAGGTGCTCTAATAGAGTTCACCTATCCTAGATAAAAGAGTTTTTGTTTATCGTGATAAAATACTTCCAATTAAAATTGATAAATATTTGGGACACCTCTGATAATTTGTTAGATAAATTTTTAATGTTTAAAATATCAGTCTACTCGTAGATTGAGTATTCATAAAAAGATAGTTTACTATTAATTCTCATGAATTAAGGGAAGATTGATTGATTTTTAGAAATATTGGTTAGACTCCAATATGTATGCAAAAACCAGAAAAACATTAACTTATTTTTTTATATTAAAATATGGATTTATCTTTGAGACATTTGGTTGTGTTTAAATAAGTGTTTGTCAAAAATAGCATAAAGCCCAAAAACTTAACACAAAATAAGAGACCAAACAGAAAGACCCTTAGCACTAGGTCAACTCGGTCGGGGTGATCCAGCTAAGTCAACTTAATTGGTTGACTTGGGTAGTTTACCCAATAATATTAACTTGGTTAGGGTTAACTCGCAAACAAAATACAAAAAAATAAAACAAAACTGAATGAAACTTATTTAAAAAAAATCAAACCAAAGTGGATGAAACACAAGAAAACTAAGAACATGAAGAACATTTATCTAAAATCTCATAAATGAAAAGATTAAATCAAACCAATTTTCAAGAAAAGAGAAACATGGAAATGTTTGAAAGAATGAGTTTTTATTTCACACCGCAACCTTAAGATTCAAATCTCTAAAATAATGTTATTAATGGAAAAAACAAAACCTAGATTATTTGTTAACCATAAAAGAGGAACATGAATGAACCAAAATCAAATCAGAACCAATTTTCAAGCAAAGAGAAACATGGAAATGTTCGTAAGAATTAGTTTTTATTTCACACCGAAACCTTAAGATTCAAATCTCTAAAATAATGTTATTAATACAAAAAACAAAACCTAGATTATTTGTTAACCATAAAAGAGGAACATGAAGGAACAAAATCAAATCAGAACAGAGCATAAAATTAACACGTCAGATAATTTTATTCAGATGAAAATCAAAAACATTGCCCAAGTCTACTTACAAAATGCGCAGAAATGCAACAATTATGCCTAACCTAAAAAATGCTTTTTAGGCCTTTAACCAACTCCTTTTAACTTCATCAAACTAGATTATCATTTATCAAACTAACTATAACAACATGAAATCAACAAAAAATAATAATAATCATAATTTATGCTTCCAAATAATATTGTCAACTAAAACATAAAACATGCTTAATCAAATTGGAGTTTAAAACCTAACATTTACAACTTCTTACTATTGGACATAGTTAAAGGGGCATTAACATGTATGAATATGAGCATTAAAATTTAACCAAACAACATGCCAACAAGTTAAACTAAACAATTATAGCATACTGCAACTAAGATTTGCATTAAACAAAGAACTTAAATAATTACTCCAACTTTAATAGTTTTAAAAGATATACATTCTCTATTTTGCAATTCTTTTAGATTAAATTCTTTTTCTTTCAAACCAAATTCTAATTTAAGATTCATTTTTCTGTTTCTTCTCCTTCACTCTTATTGTTTACCTCCTTCTGATAAACCAAATTAGAGGTTCTAGACAAGTTAACTAGTATTCTAACAAACCAAAACCTTATTAATTTTATCCAAGATATGTAGTTTTGGGTTCAAATGGTTTTTCAACCAACTTGTGATTAAAAAAAAATGTTTTTTGCCTTTTGGTCTTAAAGGGATGGTTTTTCACCTTTTATAAGAACCCACTAGTTGGTTTTTAAGTGTGAATACAGGAGGTGGTTAGGTAGTTTTATATAGGTAGGTGTCTCAGTCAAGACCGATTGGTTGGTCATTTTCATGACCTCGTTAAAGTAGTTCTGACATCATCATTTCCTACGACCACTTAAGTTTAATAGAAGAAATGCATACCTTTTTATTTAATCATTTCTTGCTCGATTTTGAGATTTGTAGCTCCATATTTAATTAATCAAAGTTGTCAACCCGGTCAGTTTTTTCATGAACAAATAGTGAAGGTTGATTAAGGATAAAATGTTAAGATGATTAATGTTGATTATAAGGCATAGTCATTTGATTCCAAGGTAATAGTTTTATAGATGAGATGTTTGTGAGTTGAATGGTGGTGGTTTTAGATTTAGAGATGGTCAGAAATATTGGTTTTTACTGTCTAAAGGTGCCTTCCTATTTAGCCAAATCTACAAAAGAAGGTGTATAATATTTGAAAAAAATGTTATTTTGATTAATTCTTAAAAAAATAGGGTTTTCTAATATGAGATTTGTCAAATTTTCAATTTCATCCTTACTCCCCTAGTTTGTTTACTTATGCCCCTTTTTACTCTTTAAATTTTAATCTCTTGCATTTCACCATTGTTGAAATCAAAATTTGTCCCTAGTTTGGAGTGCCTTTTCACTTTAGTTCTTGGTTTTTGATTTTGCTAATAAGTTACTAATTGGTTAATAATATTTTAATTTTATTCAATTGGATCCTTAGTTTTATTGATTTCAGTCCTTAAAGTCACATGTTTTTGATAGATTGGTCCTTGTTTTTATTTTATTCAATGAAATCCTTAATTGCTTATTAGACTTTGAATTTTATGCAATTAAGTCCTTAATTTCAACAATTTAGCTTTGATTTTTGTCTTTTAAACTTTGATTTCTTTCAATTAATACCCAAATTCTCCAAAACCTATTTTTTTTACAATTAGACTTTCAATTGGTATTCCTAAAAAAATCAAATTACACACCTTTTTTATAACAATAATTCATTTAATATTAAATTAATAAATTTAATATTTGATTTGTGAATCTAGAGTAAAAATAAAATTCATGGGATAAAAGTTCTTTACAAAAACATATTATAAAATTGTTATAATTATGAGATTAAGATTGCATCAAAATATTGTTCCTAAGATATTCATGGTTGATACTCTTTTAAATACATTTTTTTTAATAAAAGGAAATAATTGCTTTAATAAGTTGAGGTATAAAGAACACCTAGATCTAATATGTTGGTGCTTGTCATAAATTAAATACATTTTTTTTATGAAAGGAAGTAATTGCTTTGATAAGTTGAGGTATAAAGGACACCTAGATTTAATATGTTGATGTTTGTCATAAAACATGTATAATGAACGGACTCGCACAAGAATCTCATATGGAGAGATCATCTATGTCTATAAAAAAGCTTAAGTGATGATTATACAAGTAATCTTTAGACTTGAAATCACTAAGATATCTTTCATAGAATATGTTATTTTTGACCCGCTAACATATTATTGTAGTATTGTAATCTAGATTATAAAGAAGTAGACATTGGGTATAACATGAACTCTATGAATATAATCGAGTGATTAAAAATGGATTCATCACTTTGGGTAAATTATGAAAATTGTTCCATTTGTTTTCAAATAGTATTAAATGATGTATTTGATCTCAAATATAAATTAATCAATTATTGAATTGATAATAAATTAAAATGTTTAATTTATTTAATTTTCTTTAACTATAATTATAATTTACATTTGGGATAAAATATTACAAACCTATTGGATCACACACATGAAGAACCATTAGTCAAAAATTAAATTGGGATGATTCATGTATGACATGATTAAGATATATTTTAGAAATTAAGGACTAGAATGTAATTAATACAATAGTTATATTTGAAGACCTAGAAAAATCAAGGACTAGAATGTAATTAATACAATAGTTATATTTGAAGACCTAGAAAAATCAAGGACTTTGTTGAGTTAATTTCTAAAATTAACTTAAATTAATATATAGATATTATTTAAGAGGCAAATTGATATTTTGCCAATTTATATAGTTTTTAATATTTTTCTATAAATAGTAAGTTATGCCTTTTATTTTTGTGTGACTATCTATTAGACATAAAAACTAAATAAATCACAGAATAGAGAGTTGACACTCTAGGTATAACAATTTCTATCTTTTAAATATCAATTTGGCAAACAAGATATGTAGTTAATCACTTTGTTTTGTACACCACTATTAAACATAATTATTTCTCAACCTTTTTTTTTTTTGCTTGTTACCATTATCTTCTTTGTCTGTCTTTTCCATCCTAGTATATAATCAAACACTATCTCATACATTCTAATAGACATAATTTATGAGAAATGAAGCACATTCAAAGGCATAAGGAAACACAAATCAAAGTTATATTGATTTCAATTAAAAAAAAAATTAATCAAGATTCAAATAAATTTATTGAAGAAATATTTTTCAATTTTTATTTATATATTTATTCACTTCTATGAATTATTTTGTATTATATAATATAAAGTAAAAAAGAAAATACAATATAAAATTATTATTTTCCTTAAAGGTTTACTTATTTTTCCTATCGCAGACTATTACCAAATACAAAATACTATAATTTTTAAAAGATACTCTAATAATATTGCATAAATAACATATTATGCATTTATTGATGAAACGCTTTTTATGATGTTAAATGTGTATTTTCTTCATGGGCGTACTTTTTTAATTTTGTTGTGTTCAATTTCAAATTTTATATAAATTTTATTTATTTTATAGGGATTTTTATTTTCTTTTTAAATTAAAATAATAAATTTACTAGAAAAACAAAAAAATATCAAGAATGAAAAGCTAAATTTGTGTATAACAATAATAACAAATCTAGCTTAAATAAATAAAAAATAGAAATAAAATGTACATCATTTAAAAATCGATGTAAATACACCAAAATAATTCCCAAATTAATACCCAAATTCTTCTAAACTTATTTTTTTTACAATTAGACTTTCAATTGGTATTCCTAAAAAATCAAATTACACACCTTTTTCATAACAATAATTCATTTAATATTAAAAGAAATAAAAATTGAAAAAGTCATAAAAAAAATAAAAAATAAATAAAGAATGAAAAGCTAAATTTGTGTATAACAATAATAACAAATCTAGCTTAAATAAATAAAAATAGAAATAAAATGTACATCATTTAAAAGTCGAGGTAAATACACCAGAATAAAAATAAATAAAGTCACTTGATTAAAAAGAAAATAATAAACTACACAAGTACATCCACAAAATCTTTTATTCCTCATGTTTTTTTTTTTCACAGGGACTCTATCAATAATCAAGCAACAGTGGGAGGACAAGTTTATGCTTCTTCCGAATTCTTTAATTCAACGTATACTTCTCCCTCATTCTTTAATTTTACATGTACCCTTTATCGATAACAAATCTAAATTAATACCACGATAAGGATATTAGGAGAACAATTATTGAAATAATCCTCTCCTCTCTTTTCCCAAGGCATTTATTGAGTTTAATAGTTTCTTGTAGTTCACTTTACATACAAAAACTTCATAGAATCTGACTCGTAAATGGTAAGATACTACAAATCCAAGGAATAGTAAATAATTGATAACTAGCACATGGATTTGCATGAAAGGTTTTTTATGAATTGTTTCTTGTAAATGAATTCAATTGAAATATTGCACTCCTACGAATAAATTCATTTATCCAATTCTATAATTCACATCCATTCAAAAGATATATATGCTAACCATGCATACAAATAATAAAATAAAGCTAAATCCTTTATGCACCTTTAGCAATCACATCCTTTTATAAAGATGTTAAAAAAATTAAACATTTTTTATAAAATAATTCTACTATTCAAATTTAAATTGTCATTAGTGAGATAACTCCATTGGAGATATATAGTTTCAAAATTCATTGTTATTTATGAATTTAATTTTTAAAATTACATTCTCATGGATATTAAAACAAAAAGAAAAAAATAATCCAATTATAAAAAAAAAAAAAAAAACAGTATATATTAGATTATTGAGCAATTATTCAAAGAAAGGAATACAAAAAAAAACCCTCCGTACAACACTTATCCAAAACATATTGAATGTATTTTAATTGTTATGAATATAATTGTGCAACTTTTTCTATACATTACTTCAAGATTTGATAGGGATGAGATTCAAAAAATATGATGCTATTTTAAGGCATATATAAAGTTCACCTAAAATTGAAATTCTCTTAAAACATTATCTTACTCTAATTCTAATTTTATATTGGAAAACATGCAATTTCAATCATTTATTACATGAAGACAACAAACATAATGACATATGAAGGATGGGATTACCAATATAGTGTTTGAATATAGTATGAGTGACTTATCAGTAAACAATATGATGGTACCAAGATAGATGGAAAAAGCAACAAATATATGATTCCTAGAAAATAATGGACAATTACATGAGAAAAAATAGATTGCAAATAGATTAAGGGCCTCAACAATGACAAAATCATCATTATATCAACATGATAATAAATGTGCAACAAAACTTGAATATACATCACATTTTTAAATATTCAAACCACCAAGGCAATTGAGTTTGATGCTATTAAAAAAAAAATGAATCTTTAGCATGTACAAAAACATTACTTGGAAATGATTTTTTTTTCTTTTTTTTTATCTCTCTCCCTCTTACTCTTTACAAAATTCTTTCAATTAGAATAATGGGAAAGAGAAGTCGAGAAAGTACAAGATACCAAAAGTAAATTTGATATTTGCTAATTTTTATATATTAACAACATGTATCATATATTACATTATCTATTAAAGCTTTTTCTTATATTATGGAACAAAGATAACAAGTGCTTTATCTCATGTTCACAACAAGTTTTTAATGGAGTTTTTGAGTTTTATTGCTAAGTTTGAATTTATAAAAGGATTTTAAAAACAATATAGTCTATGTGTGAGTAAATATCAGGAAGTATATATGATTCAAAGAAAAATATACTAATTGGGATAATATCTAATATTATTTTATTTTATTTTTACCTTTAAATAGTTATGCATGTAACTCCATATTCTCACATATACTTAAAAATAGTAAATTAAGGATATTGGAATAACATGAATAGAAGAAACATACACATAAAGGGAAATACAGGATATTGGAATAATATATATAGAAGCAATGCATGCCATTACTTTTAAAGGAAAAGGATGACATTGAACAATGGTACAAACCAATGGGTTCAAACATGAAAAACTAAATGCACTTTTAAATTCATGTGTTATGTTTTATGTGCTTTAAATCTTAAAACATTAATATTCATGTATAAAATTAGAATTACCAACTTTTTTAAATAGCATTAGTTTTAATTTTAATAAATTTGATTTTAAAATTTAGAATGTATTTACACATGCCTTTCATGGAAAGGATACATTATTTAAATAAAAGAATTATTGTCATAAGTGTCATGTCAATCAAGTACTATATTTTAAATTATGAGTAAAAATCTCAATAAAACTGAAATTATTGATCTAAATTGTGTAAGTGGGTTTTCCAATCTTCATTACAAATATAGATAGAATGACTAGATAAGTAATATCCATGTTTAGTTGATGTATCCTTTTTGTATCTCTATTTCTCTCTAGAACAACACATCCTTTTAAAAAAGTCAATCATGGTTGTCACTAATGATTTTCCACCAACTATGCCCTATTTTATTCTCCTCTCATGTTTTTTTTTTCTTTTTATTGAATAATCCCAAATCTAGTTGTTATTAGATTTGATTTTTTTTATATAATAAATATATATCTAGATATCTATGATAAAATATTTTCAATTTAGTTTGGTTATGTCACCCTATTGTTTTTTGGTTAAAGTTTGGTTATTTTATCTTTCTATTTTAAATCATTTGAAATTATTATACTTTTGTTAATAAGGATTCTTCCTCTAATGTGGTTTCATATTTAAGCTAGTTCTTCAGCTCAATTATGGTGACATGACACTTAATATCATTTATCTATTACCATTTCAACTATTATTTTCAAATCCTAAATGACTTCGTTGGTGGATTTAGAGCCTAGTTGGATTTGATTTGTTATTAAACCATCTAAGATATTAACTAATCAAATTAAACTGAGTACTTGACAAAATTGTACTAGTTCTTCCTAAACTCGGTCAAATAAAAAAAATCTTAAAAAAATATTAAAAATGAATAAAATATCATATGTTATAAACTAATAAGAGGATAAGGGTCAAGAACTATGGTTCGATGTCATTGAAGAAAACAATTTCACTTTATTACTCATGCTTTCTCCTTCTAAAGAATGGTTCCACATATAAGATTTATTAAATAAAAATCTTACACATTTGATGTTTTAAGGTTTAAATGAGTAACAATGCCCTCTAGTAAATATTTACTCACCAAAACTCATTTGATTGATCACACACTATTTATAGTGACATTATTGTGATTTTAAACTCTAATTAAGCCATTTAAGATATGAGTTTTAACAACTGCTCCATTATAGTTTTTAAAATTTTCATCCATTATATTTCTCTTTCCAACTTTATTTACATCACAATTTATTCCTTAGATGTAAGGAGGAGAGAAAAACAAAAAGAGAAGAGATAAAAAGACACCATAAAAAAAAAAAAAAAAAAGCCATGGTAACCATTAATATCAATGTGTTTCATTTTGGTTATAAGAAGTTTGCTTATCATGGTCTTAAGCTATGAAATTATCAAAAAAGATGATCATGATTCTGAAATATATTTGAGTTTTTTTAATTTAATATAATGTATTTTGTTTTCTTAGATGTAGAAAAATGATTTTCAGGGCTACAAATGAGTTTCTAGAAATTTGTTTTAATGATTTTTAGGTTTTTTTTAGAAAACAAAATAGTGAAATTGGGTTTGAGAGTTTAAAAACTAGTGATATCGATTTTCTAGTGAACATTTGTTCATATAGGATAAATACCAAACAACCATCTTTTTTAAAAAATAAATTTATGGACAACATATATTGAACCCATGTGTGCATGAATATGGTTTTTTTTTACCTTAAAACAAGTTTAGCTAGTTTTGTTTTGTTATTTTACTATTCCATTTTTATATTAAAAGTTTAGAAAACTAATCATTATTTTTGGGGTTTTTTCACACAATATTATAGGAGAGAAATATTTATGACTTAATTAAAGATTTTAGACTTAATATATACTTTCAATTACATTCTTTTTATTATTCAAAACCTTTAATTAATTTGTCATTTATTATGGAAACTATAATTAAATTAAATATTTTTGCCTTTTTTATTAAATTTTATTTGTTAACAGATATAATTTATTTTTCTTTATATCTAGATTTGGAATTAGTTTATAATAGATCCTTGTAATTTTTAAATAAGAGTAGAATTGTTTTACATACATATTTTATCTAAAGGCTAGAAATGTGCTGCATATATTTTATCTCAAATATTTGAAAATATTAAAATAATTAATTTACTATTAAAGGAAATTACATGAAATTACCGACGATGGTTTTCGTCAATAAAAATGTATTTTTTGGTAGTGATAGTTTATCTTATATCTAATATATGTTTATTAGTTATCATTAGTAATGACAATGTGTAGTAATGATTAAATCATAACAACTCTTATATAAGATAGCTTAGCAATCTCAAGTCTAAGGATCACTTTGATAACTGTCATGTGAATCTATTCATAGTCATAAGTTATATTTTGAATGAAATTCTCACGCGGGTTATTTCAATGTACATGCCACGTGACAAGTATCTACATATTTGTTTCAAATATTTTTTATATATCAGCTTATGACGGTAGTCATTTTCTTTTATAGAGGAAAAAATATAATATGTATCAATTTCAACAACTCTAATTAATTTTCAGTCTTAATACAACATTGATCAAAAACATTTAAAAAGAATACTTTGATGTAATCAAAATCTTATAATTATAACTTTATAAATTCTTTTGCAAAATATTTTTATCCCATGAAATTTATCTTTACTCTAGATTCATTAAATAAATATTAGATTTATTAATCAAATATGAATATTTACTTAAATAAAATTAATACCATATGAAACTAACTGATTGACTAAAATGAATATTTACTAACAAGAACACCACATCATATTAGAAATTATGTCCATAGTTTTGATGCAAGGTAGCATTGCACATTTGCACTAGCAAATGATATGATCACTCCCTTTTAAATGTATAAAATGAATATGAAGATTGTTCCAGGGAGAAAAGGTGTCGGCTGTATAAAAAAGCCTTAGAACATAATCTATTTTTTATAGAAATATATATATATATATATATATATATATATATATATATATATATATATATATATATATATATATTATTAGGATTTCAGGGGCAGTAAGGAGATGGCAGAAAAAAAGGGGGGAAAATATATTCCCTCTGGTCCTTTAAAAAGATCCAAACCTGTATACGTAAATTAGCTTCAAAAGTCTTCAACCATGGAGCAAGACGATTGGGAACTAATTCAAAGGCTGAATCCCAATCTGGCAATAGCCAAATACCCTGGAATATTTCATAGCCTAACAAAGTAATTGCATGACTTTGAGATTTTCATTTCAAAATACCACTCCATCATCGATCGGGTTAACATCTGGGCAATATTTTCTGACACACACCATTGAATACCTAACCAATTCAAAAACTTGCTCCATAAAATCAAGATATGTACGCAATGTAGAAGAAGATGACCGACCACTTCTGTTTCAAGAACACAAAAAGGATAAAATGCATTCCCATGGCCAATCAAATTTCTAAATGTAAGAAAATCTCCTGTGCATAGTCTGTTGTCTGTGAAAAACATCATTTTTTGGTGGGGCAAAACCCTTAAAAGATGGAGGAAAAAAAACGCAACGGGATAATATATCCGGTCATAATTGTACTTCATAATTTCAGTCAAGAACTACCTGCTAATCGGCTCATTCATCCAAACAACAGCACACACAATCGATTTAAAAATTTTAATTTCAAGAAGCTAGTAACCCTAGTTAGTATCAGGTGCAGAAAGAGATAGCAGAATTCAGGCAGAGCCTAGAGGGACGAGGAAACCTCGTCTGAAACAGCAGAAGGAGTCGGTTCCTGCAGTGTTTTTCGTACAATGTAAACGCAGTAATAGAATATGAAGAGGTAGATGTTGTGGACATATAGATAGACGTTAAAAAAGTGTTCGATGTATAAGCCAACCCTTTCCTTCCTCTCGTTTAATATAAAAAAGATGAGATGAGGAGAGGAGAGGAGAGGACAGGGTGAGCCATGTTTCCTTATACGTCGTTGTTAATAAATTATTGCTGGGTTCTGGGCCGTGAATTTGGACTCTTTCTCTCATCTCTGCATTAAACAATTCTCTCGACTCAACTTTCCATGCATGCCTGCACATGCACTTGCCAAAGCTCTAAAGATTTGGTTCACACATCTTCCTCCCTCTTAATATTAGCAATCAAGTTTTTTTTCGTTTTTTTTTTTTTAATTTTCACCCTCTTTGTTTTTCAATATTCTTGTATTTGAATTTATTTTTATAATTTATGTTGATTTGATTTCCATCAAGTTATGATAGTTTTAAAGAAGCTTTTATAATATTTAGTTTGTGCTTGGTTTATGCTTGATTCTCAAAGAATTTATTTTTATAAAGGAATGATTAAGTAGAAAATAGTTTTTTTTAAGAAAAAATAAAATCTTCAACCTAGTGGAGGAGTCCTCTGTCTCCAAATTGTGGATTTGATTGGTTAAGTTGGAAGTCTGAATTAATCAAATATATGGTCATCTGTTTAAAGTATGTTTTTTATATGTTATTCAAGTTGTCTTTAACCTTTCAAGTCGATTGGATTGTTTTTTACCTTTCTAATCGACCTGGTCGAGGTAACTTCAACATGATTTAATATTGAATTCAGGTTAACTAAGAAGTCAGGTTAAGAGATTTAAAAGTTAAACTATTGAGTTGGGTGTGATAACAACATCAAATAGAATGAACTTCTTACACTAGCTATATAATAAATTATGGATGTGATCATTCAATCTTTGAATGAACTGAATATCATATTATTAATTCTTAAAAGATTTAGATTAAATATATATTTAGACAAACAAGTTTATTATTTTAACCATTGGAATGGAATTTAGAATTATAAATAGTACATACATGAAGGAAATATACACAAGTTAATTGAGCAACATGCAAACATTTTACTTGAGCTCTTCACTAATTCATATGCTGTAATGTGATATATTGAACCAGCCATATAATTAATCAAATATCCTGCACCTCTCTGTGTAATCAATTAATTAGTTCATAATTAGCTTCTTAATTCCTGTTACTAACATCGCAGAGGAGTAATCTTTGACTACTGTCTCTGTGTGTGTATATTTGAATAAACTAAGCAGGCCAGGTGTTGGGAGGTTGACTTGGAAGAGAACGAGATTAACATAAAATTTTATAAATTAGGTGAGGCTGTAAATTCAATCACCCAAGTACTGCCAAACAAAGGATGATTATGTAAATTCTCAAAGTAATATTCCTTCCATCCCTATATATACTTTCACCTCCCGAAGCATTCTACCTTGTGTTTATGTACTTTGTTTTAATCCTATAATATTGTTTTTCTAAGGAAAAAAAAAAAAGTTTTTCTTCATTTCAGAGCAATGGAAGATAATCAAGGCCGAGACCCTAATAGCCCAAGCAACCATGCCACTGAAAGAAGCGAGCCGGTGAGGTCACGGTGGACTCCAAAGCCAGAGCAAATATTGATACTTGAGTCCATCTTTAACAGTGGAATGGTAAACCCACCGAAGGATGAAACTGTGAGAATAAGGAAACTTCTTGAGAAATTTGGTTCTGTTGGTGATGCAAATGTCTTCTACTGGTTTCAAAACCGACGATCAAGATCTCGCCGCCGGCAACGCCAGATGCAGGCTAGTCTGGTTGCTGGAGAGCACACAAGTAATCAACAGGCACAGGCTGGTGGTGGTGCAATTCAATATAAAGGTGGTAATACTTCTATTGGGTTTGCAAATTCTGCTTCTTTTGTTCAATCTCCGTCTTCCTATCTTGCTGGTTCCTCTTCTTCTTATGGAGTTGTTGATGAAGATCATGGTGGAGAGAGTCTGTATTCTTTCTCTAATCAAATGACCTTTCAAGAACTGGACCAAATCTCTGGTGTAACTTCAATTTTATGCCCATCGGAGACTTCTAATTTGCATTACCAAACTGCTGGTAAGTGCAAGGCTGTGTCACTTTCTCTTTTCTTTTTAATTTCTTATTTTCCCAAAATGGAAGCCACCATTTTTGTCCCAAATGTTATTATCTCTATGATCAGAACCCACATCCTCCTTGCCATATCTCCGAAGTATAGCTCTAGCCAATTCCTTTCTTAGAAGTGGAAATTTCTTTTGCTACGACCTAATTAGATTTCAATTATGGTTTAAAATTTCTATTCTTGATCAAGAGCACAAGAGTGCTACAGAATAAACTAGACAGCAACTTTTAATGATGTGACTGTAGCTGTATGTTTTACTCTGTGAAAGTTTCGTTGTACTTGTCCGTGAAAAACAATGGTCCCCCCTTCCTGATTCACTTACAGTACCTAGAAAAATTCCACTTGAAATCTTCAAGTTTTGAGAGCCTCAAAATTATCCAGTGTCCTTTTCAGTTTTTCTTATTATGAAGCACTAAGATCGATTACAGAATTTTGAAATTTCACCAACTCAGAATTGAGGTTAAGGAAATCATAGCAGAAATTCAACTTTCTTTCTAAACCATTCTTGTATTTGGCCCGTACATAATGTTATTTCATTTCCTTCTCCCTCTTTCTCAATTCTCAACTTGCTTGATTTGTTTTTTTTCCATTTTTGAACTCCAAAAAAGGGGTGGACAGAAGATCCACCACTATCATCATGTGCTCAGTTAATTACTAAAATGAGGCCTGAGCAAATGAAAACTGGTGTTGCATGAGCTAAGTTTTCTTCTGAAAATACTATCTCTATGCTGTTGTTTTCAGGATTCATCACAGTTTTCATCAACGGGCTTCCCACAGAAGTTCCAAGGGGGCCACTTGACATGACAGCAATGTTTGGTCAAGATGTAGTGTTGGTCCATTCTTCTGGAGTGCCATTACCCACCAATGAATCTGGGTTTCTAATGCAAAGCTTGCATCACGGTGAAAGCTATTTCCTGGTAATCATCTCTGGAGATTAATCATCCACTTGTGCTTCTGATCATCTTTTTATTTTCTATTTTTTCTTTTTGAATCTTCTGGTTTTCTCTTCTCCTTCTTCCAGCTCTACCTCAGCTGTAGTGCTTTCTTTTGGTGGAAGATTGCTCCGGAGCAATTTCGAGTCTAGTCATTAAACTATTGCCACTTTCTCATGTTCAAATTTAGTTAATTCCTCAATTACCATTTCTTGCTTGATTTAGGCAGGAGAGAATTTTTGGAATTCCATGAAAAACTCTCTCTTCTCTTGGTGGGACAATTTTATTGTTTGTTTAATCAGTTAAAGATTACATAAGACTGAGTAGTCCTGCTCACACAGTTAGCAATTCCAATGAAGTATTAGTTTAAGGTTGCCATTAGGGTTTCTAAGCAAAGTTTAGCAGTCCATTAGTGTATTTAAAATTACGTTATGAGATTACCTACGCTCCCTCTCTCTCCTATATATTCCTTTTCTTCTTGGATTCTTCATCAAACATACCTCAAAGAACTCATTAAAATACTGGACTTCTTGCTACAGGTTTCAAGATCAAATTAAATCGGTATTAAAGCTGCGTCAAGACGTGGGAGCTTCCTCTACTTGTTGGTTTGCTAAGCGGATGTATTAGGAGCAATAGTTTACTACGACGGACGATTGGGGGGGGGAAAATAAAAAAAAACACCCGAGAGAGAGAAAGAAACTCTTACCATTTGATCATCATGTCTTTCTTTGCCTTCTTTTTTCATTTATTTTTTATTTTGAGTTTTCTTTTCTCTTGTTTAACAGGAAGCTTCCAAAACTCAATATAATTGCAGAAAACGTGTAGCAGAAAGACATTTTGTCAGCTTTTGTTAGGTCATTAGAAATTAGAAAAACAGAGGCATACCTTTTATGTTTGAACAGATAGTACACCTAACTTATCTATTCCTTTTTGGAAAACCAAAAAAAAAAAGTAAGGTAAGGAAAGGAAAACTTGCATATAACTTTGCGAAACCAGTCACAGAGCCCCTTATGATGTTCAAGACTTTAAGATAAACCTCATGATTACTATCCAAAATCACCTCCCTTCAATAATTATTTCAATTCGCCGAGACTGAAATCTCTTCTCCAAACGCCATTTTATGGTTATGTAGCTAATAGGCTTTCGCCACCGAACAACTCGAAGCAGATGAGAATGACTGCTAACAAGATTTATTATAGGAGGTACAAGTAAATATATTTACAGCATAATTTATATAATTAATAAGCTTAAATGGTAAAATACCTATTTATAGGTTAAGTTCCATTAGGTCTTCCATTAAACTAGAGAAACAAGGATACAAAATCTTATTGACGATTATGGGAAACCCGCATCTTCTCTTGATGGGCCTTGGATACGTGTAGATCTGCTAATAGCTGTGCCTTTCATGTACTCTTTACCTTTTGCACACCATATAGACAACAGCAATGGGTTTCCTCTACATTTTGAGAGCAAATCTCTTACCAAATCGTCGTGTTTTAAACCTAGACTTAGTAGTGAGCATAAAAGCCTCTGAAGTGATGTGTTCTTCAGCAATGCTTGTATCGAGAACTTAAAATTGGAGTAACCGCTATCAATTCGGTTGTTTATTGAAGATAAAGATGTAGAAAAAGTTGTTAAATTTATTTGAAACCATTAAAAAGAAGAAGAGAGAGTTAATAATCCAATATTGACTGCCCAAAAAAAGTAAAACTACTGCTAGAAAAGACAGACGAGACCATTTCTATTTGGTCAAGGACTACTTGAATTTGCTCATGATGCACAAACCACGACCTCCTCCTCAAAGTTTCATCAAGAACAATTTCTAATCCTGGAAACCAAACCTGGATTTAACAATATATCAGCTATTGACGAGCACCCCCGATTGCTTCATCTTACCATGGAGTTCTCCTTCTGGCCAAGTCCAGCTGATCGACTTTGGAGAAAGCATTTGCTTCTCCGTCAAACATTAGAATCATGAATTCTTCAATTGGTTTGAATTCTTAGTTAGGCACTGTGGGGGTAGTGCTAGAAAACTGCACAGAACATGATTGAACTTTTGGATTAAGTTACGGCAGACATATTAGCAAACCTCTTTCTGCGAGATTTGGGATTAATGCAATCATAAGTATAATTAAGATGCTCGCAGAAAGACGTTGCTCCCAAAGTCTTCTCGAGGAACTCTAACAAATTGCATTAAAACATTCTAACGCAGAAAGTTCAATGATACAAAGCAGATGTAATCATGCACCGAAGTTCAATCGCTCAGATCTTTCTTTCTTTGGTTATATTAATTGTTATTGGCAAAATGATCAAAACCAGTGACCCTCCTGGCAATTTAATAAGCAGTCTACCTCTAAGATGTTTGAGAACCTAGATAAAACCATGGCTTTATCTGGGTATAAAGAGAGATAATAAATAATCACCGAGGGGAATCTTAGAAGACAATAGACAGTAAAAGTTTGCATAAAAAATGTTTGTGTGTGTGAAGGGGGAAGGTTCAGTGCATGCAGCTAGCTGAATTTTGGCAAATCAAAGGAGTAAATTCAGCACTTGAAAGAAAAAAGTTCCGGTTGTTTAGATAAATGTCGGGAATACAAGAACAGTACTCGAATGGCTATCGCCTAATTATTACGTTTGCTATGCTAGATTTAGAGCAGCATTCCTACTTCTAATGATATTGCACACGAAATCAGATCGAGCTCGCTGGATTAATTTTACAGAGCATTACAAGCGGATGGCTCGTTATTTATTTTTTTGATTATAAAAGAGATTTTAACTAGAAATCTTTCTGAGAAGGAATAACATTGATATCAGTTAAGTTACTAGAAGAGCTTGAGATAGTTTTCTATTTTCATTTTCAATTTGTTAGAAAGATTAGTGCCTGAAACTATTTGATCACTTTGATTTTCAAAGTTGCCTAGGTTGATAGCATATTTACGTCTAAGTAAGTAACAATTGCTCTGATTTTAGATTTTGATACAAGTGCAAAGGGAGTTCTCAAAGTTTGCACGAGTGTCAAATTAACAGGCACTGCTATATATATATATATATATATATATATATATATATATATAATTTTTGAATGTGAAGATTGTTGTCTTGGGATTTTATGAATTAGGAGCTTGAGTGTGATAAATACTTCATCTTTATTACCCCATACTACTTTACTGCCCTGGGCTACATAAAGGGTCGGTTTTCAAAAAAAAAAGAAGTTAAACACACCACAAGAAAATTAAAATAATAATAAAAAGTAACAAAATCAGCAATGGAAAATATATATGTCATAGTTTGCCAATGTAAAATACAATAGAAATTTTCAATTTATAATTTTCGATGAAAATGGCGATGGAATTAAGGAAAAAGAATTATTTCAGCATTTCTAATGTGTTAAATCACCAAAAGAAGAGCTTATAGAAATTCAATAAATGATTTTAAGGGGAAATTAAACTCGACAACTCTTTCAAACACATATATACTCACCAAATCAATTTTCTTCTTCTATCCTTTTTCATAGACAATACATCCCCCCTCTATCTTTCTCTTCCTAAAACCTCCGGTCACCGTACGTAAGCAAATTCAGTCACCATAGTCAACATCACTTTGAAGGCCTAAGCTTCCTTCCCTTTGTTTCTTTTCTTATAAAGCTTCACTTTCTCAAGTAAGCAAAACCATGCACTTATGTTTTATAACCCATTTATACTTTAATTTAATCTATTGAAATTTGCTTGTAGTTTTAAAATTTGTTTTGTATATTTTTTAAGTGTTTTCCTTGTTGTATAATTCAAATTTTACTATATTATTGTAGAATTTGTATTTTGAAGTTTCTTTGGGATTTGGGTCAAATGGATTTAATTTGTCACTTGATAAAATTCTGTGTGATTTTGTAACATGGGTGTAGTAGAATTTAAAATAATGTCTTATTAAATAGGTAATAAATTATTTTTGTCAATTTTATGGTTACATTGAGAATTTAGAGAAAACTGAATTTGTGTGGAATTGATAATAATTAAAGGTTTTAATTTAAGTTGTAAAGTTGAATTGATAAAATGGTAGATAACTTGTCAGGTTCCAATTATTTTTAGACAACTTAAGGAGATTAATATGTAATTGAAAATAATTAAAGTATTAATTGATGTTATTTATTTTTGAATAGAACAAATGTTTGATACTTAT
The DNA here is from genome assembly GCA_964035475.1 of Salix caprea. Classification (NCBI taxonomy): domain Eukaryota; kingdom Viridiplantae; phylum Streptophyta; class Magnoliopsida; order Malpighiales; family Salicaceae; genus Salix; species Salix caprea. The sequence continues at coordinate 5,490,294 of OZ037754.1, forward strand.
TGTTTCTTGAATTGAAAAAAAACATTAGATTGGTACTATTTTTGTTCTTGATTTCCTTTTATTTTTGAAAGTTATGCTTCTATGAAGAATGATTAGAGTTGTTGTTTGTTGTGGAGATGATTGGTTTATGTTGGGCAACGGTAAGCTGGAGGAAATATTGTTGATGAATCTAACAAGCCAAATCAAAAGTCAATGACAGCAATGAGGAATACGAGAGAAATGCAGAGGTAGTAATGAAACCCCAACTTGACTTGGCATGTATTATTTTTAAGTCATTTTTTAAGTGTTTTGTGCTTATAATAATGTTTAGTTATTATTTATAGGAAAAAGTATGTTGATGACTAGAAGAAGCTGAGGATGCAGGGATGGAGAATCGAGAATTTGTTTGTACAATTAATTAGATTATAGTTTTTGATTATATCTAGGTTGCAACGAAACCAAAGGATTAGTTTCAGGAGCTACCCTAAAGCTCACATGGTGTTATGCACATATTAAATATTTTTCATGTTTAATGAAGCAATAGTTTATGTTTTTGAAATAAAATATTTTTCTCTATTATGTGTTTTGTGGGTTATGGTATATTGTGTTGGTTGTTCATTACCTATAATTTATTAACTACACATGGAAATTCATCTAATTAGGCAGTCAACTAATGGATATGAGAAACTATTGTATAATGGGTTTGATATAGCTTGCAAGTTTAGTATGGTGCTAGTTTATAAGACCATGGAAAATATTTTGTTCCCTTGGCATCATGTTGTCTAATGAGAATTGCATGTAATTTATGTTCATTGTCTCAATTTTTAAAGACGTTTTATTTTGTTGTGATTGTGCTCATGGGCTTGCTTTGAGTAGTTGTTAACTTAGAGATCATGACAGACAAAACAAGAAAATAAACAAATTGAATTTTGTTTATTGCATCGCTAGAGATTTTTTATTTTTTAAAATTTATATTGCGACCGCAATTCCATTGGATAATTGCAATACATATAAAAAAAAAAGTGGTAAAATCTAACTCTTAGGCTCAAATATTCCATTGATATAATAAATTATTGACGAGATTACCAACAAAAGAAAAATTTCTAGTTTGGAAACAAATATTGATATATTGGATCATTCAGGTGTCACGACTTTACATCGAAAGCTTGTGACCTTAATCATTCATTAATAATTCACTCTACTAGATTTAACAATTTTGTATTTTTTTCAAACTTTTTTTTACTTTACAATATAACAATAAAAATAGACGTTTATAAAATTAAGCACCAAATAGTTGACAAGATATTAGGGTTTTACTTTAGATCTTTTAGTATGGTAAATAAATGGAGTGGTGGAATTACTAATTCAAAATTCATTTCCTCAAAAAGGAATTAAGTTAATTTCTTATACATAAGATCAAAATTCATGTGTGGCTTCCTTCTCTATTTTCCCCCTCTTCACTTTCAATTATATCTTCTTGTTATAGTGATTTTTAGTGTCATTGGCCTCAATATCGCTACCATATTCTCAAAGAATTCAAAGAAGGGTTAGAAAACCGACGACCCTAGTGGTCAGTCTAGAAAACATGTTTTTTTTTTATCATAAACCAAATCGAACTGGAAAATACTCACCTCTAGCATCAAGGCTCGAACCGTATTCGCTGCCTGTATGGTTGTGTTTTATTTTATTTTTTTTGGTTCTTGAAAAGTTTTGAATAATAATAGTAGTAGTAGTAGTAGTAGTATGGGAGCAGACACCAGACACACGAGCGGCATATTTAAGTGAAAGCAAGCACAAGTACCGTCCTTTAAAGTCCCTTGTCGCCTATTACAGCTAGCTCAAGATCACCGGCTTTAATTTGTTGTTCTTTCTAACCTGAAATCAAAAGGGAAAAGACGACGAAATCTTTCAGAATTATAATTTCAGTCTTTCCCAGCCCATAAAAAAATACTAATAATTCAACTTCGAAGCTGAGTTTCATGTGGATTCATTGCATCCTTTTCAATCTTCTTTTAATGAAATTGAATATGTATAGTTCCCGTTGGAAAGCTTTCAAAATAAAAAATGAAATAAATAAGAAGACAACGGCTTACCTTCAGCACCGACCGAGATAGCCAATCCAAAGGAGACGGATGTTTGTTTGGAGATGTCTTTACTAAATTCTGAGAACATTTGGCACATTTTCTGAGACATGCCATGTGAATCCAAGTTTTTTAAGGGTTTAATGGTTGTTGGCAAATACAATAATAAAAAGGATTCATTTTAGATTTTATTTATTTTATTTTATTGGTTTTAAAATGCCATGCATTCAAGATTTTCCATACAAGGATAGTTATATGATTATTAATTATATATGTAATACAATGTGCATGCTTGAAGGTTTTATGTTATGGATTGTTGTGTTGACTAGGAAGTAAATCAGTCAACCCAATTCAGGAATCCAAAGTGTGTATAAAATTGTGGATCAAGCTCATGATTTGAAGGACGCAACTGTTCATCTTTTTCCACGTAAATCCAGCAGGGTTTTTCTTGGTCGGTGTGAACCTTACGTGGAATCAACTCTGGGAGCTACCATTTTGTTTTTCTTTTTATTTGCTTGTAAGTATTTTTTTTATTTATTTAATATTTGATCACCATCAGGGAGCCTGTGTGAAAGATTAACTTAAAATATTTGCTCTTTCATTTTCTTACTGCCCTTTCATTGAATATATATTGGCAAAATTTAAATGAAATATATATTAATCAGAGGGGGGAGCCATAAGGGAAAGTCAACAAATCAGAGGCCCAAAATAATGTTAAGCCCAATCTATGACAAGCATAGCGCTTCAAAGCCCTGACAGGCTCCATATCACACCGTTCAACTTGCTTTTTTTTTTTTACTTATTATGGATTGATGCTGAATTTAACATCGAAATGGTCAATAATTTGCAAAATTCAAAAATACATTAAGAGCATAGTTAGATTTAATTCATCTTATAAAAAATACATATAATTAGTTGTTTGGGTTCATTCCCACTAAATGGTCTACGAACTCCAAAGTGATATCCAGAGGAATATGAGCTTTATTAAACATATATAGTGTTTTATAATATGACTTTAAGCCTAAGATCAATAATACAGAGATGATGAGGCTAAGGTATTCTCTAACTAATTCACTATACTATATTCACTATGTTTTATGATCTTGAGAAAATAAACATCATACTCTTACTTTTGGTGAAACTTGGAAAAATGTTTTACATGGGATATAAGTTGTTTTTCTCTTGTATTACTAACATGATGTTTTGCTTTCAATATATAAAATAGGTTTATCTTGCATATCTTTTAAGTTACTTGTTTCTAGTGTATCATCTTATTTTTATTTGCTAGAACTATTTTAAACAAGCTCGATGCATGTTGTTCACATGCTTTTTGTGACTAGTGATGCATAAGTCAACACTTTAGTGACAGACTAGTGATGCATAAGTCAACACTTTAGTGACAAGGGAGGCACATGGTTAACAGGGTTTGATGTGTCATGTCTTCTTCCTTCTTATACCTATGGTGGTCTTCATTGCCACTTATAAGAGGATATCAATATATTCAAATATTTAGGATTTCACTTTCCTATCTTTTTTATTAGTTTTTTCATCATTTGTTTTCTTATTTTTTCTATATATTGGCTTATGAATAAATATTGCATATGTGATTGTTAGTCAAAGTTTAGGTGATCTTCTTATAGGTCCAAGGAGAATGAGAATTGTTGTGTTTTAAGTGGTTTGATATAAATGTCTTAGGTGGTTATTGATAGTGATGATGGCTATTAGTGAGAGAATATGGTGGTCAGGGGTAGTTTAAGGAAAGGAAAACAAAGGAAATGGGTTGTATTATGTAGTTATTTTGGGTGAGAGAAATGAGAAATGAAGACTAGTGGTTTTGATTATAGGTGGTGGTCGTCATGATGGTTGTTGATGGTTGTCAAGATTTGCATAATGGGAGAGAGAAATAATAAGATGAATAGGAATTATTTTTTCTTTTAGTTTTTATTTTTGCATATTTTTGTTACTTCTTATTTTTTATCCTTTTTTATTTCTTCCTCTATCATTCACCTTTTTTATACATCTTATATTCCTTACCTAATTTCATATCCCCTATTATCACACCCCTTCTAAAAAATTTATCATCTCTTCTAAACACATTTCTAGTCTTATTATCTTATTTTATATTTTATTCTGTGTATTTTTCAACCTTATTCCTTTGATACTTAAAGAAGGGGTTTAAAATGTTTACATTAGTTCTTCACCCTCCTTTAATTATCATTAAGCTTATTGAGCATTTTTTATGATTTTCTTCTTTGGTTTCATTTAATTTTTAATTTAAGAAAAAAATAATAATGTGAAAACAATAAGCGGGTTAAATTTTACAAAATTGCTAGAAGTTAGTTGAATTACGTCAAAAATGCAATTTCTTAATTTTTATACTTTTTAATTTTTGAATTATTATTGAAATAGAGGGTCAAAATAAAGTTATGACAAAAACAATTAAAAACTTTTTCATAAATAAAAAATACAATTTAAAATCACCATAAAAATCATTTAAACAACTTTAAAAAATTTAAATTTGATAAACATGATTTTGAAAATAAAAAATTCAAATTAATCACAGCATCAATCAAACAAATCTATATATATCACACAAAACCACATTTCATCCTTTCAATCCTATAATGGAGTATTAAATATCAACCAGATTTCACCTAAAACGTTTATTTATGACATTATAAACCCAATGTATCAGGAAAAGACATGACCAAACAATTCAAATATATACAAAATCATGTAGAAATCCATAAGTTATCAGAAAAGATTGTTGGCACATGCATACCACATGTTAACATTGTTGAGGGCAACAACTTATTTTCTCTAGTGACTCCTCTTGCTCGAGTATGGGAAATGGGAAAATTATATAGCTCATGATCTCGTCAATACATCAGTAAAGACTATGAGATCACAATTAACTAGTAAAGAAGATCAAGGCTATCAAACCTAGAATTTTCTTTTTAATGTCTATTTAGTTGTCATTTGTTGTGGTATTTTTTGATGTGAAAAGAATGTATGGTTATGTTGTTTTTATTAAGCATAAAAGAGCTATTGCTAGGATGCATTGAAATGAACAATGAATCACCTGATTTTTATTTTTATTGTATTTATTTTGATTTGTTTTTTACTTTCAATTTAATTCATGTACAGCCTAATTAAATGAAATTAAGCTTAAGATTATAGATATAATACTAAATTAAAAGTTACAAGACTAGAAAGGAAAACACATAAAATATATAGCTACTTACAAATTCATGATAATTTTTATTTTGGTCTCAAAGTGTATTTTGTTTACTTTTTAGTCTCTATGTTAGATTGAGGAGAGAAAAACTCAATAGAGAATGGTGATGAGAGAGAAATTCAATGGATTCTTTATTATCCAATGATAAAAGCTCGTCGTTTTATATGTTGATGGATTTCATTCAACAAGGGGCGCTTGATGATGGAATTTTTTAACCTTCATCTTGCCTAGAAAGATATATCATGGTATGGAGGGGAGAGAGAGAGAGTTTTTTCTTTGATTTTGTATATTTGGGCCTTTATTGATCTTTTTTGGATTGTTTGAGTAGTTTCTTAGATTCTACTGATGTTTTACTGTGTATTTTTGAGAAATGGATGAAAAATATTTTTTTCCATAAACAAACCATAAGATTAATTTTTCAACCACTTAAATGGTGACCAAGTTTTAGCAAAGATAAACAATGTGTTGTCTATTATAATAGATAACATGTTGTAGACCTTTAGTTTTATTAAAATAAATGAAAGGTCATTTGCCATTTAAAATAGAAGAAACAAAGCTCAAGTAGGGCCTAGGTTGATATATCCCTTTATATGGACTTATTTTTAAAGGTCCAAGCACATTAAACCACTCATGCTAGGCCCGCATGCCTTGATTTTTTCCTTCAATATTTTCCCTTTCAATTTCATCCTTTAATTTCTTAAATTGTTTTATGATATAATTATGTAAAACAATAGTCTAAAATATAAAATTATTAACCTCAATGGAGTCGATGATCCGAGTTATAAGTTTGGTGGGTAAAGTCTTGAAGTCTAAGTCAATCAAATATGTTGTCAGCTTAATTTTATTTATATTTTAGCAAAAGCATCATTTTATTGTAAACTAGTTTTCATAATATGTTTCTGTTTGGTTTCCTTAAGATTAATTTGTTTCAATTTTTTTTTAGGGTTATCACTGTCATAAGACCCAAGAGGTTTGCCAAGGACATGTTTATTGATCATCCAAGTTGTTTTTAGACCCATATGCTTTGATTATTATTTTTTCATTTGGTTTTTTTGTTCTTTATTTATTTTTATTTTTGTATATTCTAAAATTCTTTTTGTTTTACTCACAGTGTAGCACGATGCAATAACCGATTACTCACTAAATACCTTATTTAGAAATTCAATAATAAAAAGCTATTTATCACAATAAATAATGCAATTTTTATCACTTAGGATTTCAAGATTAAAAGGAGAAGATGAATTGTCTAAAAGAAAAGAGATGTGACATTGTAACCTCAAGGAGTTAGTCTAGAGGTAAAGATCTTAGGCTTAAAAGGTATACTATCTTTAAGATTCAAGGTTCATATCTCACTAACAATATTCTCTTTAGGCCATGTCTTCTAGTGTAAAAATTAGTGATTTAACTTGTTCTTGTGTGGAAAACTTCTGTAGATACAAGCACAAGAATATGTAGATTTAGTCGAGGTGAGCGCAAACTAGCCTGGACATCCCGATTACAAAAAAGAAAAAAGAGATGTAGTGTTTTGGTATTATGATGTGTTTTCAAAATGATTTTTAGTTGAAAATGCTTTAAAATTATTATTTTTTATTTTTGACATGGTTCATCAAAATAATTCTAAACCACCTTAAAAATAATTTAATGTTTTTCAAACAAGAAATAATCTTAAAAACAGGTTAGAATACAAAAACAATCTCACACAATCCATTAGGAGTGTCCTAGTTTTTCATCTTATAAGTTAGAACATTGTCAACTTAACTGATCATTAAATCTTATCCCTTCATTTTCTTTTCATTGTTTTTTTTCTTAATTACATCTTTAATAACATGTTTAATCATCACCAGTATTTAGATTAAAAAAATTCCACGTGAAGGGTTAAAGTAGAATAAGAAATCACAAGAAAAGGACAATTGAATTCTTATATCAAGAATGGGGAGTTAAACTATTATTAGTGTGTGTCTATGAGAGCCTAACCCAAATATTAAAGAATTATCGTGCATTTTATGAGACCCTAGCCCAAATATTAAATAGGATAAATTTACTAATATCAAGGAAGCTCAATGAGCTTCAAGATAAATCTATAAATGTAATTTAACAAAGTTCTAGGTCATTAAGACATGACTTAATTTTAATAAAATATTAAATATGTATAAATATATTATTTATTTTATTATATCACAAGCTAATTAGTATCGATTTATATTTAAAAAAAAAAGATCAAGAGTTTAAATTCCAAGTTAAAATATGTTTCTTAACATTTTATATTTATTGAAATATTGTATATAATATTAAAACCAATTTGTATAACATGTATGGTGTGTTTTTTGAAGCAAAGCATTTTTATTATTTTTTTATTATTTAAATACAAACTCTTTAAATAAAAAACATTAAAATTTAGGAATATTATTTAAACTCATGTTCAAATATTAAGAGGGAGGAATAAGATTTAGTGTCTGTTTGGGAGTGTGGTTAAGGTTGATTTGAAAGTACTTTTCGTTAAGAAATACATAAAAATGATGTTTTATTATTATTTTTTAAAAATTATTTTTGAAATCACCACATAAAAATGATATAAAATAGTGATGGGATAGACTACCCTATTGGATTGCCATAGATCCGTTCTTCCTTCCAATTAAAAAAATATCTAAGAGTTTTTGTATATAATAAAAAAAATATCAATAAACATACAATTTTGTAAAGCTTTACCGAAACAAGTTCTTTTGAAAGGCACAGCCCATACAAGAATAGCCATTTCTTTGATAAACGAGGATACGACTTAAGGCCCATTAGATTCAAAGCCCACAATTGTTTTACTTTTTCTTTGAAAAAATCCACTCTAGCTTGGATTGTCAACCTGACAAAACCCTTTCGATTTCATACCAAATCCACGCTCGACAAGCCCTTTTAATGCTACCTTAAACTCTTTTGATTCTGATTATTGTAAAATCTATAATTTTATTTGTCTTTATATATGCATAGCGTGTCATTTATATCAATACCCATTTTCTTACACTCCATAGAAATCAATAAAATCGGATTGATGCTCGATTTTTTAATTTAACTTCTTCAATTTTTTCTTAAAGAAAATAAGACAAATCATATTCCATTGCTGAATTATTATAAATGTTCTTGGATAATTTCTGCTGAGAAACAATTCATGATTGCATGTCCGTTGCAATCAACTAGAAAGAAGTTCAGAATCATGCACTTGTCAATTGATAGAACCATGAAGACTCATCCAAGATTTGTAGACCCCACTTGATGTAGCATTTTGGCTAAGCCATGAACTAAAGCATAAGGTGGTGGGATTGTGCTCGCATCAATCTATGCAAGGCATGATGAGTATTTGGTAGTAAGATGGCGTCGTTTTACGAATCACACCTGCGTGAAAAACAAGGTCAACAAAAGCATACCAAACAACAATGACACGCACTGCTTTGAAAAGTCATGAAAGATGGGCAGGTTCATTCATTACGAGTCAGTGGTCAGAGGAGAAACAACTCTCTCTCTCTCTCTCTCTCTCTCTCTCTCTCATCATTCACAAACAAGATTTTGCCACGAGGCTACAGATCAGAGGGAATAACACTCCAAAACTACTTGTTTTTTGAGGATTATTGGTTTGCAATTCTTGGCTACTGTTTCTTCCCTGTTCTTTTTACTACCTCCTCGCTGTTCTCGTTTTACACCTGATGAGACCCACTTTTCATCTCTTTGTAACCAGCTCCTCTTTTTCTTTCTTTAGTTTTACCGAAAACCCAGCTTATCAGATGCAGCTCCTACTCCGAGAAAGTCTATGAAGGGCATGTTGATTTTCCCATTCCTATTTTCATTGCCACCACAGAGAGAGGGATTGGCCCTGTTGTTGCCAACCGACTCAGTTGCAGAATCTTCTGAGTTTGAATCAGACTGAGCGGATTGGTCCACACCCCTAACCACCACCCCATTGTCACTGCCACAGAACTTGTCAAAATCCACATTTCTCATTGTCACTTCCTTGTCCACAGAAGAACCTGCAAACCCGAAAAACCATAGCAAGATATAATTAATATAAACAAGATCAAATTATATAGCTAATAATAACCCATTCAAGAGAAAGTAAAAAGAAAAATTCTAATAGTCTTTTACAGATGGGCATACCCCTGTGGTCTCCTTGAGGACTGAACCTGGTGAAAAGTCTAGGAGGCACTTTGGTTGAAGAGGGAGTGAGGGAGAGATCAGTGCATGTTGAGCCAGATTCGTCAATTGTACTAGAGATAGTTGTTGATTCACTGCAAGCATTGTTTTGCAAAGTGACATCTACTGATCCTTTAGGGAAGATTTGAGAGGACGAAGGGGGCTTTCTCCTCCTGTAAATGCTGGAATTTTCTCTATGTTTTCTAGCCATGATCACATGCCAATGGTTCTTAACAGCATTATCAGTCCTTCCTGGAAATAGCCTTGCAATCATAGCCCATTTGTTGCCATAAAGTCTATGAGCAGTTAAGAGTCTATCCTCTTCCTCTTCAGTAAATGCTCTCCTGTTAATTCTTGGATCTAGCTGGTTAAACCACCTTAATCTGCAACTCTTACCTGATAATCAAAACATAGAGCAAAGAAGAAGAAAAATCCACTGTTAGATTTGGTGTTTCAAAATGAAAAGGTCGAAGGAATTCCAAAACCATTTTTCCCATTTTACTAATTTGATCAAACTTAATAAAACTAGCCAATCAAGAGGGGGGGGAAAGATGGAAGAAACACCATTTTTATTACTTCAATGGGGGTGATCAATGCACAAGGTAAACATCTTTGAGGACATTTTTGGCTCAAAACAAAACTTTTAGGGGTTTACCTGATCTTCCTTCAAGATTCTCTGCTATCAAGTTCCAATTTTGAGGACCATATTGGGCGACAAGCTCTTTGAGCTTAGCATCTTCAGCTGGTCTCCAATGGCCTCTAGCACAGAGCTTCGTATGCCCATTTCTACCATGAACAGAGGTTTGCGGCTCCTCTTGCTGACGTGAATTCAAAGACAAGCTCGTTTTCTGAACTCCAAAATTCACATCCCCAGGTCTCTGAGCTCCCCAGCTCTCTAACTGCTGAATGCTCCATGGTTTCCTGTCCTGGTCCATTGAATGACTCAAAATCTGAAACCCCATTTGAGGATTACTAGTTTTTATCTCTCTTGGTTGACCCATAACACCAAATGCATGAGAGAGAGAGAGTTGAGAAGCAGGAAGAGGAGGTGGAGGCAAAAAGTTCATGTCTTCATACCCATTGAAAACATGTTTGTCACTCATTAGGTGTTGTAGACTCATTCTGACCAAAACTAAACCAGATAAACCCAGATAGGAAAATCAAAGTTAACAGAACTTCAAAAACCCCAAATGGATTCCTTTCTATAATGTCTAAAAAAAAGAGGAATAATAGAGGTAAGATTTTGAAGTAGCAGGGAGAAAAGGAGCTTTCTTTCTTTCCTTTTTTTTTTCCTGTTGCTTGATTTAGGCTACAGAGATTCAAAAGTGAATCGCATTTCCACGTTCGCTACTCTCCCTCTTGCCCATTTCAAAGGGTTTGCAAGAGAGAAACTATCAAGTTTTTAATATTTTGAGGCGAGGAAGAATCAGAGGAAACAGAGGAGGCTGATTTATAAGAAAAGAGAACAGGAAATGAAATGGGGTTTCACTGCTGGTTGAGAAAGATAAAGGTAGCAATAACCATTACCAAAAAGAAGAGAAGAACCCACACGATTCTCACTCTTTCTTCCTCGCTCTCCAATATATAAATGTGTTGTTTATCTTATCTGCGCATACAGGTAGATTAGAGAGACATGAGGCGAGGAAGGTCCTTATTTTGAGACTGATCTCTCTCTACAGTGAAGATACAGCACCAACAATAAGATCATATGGTGTTTATAGGGGGGGAATAGTCTCTTACCTCTGTATTGGTGGAGTGCGGTGCGTTGCGTTGCATGCAACTCGAGAACCACTCGTGTGGGTGGGTGGGTGTGTCCCTAAAAAACATATGCTTTATGGTGTTGGTATTGGTGTTTGCCTTTGTTTTCTCTCTTTTCTTGGTCTTTCTTGGGGTTTGGGGAAAACCAGAATCTGTTTGTCTTTTACTGAAAGGCTTTTGCTTTTTTCAAAGGAAAACGGAAATTAAAAGGACCAAAGTCCATTACCACCACCACCACCACCACCTGTCGTTAATGCTTCCTTGCTGCCCCATTATCATTTGTGTTAGCTCCTACACTTTTCTCTATTACTTTATTTTTTTTCAAATTTTGTGGCTGTTACTTGTTATGTTATTTCATTCTTCTCCATTTTTAGATTCTTTTATCCATTTGTTTTCTAAAAGTATTGTATATGTCTGCACCATCTATCTCATTATAAGATGAATGAAATAGAAAGAAGATGGAGATATCAGTAGAGAATATAACCAATTTGGATTAAAAAAAAAAGTACAATGGCATAGCTTAATGGTTTGATAAGAACATACACTATTTAATCATCAATGGCAATAAGATTGAACTTGTAATTCTTTTTTTTGCAGCCATGTCATGAAAATCAAATTCAACACGTTTTATGCTTGAATGAAAACCATATTAGTTATGAGATAATTTGCTTCAAGATTATCACACCATAAGATAAAACGAGAAAATAATAGATAGTCAAGTTCATACAACAATGAAGAGAGTCATCGACAATAACTTTATATTTAACCTCCTTAAAAAATCAAACAACCATTTTTTGCTTATTAGACTTTTAAAAGATACAATTACAACTAAAACAGATAACGTAAACACTCATATATTTTCTATCATTTATATTAAATATCCCAATTAGTATTAATGTTTCTATGTAATAGGATATTAGAAGATGCAATAAAACATAGGCTAAAATAAGATATATTATAAACCTTATGTAAGATACATTTAACTACAAGTTAATGGTCATTGAACGGAGCATGCATAAACTATCAAACCTTACTAATAGAAAAAAAAAATACACACACACACACACACACACACATACATACATACATGTGTTTTTGTGTAAAAGTAAAACATTGAAGAGCTCTAACAACTTGATGACATAAAATAGGGTTAAACTAACTAATACCACTATTAAAGGTGGTAAAAAGACAAACTAAATAGCTATTAATATAAAAATTAATTGATATTAGGATATGCTAGTCTTGTGCTCAAAGTTATAGGCTTAATGAGACCGGGAGAAGAATAGCCCATGAGAAGTAGATTGTGTCATGAAGATCCTTTTTATTTTATCAAACGTGGACACGCGATATCAAGAGGTCCCTAGTGGAGTCTCCATTCCATTGGCCCCCTAACACCGTTTGTATATATGCGACATTAAAAAAGTAAATCAAACAACTTGGGTCTTGAATAGAGGATTTTATGTCAAAAGAAGTAATATAATGATTTATTGAAAAAAATCAATAATTGTGACATGGATATATATAAACTTAAATGTAGATCTAGATATTTTAGGATATTAAAAAAAGAAAAAGATTAGTTTGACACTTATTAAAGTCAACATCTATTGACAGAGCTGATTGAACCATACACATGGTGTTTATTTAAGTCTATAAAGAGAATTTTAAAGTTTGCTCATATGAGAAGGGAAATAAGGATCAATAAAACATAAGGATGTTGCATGTTAACATTAGTTTAAATACAAATATGAAGCAAGGCATTATAGAAATTGATCTAATAAATAAATAAAACCCCAAAATTGCCTACATTATATCTTGTTGATAACTAGATTGAAGCTCTCATTAGAGTCAATAATATTAATGATAAATTTTAGCTATTAATTAGTCTTTATAGCATGCATTGAAACAATTTATGAGGGACTCTCAACATAGTTAACAAGTTAAAGAGAGATGAACTAACATACTCTGAAGAATTTAAATGAGATCAACTAGACTTGTATAAGGATAAAAACACATAATTAAAATATTAATTAGTGGTGGAAGAAAACAAGAAAGTTTAATAGAGAAAATTTGATGTAAGATCCAAGAGAATGGATGGATAAGTCGTTAATGTTAACTTTAGATGTAGTTCTTGTAATTTTTTAAACTTGAGGAATAAAGATAAATGATTAGTATTAAAATTGCTACAAAATCATCTTTAACTATATCATAAAAAAAATATGACTCTAAAAACTCACTATTTGACAAAAAAAAAAGTAACCATGAAATTAAAATAAAAATCATTATATAAAATAAATTGTTGTATAAAAAAGTAGGGATTTTATGATATCAGGAACATGTAAAATGAAAGATAGTTTTAGAAAACATTGAGGTTTATGAATTAAAGCATAGCCAAGGTGTAGTTTATCAAGTTTCTTACAACCACCTAATTCAAGTTGTTCAAAGGTAGTGTAGGCTTCTATATAAATGATTTAGTGATGTCTAGCATAACACGATGTGTGTTTCAATATTAAGATTTCATTAATGATAGTGATTTTTTTTAAAAAAAAGTGATCATTAAAGTTATAGTGGCTGAAGGTAAGGGCCTTAAAATTAAAGAGGTCAAAAGTTTCCTCTAGAGAGAAAACCAACACTTGAAAAAAGTAGAAGGAATATGATAGGATATTATAATTATAATTATTTCAAATTTAGCAATGTGTTTAAGTTTTTTATCGTGGTTGATTCCAACTTGATTGTTTTTATAAGATAAATTTTATTTTATTTGGTGACCTCACTGATTTCTATCATTCTTCTTATTGAAAAACCCTATTGACTAAAAAGAAACCAAAGTTAAATTATTGCTTTTATTAGAGAAAGTGGATTGACTAGCAATGATGGTCGAAGAGGTAATCATATAATCAACAAGAATTATAGATATAATGAATAGCATATATATATAAAAAATCCTTATGTAAGAATTTATGGCTCAAGAATAAATTATACAACTTAAAAATATAATAGTATTAGATTAAGTTACTAAGTTCTTAAAATCTAGTTGTAGACATTTGAATAGATTTAAGTTAAAATTTATAAAAGTGATTGGCTTACCAATTGAAGTTGATTCATCATTTTAGTTTTTTTTTCATACATTAAGTACTTGAGTGAAGAGATATAATTTTGAATAAAAATGATGAAGCTAGAGTTTATTTAAAAGTTGTTTGACGTGGTGGATCATGTTGAGCACAGTCAAATAATCAAAGTTTAGTATGATAGTGAATGTGTTCTCTATAATAAGAGGGTTAATAGATATGGTTTTAATCTTTCAATGAAATCATACAAGTCTTGCCTTATAAGAAAAGCCTGATTTAAGTCGTTTAAAACATTTAATTTTAATTTGTTAGTTTCGTATAAATATAATTATGAGCATTATAAAGTGGTAATAATGAGGATGATGTTATAGTTTGTTGGTTGGTTGTGAAGGAAAAGAATTGTTATTTTTTATTGCTAAAATTTCAAGAGAGATTATCTAATAAAGTTATGGATATTGTTAAGTAAAGGCTTTGATACTATTTAACGTCAAGATGATAAAAAGAATAAAAAGGCTAGCCAAAATTATTCTTTCCTCTAACCAAGAGTTTTTGCATTAGATGTAAGAGTATCTAATATATTATAAATGTGTGTGTTCTATATTCATTGTAAATAATAAAAAAATATAAAATATAAAAAGTATATCTCAAATTAGAATAGAAAAAATACAAATTAGGAAAAAAAATCTTGTTTTGTTAGGAAGTCTTATAAGTTGACACTAAACTCTAATATCCATACCCACTTGCTAATTTAATTAAATACTTTTACTATATAATGTTATTATTTTAAAATGAATTACTAGGAGAAAAAAAATTAGAGAACCTTGTCATTGAACATTATAGACAGAATTATTGTCAAACTAAGTCCCTTGTAAAGTTCTACAAAGTTGAGAAAAAATTACAAGACCTTGACATTGAATATTACAAATAAAATCATTGATGGGCTAAGTCCCTTAGAAAGTTTAAAAGAACAAGATATTTTTTCTTCTTTTCTCTCTATCAATATCTTTTATCTATTTATCTATAGTTTTTATTGTATATCATCTAAACATTTTAGTTTCTCATTCCTCTTCATTTTCTTTTTCTATGTGATTCTTTATACTAAATGAAACTGAATAACTGAACACATTGTTACTAATGATTATGACCTTTCCTTCCTTCCACTAATTACTAATAACCATCGAGTAGGTAATAGGTATGCTACCATTTTTTTTTTTTTATCTATTTCACTAATATTTTTTCATGATTTTTTTGCTTAATTTTTTTTCAATTAGTTTTTTCGCTAGCTTGATGAAAGTTTTGATTTTTAGGGGCTTGTCATGTAAAATTTTATATCTTTGTATGTTATTGTAGCTTCTAAGATATTTTGCTCACAATTGGAGTCTAGGATTGGGATAATTGAATCTCCTTAAGGAGTTTTGGCTTTTAGTAATTGCAAATGTATCACCTTTTCATTCCAGACATGTAAATTTTCTTATTATGATGTTAATATTTTTTTCTGGTGTAATTAGTGAAGGCCATTTACCCCCAAATAAGTTCTCATATTTTTATGTTGTTGTGTGGATTCACAATTTCACTGGTACATGTCAATTTGTTACATTTTATTAGCTTCCTAACCATCACTACAATATTAGGTTCCCAAAAAAACTTATTTCTTTAAGTTTGTTGTGTGAAATTACTTGTTTTTATACGCTTTTAGATTCAGTATAATTTACTAATGAATACTTTCATCAGGTCTATATAAGTTTTCCTATTTTTCCCAAGGAATCTAAACTTCATAGATATTAAGTTTTATGTTCTTTGGTATTTTTGGACAATAAAACTTGCATGTGTTTTTCTCTACCTGTGCTTGCCTACTACTATATCAATATATGTAGATTGCCTTAAGAGATTCTTAGTGTTATTACACCAATACAAAGGAAAGAGGCCACCACATGTTTTTTCTTGAAACACACACATGAGTATGCATATTTAGGAGTACATGGTTTCTGAAGATTTGTTCTCATAATTTTTTTTTTCTTTGACATCTTTTGTTTACTTTTGGCCAAAAGTATTAAACAAAATGTTGTAAAACCATGATTTGGGCATAGATATTTAGGCATCTATTTTTATTTTGGCGTAAGAAACATATCGCATGTTAGTAAACATATATTTCATATTGATTTGTAATGTCAAAATTGTTTTTATGAAATTTCAACTTTTAAAATATATAGGAAATAAAAGTAATTGTTTTGTGGATTTATTTATTAATGCATATTTATAGGTAATGAAATTTTAGATAGTCTCATATATAAAGGAGTTGTTGTCAAAAAAAAATTTTAATTAGTATATAATAATGATATCATTACCTTTTTATACTTGTTTAGAAGATGAAGAGAAGATCATAAGAGAGTAATCCGAACAAGAGCATTACTAGTTTTTTTGGCAATGATTTTTATTACCATAAGCCATAGGTGTCAACCATGACTAGACACCTCATGCACAAATACCCTTTCTCATCACATGCTTATCGAGTGCAAAGTTAAGTCACATATGAGGTGTCTCGTCTAAGTAGGGTGTATACGCTAAGAAATACATTGTGTAGTGGAAGTTTTACCGCAAAATGTAATATTTTTTTCCTTTCTTGCAAGATTAAAAAAATAAAAAATGGATCATTTTTTAATAATCAATTTGATTAAACAAATAAAATTTCAAGTTTATAAATATGAAGGGTTCTCGCACGATAAAATTGGTGATGAGATCATTGATGAAAGAGCCTTTGTTTTAGTGGAGTTGGGTTTCCAAGAATCCTAAATGAAAGACTATGATTAATGTTTATTTCAGAAAGTTAAAGGTTCTTATATAAATAAACAAGTTTTTATTTATTTATTTAACTTGCTTATTGTTTCTAATTTTAATAATCTAATAATTTAATAAAATTAACGATCAAGGAAAACTTTTACTAAGAGGAGATTGACAATGTTGTTGTTAAAAGGATGTGGGAGATCATAGCTTAATTAGGTAACATTGAATTTAAAATGTGATATTTTTTTAGATGATCAAACTTCACTATTCATAATCTCTACATAAATATGGTTTATTTCTACTTACTAGGTTGTGTGACTTTTAGTACGATGTCGACAAAAATCAAAGAAATATGAAAATAAAAAGGTCTTTCAGGCTGAAAAAACATGCTTGTGTAGATGGAATTTATACACCTACACATCTTAGATGTTATCTACGATGCTTATATCTAGTACATGATATTTGAGCATTTCGTGCACTGGTTTTATTTTGATATGGATAATTATAATAAGAAGATTCATCAATTTCACTTATTTTGTATACAAAGAGGATGATAAGATTCTGTTTTATTACATTTATTTTATAAAAAACGAAAGAAAATTATTAGTAATAAAAAAAAAAATTGATGGATGTATGTATGTAAAAGTGAACCCTGGACTTCAAATTAAATCTATTATTTTAACTTTCTTTTGGGTGTGGAGTCGGTCCAACCTACTTTTCTGATTGATTTTTATATTACTTTGATCTTTTTACTTTATTGTTTGATAATGTTCTGTGATCTAAGCCTATAAAAGATGAACAATTATTCTATTCTTCCTCTTGAATCTTTTTGACTGTTGAAACGATGGTCCCACTTTATTGCCTTTTAATTTTCTTTTACAAATTATTCAATTTTTCCAACCATGTGGCCCACACGATGTCTTTCATATGGAGAAAAGCCATAAATTTAACACATGGGGAATGCCCAATTATCATCCACCTGAAGGACCCACGAACTTCTGAATCCTACAAAATTGATGAATCAAAGAGTATATTTATTATTTTAAACACATACATACATTAGGAATATGGTTTTGTTCTTTTTGATACTGTGTTTTAAAAATGTTTTTAAAAAAATAAAAAAAATGTTTTTAAATTAATTTTTTTAGTGTTTTTAAATTATTTTTATATGCTATATTAAAAATATTTTTTTTTAAATATTTTTTAATAAAAAATACTTTCAAAGATAACCTCAATCACACTTACAAACAAATACGAAAATAACATAGAACAATAAAGGGATTTAAAAATGTACAAGTCTTCTCTTTTTCTTCCTCTAACCTCTTTTTTCTTAACAAAACTCTCCTTTTAAATTCTATGTTGGGCTTTTTTATAATCATATCATTATATATAAATTTTTTGGCATGATTGTCTCTTTGTAGATATTAAGGTTTTGAGATTAAGTTCTGTTTGGTATCGTGTTTCAAAAATATTTTTGAAAACATTTGATTTTTTATTTTAAATTTTTTTTGGTATTTTTTTTTTATTTTAAGGTATTAAATTTGATATTATTGTCTGTTTGGCACTAAGATAAATCATTTAAAAAAAGAGGGCCAATGATTTTTTATTATTTGCATTTCAATGACTCTTGTGATGGAAAATGATTAAATTCCGAGAATCATATCAAATTAGGATATAATATTTGTTGGCATCTGTTGTTATTTAATTTTTTAAAAATAAAATTAAAGAGTTAATTGATGCATCAAGCATCATCTTAAATTAAAAAATCTAAAACAAAAGGCCAATTTATTCATTCTTTAAAAGAGTGGCATAAAAGAAAAGGATAATAAGAGGTAACGGAGGTTCGTGAGCTTTGATATTTGCACAGAGGCAATGATGAGCATTGCTTGTGTGGGAGACAGCGAAAGATTATTTGTAGAAATATTTGACTTCAAAAATAAAATAATTTTGTTTATAGTTTAAGAATTGGACCATTAAAATAGGTTATCATGAAAAATATATTCTATTGATTTTAGAAAATGAAAGATTTATTTCTAAAATTCCGAGCTACGTGTTAGTGGAACCTAATGGGTCACACATATAAAAATTATTAGTTTAAAATTAATGAGAAAATTAATCAAGTATGATTTAATTGTAAATAAGTTTTAGTGATTCAGGACTATAATAATATAATTAACACAGGACATTACAATTCTAATCTTATCAAGGACTCTATTGAACAAATTTCTAAAAATTACCTTGAAATAATATATATGCTATTATTTTGATGGAAAATTGATATTATATTATTTATAGCGATTTTAGGTTTCTTTATATGAAATAATATATATGCTATTATTTTGATGGAAAATTAATACTATATTATTTATAGCGATTTTAGGTTTCTTTATAAATAAAATGATATCTTTTATTTTCTAATAACAGTATAGTACAATATAGAAACACCAAAACATATACACACACACACTCCTCAATTTGCCATTCATAGGGATTTTTTGGTTTTCCATGAACATAATGTTATGCCTCTTCTTTCCTCATAAATTAGAGTGGAATGCAAAAACACTAAAACACTCACAAAAAAAAAAAAAAAAACCTAGCACTTAAAGGTACAACAAGTATTTTCTACTACAAGGGTTTAAGAGATTTCTTACTTATGATTTGTATGAATTATTGTTAGAGGTCAAACATTTTAATGACTTATGATTTGTAATAGCGCAACATTGAAGCAATTATTCAAAGTTAAATAGAACATGTGATCAAACGGGATGCTTGGCGCTTCTGAAAAAAATTAAACTTATTATTTTTGCTATTTATATGTGTTTTGGTAAACCTAATAACAAGTTGGTTGCTTTTGAAATGAAAAAAAAAAGATAACATTTTTAAAAAACATTTTATATGTTTTTTAGGATTTTCTAACCTATGTTTTTATCTTTATTTTCATTTTTTTATTAGAATAAAACATAATTTTTTTTTTAATTATAACTAGTTCATTTGGTAAATATCCGGATTGATATGGAAGAATTATTAATTAACTAGGCTAAAAATTTAGAGATTTTTGGGATTATAGCATGGTCAAGAAAATACACAAATTAATACAGTGCATAAAATATTTATAAAAAAACAGCACAATTCAAAGAGTTGTATATGACATTTTTTGCGATTCGTGAGTTCCAAGTGTCATATATGACTCTTTCACTTTACAAAATTATTAGAAACAATATTCAATAAACAGAGGAGAGAAATAGAAATAAAAAGAATGAAAAAAGGGTTGATTTTTTTGTTTTTAGAATATTTTGTAAAAAATATAGGTGAAATAACTCAATTTTGATTAAACATTCTTAAAATTTCTTTGACTTAACAATCAATGGCATCATTACAACACATTACAATGGATATTAAAATTAATTTTGATACATTTCTAAAAATATATATTTTTTAAAAACAATTACTGAAACAATACCAAACAAGTTCTAACTACAATAAAGTTCAGAAACATAAAAGGCTAAAGCGTTAAAAGTAGAAGAAACTTGGGTGCGAAGAAGCTGACACTGCGTTTAAACAATTTAAAATATTTCTCAATTATTTTAATGGATTAAAAATAATTTTAATAATATTAAAAAATAGTTTTTAAAAAATAATGACACCGCTCAAAAAGTGAGAGACTGATTTGTGGTTATGTAGAAGAATCGTTACAGTACAATAAGCAAAAGCACACGCGTGAAAGCTTTCAGGTTTTCTGTTTCAACAACTCCCTCTCCGTCTCCCTCTTTAATGACATCGCAACGTAAAGAAACATCTTTTTTCTTCTTCTTATTATTATTCGAGTTAAGTGACAACTAGACACTCGCCTGTTTCTTTTTATTTATTTATTTGTTTTAGCTTTTTGTACAATCTGACCGTCTCGTGCATGTCTATTGGTTGTTTCTGAACACTGTTTCGGGTTGTTGTCGTTTTTGTTTTTGATGACGATAGTGCTGGACACGGACGTTATACACGTGCGGGTGGATCATGTCCCAACACGTGTACGGTGATGAGGGGATTTTGTTGCTAACGATTTTCGGAAAAGGTCGGCGACTCAGACGTGAGAACGAACTGCAACGAAATATCTGCCCTTTTTTTAGCACTCGGAAAAAAAGGTACTTATGTTAGTTAAAAGTCCTGAAATGACAAGAATAACCCTTCGCTCTCTCTCCTTGTAATGATCGCCAGGGGTCCAATTCAACAGTGACATGGATCTTAAGTGGCCTATGACTACATTACATTAAAAGCAAGCAAAAATAAATTGAGGAGCTGAATAGTTTTTTGTATGGCCGGTTTGCGGTCTGAGAAAGAAAGATTGAGCAAAACTAATAAGAAAATTAAATCCACATGCTATTGTTTTGTGCTGACGCGCTGCTTGAATGGGACGGCGCGTGCACCATATATGTCCACAACTTATTTTTTATTTATTAAAAGACTAAAATAACCCCACTTAAAATCTAAATTACAAAAAATGTATATGAAAAGCTGAAAATATCCTTAAAAACACATTACAATAGTAGGAAAACACCTGAATATATATATATATATAAAAAAAAAACACTTAAAACAAATGTTTAGGAAACAAAAAATCCCATACACCCTTGAGCATTAAACAGTTTTTTTTATTCAAAGGCGATGTAGTATTTTCAGTCCAAAGATTTATGAAAAACTATTTACACCCTTCAACAATTATGCATTGACAATTATATTTTATAAAATAATCATTTTATCCTTACTTTTCTTTTCAAGACAACCAATAAAAGTGTTTTTCCCAAGGGGAAAATTGAAGAAACATTGTAAAACCATCTTAACCCAGTTTTGTTCATTAAAACAACCAATAAGAGTTTGGTTTTGAGAGGTGATTGAGATAGAGAGAGGTTTTAAAGGGTTAACGAGTTGTTAGGTTTTAAAAGAGATGCAAGTTTGTTTATTATTTTAAAATTTTAGTCCCCAACTCACAAGAATTAGGGGATATGTTTTAGGGTGATGATCGTTGGGTCTTTCTTTGTTCTTGTTGTCTACTTTGTTGTGATCACATGAAAAAATAAATTATTATTCAGTAGTTAATTATAACTTATTGCTTGTACTTTAGCAAAAATAATTAATTAATTCTTATAGTTTTCGAAAACTAAATATATAATCTTTATATTTTAAAATTCTTTTATAACTTATTTTTTTTTCATTTATTTCACTTTTGCATTTTTTTTTAAATATAAAGGTGAAAGAAATAAGTAGATGATATCTTGAAGATAGTAATCTTGAATTTATCTTTCAACTAAAAACACTTGAAAGTTTTCAAATATAAGACTTTTACAAAAGATCCAAGAAAAAGAAATTCATAATCCAAAGAATAAGGATTATATTGGAGAATATAATATTTAGTAAATTAGAACTGAATGATGCAATTCAAAACAAATAAAATTTATACAAAAACACTAAGTAATATTTTTAAATAAAATGAATAAATCAAGTTGAAATGCTAGCAACCAAGAGAGTCAAGTAGTATTTTTTTTGAAAAAGAGAGAAGAAAAAAGAAAAAGATCATTGACACCAAACAATGGCAAGCCTCTACTAACATAAATAAGATATGGAGGCATTTTCAATGACACAATATAAGTGTATTTTAGATATTGAGAGGTCACACTAGCCACACAAAGAGTGTGGGAATCTCTCATACGCCCTCAAGTGTTGTACATGCATGCCCATTTTTTTCCTTTTTAGTCGAGTATATAAATTACCTTTAAGGTGACTTTGTAATTACAAAAAAAAAAAAACGATTATGAAAAGCAAAAAATGCTCATTCAACTTATGCTTTTTTTTTTATATATATATATATAGGCATTTTTATAATTTTATTATGTGTTTTGATTTTTTATTATTTTTTATATTTTTTGCAAATACCAAAGGGTCCATTAGCTTAAATTATAATAGATATAAAATTATTGTGAAAACACAAGAATATCCCTTGAGCCAAGTTTCATTATGCAATCAAGATGAAAAAATAATCATTTATCTCCACTCTATTTACTAATAATATGTTTGTCTAAGTTTTTGCTTTTATGTTTGTTGTAGGTACAACCTTCTATGAAACAAAATGCAAGATTAAAAACATGAAAATTATGTTTTTATTGTTGTGATTTTTGCTTTTAGTGATGAGTCTTACCATTAAAAGCAGAAGCTTATCTAAACACATTCTAAATAATATATATCCTCGACTCACATGATCAATAAGGATTTTTTTCTTTTAATTTTTAAGTTCTGTTTTCTAGGATGTTCTAATCTTAATTTATAATGTTGAGAACTGTTACAAAGTGAAAAATAAGTTGAATAAATTAAATTAATATATTATAATTCTTTTATTAAACAAAAATCTTAAATTATATAAATTTTATTGATCATTTTTTTTATATTCTTTTACCTTGCAAGGTCTGTTGCTTTCCGTCTTGACTTCATTGAGACTCATAATTGGAAAAAATTCAATATATTTTCATTTAAATTTTAAGTCTTCTACACTTTTTTTTAATTTTATTTGAATTTTTATTTTATGAAAGATTCTCATTCTTTATTTTGAGTATTTGAATTTTCCTTATTTATTTGATGTTTCGTTATGTTATTTAATTTTCCAATATTTTGCCCCTCTTTTATCTTACTTATATAAATTTGCTCACTATTATTTTTCCTTTTTTATTATATTATTATTTTTCACTTATCTTACAAAAAATGTAAAAAATAATGAAATAACTGTAAACAGACTTAATTGCATTGAAATGACATTTTTTTTTCATTGTGTTCCTATAGTCTTAAGATTTTATTTTATCCTCTATATTTGTAAATAGGTCCTGCTTAATAATTTAGTCCCTTTACAATTATTATTTTTATTATATGGCTTTTTATACAGTGCTCATAAAGACATCGAATGCAGTAATTTTGTAACCATCCATTACATTGAAAATCACAAAACCATACATAAAAATGTAATAAATCATGATATTTGATGGTATGGAACGTGCCGAATAAATTGCAATCATTTTCGTTAGCTGAATATCTAATAACTTTCACTAAAACATATAGCTACAGTTGTGCTCCAAATGAAACCGCTAAAGTGCCTTAGTGTGTAGTTAAGATTTTTTACGTATTAAAATAATATATTTTTTAATTTTAAAAAGTTATGTTTGATATCAATATATAAAAATATTATTTTTTTAATTTAAAATAAAATATAAAAATATAAAATTTTTAAATTTTTTCAAAAATATTTTTGAAAGACAGCGGCAATTAGATCAACAGAGAAATCATAACTTATTAATTTTTTTTTTACGGTATTAGTTGTTTTTTTAAATTCTATTTTTTAATTTTTTTATATTGATACATCAAAATAATTTAAAAATATTAAAAATAATTTAATTTAAAGTCAAAATAATAATAAAAATTATTTTAAAAAAAGACTTTTAAAATATAAATACAAACTGATATATCAAAACAGGATTTTCTACCCAACCACAACGGAGAATTTTCGAAAAGATGTCGACGATTAGTTGGCTAGGTCGTCAACTTGTTGGAAACTGGAAACAAAAAGGAACCAAAAAAGCAGCCTTCGTTGAAAAAAGAGCAAACAAATTTGAATACAACTGTGCAGTTTACAACATTAATTGACTATTCCCTTTCTAAAAGAAATGTTGTCTGTTAAGATCATGCATGTCGGTTTCATTCTATTTCGGTTAAAATAATTAAAATATTTCATACAAATTAAAAAAATAAGAGAAATAATTCGAGAATATAATAATTTTATAAGTTAGATGATAATATTCTTGTATTATTATACATGTTTATAATTTTATTCAAAAAAATTATTTTATTGTGTCTTTTTTAGATTAAATTACACAATTGTAAATAATTTTATTTTTTGAGTTGAACTATTTTTTTTTTGAATTTATTATATATATATATATATATATATATATATATATATATATATATATATTCACACACACAAAGTACAACCCCGAAATTGCATACCAAAACGCTCTGAACCGAAAAATTCCGTTCCAATTGAAAAAACGAAACACCAATCGAAATGACATTGACAACCTTGGCTAAGACATTTTCCACCCACATAAAAAACTACAATATTCGAATATGCTATTATCTAAACATGAAAACAACATTACCACTAATTTAGACAAATTAGTTTCAATATCCTACATGGTTAATGTTCTTTGTCTCAGGGAATTGTTAGCCACTTGGATATATCTATAGAAACCACGTTTTCTATATTATAAATTGTTTTTTCCAAAAACCTAAGGTACATTTTAAGTGCAATCGATAATTTTTTTGAGACCCAGTATATTTAATTTTGGGGTGCATGTGTGCGTGTGCTTATATATATATAAATATATGTGCACGAACATGTTTTTTTTTTTTTTTAATTACTATTTATATATGACTACGTACATGCATGCTTTTAAACACATTCAAATATCATAGCATCGTTAATTAAGAAGAGTAGAATATTCTAACAAATTAAAAACTCCAATCTAGCTGAAAAGGAGATAAGACAATATTTAGTTATTGATTTATTATTTGATTTAATAAATAACACAGCTGCTATTGCTAGCAACACTAGGTGGTTTAATTGAGATAATAGCTAGCTAGGGTATACTTGGTTTAATTAATTATATATCTTCAAAGCAAATTAGTTAGGCATTAATAAATTAAAGTCGGATGGCGTGCGAGTTACTTCTATTCATTTTTATTTTATTTTATTAGGGTTAGGCGTTCATCAATTCAAAATGAAGGACGCCATTGACGTTAAACAAAATGATTAAAGTATCCTACTGCCCACGTTTACTCCTCGAATGAAATTATTTATGATGAGAAAAGGTATACTAGCTCGTCACTTGCAACTAGCTAGCTAGTGTGACTTTCTGCTATTCAAGAACTTATGCAATCTATACTCTTTAAGAACGGGGAATTTACAATACAAATCGCTTGTGATTGAACAGCCTTTAATTTGTTCTCTCTCTCTCTCTCTGCTCTCTCTCTCTCTCTCTCTCTCTCTCTCTCTCTCTCTCTCTCTCTCTCTGTGTGTGTGAGAGAGAATGAAAGAGAGAGGGGGGGAGAGAGAGGGGGGGAGGAATTGTCAAAAAAGAAAAAGAAAAGGGGATGATTATAAGAAAGCAACGAGCAGTCTTCCATGGATATTCATTTGGATTCTTCTTGCAGCCTATAATCAACCAAGCAATGAGAGTAGCTATGTTCTTACGAGCAGTCACGATCTTAGCTAAGTTGTTCTCTTGTCTAACCTTGACTCTTCAAATTTTCGGCTGGTAGGAGTGGGCCATTGTTTTGTTGCATGTGTAGATGAACAATTTACCTTCATTTTCGACACTTGAAAATGAATTAAACCACGAATTCTTCTAAAGTTTTTTTCTGTCACTTTGTACAGTTGAATTAACCAACCCACTAGCAAGCTAGGCCACTACTCAAGTATGCCTCATTGACTGGACAAATCTTGACTAAGCTTCTGCGTCTCAATCACAGAGGTGGGCTCTCTCTCTCTCTCTCTCTCTCTCTCAATCAATCAATCAAGCATTCATCCATACAGTAATGCATGCGAGCAAAAAACAATGTAATGCATGCAAGTGCATTTTATTTTTCTTAAACGAAAAAAACATTTGCCGACTAAATTAGCCAGAATTTCTCTTTCAACCACTGTTTTAGAAGTGGAAAATTGCGAAAATAATTTAGGAGTGAAAAGCAAAGTCTGAACGGATCAAGGAGGGTGTATCTTATTGGGTTGCACGGATCCTTTGAAAATTAAGCTGTTTTCTGTTCACATGTTTAATAAAAAAAATCAATATTTTTTAATCCTTGATCTGCAAACTATTGATTATGTAGATGTATTGCAACCTTTTAAGCTATTGTTATTTTTATTTTTTTTATATATTTTTTTTATTGTTTTGACGCGCTAATATTAAAAAATAAAAAATACATATTGTTTTACTATATTCTCAAAAAAAAAAAAAAAAACATCAGTCTTATTCATTTACATCAAATTCGATCCTTTTCAAAAAGAAAAAAAGCGCAACAGCACATAACATCATAATAAACTGGCAAGTGAAGGTTCATGAACGTGTCAAAATCAAAGGAATTCGAGACTGGCAGGAAGGGGAAAAAAACCTATAATGTGGACAAAGCTTTTTAAATCTGAACCCCACATTTATGAAATTAGGTTCTCTTACTTTGATGTACAAACATAATCATGGGGTCCATTAATCAATTGATACAATTTATTTACCTCATTTTTTAAGATATGATGGATGTCTATACATGTCAATCAATATATATATATATATATATATATATATATATATATATATATATATATATTCCTAGCTATGGGGACATCGAATCCTAATTTTGATACCAATTCAAGTAACTACCATGATAGAGACTACACTGTGATGTAACATGGCTAAATGTACACACCAGCAGCATCACCTAGGTGCTTTTATATTATTAATCTATATGGAATATTATTGAGATTGGGACAGTATTTATTTTATTTTTTTCTTAAAAAATAATCATGAACTCCTTAATTATGGAAATTCACGCTTTAACTACCTCGTTCCAAGAGTTCTTGTTTGGTTTATGGGAAATGTACATTTCCTGATCAGTATCATATCCAGCGTACATTCATTGATTTTAATGTCTGATTTGTAGGTTTATTAAACAACAAGAGTCAAGAGTAGTCTTCACTTTGGATTCTTGGAGACGTTGTTGGGGATTTGATCAGACGAACAAGGAGTCAAGAAACCTAATTAACTTGATTATGTAGACAGTTTAATATATATAATGTAATTAATTTACTAATAATCTTGACGATTAGTGGTCTTGAAGTCTTCAAAACTGAGCCACTTGATTCTTTTCACAGATTAAGGAATGAAACAATTATACTGTTTTGGTTGGGTTAGGTCTAACCTAGGTATACCATGTGACTCAGCCCTGCTAATTAAAAAGGATGATCGGCTTGGAAGCTTCAGCAGAAAGCAACGGGATTCCTTGTGGACTTGTAAGATCGATAAGTTCTTCACGGACAGATTTGCTAATTTTATTTAGGGCACTCGTCCAATTTATGATCACCAAACTGATGGGAGTAGTGTTGATTTCACACTTCAACAGTTTTTTATATCCACTTTACCCTTTAATTATTATAATTTCTCAATTAAATGTTTATATTATAATTGTTTAATACAGAGAATTAATTAAGTTGCCCACAAAATGACATTTTTCTTAGAAATATACAACTTGGGTAGAAACATATATTAATTAAGAGTTTCTAAAATTAAGTATACAAAAAATAAATTTGATGCAAAAATTAAAACTGGGGAATATTTTTGAAAAATTCCCTTCCTTAATATCCTCAATTCATCACTTTTATCTAGTTATCCTTGCAATATTACACAAGTTTGCCGAAAATAACACTTCAGTTTTTTTTGTGATGCAATAAGTGAATTTAATTAGTAGTCTATAGATAATTTAAAGCCTCAAGCATAACTTTTTTTTAAAAATATCTGGAAAAAAAGAAAAAGAAATAAAATAAAGGTACTATCGGCATTTAAAAAATCCCTTGGCAAGTAGCATTTTCGTCAAGCAAGGAAAAGTGGATGGTAAGTGGAGGCATCAACCATGTTTTATTGTTGAACTAGAGTCTTGTTTTATAGGCATCGATTTTATTCATTTCCCAAGCTTAATAAATATTCAAATTGCCTTTCCTTTTTATGAATTTTCTTAAGCCATAATATGCGTTATAGCTGGACTAACTACTGTGAGGCATTCTCGTATGGCTTCAAATATGTTTCGAATAACAAATAAATCGTCATATTTTTAAAAATAATCTCGAACATATTTTCAAATAATCAATTAGAAGAGTTAACCGACACCACATGATAGTGATAGCGTTCTATCTCCATTTCTAGAAGCAAAAAACGAAACTTGTTCCTGGTTGTCATGAGTGCTGAATTGCCCTAGCCAAATTTAACAGCTGAAAAAGAGTGAGTAAAAGGAGAGGACCGGAAAGAATGGACGGCCACCGCTCCACCACAGCACAGAGGCATTTGTAAGTGTTAGTGACACCCTTTTTTCTTTTTTTCTTTTTTTTTTTCTTTCTAGCTAGGTTGGTTGGGTTGTCCCAGTTATGTCCAAAAGGGAACACCAAACGCAGCCTTCGTTGAAAATAAGGGCCTTATTGAGTCATGGTGTCAACCTTTTACTACTCTATTTGACTAAACGACTTGTTCTTTTCGCAAGGCAAATCCCAGGGAAATCAAGCTGAAAATAATATAAATTAAAATTTTTAGATTAGATAGTTCATTGATATGATACTAGAGATTTGTTGACCCAACGGTCATGAATTTTAATTTTACCGTTCTCATTTTATTTGATAAAAAATAAACATAAATTATCATGGACCTGTATGCAAATTTTAAGTCCAAAAAACTCACTTAAAAAAGTGTTTTAGAAAATAATATAAACACAACTAGTATGACATCTATTTTGCCAAACCAACGAAGATATCTCTTGCTATAGGAAGTTTGTGGGCGGATGTCGACGGTGGTGTGTGATTATTATTTTTGGCAAAGAGGTAGTGAGCGTGGCTCTTCCATCGCTAGCTCTATTATTTTAACCAATGTCTCCAGTTAAACGGAGTGAGAAACTTCACTTCGAAGACCCCAACAGGTTTCCATGCTATCATTTTAATCAGCACTTAAATTCCTGCTTCTCTCTCTCTGTTTTTTATTTTATTTTAATTTTAACCAGTTGAACATTACATATAACTAAAACAGGTCATCCTTTCTACTGTTCACCGTGACTCATTGCCACTGTGGACTGGCAATTTGTCACGGTGAATCGTGGGTGTATGTGCATTTTTTTTTTTTTGCTTTTTAAACAGTGTATTAACGAAAAAGCCCCCCGAAAATGACAAAAAGCGCCGCCGGTTTCAGGGGCTGAATGGTCATTGACCGTTTTGGTCCGGTCCAGCTCGGTTCGGCCGACCGGTTTGTTTATTTTTTTAATATTACATTGAACATTGTATTAACGATTTTGTCCCTCGAAACGGACAAAAAACAGGCCTGGGGTCAGGGGCTTCACGGTAATTAGCCAATATTTTTTTATTATTTCCCGCTGACATCTGCTGGCGCGTCTCCGGACGCGCCGTTCGTTGCAGCGCTAACGCGTTCTTCGGACGGCGCATGCGGCATCATACGGCGTCGGAAAATGACCAACCGGCGTCTAGAATGATTTTCAGGCATGTTCTCTTCCACATGGGGTGGCGCATGTGTCACTATGATGTGCGTATACGTGTCGATGGTCGTTTGAATTCCCCCCCCCCATTTCTCTCTCCTGCCTACGCAACATGACGTCAGCTAAGCTGTTTTTTGTCAAAGTTCATTTCAGTCCCTGAACGTTATAATTTGTTTTTCTTGCCCTTAATGCTATTATATAGGTTTTGATTTGTTTCAATTTCGTCCTTCAATTGAAATTGATTATATCTTGAAGTTTCAAATCGGTCCTCATGCTTTTAATTTTTCGGATTGGGCCGAAATTCTATATAATTTCGGTTTCAAAGTTTTCATTGATTTCAATTTCATCCTTCAATGCAAATTTATTATAAATCCTTAATATTTTCAGTATCAAAGTTTGATTTCTTTCAATTTTATCCTTCTATGCAATTTTTTATTTCAGGTTTGATTTTGATCTTAATTTTTTTTTTCAGGTTTTGTTTTTCAATATTTGGATTTACTTCAATTTTTTCCTTTGAATTAAATATATTATTTAAAGTATGTCAAATTAATTATATGTTTGTATATTTGTGTCAAATTCAAGTATGTAAAACTAATTAGATGTTTAATATTTATTGTATATTATCGCCTAAAAATATTTAGATAGAGAAAAATAATGACCTAGAATACAATTATATATTTTGCTATTGTTATACTAGGGGGTGTTGAGCTATTTTATTACATTAAATTTCGCTTAAATAAAAATTAAATTTCGCATAAGTGTCAAATATTTTGCCTGTTTCGACTACACTATTCTTTTTAGACGGCAAATAAATAATTATGCACGAAAAAACTTTTCTATTTATTTTTTCAAAAAATTTGCAATATTTGTATTTATAATGTGTTATATTTAATATAACTGGGGAAAACAGACAACTCATATTTTTTTTTTTTACAAATTCATCTAGGTTATCTACAATTAAAAAACTATAAAAATCACTTCCCATTTCGATCACACTATAGATTATGTGAGACTAAGTATATGTGTTAAATATTTTTTTAATATTATCGCCTAAAAATATATAAAGAGAAAAAAAAAATGACCTACGATTTCTTACAAAAAAAATTAATATCGGTATTCTTAAATATATTTAATATAATAATATGATGAAAAAATCTTAAAAAAAAAAAAATTTGGCTTTGAATGTAAATTTATATTTTAGACTCTTTTTGTTTTTCCTTTTAAGAAACGGTGACCATTTTTTCACATGTATTTTTTATTTTTTATTGTCCAAGTAAGCTGTTCTTTTTTAGCCGGTTTTCTTTCTTTGTTTTTTTTTTAACCAGAGTATCCGTGGCAACAAATTCCTAATGAATCATTTCACCTTCTTAGCAAATTTTCTAACAAATTTAATCAAAAGTTTTTTAGCAATAACAATATTCAATCACATTGTGGTTGAAAAAAACCATTTGGAACGAATTTTATCAATTACAATTATACTAATTAAATATTAAAATTACAAAATACAATATTTTTAAAATCAATTAATTTTTTACAGAGATAAAAAAACCCAGCGAAGCGGGCAAATCGGCTCGTAATGTACTAAATCGAAAAGATAATATTCAACGAGGAGGGTGGAGATGATATGGATGGATTGATGATGATATTAATAAGAATAATAATAAAAAAAGATGATAATGAGCCAAGTAATGAAGAACTAATTGTATGATGAATTAGCTCAACATGTATTTGTATTTTAATCTAGTCTCTAATATATTCTTCAAGTCTAATTATTTTTATATTTTTGTTCATTCTCCAATTTATCCTTCTAAGTGGTTACTTTCATGCAAATTGAATAATATATTCTCATGTGAGAAATTTAAATCCAAAATAATTTATTACAATAAGAAAAGAATTTTAACATCATATGACAATTCTTTTTATTATTATTAAAATAAATTACACGGGGTTTTGAGTTTCTCAAAGGAGGATATTTTCATTAATCGACGCATCATAAATATGTCCATTAGAAGGATAGGTTGTAGAAGGACATAAAGAAAAGATAGATTATAAGCGATTAAACTTGTAGATAGACGATAAACAAAAAAAATAGACCTAAAATACAAGGACATGATGAACTGCTTCCTCCAATTAACCGAGTTAATTTTTACTTTTTGGCAAATTATACTCAATTGACTGAAATATATAAAAAACACGTAGGATTATTTGACTAAATTGATAATAAAAGGGCTTTTCTTAACTAATTGTAGAAGATAATGAGTTTCGCCTACTTCACATCATTTTTGTTTAGCTCTGCACTAGCTCTTCTGACTAGTGTCTGCATTCATGTACAAAAATGGTAGCAACATGCTTTTGTCCTGGTAAAGAAGTGAATTCCTGTTCAAAAACGGTAGTAAAATGTTCTTACCACATCAAGGACTTCATTGAAGAAATCCAAAACCAATGACCAAACTAAAAAAAAATATGAATGTAGAGGTTGAAATTGATCAAATCAGGGATCAAAATGAAAAACATTAAAAGTTTGTTAGTCAATTAAGAGTCCAAATACATAAATTAAGAACCAAGGATCGAAATGCAAAGGTGGTCAAATCAGGGTCTAGCAATCGAGTTTGGCAATGGTGAAATTACAAGAAATTAAAAGTTTAAATTAGAGATGAATAAAAAAAATAGAAGAATAGGGGTCAATTAAAATTTATCAAATCCTAAATTAAAAACCTCAATCTCACATAGATGACATGTTCATACTTAATGAAGAGAAGCTAAATAACATATTGTTCGATCGTCTTGCATCTATGTTTTTAGCAGTCTTGACTTATTGAGTTGACAACTTTAAATGCATAAATGTTGAGCTACATACCTCCAAATTAAGCAAGATTTGATCCAAATAAAAAGTGTGTTCTCTTTTGCCAACTTCTGGTGGTTTCAAGTTGTAATAATGTCAGAATTGCTCGATGTAACTAGGCAACTCAATAATGGCTCACAACACATCCATCAAGTTCAAAAGGTCATAATAGATTCAAAACCTCTTAAAACCCTTGAAAATCCTCTTAAATACCCCTTCAATATTGGTTGATGGGAAAGAAAACCAACTAGAAAAGGTAGATAGAAAAAGCGATAGTTATTCTAAGTGTTTCTTTAATCCAAAGTCAGACCCTTGTGGTTTGCTTTAGTTTTTTTTATTTGTTGTTTTTGTTCTATGTTTATGTTTATAAGTATAACAAAATGGTTTGGAATGTGTAACAAATAATATTGCATTCACCTTTTTTCTATTGTGTTATTTTATTTAATATTGTTATTTTGATGTTTTTTAGTTTTTACATAGATTTAGTTTTTGTTTGAAATATATATATTGTTTCAGTTTGTGTTTTGACCTAACTTATGCATCTTAATGCAAAGAAACACCCTGACTTTGTTATGTTTGTTCATGCACAACATGATTTCAAAAAAATAATTTTGAATTTATGTTGCATGAGGATATAAGCTATATATGCTAAGTTATTTTGTTTTGAATTTGGTATCTCAAACTTGATTTTGATGTTTTGATTTTTTTTTTCCAGTGTCTTACATTCCAATATATTTGTGTATAATAGTGTAACTTTTTAGGATAAAAAAAGAGAGCATGTTTTAGAAGTCAAAAGTGCCCATTTAGGGGCTTGAAAGTGGCTGATTTTTATGATTTTTTTGTAGTGGTTTCTATATAATGTTCTTAGAAAGATTATTGGCTTATACTAGACCCTTGATTTAGACCAATTTTGGTCTATTTCTTAGCACTAGACATTTTATTGGACATAATCAACAAATAATTTATAGTTTGTTTTCACCAATAACATGTTTCAATGGATTTTAGTCCTTAGATTTTGGTTTTAGACAAAAACCTATTTTGACAAAAATCATGAATTTTAAGTAAAATTTAGAGTAATTGGATGCCAGATTATTGTTCAGAGCATGATTTCCAACATGCATGTGTCTTTTTTTTTTAATCAAATTTGGTCTAATTTGAAACCCATGTTGACTGGTTTGGTTTGAGTGTTCTTAGTGTTATTCATTTTTATATGTTTAATCCATTTGAAAAAACAATAGTTTTTATTTTTCTGGGTGTTTAATATATTTTTTTGCAATGGTTTTTTGAGTTTTTTTCGGGTCAAACAAAGATCTTTTATTTGATTTATTATTGAACAAAATTTTTTAAGTCAACCCAACCAGGTCAACCTGATTAGGTCAACTTAGCTGGGTCGTAAAATCTAGGTCACATGATCGATTTATGGAAAACACTCTTTCAGCTTATTTTTGTTTGGTTTTATTTAGGAATGGTTTTTTTCCAAAGAAAGCCGAAGAAATAATAATAATATTTTTTTTTGTTTGTATATAGCCAAAAATCCTAAAACTATATGTTGGCATGTTTTAAAATATATTGTGAGGATTTTACAGCAAGATTTATAAAACTCCAAGGGATCTTGACCTATATTTTAAAAAAATATTTTTCAAAAATAAATATTATTGACTTTTAATATAAGAATAAAAAACCTAGATTAATATCCAAAATATTGTTAAACAATAATTTTATTATTCACTTTAATATAACGTTAAAAAATCATTTTTTAAAAATAATATTTTTTATTATTAGGATTTGCAAGGGGTTGATATTCAAAATGTTACTGTGAATAATACAATTGACACTTCTAATAAAAGGATAAAAATAATTTGGAATGACATGGTAGCAATAACTTCAGTTTTATCTCAGAAAAAACCTCACTAATAATTGAGGATGTTTCACTTTTTCATATCAAATTTTTAACTTAGAAAATCAGAGTTTATTCATTGTAGAAAACCTGTTATGGACCCATGGTAGTTCAATAAAAAAAAACATCGTCACACCACAGTAAACCCACAACAAAAACAATGTAATTTATTTGAGATAAGTCATTCTAGAGGAGGTAATATCTTCTGTTCATATAAGTAGTCTCTCCCTCAAAATCTATAAAAATATCCATAACACTAGATAACGACTCATGCATATTCCATCTTTTTACTTAACCTATAAATGCTATGCTCCAAGATTTCTATACAGTGAAGACGTACGGTCGTTTCATTTCTTCTGTGTTTACAGTTTTCATCATGTATCTGTGCTGTGATCAGGATCGGATGAAACAAATGCAGTTCATCACAGTAAACTGCACGGCAGAGAAGTAATCAACACGGTGTCGTCACTTGAACCTCATCCACACATGTTCTTGACGGATGCCCTCTCGTAGGATGATCACCACACAAGTGAGTGAGTGAGGATTGTCAGATTCCACGACGACTGGCTTGTCAGTTAGTAACAAAGGGAATGAATATCCATCAGATATGAACTGAAGCGATGGACGTTTTAATGGTTTCAAGACAAAAATTTCCATGGGCAGGTGAAACGTAAATTGTCAAGGGGTTCCATTCATGGAACCAATACATTTTTACCACCTTTTTATTTATTTTTTTAATTTTTTTAACGTGAATATCCGGGTCATATGCATTTCGATTATTTCAATGGGTCCTAAAATTGATGACTATATAAACCTTCAGTGATTATAATATTAGTAACAACAAAAATCGAACCTAAAATAATAAAAAAACAAATCTCTTAATCTCAACCTCTTACAATTTAACGACTTACAATTTAGATGATTTACTCTTTATTAATTTTTTTTTAACCTGAATATCCGGGTCATATGCATTTTGATTAATTTAATCGATTCTAAAATTAACGACTATATAAGCCTTCAGTAATCATTATATTAGCAACAACAAAACTCCAACCTAAAATAATAAAAAAAACAAAACTTTTTAATCTTAAACTCTTACAACTTAACGACTTTAGATGATTTACTCTTTATTAATTTAGCCATTAGCTTTTCACGAGCAGCTAGTATTCAAGAACATCATCATTAGAGCCGTTTCTGTTAACTGCCGATTGAACCCTACCTACATATCAAACATAAAAAGTTTATATACAGAGGAAAAAGAACGTCAAAAGACGAAATTCCACCTTACACTGTAATCGGACATGACACCAAAGGCATAATAAGATTGAAGCTTCCATGACTGGCAGCTGATACATTGATCTTCATTTTATTGTTCATTCCTTAGCATTTCATTATTTATTGAACACTTAACATGACAAGAATCAAAATTAACGTAAAAAACAAACCCTTGTTTCAAGTTACAAATTATTTTGCATATTTAGTCCTTATTATTTTAAGATTTTATTTTCTGATTCTAAAACTTATTTTTATCACGTTATAGTTTCTAAGGGTCCAGAGAAAAGAGAGAAAGCTGCTTCAAATTAAAGAGAAAGCCATATCATGGTCATTAAAAAAATAATCTTTGTATGAATGAATGTGTGTTGGAGAGGCGAGTTCATTGAAGATGGTGTTATGCTTTGAATATGTATGGAAAGATAGATCTATATTCCTAATTTATTTTTAAATTAGATCTAATTTTTTATTCTTAAAGGGATTAAATTATTATATGAAGTTAGAAATGAGTTTATATGATATTTTCTTATATGTTTTCTGGTTAAAACAAATGCAAAAATGGGTCCTAGGTTCCAAATCTAAGACTTGATTTTCTAAATATAAAAAAAGCAAATAATAAATGACATGTAGTCTACTTAAATAGATTCATTTAAAATCAATAAATGCAAGTCTTGCTTGGGCTTTTGCATTTTAAGCGAAGTGTGCAAACATCTTGGGTTTTCTTTTTCTTTTATATTTTATATATTTTGTTTTTAATTGAATTTTGAATATTTGTTTTAATAATACTTATATAGGTCTCATAGCTTCTTAATTTTGAATTATTGTTCACTCTTACATTTATAAATTATTTAGTTTAATTATTTTTTAAGTGGTAGTAAATGTTTTGGATCATTTTTATAATTTTATAGTGCTTCTAAGAGATTATTGTAATTTATATTTTTTTTTCTCATTAGATTTAAAATAAAAAGCTATATTTGCATTATGCATTCATAAAAATGAAATCATATATATGTACATAGCGACCATAGTAAGTATCCAAGATAAATAATTAAAAAGGTGTAAAATAAAAAGAGAAATTAGATAAAAATATTTAAATTTGTTTTTATCTTTTATTTTTTAATAGAAAAAATTACTTCCCACTTCAATATTTAATTAACATCTATATTGTCCTTAGTCAATTTATCAACTATTTTTTTTATTGTATTAAACACAAACATCATTTTTTCACTAATTATTTGGCAAACTAATTTGTGCTATAAAAAAACATGTTCGCCACCTTCTTTTTTTACATTCAAAATTTACTTGAACTTATATCAACTGCTAATAGATAGACTAGTGCCATATCTAGATTGAAAAGCTAAACAACTTACATTGTCATAAACTATATCCGAAATCTAGCTTATGAGCTTAATCAAATCAATAGA
Organism: Salix caprea; assembly: GCA_964035475.1. Lineage (NCBI taxonomy): Eukaryota > Viridiplantae > Streptophyta > Magnoliopsida > Malpighiales > Salicaceae > Salix > Salix caprea. The sequence continues at coordinate 5,528,130 of OZ037754.1, forward strand.
TAGTTATAGCGTCTTCTAAAACTTCTACGCATAATTTTTATAGTTTATTTTTAATAATAAATAACTTTTATAGATTTCAATAATAAAACTACTTGTTTAGCTTTAAATGTCTTTTAACTATAATAACAACAACAATAATAATCATAATCGGTAATAGAACAGTCTGAACATTATAGTTATATAGAAATTTTTTGTTGGTATGTTAATGTAATTTTTATCGGTAATTGTTTTCCCGACGGGTAAGAATTATTCATCGGTAAAATACTCGGTAAAATACTCGTTTAATATATCATAGGTAATTTTATCGTCATATGGTCATAAGTACTATGCTATAAACCTAATGTAAATATCTACATAAGTTTCAAAAATATAGTACGCACGTAGTTTTGTATGATATGCAGGGCAGGCGTGAAGGACCACTGATAAGCTAGAGAACAGTTTGAGGTTCTTGTTTCTGCTTTCATCGAAGCTTTCTTCGTAGCATACAACAGAGTTCAGAATTATCAACTTTTTTTGTTTACGTGTTTTGCTTTTGGGGGTGTACCTTTGCAAGCTCGTGAATACGTTCTTACCGTTTCTTACTTTCTTGGAGTTTGGTTTCAGCCCTCACGTTAGTATTGAAATATATGTCTTACACGTGCGGCTGGTCCCTCACCTAATCCGGTAGCAGAGCCCTCGGTAATACAAGTTTGTTGGTTAGTGGCAAATTTTAATTCTAGAGATTAAGTTTATTATTATTGAAAAATCATATTTATTCCTTTTTTATTTTTTATTTTAATTCTCTATATTAACTTGACAAGATTTAAAAAAAATATTTATATTGTGAAATATCATTTTGATTCTACAAATTAAAATAACACTAAAGTGATTGATCCAAAAATAAATTCTCATAAGTTAGTATTTTTTTTTTATATTACAGTTTCACGTGTTAGATTATGAAAAAAATTAAAAAAATTAAAAATAAAAGTATGTGTGTATATTGAATTTTTCATATATATATATGAGTTCAAATTAATTGAATTTTTCAATGCGTATCTCTCCAGCAAAACTATGTTAACTCTTATTTTATGATGAAATAGTAAGTTTATACACAAAAATCTAAACATCTATATGTTATTCAAAAAAGAAAAAAGCATCGAGGAGGCACTATCTTTGTTGGATTCCCACCCCATATTTTTGTCTGCCTTTTGTTTCACCTTACTTTTAATTATTATTTTTTGTTTTATTTGCCTTGCATGCCCAGCCACCTTACCTTTATTTTGGTTCATGCATGAAACATTGTTATCTGTTTGACCATGGAGGGACCAGGAGAGCTCAAAGTGTAGTTTTATTTTATTTTTAACACTTTCAGATAAATTATATTGAATTGCTAGTGCTAATCTATTCCATTTATGTTCTCATGAAGTCTCGAGTTCTCATAGTTCTATCAAAAGAAATTAGTCTCCTTAAAAACATGTAAATTTAAGTAGAACCATGATATGTCAAACATATAAAAAAGGTTTTCATATATACAATTTATGGTTATTTTATTTTTAATTTTTATTTCTCAAGAAACCCAAACAAACTATATCAGAAAAATGGTATGATCCTAAACTAAACTTCTTCTCTTTTTTTAACAAAGTGAAACTAATGAACATGGTTTGATGCGATGTGACTATTTAAAGTATGGTTGATGTTGTTTTTAAAAATATTTTTCATTCAGAAATGCATCAAAATTATTTTCGATATCAACACATGAAAATGACCTAAAAATACTAAAAAAATATTAATTTAAAATAAAAAATAAAATATAATTAATCTCTTTCAAAAATACTTTTGAAAATCAGTATCAAATAAGAAAAGGTTTGTATAAAAATTGAAAAGATTAAGGTTTTAATCAATCTCCCTCACATATAAACTAACAACGCTTTTATTTTAATGCTTGATTTGAGGTTATCATAAAAGAGCTTGCTGTCAACCATATTGAAAAGGTAGTTTGAATTTAAGAGAAAGAAATTGGACAATACATTTGATAATAATTAAAAAAAAACATTTTAATTTGATAATACCTCAAAACCTTTGTCAAATCAATTGAATAAAATTCATATAATTTGTCATCATGCACCGATTTTGCTTTGGCGTTTATATACCATCATATTTTCAATAGATAATTACAATAAATCAATTTAAAAGTTTAATTAGTTGAAGGAAGATAGAGAATCAATCGTTAAGACTTGTGAATTCATCATGGGTGTTAAATAGCAAAAAGCCAACATGTTGGTTTCTCGATTCTTGTTATTCTCATCACATCCTTTTCTTGGGCTTAACGTACAAATTTAATGTTAATTTCACCAAAATTACCCTCATTATCTTTGACCCTCAAACATTTTGATACCAAGAATAAACTTTAAGAACATCACTCATTTATATATATAATCTCAATGTTAGAGAAACAAAATAGTATTAATTGTACCGTTAGTTTTTTTTTTTTGAAAATTCTCAATTAAAGGTTTTCATCTATTTTAAGAATTTTTACCATATTTTCCGTCCGAAATGTGTTGTTTATATATATATATATATATATATATATATATATATATATATATATAAACAATGTTATTTTGTATAGAATATAAAAGTTTGTATTAATTAATCTATCATAAGCCTTCATTGAGAAATAAAACTAAGCTAGTAGTAAAATTGGTACAAAAATATATATGTATAATTTTTTTTAAATATTTTTTATTCAGAAATGAACTAAAATGATATTTTTTTTAAATTATTTTTGACATAATCACATGAAAATAATCTAAAAATACCAAAAAAATTAATTTAATATAAAAAATAAATTTGTTTTTTCATTTTTTATAATTTTTTTTTTGAAAAGCAATGCCAAATAGGGCACTCTATTAATTTTACTACTAATTAATACCTCAATACCTATGTATATTTGTATTTGATGTTTTCACTACTGTTAATGAGTTTTTGAACTCGTGTCAGTTTGTTTGGTAGTGCGATTGTGATTATTTTTAAATATATTTTTTGTTCATAAATGAATAAAAATAATATTTTTTTAAATTATTATTAACATCATCACATAAAAATGGTCTATAAACATAATTTTTTAATTTAAAATAAAAAAAATAAAAAAAATATTTTTTTAAATGAAACAGTACCAAAAACTGAGTAGGCGTAAATTTAAACCGACAATCTTATCAGTGAGCCCTCTTTTATAGAATCGATGTTTGAAAAGGAAGGATTTCTAGTGCGTGCCAGTTAAGCCAGTCCTCATTCCTGAAGTAAATGTGTGCTTGAAAGAAATCACCGGCACAAGAATCGATCTTGATGAGGGAATGTACCTTTCCCATAAGCCAAACGGAAGGACTTACAGAACAATAATAGCAGCAGCAATGCCTACTGCATTGAAAAAATACTTCATCATTTGGACCCTAGTTTTACTTTTATCTCTCAAGAAAAATCTAAGGCCTTCATATTTGACTAACTTTTGATCGATTGACTAGAGCTGCTCCTATGATTTGGGCCAGCCTAAGGATATACAGAAGAACCCGACAGTATTCAGGTTTGCATGTGGAATACTAAGGATAATAAGATTGTTCCAGTTCTTTTTTATTTTTTTTAAAATAAAAAATAAAGAAGAGTTAAGCCTTGAGATATTCACATTGTTTAAAGATGCCCCTTTATTTGAGGGAATAAACAAGAAGACGAACTGATTACTTCTGCATGCCAAACACCATAAACTATCAAGTGATTCCATTCATTAATGGATTATTTTCTAACGAAAAATAGTTTAATTTTAATATAACTGAATTTAATGCTCAATTATCACTGAGGAATACAAAGTTTTGAATGTGAAGATAACTCTTCATATTAAAACATAAATAAAATGTTTTTAAGTCTTCGATTTCTGTATTTTTTCTGCGTTTTAGTCCCTTTGTTCTAGTTTAGTTTGCCTGTTCTTTACCACGACTTCATATATAAGCTCTTTAATGATAATAATAGTAATAATAAATTAAACGATGATGAACAATTCAGTCTCCGCAATCAGCTGCATGTATATAACTATCGAACAATCTTGCCCGCGTACAACGAGACAATGAGAGTAGTTGTTGCTTTCTGTACAGCATAAGAAATGATCATTCAAAAATGACCGCGTGCTGTCTCAAGTTTCCTGGCATGAAAATTGGAAATTCAGATAATAATTATCAAATCTGTGAACCTGGACTTGTTTCTTTGCACTTAATCTTTCAAACATTGACTCCCTCTCCTGTCAATTTTCTCCGAGCATTGCATCCTCAATTTGCTTTGTCAATTAGCAACTAAGGGAATGGATCTTGACAAAATGCAGCTATAATACAGGCTCCATGATCATTGGCTAAGAAAACCTGCAATTTAGGTCACACAATTTCTCACAAAGTCGTTGAACTTTCCAAGTTATTTTGTATCATTCCTGCATGCGTTTAGCCAGCAGCTAGACGTCCATAGTTGACTCCTCAGCCCTTACAAATCAAGGCATATTATCACTGTAAATCATGATTGAAGCTACTTTAATTAAACAGACAACTGAATCTCATATAAGAAACAAAATCCAGAAAGTAAAAAAAGGAAAAATGGCCACCCTCAACCTGCGGTTCATTGGTTTTTAATCCTTTGTTGACTGCTGTCCGAAAGTTAGGTGATTGTTGGCATAAAGAACATCATAAATATGTAAAAAGTTGTCCAAGAAAGGACTAGAGTTGATTAAAACTATAAAAATGTAATAATATATATTATGGAAAACTTGCAATCAACACAAAAAATCTAACATGCCTACGAAGAATATATCCAAAGTCATATAAGATGTTGAAATACAATCCTAACATGCATATTAATCATGTAATATATCTATGTTTAGATTAAAAGAAAGAAAGATACTTATTTTTTAAAGCACTTTAAAAATAATAAAGTTATTGTTGTCAAGAATGAATCATTTGCCTTTAAGACTTATTAATCCTTCTTTGGTGCAACAAGGATGTTTACAACAAGACTCCCAAGATTACAAAACAACACTACCTTGTTTAAATGCACTTCTAAACAAGATCTACGAATCAAAATTAATGGACTACAATATCTCTAAAAATACTAAACATAATCCCTAGACTAAGGAAAAAAAGAAAGAAAGAGCACAAGACTAAGGAGAAAAACTTTGAAAACAAAAGTGAGAAATAATGTGTGAAGAAATAATAATTATTATTACCTTAATAATGGATTTGGGAACCAAAACTGACAAAAAAAAATAACTTTAATAATTTTCAGAATTAACTCTCACCATTACTAACTTTGATTACCCTCTATAAAACCATAATTAAACATGATTTTTTTGGCTTTAAATTTGATGTTGGACTTAACAAATCAATGAGATAGCAAAAAATAATGCTTTATGGGATGAAGAATTATGTTACATTAAACCAAATCCAAGATCAAAATAGGTTACAAAAAAACATATCAGGGCCCATGCCCGAGCCAAGCTTACCGTGTACGTATAGGTTAAACTTATACAACTTTTTTTGGTTTATTTAATGCACTTAACTTTTTCACTACATAAACCACAAAATATCCTTATATTTCTTCTATATGGGATAAAGGGTTTTGGGTTTCACAACAAACATGCCAATCTAGAGTTTTTTAGATCAATTTCTCGTTCACCCATAAATTATTTTAATCATGTTAATGTTACATGTTAAAGAGATTGTCGCAACGATATTTTTTTTTCACGTTTCACGCTCCGCCATCCCTGAATTTAGGGGGACAACGATGCGCGGTGAAAAACGAGGTGTGTATTTAATAGTCGTAAAAATTACAACTATAAATATCAGGAGTCACCACCTAATATTAAGGTCACTGGGACCAATTGGTCTGCGAGAGTCTAGGTAAGGGAACTTGTTGTGCAAGAGAAAGAGGCATCACCCCCAGTGCACCCTACCTAAGGTAAGTTGCATTGTTGTTTGATTGTTTTTCTAAGTTAAAATTTTTTACACTGCATTTTCAAAAACCATTTTTTTGTTTGCAGGTATACTTCACAATGTAATTTTACACCGCAGTTAAAAATCTTTTTTCTTATCTACGGATGTACTTTACAATATAATTTTATACCGTAGTTAAAAATCCTATTTTTTTTATCTACAGATGTACTTTACAATGTAATTCTATACCGCAGTTAAAATTTTACACCCCTATAGTTAAAACAAAATAATTATATTTATTTTGATATTTTAGCCAAATTCCAACTGATAATTACAAATTGGTTACGATATCCAATTTTTATTTTAAAATATGAGAAAGATGCAACATATTTTTTTTACAAAACACATTATTGGAAAAACCTTGGAATCCGGTTGTATGCACAAAAACATCAGATTTTTTGTTTTTTTTAAATGCAATTTTTTTTTTAAATTTGAAATGGGCCTGGCCCAGCCAACTAGGCTGGGCCAAGAGAGGCCAACCCAAAGACCAAAACAGGAAAAAAAAGAAGCCAGAACACGTGAAGAGTATAGTGAATTAATTCACTCGCACTGTTCATGTGTTGCATGAACAGTAAAATGGAGGGTGACCGACAGTGACGAGAGGTTCACCTGCCACTCTCGCCAGGTAGAGGAGGTTGAGGTGGTTCTCTCTGTAGTGGTGGCGTCGAAAATGCTAGCTTGTGGTGGCTGATAGGAGCAACGGAAGAGGCTGCTGGTTCGTGCAGGGGGAGCTGCTGTGCGTTGTTACCGGTGCTGGAGAAGAAGGCTGAGACTGGGGAGCTGTTGGTGTGGGGGAGGAGTTGCCGGTGCCAAGAGAACAATCTTTTTGCTCAATGGGAGTTGCTGCAGGAGGAGAGAGAGGGTTGGTGGCAATTGGTTTTAGAGAGAAAGAGAGGAGTGTTGGCACTGTCAAATGGAGAGAGAGAGAGGAGTTGGTGGTGACTCTATTGACGCTGAGGAAGGTGACTGTAAACACCCGAGAGAAAAAAGAAAAAATATATATATATATATAACTTAGTTTTTGCTGTCGATTTCATGACGCAGCAGAAAATCATAAAGGAATACGACCAACGTCAGTATTCCGTAATTAGATTGCAACAAGATGAACTCACAAAAATTCAAGAAATTTTACTGAGTAATTGATAGATGATTCGACCAGAGGCTTTACAATGGTATTTATAGCAAAACCCGAACCTAACCCATGACGGATAGGAAAACATTAATAAACCATAAATTTACCATAAATGGAAAATTTGAGATAAATTTAGAATATGATAGGTCTATAAGCCCTGAGAAAACATTAATTGACAAAATTCGATTCGGACCTTTAAATCAAGAGTTATGGTTGAAACGAGACTTTCCTAAAATGGCAAAAATGACAATTTCTAGGCCGAAACGATGGAATTTGGCCAAAAACCGTTGAACATCAGGGACTCTGCCGCTGACTTCTTCCGCAAACGGCGAACCGCATCAACTGGGTGAGTTTCGCTCTATTCCGACTTCGTTTAGTGATCGGCAACGAATCAGTTTTCGCGAATCAGTTTTAACGAATTAGTTCTCGCGAATCAGCTTTCGCGAACTAGTTTTCGCGAATCAGTTTCTTTGTCGATTCTTGAAGGAGCTGAGAGGGAGGGATTAGATAAAATTGGTTTTAGATAGGGCGAAACAATAATAAGAACACAATTAAACCAATCCCAAACAACCCACCACCTTACATGGGAAGTATAAATACAAGGAGGAGAGAGAGAGGATGACTCAACCTCTTCCAAAAACAACAAACAACCCGTTTTCCCCTTCCTCTGTAAACCTCAAACCAACCAGAAATCAACTAGTAGTTAGTGTTTTGTGAGCGAGTGAGGAAAGAAAAGTTAAGACTGTGAGAGAAGATTTGGACGGTTGCTTGAAGGAGAGAGAAAGAAGAAGAAGAAGAAAACATGAGAGGAAAGAAGAAGGAAGAAAAAACAGTAGGAGAAGAGAAAGAGAAGTGTCAAACCTTCCTCAAATTTAGTTAAATCCGAAAGGTATGGTTCATGAAACCCCTTCCTCTTCTCCTTAAGACCTAAGAAGAAAACCCTAAGGAAATTGACCCAAGACCCAAGACCTAAGCTAGTTGTAAAGGAAACTGAAATTAGCTAAAAGAAACAAGGAAATAGAAATACATGAGGCCAACTTTAGAACAATTACAATGAAAAATGAATAAAATGGAAATTGTGTGTGTTTGTGCTGGAAAGTTATGTGTGTTTCAATTGGGATTTGTTGAAGGATTTTGTGCCGAATTTCATGGTTTCAAAGTGTGTTTTCTAATGGAAATTTTATGTGTTTTCTGCTGGAAAATTTTGTGTGTTTGTGTTGGAAAATTATGTGTGTTTCCGCTGGAAATTGTGTGTGTTTGTGTTAGGAATTTGTGTGTGTTTCCGCTTGGAATTTGTGTGTGTTTGTGCTGGAAATTTGTATGTTTTCGCTGGAAATTATGTGTTTGTGCTGGAAAGTTATGTGTGTTTCGGTTGGGATTTATTGAAGGATTTTGTGCCCTACTTGAAATTGGTGATAGGTTGTTACAACATGTGTGATGTGCGTTTGTTGCCGAACTGTGTGCTTTGCAGCGCAGCGAATTGTGATGTCGCTGCCGAAGCTGTAATGGCTGCAACGAATCAACATTCGCTGCCGAATGGTGTGTTTTGCAGCGAAGTATGATTCACTGCCAAAACTATATCGTGCAGCGAATCAGTTTTCATGAATCAGTTTCCGCGAACCAGTTATCACGAATCAGTTCTCGCGAATCAGTTCTCGCAAATCAGTTCTCGCGAACCAGTTTTCGCGAAGCAGTTATCGCAAACCACTTTTCGCGAATCAATTATCGCGAATCAGTTTTCGCGAACCAGTTTTCACGAACCAGTTTTGCGAACCAATTATCACGAAGCAGTTTTCGCTGCCGAAGTGGCAGGCTACAGTGAACCAGTTTCACTGCCGATTTCCGCCATAAGCCTATACAGAAATGATTTAAATGCTAGTAACAATTTCATGGGGGTGATGGTGTAAAAGGTGGAACACTTGAATGTGAACATATGAACTTTTGAAATGAGTGTGGTGACGAATGTGATTCAAAAATACAAATATACTGATTTATGACCATTGATGTCGCAGGTGGTGCGGTCAGGATTGGACCATCGTCAAGACAGGAACAGCCCACAGGTGGAGCAGGTAGGTGAGTTGCACATTTCCTTTTTATACGATGCATAAGAAATTGTTTTAATATGAATATTATCCTAATACGTTAGAGTTTATATTAGATTGTCGAATGCTTTAATGTTGACAAATGAATGATTAGCCTCGGCTAGTGGCATCCGAAAGGATGGCCGGGAAAAATGATTGATTAGTTTCGGCTAATGGCATCCAAAAGGATAACCAGGACAAATGAATGATTAGCTTCGGCTAATGACATCCGAAGTGATGGCCGGGATAAATGATTGATTAGCTTTGTCTAACGGCATCCGAAAGGATGGCCGGGAGAAATGATTGATTAGTTTCAGCTAATGGCATCCGAAGGGATAGCTGAGACAAATGAATGATTAGCTTCGGCTAATGGCATCCGAATGGGATGGCCGGGACAAATGAACGATTAGCTTTGGCTAATGGCATCCAGAAAGAGGGACCATGGGGAATGAACGGTTAACCGCAGCAATTGATGCCTTATGAGGATAGCCGGGGTAAAGATTATGGTTGCTTGGAAAAGAAAATGGTGCTTCTATAAACATTACAAGTTAATTGCATTAAGTATATGGAGAAATTATAATTGTTGACGCTTCATTTAATTGCCAGGTCATTTGGTCACTATTATTATTATTATTATCATTAAGTAATCACATTCCCTTAAATGTTTTGTACTGCTGCAGGGTCGTCACATCCACGAGAGGTCTAGGGAACCCGATACACGGGAACCTACTTTTGCAAGGGATCATGTAGATGCATTCTAAATTACGATGTATTTTGTATGAATCAATGTATTGAATGCATAACTTTTATCAGACCCTTTTGTTTAAATTTGTAAATCCAATTAGTAGGATAGGAATGTAAACTCATGTCTATGTATGTATATTTTTAATATGAACCTCTAATCATGCAACCATAATATTACATGTTTATGTAAGATTTACTTTTAAATGAAATGTTCATTGTATTGATGGTATTTTATTGATGTGAGGTGATCTGGTTCATTGAGTATCGGTACCATGTGTGTTGAGTATAAAAAAAAAAAAAAAACCGGGTTGTTACAATGACGATGATTGTGCTCACGTGCAAGTTTTTCACGATAGTTTCTGCAATTTTTCTCCCCGTCTGTTATCATTTTCTTCCCATGTTTTTTCTTTTTTTCTCTGGTTTTCTTCCTCCTCTGTTACATAAAATATTTTCTCCTCTATATTCTTTTGTCTCCTCCTCTCTCTACGTAAATTTTTCCTCTATTCCCCTCGTTTTTCTTTGTCTCCCTCTTTTGCATGATACTATTTATAGACAAAAAAAATAACCATTGCGTGTTGTGGTGGATTAACTCTGGTAGCAGCAGCGTGAGTGTAACTGCGGCTGTTGGCGGCGATGTGCCGGTAATGGTGGCCTGTCGGCAACGACGTGCCTACAATGGTGGTGTGTCGGGCATCCACTGCAGCGGGACTGAATTTTTGGGGCAGGTGGAATTGTTGTTTGGTCCCTCAATTTTTAATTGTTCTAATTACACCCCCAATGGGATTTAAACTTGTAATTTTGTGTAATTGTATCCTCATTAGAATTTCAACATCAACCTTGGTTGTGCAGGACTTTTTTTATTTTGGTCTTTGGTTCTGATTTATGTGACATGACCTTTAATTGACCATTAAACTCTTAATTGTTTTCAATTTGACCCCTGACTTTGCAAAATTGGCTTGGAGAAATTCAATTGGGTATCCGAAAATTTCAATGTTCTCAATTGAGCCCGAATTAAGCTCAAGAACTTGATTTTTCATTAATTACATCCTTAATAAAATTAATTCGACCAATTTAAAGTATAATTAAGTCCTTGTATTTAATTAAATCCTTTAATTGGACCTTAAATTAATTCTCAATCATAATTATACTCTAAATTGGTAGACGATTAAATCAAATCAACTCATTAAAATATATTTATGTCGTTCGACTTAATTTATACACAGATTTATCTAATTATATATTATTTTTGCTTAAAGCTATACTTTCATCTATTTCTGGGGACAAAAGAGGTACGATCGATCTCTAAAAAACAACCAAAATTTTCACATTGATTTTTCTACCAACGCCGACCCCTTTTATTTCATTTTTGTTTATTTTTAGATAAATTTTGGGTAGTAATCCAGAAATTGGGTTATGACAATTATGTAGGAGAATAATTTCCAATAAGTTTTCAACCCTAATAAAAAGTGGGAGCCACTTTGAATTTCTCCTAAAACATGAACATTAACCATGTTCAATTAACAGATATCCCCTCCTCATATACAAGATTAAAAATCCATCTAGAGATAATGATAATATATTTTAATCATGTCAATGTTACGTGTTACACTTACATAGAGGAATAATTTACAATAAAATTTCAACCCTAAAAGAAATGGGATCCACTTTGAATTTGTCCTAAAATATGACCATTAACTATGTTTTATTAACAAAAGTCTAAATCCCCCACCCCCTCTTCATGAGGAAAAACTATCGAACCAATATAGAAGACTCAAAAATTTATAGACAGATAATGATTTGATAGATCATTATTTGAGGATAGGATAATGAAATACTATCAAATTTTTATATTGAGTAGTGAGCACAATGTCTTCAACTATTTTGACTTTAGTTTAATTATATTTATGTTCATTTTAACCTTAAAGAAGTCCTCGAATGATGAGTACTATAGAGAATTCAACCTTTATCAAAATTCTTAAAAAAACCCACATTTTTCAATCATAAAGGTGATCTTTTATTAAGAGTATTATGTTATACTCCATGTGGTATACCGAGATATAAAAATCATTAAGATCATAACTCACTTTTTTACATTTCATCTAACACTTTTTATTTTAATAAAAATACAGTTAAGAGATTCACAATATTGTCTTTTGAATTTATCTTATTAGTGAAAATAATTGTATTTGAGAGTAAGTGTTTAATTGTATTATGTCTATGATATATATTACCATACTTCCCATTATACATGTTATTTTATATCCTTTCAATTATAGACTAATTGTTGTAATGGACATAAATTATTGGCACTGCTATTGTCATGGAATATCCTCTAAGAACTTTCAAAGTCATTTGACTTCCTCTTCAAATTTAACAAGAGAAATAGACTTTGATTATATTATGTGTCTCATGATACACATTTTTTTAGAGGATATCCAATACATTTTTACTTCACCGGATGTGAAGAAATATCTACTAGTGGATTTCAAATTCTTAGTATGAGGCATTCAATAGTCATGATTATACTTTTATAGTACTATTGAGTAATCATAATAGTATAACCAATGGTATATGCTCTACCTCAATTATTTGAGTATCCTTTATTGTTTTCTAATTATCCATACTCAAACTAATGATAAATTTACTTAAGTTGCTAATCCAGTACACTATATAATGCTTTGTACAATTCATGGAACCCATACATCAAGCGTTTAATTATTGAAGAAAATTTCAATTGGTTTATTACCTAACCTTTTTAATGTGAACACTTGTATCAATTAGTGTTTTACCATGTTATTGTCACATTTGTAAGATTTATTGATATTTTTTCAATATAATAAAATTGAGACATTATTAATCGATATAATGTCCTATAATTTTGCATTCCTAGTATGACATCTGCCACACCAAAGTCTTTAGTTTCAAAATTATTAGTCATGATTTATTTAGTAGACTTCATCGTATAATCATTGTTAGCCAAAATAAACATATCATTTTTATGATGTGCATGATGTTAGACGACGGGTATGCCTCTTAGATGTTTGAGGAGGTTTTTGGTATAATCATAAGTTAGGATTATAAAGTTTAGGACTCACCACCTAATATTATGGTCACTAGAAAACCTAATGGTTCATAAGAGTTTAAGTAAAAAGACTAGTTGTGTAAAGTTAATACAAATTACCCTCAATGTACCCTACCTAAAATAAGTTGCAATGTTGTTGGATTGTCTTTTTAAGTCGAGTTCCTAGTTTTTAGTATTATTTAAGATTCAAGGTTGATCACATTAGTAAGTGCCTACCTTAATAGGTGGAAACTTAATTGTTCTCGAGCCTAAATTTTAGCATCGCATTTATTTTTTGTATATTTAATCCTTGAGGGTTTACTCTATAATATAGTTTTACATCCCCACCCCTAATATTAAAGTCTACATCAAAATATTAATACTTCAAATATTAACTGAACAAAGTTGCATGTATATAACTATCGAACAATCTTGCCCGCGTACAACGAGACAATGAGAGTAGTTGTTGCTTTCTGTACAGCATAAGAAATGATCATTCAAAAATGACCGCGTGCTGTCTCAAGTTTCCTGGCATGAAAATTGGAAATTCAGATAATAATTATCAAATCTGTGAACCTGGACTTGTTTCTTTGCACTTAATCTTTCAAACATTGACTCCCTCTCCTGTCAATTTTCTCCGAGCATTGCATCCTCAATTTGCTTTGTCAATTAGCAACTAAGGGAATGGATCTTGACAAAATGCAGCTATAATACAGGCTCCATGATCATTGGCTAAGAAAACCTGCAATTTAGGTCACACAATTTCTCACAAAGTCGTTGAACTTTCCAAGTTATTTTGTATCATTCCTGCATGCGTTTAGCCAGCAGCTAGACGTCCATAGTTGACTCCTCAGCCCTTACAAATCAAGGCATATTATCACTGTAAATCATGATTGAAGCAACTTTAATTAAACAGACAACTGAATCTCATATAAGAAACAAAATCCAGAAAGTAAAAAAAGGAAAAATTGCCATCCTCAACCTTGGTGCTGTTCATTGGTTTAGACCAGGGGAAACTGAGTGAAATTGTCACCTTTCTATTCTATGTAAAAGGAAAATTGCAAAATCTTAACGATGTGGTTTTTAATCCTTTGTTGACTGCTGTCCGAAAGTTAGGTGATTGTTGGCATAAAGAACATCATAAATATGTAAAAAGTTGTCCAAGAAAGGACTAGAGTTGATTAAAACTATAAAAATGTAATAATATATATTATGGAAAACTTGCAATCAACACAAAAAATCTAACATGCCTACGAAGAATATATCCAAAGTCATATAAGATGTTGAAATACAATCCTAACATGCATATTAATCATGTAATATATCTATGTTTAGATTAAAAGAAAGAAAGATACTTATTTTTTAAAGCACTTTGAAAATAATAAAGTTACTGTTGTCAAGAATGAATCATTTGCCTACTGTTGTCAAGAATGAATCATTAATCCTTCACTTATTAATCCTTCTTTGGTGCAACAAGGATGCTTACAACAAGACTCCCACGATTACAACAACACTACCTTGTTTAAATGCACTTCTAAACAAGATCTACGAATCAAAATTAATGGACTCGAATATCTCTAAAAATAGTAAACATAATCCCTAGACTGAGAGAAAATACAAAGCACAAGACTAAGGAGAAAAACTTTTTTTTACAAAAGTTAGAAATAGTGTGTGAAGAAATAATCTACGAATCAAAATTAATGGACTCGAATATCTCTAAAAATACTAAACATAATCCCTAAACTGAGAGAAAATACAAGGCACAAGACTAAGGAGAAAAACTTTAAAAACAAAATTGAGAAATAGTGTGTGAAGAAATAATTATTATTACCTTAATAATGGATTTGGGAACCAAAACTGACAAAAAAACTAACTTTAATAATTATTAGAATTAACTCTTATCATTACTAGCTTTGATTACCTTTTATAAAACCAAAATTAAACATGACTTTTTGGCTTTAATTTGATGTTTTTGAGCAAAAAAATAATTTTGATTTATAGAAATTCTATAAAATAAATGATGAGATTGATGTTGGACTTGACAAATCAATGAGATAACAAAAAATAATTCTTTATGGGATGAAGAATAAACCAAATCCAAGATCAAAATAGGTTAGAAAAAAACATATCAGGGCCCATGCCTGAGCCAAGCTTACCGTGTTCGTATAGGTTAAACTTATACAATTTTTTTTGGTTTATTTAATACACTTAACTTTTTCACTACATAAACCACAAAACATTCTTATATTTCTTATATGTGGGACAAAGGGTTTTGGGTTTCACAACAAACATGCCAATCTAGAGTTTTTTAGATCAATTTCTCGTTCACCCATAAATTATTTCAATCATGTTAATGTTACATATTAAAGAGATTTTCACAACGATGTTTTTTTTTCACGCTTCACGCTCCGCCATCCCTGGATTTAGGGAGACAATGACGCGCGATGAAAAAGGAGGTGTGTATTTTATAGTTGTAAAAATTAAAACTATAAATATCAGGAGTCGCCACCTAATATTAATGTCATTAGGACCTATTGGTCTGCGAGAGTCTAGGTAAGGGGACTTGTTGTGTAAGAGAAAGACGCATCACCCCCAGTGCATCCTACCTAAGGTAGGTTGCATTGTTGTTTGATTGTTTTTCTAAGTTAAAACTTTTTACACTGCATTTTCAAAAACCATTTTTTTGTCTGCGGGTATACTTCACAATGTAATTTTATACTGCAGTTAAAAATATTTTTTTTATCTATGGATGTACTTTACAATGTAATTTTATACCATAGTTAAAAATCTTATTTTTTTTTATCTATGGATGTACTTTACAATATAATTCTATACCGCAGTTAAAATTTTACACCCCTATAGTTAAAACAAAATAATTATATTTATTTTGATATTTTGGCCAAATTCCAACGGATAATTATAAATTGATTACGATATCCAATTTTCATTTTAAAATACGAGAAAGATGCAACATATTTTTTTTTACAAAACACATGATTGGAAAAACCTTGGAATCCAGCCGTATGCACGAAAACAACAAATTTTTTATTTTTTTTAAATGCAATTTTTTTGTTTTTTTTTTAATTTGTAATGGGTCTGGCCCAACCGACGACCCAAAGACCAAAACAGGAAAAAAAGAAGCCAGAACACGTGAAGAGTGTAGTGAATTAATTCACTCGCACTATTCATGTGTTACATGAACAATAAAATGGAGGGTTACGAGAGGTTCACCTGCCACTCCCGCCGGGTAGAGGAGGTTGATGTGGTTCTCCCTGTAGTGGTGGCGTCGAAAATACTAGCTTGTGGTGACCGATAGGAGCAATGGAAGAGGATGTTGGTTCGTGCAGGGGGTGCTGCTGTTCGTCGTTACAGGTGCTGGAGAAGAAGGTTGAGATCGGGGAGCTGTTGGTGTGGGGGAGGAGTTGCCGGTGCCAAGAGAACAATCTTTGTGCTCAATGGGAGCTGCTATTGGAGGAGAGAGAGGGTTGGTGGCAATTGGTTTTAAAGAGAAAGAGAGGAGTGTTGGCATTGTCAAATGGAGCCGGCGGTGATGATGGTTGTGCTCATGTGCAAGTTTTTCATGATAGTTTCTGCAAATTTTCTCCACGTTTGTTATCGTCTTCTTCCCATGTTCTTTCTTTTTTTCTCTGGTTTTCTTCCTCCCCTATTACATAAAATATTTTCTCCTCTATATTCTGTTGTCTTCTCCTCTCTCTCTGTAAATTTTACCTCTATTCCCCCTGTTATTCTCTCTCTCCCTCTTTTTCATGATGCTATTTATAGAAAAACAAAACCATTGCGTGTTGTGGTAGATTAACTCTAACAGCAGCAGCATGAGTGTAGCTGCGGCTGTTGGCGGCGATGTGCCTGTAATGGTCGCCTGTCGGCAACGACGTGCCTGCAATGGTGGTGTGTAGGGCATCCACTGCAGCGGGATTGAATTTTTAGGGAAGGTGAAATTGTTGTTCGGTCCCTGAATTTGTAATTGTTCTAATTACATCCCCAATGGGATTTAAACTTGTAATTTTGTGTAATTGTATCCTCGTTAGAATTTCAACAGCAACCTTGGTTGTTCATGAATTTTTTATTTTGGTCTTTGGTTTTGATTTATGTGATATGACCTTTAATTGACCATTCAACTCTTAATTGTTTTCAATTTGACCCTTGACTTTGCAAAATTTGCTTGGAGAAATTCAATTGGGTCTCCGAAAATTCTAATGTTCTCAATTGAGCCCGAATTAAGCTCAAGAACTTTATTTTTCATTAATTACGCCCTTAATAAAATTAATTTGACCAATTTAAAGTATAATTAAGTACTTACACTTAATTAAATCATTCGATTGGACCCTAAATTAATTCTCAATCATAATTATACTCTAAATTGGTCGACGATTAAATCAAATCAACTCATAAAAATATATTTATGTCAGTCAACTTAATTTTTACACAGATTTATCCAATTATATATTATTTTTTCTTAAATCTATACTTTCCTCTATTTCTGGGGACAAAAGAGATACGATCGGACTTTAAAAAACAACCAAAATTTTCACATTGATTTTTCTACCAACGCCGACCCCTTTTATTTTATTTTTGTTATTTTTAGATAAATTTTGGGGAGTAATTTACAATAAGTTTTCTATCCTAATAAAATGTGGGAGCTAGTTTGAATTTGTCCTTAAACATGAACATTAACCATGTTCAATTAACACATATCCCCCCCTCATATAAAAGATTAAAAATCCATTTAGAGATAATCATAATGTATTTTAATCATGTCAATGTTACGTGTTACACTTACATAGAGGAATAATTTGCAAAAAAATTTCAACCCTAAAAGAAATGGGATCCACTTTGAATTTGTCCTAAAATATGACCATTAACTATGTTTTATTAAGAAAAATCCAAACCCCCATCCCCTCCTAATGAGAGAAAACTATCCAACCAATATAAAAGACTCAATAGTTTGTAGAGAAATAATGATATGAGGATAGGATAATGAAATACTATCAAATTTTTATATTGAGTTGTGAACATGATGTCTTGAACTATTTAGACTTTAGTTTAATTATATTTATGTTCATTTTAACCTAAAACAAGTCCTCGATTCATGAGTGCTATAGAGAATTCAACATTTTTCAATCATATAGGTAATCTTTTATTAAGAGTATTATGTTATACTCCATGTGGTATACCGATATATAAAAATCATTAAGATCACAACTCACTTTTTTTTACATTTCAATTAACACTTCTTTTTATAAAAATACAGTGAACAGATTCACAATATTTTCTTTTGAATTTATCTTATTAATGGAAACAATTGTATTTGAGAGTAAGTGTTTAATTGTATTATGTCTATGATATATATTCCCATATTTACCATTATACATATTATTTTATATCGTTTCAATTATAGACTAATTGTTGTAATGTACATAAATTATTGGCACTACTATTGTCATGGAATATCCTCTAAGAAATTTCAAAGTCATTTGACTTCCTCTTCAAATTTAACAAGAGAAATAGACTTTGATTCTATTATGTGTCTGATGATACAAATTTTTTTAGAGGATATCCAATACATTTTTACTTCACCGGATGTGAAGAAATATCTACTAGTGGATTTCAAATTCTTAGTATGAGGCATTCAATAGTCATGATTATTCTCTTATAGTACTATTGAGTAATCACAATAGTATTACCAATGGTATATGCTCTACCTCAATTATTTGAGTATCCTTTATTGTTTTCTAATTATCCATACTCAAACTAATGATAAATTTACTCAAGTTGCTAATCCAGTACACTATATATTGCTTTGTGCAATTCATGGAACCCATACATCAAGCATTTAATTATTGAAGAAAATTTCAATTGGTTTATTACCTAACCTTTTTAATGTGAACACTTGTATCAATTAGTGTTTTACTATGTTATTGTCACATTTGTAAGATTTATTGATATTTTTTCAATATAATAAAATTGAGACATTATTAATCGATATAATGTCCTATAATTTTGTATTCCTAGTATGACATCTGCCACACCAAAGTCTTTAGTTTCAAAATTATTAGTCAAGATTTATTTAGTAGACTTGATCGTATAATCATTGTTAGCCAAAATAAACATATCATTTTTATGATGTGCATGATGTTAGACGATGGGTATGCCTCTTAGATGTTTGAGGAGGTTTTTGGTATAATCATAAGTTAGGATTATAAAGTTTTGGAACTCACCACCTAATATTATGGTCACTAGAAAACCTAATGGTCCATAAGAGTTTAAGTAAAAAGACTAGTTGTGTAAATAATACAAATTACCCTCATTATACCCTACCTAAGATAAGTTGCAATGTTGGATTGTCTTTTTAAGTCGAGTTCCTAGTTTTTAGTATCATTTAAGATTGAAGGTTGATCACATTAGTAAGTGCCTACCTTGATAGGTCGAAACTTAATTGTTCTCAAGGCTAAATTTTAGCATCGCATTTCTTTTTTGTATCTTTAATCCTTGAGGGTTTACTCTATAATATAGTTTTACTTCCCCACCCTAATATTAAAGTCTACATCAAAATATTAATACTTCAAATATTAACTGAACAAAATAGTTGGTGAAGGATTTTTGATATTTTAACCAAACCATAATGGATAATCATAAACTAGTTATGATATCCATTTAAAATTTTTAAACATGATAAAGATGAAATTTTATATTCTTATAAAAATATAGTTGGATAACTTTTAGGACTTGGTTGTATGCATAACAAAAAAAATGTTTCTAAGAGGATGATTTTTCTTTTAAAATAAGTTTAAGAGAAAATAAGGTATTTTAATACCGAGTTCATATTTACAAAGTCTATCTACAACTTGTTATTAGACAAACTTTATGGAAAATCACATCACAAATCCACGAATATTTTTTAAAATATGATTTTATGTTATGATATTATTTAAATATTATTATTTATTAAATATATATAGGGTCGAATGAAGTCTATTTGACCAATTAATGTCCTAATAAACCTTTTTTTAATCAATGTTGGGCCCAACCTAAAATCTAGGCTGACACTATCAAATTGGGTTTGATTGACTATGTCCTAACAATCCTCTTTTTCTCTCTCTTTTTATGTTTGACCGGACTCAACCTAGCCATCTATGCTAGCCTGAGATAGGTTTAGCCCAGGTTTACATGGTCACTAGCTTGTCCTAGTGATAATGTTAATTATTTTGGTTGGCCATTCCACGCAGAATATAACTTCCATAGAGGGAGGAGAAAACAAGAAGAAGATGAAGAAGAATAAATTAAAGGGCTCATCTATCATGGAGTTAAGGTGACTTGGCTAGTGCTGTACAGTGGCCTGAAGCAATGACACTTCTAGATTTATAGTAGAGAGAGAGAATAAAGTTGTTGAAATTGTTAAAAATCGAAGGGTGACTAGTTTTTTGCTAACTTTGCCCACAAATTTGTTGATGCTTAATGCGAGGAATTCCTTCATATTTATAGGGGTGGAAGATAAACATCTTGTTTTTATTGGGCACAATCTTAGCCTATGTTTTAATTGAGAAGGATTATAACCATTGACTCAAAGTTAATGTTATGAAATGTTGAGTTTAATACTACACGTTGCATGATTTGATTTCTTTGGGATGCATCGTGATGATTGTAAGGTCAAACAACCAAAATGAACTATGTTAGAGTTAGTTTATGGATTTTTACAACATTTAATTTTGACCTTTATCTTTTGATTTCCTTTACTTGCACCTCTGAATAAATTCAAACTTTTAATTTTATGTATTTTTTTCTCTATTGAACTTCAACATTACCCCTAAATTTCAACGTCCTTTTCATTTTATTCCTTGATCTTAAATTTATGCAGATTTATCATTAAACTTTTAATTCTCTTTAATTTCACCATTGATCTCAATCAATTGAGTCCCTAAAGTTTGATGTCTATTGTAAAATGAGCCTTGGCCATGAGGTTTTTCAATTTGACTATTAATCAACCCTAAACTTTTGATTTTCATTTTATTTTACACTTGATTTCAATAAATTGTTCCTGTAAAAATTAATTTTTGCCCCTAAAATCTTTATCTTCTAAATTAAGCCGGAATGAAACTTAATTTTTCACTAAGTAAGTCCGTAATCAAATTAATTTAACCTATTAGAAGTATAATTACATGCTCACACCTAATTAAATCCTTTACTTTGACCCAAATTAATTCTTAAACGTAATTAAATTTTAGTTTTTCTTATGATTAAATCAAGTTGTCCTATTGATAATCAAATTATGCCTTAGATTTATTTTTTTTATTAAGATTTATAAACTAATGATTTATTTTAACCTTGAATGTATCTTATCTCTTCTATCTTGGGCACAACAAGGTACAATCAGGCTTTTAACTTCGCCTGAATTTCTGACTTGATTTTTTGCACATCCAAGATCCTCATAACTTGTTTTTCCTAAAATGTCAGTCTTTTAGCTATTTTCCTCATTGCATTACCCTTTCAAACATTGACTCCCTCTCCTGTCAATTTTCTCCAAGCATTGCATCCTCAATTTGCTTTGTCAATTAGCAACTAAGGGAATGGATCTTGACAAAATGCAGCTACAATACAGGCTCCATGATCAATGGCTAAGAAAACCTGCAATTTAGGTCACACAATTTCTCAGAAAGTCGTCGAACTTTCCAAGTCATTTTATATCATTCCTGCATGCGTTTAGCCAGCAGCTAGGCGTCCATAGTTGACTCCTCAGCCCTTACAAATCAAGGCATATTATCACTGTAAATCATGATTGAAGCTACTTTAATTAAACAGACAACTGAATCTCATATAAGAAACAAAATCCAGAAAGTAAAAAAAGGAAAAATGGCCACCCTCAACCTGCGGTTCATTGGTTTGGACCAGGAGAAAATGAGTGAAATTGTCACCTTTCTATTCTATGTAAAAGGAAAATTGCAAAATCTCAACGATGTGGTTTTTAATCCTTTGTTGACTGCTGTCCGAAAGTTAGGTGATTGTTGGATAAAGAACATCATAAATATGTAAAAAGTTGTCCAAGAATAGACTAGAGTTGATTAAAACTATAAAAATGTAATAATATATACTATGAAAAACTTGCAATCAACACAAAAAAATCTAACATGCCTACTAAGAATATATCCAAAGTCATATAAGATGTTGAAATACAATCCTAACATGCATATTAATCATGTAATATCTCTATGTTTAGATTAAAAGAAAGAAAGATACTTATTTTTTAAAGCACTTTAAAAATAATAAAGTTACTGTTGTCAAGAATGAATCATTTGCCTTTAAGACTTATTAATCCTTCTTTGGTGCAACAAGGATGTTTACAACAAGACTCCCAAGATTACAACAACACTACCTTGTTTAAATGCACTTCTAAGCAAGATCTACGAATCAAAATTAATGGACTTGAATATCTCTAAAAATACTAAACATAATCCCTAGGCTGAGAGAAAATACAAAGCACAAGACTATGGAGAGAAACTTTGAAAACAAAAGTGAGAAATAATGTGTGAAGAAATAATAATAATTATTACCTTAATAATGGATTTGGGAACCAAAACTGACAAAAAAAAAACTTTAATAATTATCAGAATTAACTCTCACCATTACTAGCTTTGATTACCCTCTATAAAACCATAATTAAACATGATTTTTTTGGCTTTAAATTTGATGTTATTGAGTTAAAAAATAATTTTGATTTATAGAAATTCTATAAAATAAAATTGATTAGATTGATGTTGGACTTAACAAATCAATGAGATAGCAAAAAATAATGCTTTATGGGATGAAGAATTATGTTACATTAAAACAAATCCAAGATCAAAATAGGTTAGAAAAATACATATCAGTGCCCATGCCTGAGCCAAGCTTACCGTGTTCGTATGATTAAACCAATACAATTTTTTTGGTTTATTTAATACACTTAACTTTTTCACTAAATAAACCACAAAACATTCTTATATTTCTCCTATATGGGACAAAGGGTTTTGAGTTTCACAACAAACATGCCAATCTTGAGTTTTTTAGATCAATTTATCGTTCACCCATAATTTATTTTAATCATGTCAATGTTACATGTTAAAGAGATTATGTAGGTGAATAATTTCCAAGATGTTTTCAACCCTAATAAAAAAGTGGGAGTCACTTTGAATTTGTCCTCAAGCATGACCAATAACCATGTTTTATTAAAACATATCCCCCCCTCATACAGTAGATTAAAAATCCATCTAGAGATAATGATAATGTATTTTAATCATGTCAATGTTACATGTTAAAGAACTTACATAGAGAAATAATTTGCAATAAAATTTCAACCGTAAAAAAACTGGGATCCACTTTGAATTTGTCCTAAAATATGACCATTAACTATGTTTTATTAAGAAAAATCCAAACCCCCACCCCCTCCTAATGATAAAAAACTATCCAACCAATATAAAAGACTCAATAGTTAGTAGATAGATAATGATTTGATAGATCATTATATAAGGATAGGATAATGAAATACTATCAAATTTTTATATTGAGTAGTGAACATGATGTCTTGAACTATTTAGACTTTAGTTTAATTATATTTATGTTCATTTTAACCTAAAACAAGTCCTCGATTCATAGCGCTATAGAGAATTCAACCTTGATCGAAATTCTTAAAAAAAGAACCACATTTTTCAATCATATAGGTAATCTCTTATTAAGAGTATTATGTTATACTCCATGTGGTATACCGATATATAAAAATCATTAAGATCACCACTCACTTTTTTTTACATTTCAATTAACACTTCTTTTTATAAAAATACAGTTAACAGATTCACAATATTGTCTTTTGAATTTATCTTATTAATGGAAACAATTGCATTTGAGAGTAAGTGTTTAATTGTATTATGTCTATGATATATATTACCATACTTACTGATATGAACTCCATCAATAATTGGGATGAAACCCAATAACAATGATGGTTTAGAACCCCAATATCGTGTAGACAAGATTGGTTGAGCCTTGACCCGACACCTAGCAAGATGAAAACCAAGATTACGAAGAATTGAAACGCCACAGCCAGAAAACCTGAGAATCTCTCAACAATCAAGGTGATAAGTTTGGTTGTTTGAACGCCACAAGATTGATTTGATAAGTTCTAAGAGTTCTTATAAGAACGAAGAACACAAGACCTCACAATAATGATAATTTTCTAAAAACATGATCTATTTATTTATTTTGAAATACCCATCTATATACTTGGAACAACCCTCTAAGAATAGGAAAAGTCATAACTAAAGCTTTAAAACAGCTCAAACAGTAACATAAATAAGTCCCCATGTTCTTAGGTCTCTTGGACTTCTAGACGCTACCATAAATAGCTAAATGACTAAATGCAATGTATTTAACATAACCATTCAAGACCAAATTCATTCCTCTATTTAATATCCTTGGAACTCATCAAATTAATTCCCTTTGATGGTCAGACCATGGTGAAATGTTTTTGTATAATTATTAGCCTCTTCAATTGCTTTGACGATGTTGACTAAGCCTTGATTATTATTTGAGCTCATCTTGGTCTTTTTAGAATCATCCCAAATATCTTGGATTAGCCCATTTAGTATTTCCTCGAAACGTTTGACTTTAAGTCTTGTAATTGGAACACTTGGAATTGATAAAGGGTCTTGTGCAAATTCAGCCTCATTCTCGAGTGTATGATCAACATATGTATAATTTATCTTATCAATAAAACAATTATATTTGAGAGTAAGTGGTTAATTGTATTATGTCTATGATATATATTACCATACTTACCATTATATATATAATTTTATATTTTTTCAATTATAGACTAATTGTTGTAATGGACATAAATTATTGGCACTACTATTGTCATGGAATATCCTCTAAGAAATTTCAAAGTCATTTGACTTCCTCTTCAACTTTAACAAGAGAAATAGACTTTGATTCTATTATGTGTCTTATGATACACATTTTCTTAGAGGATATCTAATACATTGTTACTCCGCTGGATGTGAAGAAATATCTACTAGTGGATTTCAAATCCTTAGTATGAGGCATTCGATAGTCATGATTATACTTCTATAGTACTATTGAGTAATCACTATAGTATAGCTAATGGTATATGGTGTACCTCAATTATTTAAGTATCCTTTATTGTTTTCTAATTATCCATACTCAAATTCATGAAAAATTTACTCAAGTTATTAATCAAGTACACTATATAATGCTTTGTACAATTCATGGAACCCATACATCAAGCTTTTAATTATTGAAGAAAATTTCAATTGGTTTATTCCCTAACCTTTTTAATGTGAACACTTGTATCAATTAGTGTTTTACCATGTTATTGTGACATTTGTAAGATTTATTGATATTTTTTGAAAATAATAAGATTGAGACAATATTAATCAATATAATGTCCTATAATTTTGTATTCCTAGTATGACATCTGCCACGCCAAAGTCTTTTGTTCAAAATTAATAGTTAAGATTTATTTAGTAGACTTGATCATATAATCATTGTTAGCCAAAATAAGCATATCATTTCTTATGATGTGCATGATGTTAGACGATAGGTATGCCTCTTAGATGTTTGAGGAGGTTCCTGGTATAATCATAAGTTATGATTACAAAGTTTAGGACTCACCATCTAGTATTATGGTCACTAGAAAATCTAATGGTGCATAAGAGTTTAGGTAAAAGACTAGTTGTATAAAGAGAATACAAATTACCCTCAATGTATTGTTTGATTGTCTCTTTAAGTCGAGTTCCTAGTTTTAGTCTCATTTAAGATTCAAGGTTGATCACATTAGTAAGTGGCTACCTTAATAGGTCGAAACTTAATTGTTCTCAAGCCTAAATTTTAGCATCTCATTTCTTTTTTGTATCTTTAATCCTTGAAGGTTTACTCTATAATATAGTTTTAGACCCCCACCCCTAATATTAAAGTCTACATCAAAATATTAATACTTCAAATATTAACTGAACAAAATAGTTGGTAAAGGATTTTTAATATTTTAACGAAACCGTACTGGATAATCATAAACTAGTTATGATATCCATTTTAATTTTGAAACATGATAAAGATGAAATTTTGTATTCTTATAAAAATATACTTGGATAACTTTTAGGATTTGGTTGTATGCATAACAAAAACAATGTTTCTAAGAGGATGAATTTTTTTATTTTTTTTAATAAGTTTAAGAGAAAAAAGGTATTTTTAATACCGAGTTCATATTTTACAATGTATATCTACAACATGTTATTACACAAACTGATGTAGCGGAAGCTTATACGATAAAAGACCTTATATCAAAGAGTTAGAAGACAACCTACTGGAGACAATCAACTTCGCGCACGAAGGATTTGTCAACAGGCTTCAATTATTTCTATCTTCGCAGAGATGTAACAATTGGATGTAGAGAAAGCATTCTCTGATTTTTATTAATAATCAACCAACGTTTTTGATCAACGTAAAAACATATAAATAGGCCCTAGCTTAATAAAGATAACTACTAAATAAACTCAAACTGAAAGCTAATCCTAAAATAAAAAGAATACTGCTGCAACTAAATCAGGCTATACTAGGACTCTCCTTTTCCTAAACCGTAAGGAGTTAGCTAATGAGGTCTGCCACGCGCCAGCTGTCAGCTCGAACTCTCTTCCATGTCACCATGCTTTGTCCAGCTCACTTCCCTGTCTTGCATCTATCCTTGCGTTCCAGGTATTCGAGAGCCAGTGTTGACGCTGCATCATCCCCTCCAGGGTGAAGAAACGTCGACCTCGATGTGCAATCCGTATCCTCCTGAGAGGAGTCGTCTGAGTACGGTATCAAGTGCTTCACATTAAATATGTCTGCCGTGCGAATATGGCTAGGGAGCCGTAAACGATAAACATTCAGATTTATTTTTTCCAACACTTCTAATGGGCCAATCTTCTTTGCAGTTAGCTTGTTATATTCCCTAACAGGGAATCGTTCCTTCGTCAGTATAACCCAGACAAGTCGCCAACATCAAATTCCAAATGACGTCTCTTTTTATCAGCTGCAAGTTTGTATTTCCCAACGATCCTCTCCAAATTCTCATATACCTGTGCATGAATGTCCTGCAAGCTATGCACAAAGTCCCCAACCTTGCCATGAATACGTGTATTGTTTGGCAGGGGAAGCAAATCCAAAGGTCCACGCGGGACAACTGAGTAAACAACTTGAAACGGACTAAACCCAGTGCTTCGATTTACTGCGTGATTGTGAGCGAATTCAGCTTGGCTCAACTTCTGGTCCCAGGCGCGAGCATTGTCACCCACCAAACATCACAATAAATTTCCCAGAGATCGATTGACCACCTTCGTTTGACCGTCTGTTTGAGGGTGATATGCGCTGCTGAAATTCAATTGAGTATTCACTTTCTTCCACAAGCTTCGCCAGAAATGACTAAGGAACCGTGTGTCACGGTCTGACACAATTGAATTTGGCAGTCCATGAAGACGATAGATGTCACGGAAAAAAAGTTGCGCCACATTCACAGCATTCGTCATTTTTTTACAAGGCACAAAGTTCTCACAACTCCCTCCATCAATAATGAATTGACAAACCTTGCCCAAGATGGTACAAGTCCAATGGAAGACATTGTTTCAAAGCCAATCGCTCTCGTCCGCTCGCGGCGCTAAACAAGTGCGCTGCACCACCATGGTTGTTCCATGGTCAGTAGTGACATCTTTGTACGCTGTGCCACTTGCCATCAACTGTTGTGTCTCTAACTCACCTGCCATTAGGACATTATTTTTCAAAGTAGCAGCCTTTGCAACTTCATCATAAATTGGTCTTACCATCAATAAAGGACCCACGTCACCCTCCACCCAATCTTCAATAACCTCATCATCCTCATCGAAAAGTGGTTCTCCTGTAATGACTGTGTCGTCGTTATGCCCCTCATTCGTTTCAGTGAATAAGGTTCATTTGCCTAGCCTCTTACAATCTGATTGACGATGGCCCACTTCTCCACAATTAAAACACTTAAAACCCCCTACTGTACGTGGTTGCTGGTTTGGAGTGGATAATATATTTGGTGTGCCGTTGTTGTTGCTTCCCACGATGGCTGAACGATTGGAGGAGCTGCTGCTACTGCTCCCAAGTTTCCCTGTCATACCACTACTTCCCTGCGCAAATAGTCCGCCTATCCCTCTCCGTGAGATTGACTTCTCTATTTGTAAGGCCCGCTGATGTGCTTCGGATACTGTTATTGGGTCAAAAAGATTCACGACTTCCATGATTTGTGCTCGCAGGTCCCCACAATACCTGGATACTAATTGATCTGGAGTTTCTTGAATGTCATTGCGCACAATCAATTGGTAAATTCTGTTGTGTAGTCATCAACCGTCCTCACACTTTGGCGTAAATTTTGTAACTCTTGATACATTAACCTCTAGAAATTATGAGGTAAAAATTCAGCGCGCAACTTACGGACCACCTTTTCCCAATCTGGATACTAACTTGAGTTGTTGCCACCAAGCGGCGGCGCGTCCCCGTAGCCGAGTTGCCACTAAGGCTACCCTTGCTTCTGCTGGAACGTTTATAAACTCTAAGATTTCTTCTACGATTCCCATCCAATCAAGGAATTCTTCGGGCGAAAGATTGCCTTGAAATTTCGGAATTTCTGTTCTCATGCCTGACTCCCAACGACGGTTGTCGTCGCGTTCTGGTGCTTGGCGCCGCAACTGTGGAATCTCTATTTGAAGCTCGTTGTTCTCGTCACTCTCATTCTCAGCGTCTCCTGCATTTGGATTCAAGCCGTGGAATGGATTTTGGTTGGCGAGTAACGTCGTGAGCTGCTCCGTTATTATTGCCATCTGCTGTTCCAACTGTGCCACACGGTCACGTTCATTGGCCTCTTCTACGGGAATCCGGTTAGGTACTCGACTCCTCGGTGGCATAGTGATGTCCCGAACAAGCCTAGCTCTGATACCAAAATGATGTAGCGGAAGCTTATACGAGAGAAGACCTTATATCAAACAGTTAGAAGACAACCTACTGGAGACAATCAACTTCAGGCACGAAGGATTTGTCAACAGGCTTCAATTATTTCTATCTTCACAAAGATGTAACAATTGGATGTAGAGAAAGCATTCTCTGATTTTTATTAATAATCAACCAACGTTTTGATCAACGTAAAAACATATAAATAGGCCCTAGCTTAATAAAGATAACTACTAAATAAACTCAAACTGAAAGCTAATCCTAAAATAAAAAGAATACTGCTGCAACTAAATCAGGCTAAACTAGGACTCTTCTTTTCCTAAACCGTAAGGAGTTAGCTAATGAGGTCTGCCACGCGCCAGCTGTCAGCTCGAACTCTCTTCCATGTCACCATGCTTTGTCCAGCTCACTTCCCTGTCTTGCATCTATCCTTACGTTCCAGGTATTCGAGAGCCAGTGTTGACGCTACATCACAAACTTTATGGAAAATCACATCACGTACCCACAAATATTTTTTTAAATATTTTTTTATATTATGATATTATTTAAATATTATTATTTATTAAATATATATTGGGTCGAATCAAGTCTATTTGACCAATTAATGGCCTAACAAACCTTTTTTTAATCAATATGTTTGGCCCAACCTAAAATCTTGGCTGACACTATCAAATTGGGTTTGATTGACTATGTCCTAACAATCCTCTTTATCTCTCTCTTTTTATGTTGGGCTGGACGCAACCTAGCCATCTATGCTAGCCTGAGATATGTTTAGCCCAGGTTTACATGGTCACTAGCTTGTCCTAGTGATAATGTTAATTATTTTGGTTGGCCATTTCATGCAAAATACAATGTCCATAGGGGGAGGAGAAAACAAAGAATAAGAAGAAGAAGAAGAAGAGGAAGAAGAAGAAGAAGGAGAAGAAGAATAAATTAAAGGGCTCACCTATCATGGAGTTAAGGTGAATTGGATAGCGTAGAGCCCTATCATGGAGTTAAGGTGAATTGGATAGTGTTGTACAGTGGCTTGAAGCAGTGACACTTCTAGATTTATAGTAGAGAGAGAGAGAGAGAAAGAATAAAGTTTTTGAAATTGTTAAAAATCAAAGGGTGACTAGTTTTTTGCTAATGTTGCCCACAAATTTGTTGATGCTTAATGCGTGGAATTCATTCATATTTATAGGGTTGGAAGATAAACATCTTGTTTTATTGTGCATAATCTTAGCCTATGTTTTAATTGAGAAGGATTGCAACCATTGACTCAAAGTTGTTGTTATGAAATGTTAAGTTTTAATAGCTACACATTGCATGATTTGATCTCTTTGGGGATGCATAATGATGATTGTAAGGTCAAACAACCAAAAAGAACAATGTTTGATAATCGTGGTAGTGTATGGTTTGGCAAATTTTATAAAGAGAGAACTTTAAATGTTTTCTAGAAATAGCCTCCTAAGTAGCATTTCGAGTACAAAAGAAAAGGATGAACAGTAAATCAAATAACATGTCATCCAGTCCTTCTATTTTTTTCAAAACAACATCGTTTTGGCTGTAGGGCTTTAGTTTATGGATTTTTACAAGGGTTAATTTTGACCTTTATCTTTTGATTTCCTTTACTTATATCTCTGAATAAATTCAAACTTTTAATTTTATGCAATTTTTCTCTATTGAACTTAAAAATTACCCCTAAATTTTAGCCTTTTTTTCATTTTATTCCTTGATCTTAAATTTATGCAGATTGATCATTAAACTTTTAATTCTCTTCAATTTCACCAATGATTTCAATCAATTGAGTCCCTAAAGTTTGATGTCTATTGTAAAATGGGCCTTGGCCATGAATATTTTCAATTTCACTATTAATCAACCCTAAACTTTTGATTTTCTTTTTATTTTACACTTGATTTCAATCAATTGTTCCTGTAAAAATTAATTTTTGCCCCTAAAATCTCAATCTTCTCAATTAAGCCGGAAGCAAACTTAATTTTTCACGAAGTCCCTAATCAAATTAATTTAACCTATTACAAGTATAATTACATCCTCACACCTAATTAAATCCTTAAATTTGACCCAAATTAATTCTTAAATATAATTAAATTTTAGTTTTTCTTATGATTAAACCAAGTTGTCCTATTGATAATCAAATTATGCTCTTAGATTTATTTTTTATAAAGATTTATCAACTAATCATTTATTTTAACCTTGAATGTCCCTTATCTTTTCTATCTTGGACACAACAAGGTACAATCAGGCTCTTAACTTCGGCTGAATTTTTGACTTGATTTTCTCACATCCAAGATCCACATAACTTGTTTTTCCTAAAATGTCATTCTTGTAGCTATTATCATCTAATGCTTATGATTTTTATTTTGAAAAGAAAGGGAGTAAATTTTTGGGAATAACCTAGAAATAAGTCATGACATCGTTTATATGAAGACAAATGATATAAATTTGATTTGTGTTATCCATATAAATACATTTATAAACTTCGTTGATTTTGAACTCATTTGACAACATAAGCTTATCAAAAAAAATTATGTCATTTTTAGGTGCTTGTCTCAAATCAAGTAATAATTTACAAACTCATAGACTTTCTTTTCTTGTTTATTGATAACCTTAAAGAAAGGTCATTCTATGTAAATCTCTTCTTCAAGGTTGTTATTATTATAAAAATTGTTTTGAGTTTAATTTGATGTATTTAAAGCTTTTAAATAGATGTAATGACTATTAATAATAGTATGGAAGTTATCATTGATACAAATGAATAGTTAAAAATGTTTTATTGCTTATATCCTTTAACAAGTCTTAATTGTCTTTCTCAATTGTGTCATCATCTTTCAATTTCTTTGAAATGTTTATTTGTGGATTAATAGTTTAATTGTGGGTGGAAGAACTTTTAGTTCTTATGTAATATTATTCATAATGGATTATATTTTACTATTTGACTACCTTATTCGAATAAGAAGTGTTGGCACAAGATATTGCCTTATATTAGGCCCGATATTCAAATTTTAACAAGAAAATTAGAAAATCAAAACAAAATGTTTGGTTATTTTTTTGAATTTACTCTTGGCTCAACTTCATTATCTTTCTATTGAACATGAACATTTTAAATAGCCTAAATCATTCTTTTTAATAAATGATTTTCTTATGCTTTCTTAAATGGAAACATATCTTAAGAGAATATAATATTCACTCATTATATTATAGTATTAAGATAAATTTATTAATACTTAAATTATATATAAGAAATGAATATGCACTAGTATCATAAACATAACTAATAGAAACATATTTTTTTGGTTGTAGATTCAATGTTGAACCTCTTAAAATAGAGTATTACTACATTTGCATGGCTCATCCACACTTTGAGGTATTTACACGGTCTTTTACCTTACCATAATTCATAAGGTTTATTTTCTCATTTTTTATGGGCTATTTTATTAAGTATATGATTAATATGGAGCAATTCCTTCCGTATTAGTTTTGATGTGCTCTTGAACTTATCAACATAATATTTTTTATTTCCTTAAGATTTTGGTTATTGTGTTCTACAATGTGATTTTGTTGTGGTGAATTAGGGGTGTGATTTCATGGATATTATAATTTTGAGGATAAATTTTATCGAAAGGTATTTTGTATTCTCTACCTTTATCACTTCTTCTTATCTTTATTTTTTTGTTATTTTTATTTGTAAGTTTATCATTGTAATTTTTAAATATTTTAAAAGTCTTATGTTTACTCCTAAAAAATAATTATAAAAATATTTTTTACAATCATCTATAAATGTAGTATTGTACTTCTTTCAACTTTTAGTTTGCATCATTTTTAAATCATCAATGTTTAAATGAATGAAACCTAGATATTTATTGTTTATTTATTGTTTGAAAGAAAAGTTTTATGAATTTTGATTCTACACAAACCCCACAGTCATTATTTTTTTCAAAGATCATACTTGGTAAAAAGTCAAGGTTAATTAACATTTGTGTATAATTGTTATTCATATGTCCTCACCTTTCATGACACATATCATTATACTCAAGAAAATAAAAATGCATTATTCTTGTTATTATTATCATCCTTCTTGGTTATAATGGTCGCTGTATTTATTTTAAAAAGATCATCATTAAGATACCCTTTACTTACAAACATTTTACTCTTAGAAAGTATAAATTTATCATTCCTAAAGACAATATTAAAACTACTTTTTTATCAACAATGAGCTACACATTATGTTATTTCTATTATTAGTAAAATGAATTACATGAAGAGGGTGAAAAGCTTTCTTGGAGTCATTTTTAATATGGCATTCCCAACACCTAGCACCTTGGAGTTTGGTATATTACCTATGTATAGAATTTTTTTTTTAAATTCATTTCTTTGTAAGTGGAAAACATTCTCTACTTAGCGTGTACGTGTCTTATTGTACTAATGTAAACCCAACATTGCTTATGATTATTGATCAAGTTGGCTTGAAAAGAAACAACAAAAGAATTCATTTCTAAAACTTCATTTGTTAGATGATAAACCTTAGTGATATTAGCTTAAGAAATCATTTTATTCAGGTTCCTTTGATGATCTATTTTTGAAATCCTTAATCAAATATCCAGTCTTGTTATAGACAAATCATTTACCATTAGATTGTTTAGCAGTTCCCTCCCTCTTTGAAACAATCATATTTTTTTTTATTATTGGAATTTTCCACTAATTTAACAATATTTTCTTTAGGAATACAAAAAAAGTTGGCTCTTATTTGGGATGACTTAGTTTCCTTTTTATTCTTAACCTTGGAATGTGGTCTTCAACTCTTATCCTTTTGTGTTTATTTTTAAAATAGTTGCTGAAGTCTTTTCTAATATGGTGGTGACTCTTTTAATGATTGTACACACTTGAAAGGATCCACTTAATGATATACCTTTAGTATGGTATCGTGCAAGATGAGTGTAGACTTTTGGACTTGGACTATTATTATCTTTGAGTTGATCATCTTGAATTTCAAAAATTTATTGTTTGTAAACCTTTTTATACCAGTATCTTTAATCTTTAACTTTTTGTCAAAAGGTTTTTAAAATGCATCTTCACTCCTGGTTGAACTATACACATCATGTAGTATGTTTTTAGTCTATTCAATATGTAATTCTTACACACATAATCATTATGATTTCAAGCATTCATTGTCATGGTAGTGGGACCAAATTCATCATCTGAGAACTTTGATACTTCTTTTATCAAGAATATTACCAAATTCAAGTGGTCATATAAAATAATATATTTTGTTATCACCTCTTAATGTTCATCCACTTAAAATTTTCAAGTTTCTCACCATACACCAAGTAAATAAACCCCTACATAAAAGTAGGACTTAAGGTAATAAATTTATGATGAATGATGGTAGGATAAAAATAAAATGAATAAATGAATTTTTGGATTCAAAATTTGTAACATTGAAAAAACCGGTAATGGGTTTTGATGAATTAAAAAATTATAATAATGAGAAAATGATCTAGGTGGTTAGTATAGTAGTAACAAATAAAACATAAGAATTGATATTATTAAAAAGGAAAGTGATGGTGTAAGCATCGATAAAAAATCAGTAATGTTACTATGAAAATAGAAATAAGCCCAACAAATAAATAATGATGGAAAATATATTTAAAAAACATCGTGAGGGCTTAGAATAAAAATCTATGCAAGAAAAAACAGATTTTGTTAATATGAAAAATCAAAAATTAATTAAAATTTATAGTAATGTGCAAAACTTTCAATCCAACCATTGGATTGAGCTAAGGTCTTGCAACAGATCTCTTGACATACAATTCTACCCTGTTTAAAAATTTCAAGTCTATCAAATTTTGAAATATACTCATAATTTAAGAAGAAAACTAGGTAGTTTGCATGAAAAATCTAAAGAGGTATAAATGAGAGACAAACTTATAAATAAATTGAATTGTGGCCTGCCCTTACTCATTTAAAGTATGACCAATCATGGTAAAAGGAAACAAAAGCTTGAGAGGGTGAAAATCAAATAGGGAAATCATGAAATTGAAGGATTTTAAGAGATTTAAAACTTAAATCTTGAATTGAACAAACAATTATATCGATGCAAAATCATCGTTGGTAGTGGAATACAAAATCATCTTTCTAGTGGAACTCATTTTCCAATGCATTCTAAGAGTTCACAGCACACATAATAATAGTGATAGTAACAGTAATAATAAGTAAGATAAAAGTTAAGGTGGTGGGTACTTGATAAAACCCTCAAACTCTAAAAAAAGACCTCAACCAAAATGTCAAACTGACTAGAAAGAGAATTACATTTACTTTAAATTTAAAATATCAGCGAAAATGGGTTTGAATTTTTTTTATTTAAAAATAAATTAAAATAATAGTATACATATTTTTTAAAATTTATTTTCGATACAAAAGCAATTCACAAACACTAAAGAACTTATTTTAAAATAAAACATCAAAGCCAATGGCTGAACCTAAATTTTAAAGCTAGGCTTGAGAAACTCCAGTGGCAAATTAAGAAGGCAGACCGTATCAACCAATTATTTCTTCTTCGTAACCACATGATCAAACTTTTTTCATCAAATTAAACCATAGAACACAATGTTTCCCCCCCCCCCTTTTAAAAGTAAATTATTTCCACAACATGGCAAGCCTTAGTTTTCAGAATAGAAAAAAAAACACGTAACGAATTGTTAGTTTGATGTGAACCCATTAAAATAAAAATATGAACAGAAATCTATTAAAGAAAAAGTATGAACAGAAACCTCTATACGTTCTCTCGAAGCCAAATACAAATTTTGAAGATTTCGAGTAAAGGTTTCATATTCTCTTAGGAAAAAAAAAAATTACATTTAAACAATAATTTCCTATTTAGAATAATAAAATTACATTGTTTTTGAAAAGCCACTGTTTGTTTTTTCATAAGAAAAAAAATTACTTTATGAAAAAAAAAACATACATAACTACCTGAAAATAAAGTAGTAGTGGTAGTAATAATAAAGAAACATAATTAACAATAAAGAAAGAGAGTTGAAAATGGTATTAAATAAACGTTTTTGTCTATACACATAGAGCAACAACATTAAATACATATTAAAGATGCATTAATGAACAAAGTAATTGATATCATGCGTTTAAAAGCCTTTTACTTATAAATTAGTTAGTGCGTGGGATCCTTGAATTCAATTAAATCATAACCAATCATAATCTCTTCCTAGATTGAGTTTTAAGCAAGATGGCGATTTTTCAAAATAAAATCTTCTTGGTTCTATTGTGTTTGATCGGTGTATTTGCGGGTACTCCAGCACTTGCAGGAAGCAATACTGCACCATCGGGAGAGCCTTTTCCCAAGCCTAGCAAGAACATGGAAGGTTGCGCTGCGAAGTTGCCCGTCCCGTGTGGATTAGAGGTTTTTCGTAGTTTTAGTGGCAACAATAACAACCCATCAGACGATTGTTGCAAGAAGCTCGTGGCAACAGGAATAGATTGTCATAATGCATTTACAGAGATTCTCATATCGAAAGAGCCCCAGGAAAACCCATCTAAGATTTCTCTAAGGAGCATGGATATTTGGAATCGTTGTGTCGCTGTTGCATCTAAAGCATAAACAAAACGCTTTTCCTTGACAGCTTAATAAATAATGTAATTGTGTTGCTTAAAATTTTTATCATGGTATTTTAATAATAGACACTGCCCAAAGTTCTCGCTCTCAATCAATACTATTGAATTTTTAATATGTTTTTCCTTAAAATCCTGTTTCTTGAGAGTTACAGCAGACAATGTTTGTTTAATAAATAGATACTCGAGATGGATTAAAAACCTTCATTCCTTGGCTCGAACAAGTTTTATGACGATTACCAAAGGTCCAAACAATTATATCGATGCAAAATCATCGTTGGTAGTGGAATACACAATCATCTTTCTAGTGGAACTCATTTTCCAATGCATTCTAAGAGTTCACAGCACACATAATAATAGTGATAGTAACAGCAATAATAAGTAAGATAAAAGTTAAGGTGGTGGGTACTTGATAAAACCCTCAAACTCTAAAAAAAGACCTCAACCAAAATGTCAAACTGACTAGAAAGAGAATTACATTTACTTGAACTTTAAAATATCAGCGAAAATGGGTTTGAATTTTTTTTATTTAAAAATAAATTAAAATAATAGTATACATATTTTTTAAAATTTATTTTCGATACAAAAGCAATTCACAAACACTAAAGAACTTATTTTAAAATAAAACATTAAAGCCAATGGCTGAACCTAAATTTTAAAGCTAGGCTTGAGAAACTCCAGTGGCAAATTAAGAAGGCAGACCGTATCAACCAATTCTTTCTTCTTCGTAACAACATGATCGAACTTTTTTCATCAAATTAAACCATAGAACACAATGTTTCCCCCCCCTTTTACAAGTAAATTATTCCCACAGCATGGCAAGCCTTAGTTTTCAGAATAGAAAAAAAAAACACGTAACGAATTGTTAGTTTGATGTGAACCCATTAAAATAAAAATATGAACAAAAATCTATTAAAGAAAAAGTATGAACAGAAACCTCTATACGTTCTCTCGAAGCCAAATACAAATTTTGAAGATTTCGAGTAAAGGTTTCATATTCTCTTAGGAGAAAAAAAAATTACATTTAAACAATAATTTCCTATTTAGAATAATAAAATTACATTGTTTTTGAAAAGCCACTGTTTGTTTTTTCATAAGAAAAAAACATTACTTTATGAAAAAAAAACATACATAACTACCTGAAAATAAAGTAGTAGTGGTAGTAATAATAAAGAAACATAATTAACAATAAAGAAAGAGAGTTGAAAATGGTATTAAATAAACGTTTTTGTCTATACACATAGAGCAACAACATTAAATACATATTAAAGATGCATTAATGAACAAAGTAATTGATATCATGCGTTTAAAAGCCTTTTACTTATAAATTAGTTAGTGCGTGGGATCCTTGAATTCAATTAAATCATAACCAATCATAATCTCTTCCTAGATTGAGTTTTAAGCAAGATGGCGATTTTTCAAAATAAAATCTTCTTGGTTCTATTGTGTTTGATCGGTGTATTTGCGGGTACTCCAGCACTTGCAGGAAGCAATACTGCACCATCGGGAGAGCCTTTTCCCAAGCCTAGCAAGAACATGGAAGGTTGCGCTGCGAAGTTGACCGTCCCGTGTGGATTAGAGGTTTTTCGTAGTTTTAGTGGCAACAATAACAACCCATCAGACGATTGTTGCAAGAAGCTCGTGGCAACAGGAATAGATTGTCATAATGCATTTACAGAGATTCTCATATCGAAAGAGCCCCAGGAAAACCCATCTAAGATTTCTCTAAGGAGCATGGATATTTGGAATCGTTGTGTCGCTGTTGCATCTAAAGCATAAACAAAACGCTTTTCCTTGACAGCTTAATAAATAATGTAATTGTGTTGCTTAAAATTTTTATCATGGTATTTTAATAATAGACACTGCCCAAAGTTCTCGCTCTCAATCAATACTATTGAATTTTTAATATGTTTTTCCTTAAAATCCTGTTTCTTGAGAGTTACAGCAGACAATGTTTGTTTAATAAATAGATACTCGAGATGGATTAAAAACCTTCATTCCTTGGCTCGAACAAGTTTTATGACGATTACCAAAGGTCCAAACAATTATATCGATGCAAAATCATCGTTGGTAGTGGAATACACAATCATCTTTCTAGTGGAACTCATTTTCCAATGCATTCTAAGAGTTCACAGCACACATAATAATAGTGATAGTAACAGCAATAATAAGTAAGATAAAAGTTAAGGTGGTGGGTACTTGATAAAACCCTCAAACTCTAAAAAAAGACCTCAACCAAAATGTCAAACTGACTAGCAAGAGAATTACATTTACTTGAAGTTTAAAGTATCAGCGAAAGTGGGTTTGAATATTTTTTATTTAAAAATAAATTAAAATAATAGTATACATATTTTTTAAAATTTATTTTCGATACAAAAGCAATTCACAAACACTAAAGAACTTATTTTAAAATAAAACATCAAAGCCAATGGCTGAACCTAAATTTTAAGGCTAGGCTTGAGAAACTCCAGTGGCAAATTAAGAAGGCAGACCGTATCAACCAATTCTTTCTTCTTCGTAACAACATGATCGAACTTTTTTCATCAAATTAAACCATAGAACACAATGTTTTCCCCCCCTTTTACAAGTAAATTATTCCCACAGCATGGCAAGCCTTAGTTTTCAGAATAGAAAAAAAAAACACGTAACGAATTGTTAGTTTGATGTGAACCCATTAAAATAAAAATATGAACAGAAATCTATTAAAGAAAAAGTATGAACAGAAACCTCTATACGTTCTCTCGAAGCCAAATACAAATTTTGAAGATTTCGAGTAAAGGTTTCATATTCTCTTAGGAGAAAAAAAAATTACATTTAAACAATAATTTCCTATTTAGAATAATAAAATTACATTGTTTTTGAAAAGCCACTGTTTGTTTTTTCATAAGAAAAAAACATTACTTTATGAAAAAAAAAAACATACATAACTACCTGAAAATAAAGTAGTAGTGGTAGTAATAATAAAGAAACATAATTAACAATAAAGAAAGAGAGTTGAAAATGGTATTAAATAAACGTTTTTGTCTATACACATAGAGCAACAACATTAAATACATATTAAAGATGCATTAATGAACAAAGTAATTGATATCATGCGTTGAAAAGCCTTTTACTTATAAATTAGTTAGTGCGTGGGATCCTTGAATTCAATTAAATCATAACCAATCATAATCTCTTCCTAGATTGAGTTTTAAGCAAGATGGCGATTTTTCAAAATAAAATCTTCTTGGTTCTATTGTGTTTGATCGGTGTATTTGCGGGTACTCCAGCACTTGCAGGAAGCAATACTGCACCATCGGGAGAGCCTTTTCCCAAGCCTAGGAAGAACATGGAAGGTTGCGCTGCGAAGTTGACCGTCCCGTGTGGATTAGAGGTTTTTCGTAGTTTTAGTGGCAACAATAACAACCCATCAGACGATTGTTGCAAGAAGCTCGTGGCAACAGGAATAGATTGTCATAATGCATTTACAGAGATTCTCATATCGAAAGAGCCCCAGGAAAACCCATCTAAGATTTCTCTAAGGAGCATGGATATTTGGAATCGTTGTGTCGCTGTTGCATCTAAAGCATAAACAAAACGCTTTTCCTTGACAGCTTAATAAATAATGTAATTGTGTTGCTTAAAATTTTTATCATGGTATTTTAATAATAGACACTGCCCAAAGTTCTCGCTCTCAATCAATACTATTGAATTTTTAATATGTTTTTCCTTAAAATCCTGTTTCTTGAGAGTTACAGCAGACAATGTTTGTTTAATAAATAGATACTCGAGATGGATTAAAAACCTTCATTCCTTGGCTCGAACAAGTTTTATGACGATTACCAAAGGTCCAAACAATTATATCGATGCAAAATCATCGTTGGTAGTGGAATACACAATCATCTTTCTAGTGGAACTCATTTTCCAATGCATTCTAAGAGTTCACAGCACACATAATAATAGTGATAGTAACAGCAATAATAAGTAAGATAAAAGTTAAGGTGGTGGGTACTTGATAAAACCCTCAAACTCTAAAAAAAGACCTCAACCAAAATGTCAAACTGACTAGCAAGAGAATTACATTTACTTGAAGTTTAAAGTATCAGCGAAAGTGGGTTTGAATATTTTTTATTTAAAAATAAATTAAAATAATAGTATACATATTTTTTAAAATTTATTTTCGATACAAAAGCAATTCACAAACACTAAAGAACTTATTTTAAAATAAAACATCAAAGCCAATGGCTGAACCTAAATTTTAAGGCTAGGCTTGAGAAACTCCAGTGGCAAATTAAGAAGGCAGACCGTATCAACCAATTCTTTCTTCTTCGTAACAACATGATCGAACTTTTTTCATCAAATTAAACCATAGAACACAATGTTTTCCCCCCCTTTTACAAGTAAATTATTCCCACAGCATGGCAAGCCTTAGTTTTCAGAATAGAAAAAAAAAACACGTAACGAATTGTTAGTTTGATGTGAACCCATTAAAATAAAAATATGAACAGAAATCTATTAAAGAAAAAGTATGAACAGAAACCTCTATACGTTCTCTCGAAGCCAAATACAAATTTTGAAGATTTCGAGTAAAGGTTTCATATTCTCTTAGGAGAAAAAAAAATTACATTTAAACAATAATTTCCTATTTAGAATAATAAAATTACATTGTTTTTGAAAAGCCACTGTTTGTTTTTTCATAAGAAAAAAACATTACTTTATGAAAAAAAAAAAACATACATAACTACCTGAAAATAAAGTAGTAGTGGTAGTAATAATAAAGAAACATAATTAACAATAAAGAAAGAGAGTTGAAAATGGTATTAAATAAACGTTTTTGTCTATACACATAGAGCAACAACATTAAATACATATTAAAGATGCATTAATGAACAAAGTAATTGATATCATGCGTTGAAAAGCCTTTTACTTATAAATTAGTTAGTGCGTGGGATCCTTGAATTCAATTAAATCATAACCAATCATAATCTCTTCCTAGATTGAGTTTTAAGCAAGATGGCGATTTTTCAAAATAAAATCTTCTTGGTTCTATTGTGTTTGATCGGTGTATTTGCGGGTACTCCAGCACTTGCAGGAAGCAATACTGCACCATCGGGAGAGCCTTTTCCCAAGCCTAGCAAGAACATGGAAGGTTGCGCTGCGAAGTTGACCGTCCCGTGTGGATTAGAGGTTTTTCGTAGTTTTAGTGGCAACAATAACAACCCATCAGACGATTGTTGCAAGAAGCTCGTGGCAACAGGAATAGATTGTCATAATGCATTTACAGAGATTCTCATATCGAAAGAGCCCCAGGAAAACCCATCTAAGATTTCTCTAAGGAGCATGGATATTTGGAATCGTTGTGTCGCTGTTGCATCTAAAGCATAAACAAAACGCTTTTCCTTGACAG
Source organism: Salix caprea (assembly GCA_964035475.1). NCBI lineage: Eukaryota > Viridiplantae > Streptophyta > Magnoliopsida > Malpighiales > Salicaceae > Salix > Salix caprea. The sequence continues at coordinate 5,570,161 of OZ037754.1, forward strand.
CTTAATAAATAATGTAATTGTGTTGCTTAAAATTTTTATCATGGTATTTTAATAATAGACACTGCCCAAAGTTCTCGCTCTCAATCAATACTATTGAATTTTTAATATGTTTTTCCTTAAAATCCTGTTTCTTGAGAGTTACAGCAGACAATGTTTGTTTAATAAATAGATACTCGAGATGGATTAAAAACCTTCATTCCTTGGCTCGAACAAGTTTTATGACGATTACCAAAGGTCCAAACAATTATATCGATGCAAAATCATCGTTGGTAGTGGAATACACAATCATCTTTCTAGTGGAACTCATTTTCCAATGCATTCTAAGAGTTCACAGCACACATAATAATAGTGATAGTAACAGCAATAATAAGTAAGATAAAAGTTAAGGTGGTGGGTACTTGATAAAACCCTCAAACTCTAAAAAAAGACCTCAACCAAAATGTCAAACTGACTAGCAAGAGAATTACATTTACTTGAAGTTTAAAGTATCAGCGAAAGTGGGTTTGAATATTTTTTATTTAAAAATAAATTAAAATAATAGTATACATATTTTTTAAAATTTATTTTCGATACAAAAGCAATTCACAAACACTAAAGAACTTATTTTAAAATAAAACATCAAAGCCAATGGCTGAACCTAAATTTTAAGGCTAGGCTTGAGAAACTCCAGTGGCAAATTAAGAAGGCAGACCGTATCAACCAATTCTTTCTTCTTCGTAACAACATGATCGAACTTTTTTCATCAAATTAAACCATAGAACACAATGTTTTCCCCCCCTTTTACAAGTAAATTATTCCCACAGCATGGCAAGCCTTAGTTTTCAGAATAGAAAAAAAAAACACGTAACGAATTGTTAGTTTGATGTGAACCCATTAAAATAAAAATATGAACAGAAATCTATTAAAGAAAAAGTATGAACAGAAACCTCTATACGTTCTCTCGAAGCCAAATACAAATTTTGAAGATTTCGAGTAAAGGTTTCATATTCTCTTAGGAGAAAAAAAAATTACATTTAAACAATAATTTCCTATTTAGAATAATAAAATTACATTGTTTTTGAAAAGCCACTGTTTGTTTTTTCATAAGAAAAAAACATTACTTTATGAAAAAAAAAAAACATACATAACTACCTGAAAATAAAGTAGTAGTGGTAGTAATAATAAAGAAACATAATTAACAATAAAGAAAGAGAGTTGAAAATGGTATTAAATAAACGTTTTTGTCTATACACATAGAGCAACAACATTAAATACATATTAAAGATGCATTAATGAACAAAGTAATTGATATCATGCGTTTAAAAGCCTTTTCATTATAAATTAGTTAGTGCGTGGGATCCTTGAATTCAATTAAATCATAACCAATCATAATCTCTTCCTAGATTGAGTTTTAAGCAAGATGGCGATTTTTCAAAATAAAATCTTCTTGGTTCTATTGTGTTTGATCGGTGTATTTGCGGGTACTCCAGCACTTGCAGGAAGCAATACTGCACCATCGGGAGAGCCTTTTCCCAAGCCTAGCAAGAACATGGAAGGTTGCGCTGCGAAGTTGACCGTCCCGTGTGGATTAGAGGTTTTTCGTAGTTTTAGTGGCAACAATAACAACCCATCAGACGATTGTTGCAAGAAGCTCGTGGCAACAGGAATAGATTGTCATAATGCATTTACAGAGATTCTCATATCGAAAGAGCCCCAGGAAAACCCATCTAAGATTTCTCTAAGGAGCATGGATATTTGGAATCGTTGTGTCGCTGTTGCATATAAAGCATAAACAAAACGCTTTTCCTTGACAGCTTAATAAATAATGTAATTGTGTTGCTTAAAATTTTTATCATGGTATTTTAATAATAGACACTGCCCAAAGTTCTCGCTCTCAATCAATACTATTGAATTTTTAATATGTTTTTCCTTAAAATCCTGTTTCTTGAGAGTTACAGCAGACAATGTTTGTTTAATAAATAGATACTCGAGATGGATTAAAAACCTTCATTCCTTGGCTCGAACAAGTTTTATGACGATTACCAAAGGTCCAAACAATTATATCGATGCAAAATCATCGTTGGTAGTGGAATACACAATCATCTTTCTAGTGGAACTCATTTTCCAATGCATTCTAAGAGTTCACAGCACACATAATAATAGTGATAGTAACAGCAATAATAAGTAAGATAAAAGTTAAGGTGGTGGGTACTTGATAAAACCCTCAAACTCTAAAAAAAGACCTCAACCAAAATGTCAAACTGACTAGCAAGAGAATTACATTTACTTGAAGTTTAAAGTATCAGCGAAAGTGGGTTTGAATATTTTTTATTTAAAAATAAATTAAAATAATAGTATACATATTTTTTAAAATTTATTTTCGATACAAAAGCAATTCACAAACACTAAAGAACTTATTTTAAAATAAAACATCAAAGCCAATGGCTGAACCTAAATTTTAAGGCTAGGCTTGAGAAACTCCAGTGGCAAATTAAGAAGGCAGACCGTATCAACCAATTCTTTCTTCTTCGTAACAACATGATCGAACTTTTTTCATCAAATTAAACCATAGAACACAATGTTTTCCCCCCCTTTTACAAGTAAATTATTCCCACAGCATGGCAAGCCTTAGTTTTCAGAATAGAAAAAAAAAACACGTAACGAATTGTTAGTTTGATGTGAACCCATTAAAATAAAAATATGAACAGAAATCTATTAAAGAAAAAGTATGAACAGAAACCTCTATACGTTCTCTCGAAGCCAAATACAAATTTTGAAGATTTCGAGTAAAGGTTTCATATTCTCTTAGGAGAAAAAAAAAATTACATTTAAACAATAATTTCCTATTTAGAATAATAAAATTACATTGTTTTTGAAAAGCCACTGTTTGTTTTTTCATAAGAAAAAAACATTACTTTATGAAAAAAAAAAAACATACATAACTACCTGAAAATAAAGTAGTAGTGGTAGTAATAATAAAGAAACATAATTAACAATAAAGAAAGAGAGTTGAAAATGGTATTAAATAAACGTTTTTGTCTATACACATAGAGCAACAACATTAAATACATATTAAAGATGCATTAATGAACAAAGTAATTGATATCATGCGTTTAAAAGCCTTTTACTTATAAATTAGTTAGTGCGTGGGATCCTTGAATTCAATTAAATCATAACCAATCATAATCTCTTCCTAGATTGAGTTTTAAGCAAGATGGCGATTTTTCAAAATAAAATCTTCTTGGTTCTATTGTGTTTGATCGGTGTATTTGCGGGTACTCCAGCACTTGCAGGAAGCAATACTGCACCATCGGGAGAGCCTTTTCCCAAGCCTAGCAAGAACATGGAAGGTTGCGCTGCGAAGTTGACCGTCCCGTGTGGATTAGAGGTTTTTCGTAGTTTTAGTGGCAACAATAACAACCCATCAGACGATTGTTGCAAGAAGCTCGTGGCAACAGGAATAGATTGTCATAATGCATTTACAGAGATTCTCATATCGAAAGAGCCCCAGGAAAACCCATGTAAGATTTCTCTAAGGAGCATGGATATTTGGAATCGTTGTGTCGCTGTTGCATCTAAAGCATAAACAAAACGCTTTTCCTTGACAGCTTAATAAATAATGTAATTGTGTTGCTTAAAATTTTTATCATGGTATTTTAATAATAGACACTGCCCAAAGTTCTCGCTCTCAATCAATACTATTGAAGTTTTAATATGTTTTTCCTTAAAATCCTGTTTCTTGAGAGTTACAGCAGACAATGTTTGTTTAATAAATAGATACTCGAGATGGATTAAAAACCTTCATTCCTTGGCTCGAACAAGTTTTATGACGATTACCAAAGGTCCAAACAATTATATCGATGCAAAATCATCGTTGGTAGTGGAATACACAATCATCTTTCTAGTGGAACTCATTTTCCAATGCATTCTAAGAGTTCACAGCACACATAATAATAGTGATAGTAACAGCAATAATAAGTAAGATAAAAGTTAAGGTGGTGGGTACTTGATAAAACCCTCAAACTCTAAAAAAAGACCTCAACCAAAATGTCAAACTGACTAGCAAGAGAATTACATTTACTTGAAGTTTAAAGTATCAGCGAAAGTGGGTTTGAATATTTTTTATTTAAAAATAAATTAAAATAATAGTATACATATTTTTTAAAATTTATTTTCGATACAAAAGCAATTCACAAACACTAAAGAACTTATTTTAAAATAAAACATCAAAGCCAATGGCTGAACCTAAATTTTAAGGCTAGGCTTGAGAAACTCCAGTGGCAAATTAAGAAGGCAGACCGTATCAACCAATTCTTTCTTCTTCGTAACAACATGATCGAACTTTTTTCATCAAATTAAACCATAGAACACAATGTTTTCCCCCCCTTTTACAAGTAAATTATTCCCACAGCATGGCAAGCCTTAGTTTTCAGAATAGAAAAAAAAAACACGTAACGAATTGTTAGTTTGATGTGAACCCATTAAAATAAAAATATGAACAGAAATCTATTAAAGAAAAAGTATGAACAGAAACCTCTATACGTTCTCTCGAAGCCAAATACAAATTTTGAAGATTTCGAGTAAAGGTTTCATATTCTCTTAGGAGAAAAAAAAAATTACATTTAAACAATAATTTCCTATTTAGAATAATAAAATTACATTGTTTTTGAAAAGCCACTGTTTGTTTTTTCATAAGAAAAAAACATTACTTTATGAAAAAAAAAAAACATACATAACTACCTGAAAATAAAGTAGTAGTGGTAGTAATAATAAAGAAACATAATTAACAATAAAGAAAGAGAGTTGAAAATGGTATTAAATAAACGTTTTTGTCTATACACATAGAGCAACAACATTAAATACATATTAAAGATGCATTAATGAACAAAGTAATTGATATCATGCGTTTAAAAGCCTTTTACTTATAAATTAGTTAGTGCGTGGGATCCTTGAATTCAATTAAATCATAACCAATCATAATCTCTTCCTAGATTGAGTTTTAAGCAAGATGGCGATTTTTCAAAATAAAATCTTCTTGGTTCTATTGTGTTTGATCGGTGTATTTGCGGGTACTCCAGCACTTGCAGGAAGCAATACTGCACCATCGGGAGAGCCTTTTCCCAAGCCTAGCAAGAACATGGAAGGTTGCGCTGCGAAGTTGACCGTCCCGTGTGGATTAGAGGTTTTTCGTAGTTTTAGTGGCAACAATAACAACCCATCAGACGATTGTTGCAAGAAGCTCGTGGCAACAGGAATAGATTGTCATAATGCATTTACAGAGATTCTCATATCGAAAGAGCCCCAGGAAAACCCATGTAAGATTTCTCTAAGGAGCATGGATATTTGGAATCGTTGTGTCGCTGTTGCATCTAAAGCATAAACAAAACGCTTTTCCTTGACAGCTTAATAAATAATGTAATTGTGTTGCTTAAAATTTTTATCATGGTATTTTAATAATAGACACTGCCCAAAGTTCTCGCTCTCAATCAATACTATTGAAGTTTTAATATGTTTTTCCTTAAAATCCTGTTTCTTGAGAGTTACAGCAGACAATGTTTGTTTAATAAATAGATACTCGAGATGGATTAAAAACCTTCATTCCTTGGCTCGAACAAGTTTTATGACGATTACCAAAGGTCCAAACAATTATATCGATGCAAAATCATCGTTGGTAGTGGAATACACAATCATCTTTCTAGTGGAACTCATTTTCCAATGCATTCTAAGAGTTCACAGCACACATAATAATAGTGATAGTAACAGCAATAATAAGTAAGATAAAAGTTAAGGTGGTGGGTACTTGATAAAACCCTCAAACTCTAAAAAAAGACCTCAACCAAAATGTCAAACTGACTAGCAAGAGAATTACATTTACTTGAAGTTTAAAGTATCAGCGAAAGTGGGTTTGAATATTTTTTATTTAAAAATAAATTAAAATAATAGTATACATATTTTTTAAAATTTATTTTCGATACAAAAGCAATTCACAAACACTAAAGAACTTATTTTAAAATAAAACATCAAAGCCAATGGCTGAACCTAAATTTTAAAGCTAGGCTTGAGAAACTCCAGTGGCAAATTAAGAAGGCAGACCGTATCAACCAATTCTTTCTTCTTCGTAACAACATGATCGAACTTTTTTCATCAAATTAAACCATAGAACACAATGTTTTCCCCCCCTTTTACAAGTAAATTATTCCCACAGCATGGCAAGCCTTAGTTTTCAGAATAGAAAAAAAAAACACGTAACGAATTGTTAGTTTGATGTGAACCCATTAAAATAAAAATATGAACAGAAATCTATTAAAGAAAAAGTATGAACAGAAACCTCTATACGTTCTCTCGAAGCCAAATACAAATTTTGAAGATTTCGAGTAAAGGTTTCATATTCTCTTAGGAGAAAAAAAAAATTACATTTAAACAATAATTTCCTATTTAGAATAATAAAATTACATTGTTTTTGAAAAGCCACTGTTTGTTTTTTCATAAGAAAAAAACATTACTTTATGAAAAAAAAAAAACATACATAACTACCTGAAAATAAAGTAGTAGTGGTAGTAATAATAAAGAAACATAATTAACAATAAAGAAAGAGAGTTGAAAATGGTATTAAATAAACGTTTTTGTCTATACACATAGAGCAACAACATTAAATACATATTAAAGATGCATTAATGAACAAAGTAATTGATATCATGCGTTTAAAAGCCTTTTACTTATAAATTAGTTAGTGCGTGGGATCCTTGAATTCAATTAAATCATAACCAATCATAATCTCTTCCTAGATTGAGTTTTAAGCAAGATGGCGATTTTTCAAAATAAAATCTTCTTGGTTCTATTGTGTTTGATCGGTGTATTTGCGGGTACTCCAGCACTTGCAGGAAGCAATACTGCACCATCGGGAGAGCCTTTTCCCAAGCCTAGCAAGAACATGGAAGGTTGCGCTGCGAAGTTGACCGTCCCGTGTGGATTAGAGGTTTTTCGTAGTTTTAGTGGCAACAATAACAACCCATCAGACGATTGTTGCAAGAAGCTCGTGGCAACAGGAATAGATTGTCATAATGCATTTACAGAGATTCTCATATCGAAAGAGCCCCAGGAAAACCCATGTAAGATTTCTCTAAGGAGCATGGATATTTGGAATCGTTGTGTCGCTGTTGCATCTAAAGCATAAACAAAACGCTTTTCCTTGACAGCTTAATAAATAATGTAATTGTGTTGCTTAAAATTTTTATCATGGTATTTTAATAATAGACACTGCCCAAAGTTCTCGCTCTCAATCAATACTATTGAAGTTTTAATATGTTTTTCCTTAAAATCCTGTTTCTTGAGAGTTACAGCAGACAATGTTTGTTTAATAAATAGATACTCGAGATGGATTAAAAACCTTCATTCCTTGGCTCGAACAAGTTTTATGACGATTACCAAAGGTCCAAACAATTATATCGATGCAAAATCATCGTTGGTAGTGGAATACACAATCATCTTTCTAGTGGAACTCATTTTCCAATGCATTCTAAGAGTTCACAGCACACATAATAATAGTGATAGTAACAGCAATAATAAGTAAGATAAAAGTTAAGGTGGTGGGTACTTGATAAAACCCTCAAACTCTAAAAAAAGACCTCAACCAAAATGTCAAACTGACTAGCAAGAGAATTACATTTACTTGAAGTTTAAAGTATCAGCGAAAGTGGGTTTGAATATTTTTTATTTAAAAATAAATTAAAATAATAGTATACATATTTTTTAAAATTTATTTTCGATACAAAAGCAATTCACAAACACTAAAGAACTTATTTTAAAATAAAACATCAAAGCCAATGGCTGAACCTAAATTTTAAAGCTAGGCTTGAGAAACTCCAGTGGCAAATTAAGAAGGCAGACCGTATCAACCAATTCTTTCTTCTTCGTAACAACATGATCGAACTTTTTTCATCAAATTAAACCATAGAACACAATGTTTTCCCCCCCTTTTACAAGTAAATTATTCCCACAGCATGGCAAGCCTTAGTTTTCAGAATAGAAAAAAAAAACACGTAACGAATTGTTAGTTTGATGTGAACCCATTAAAATAAAAATATGAACAGAAATCTATTAAAGAAAAAGTATGAACAGAAACCTCTATACGTTCTCTCGAAGCCAAATACAAATTTTGAAGATTTCGAGTAAAGGTTTCATATTCTCTTAGGAGAAAAAAAAATTACATTTAAACAATAATTTCCTATTTAGAATAATAAAATTACATTGTTTTTGAAAAGCCACTGTTTGTTTTTTCATAAGAAAAAAACATTACTTTATGAAAAAAAAAAACATACATAACTACCTGAAAATAAAGTAGTAGTGGTAGTAATAATAAAGAAACATAATTAACAATAAAGAAAGAGAGTTGAAAATGGTATTAAATAAACGTTTTTGTCTATACACATAGAGCAACAACATTAAATACATATTAAAGATGCATTAATGAACAAAGTAATTGATATCATGCGTTTAAAAGCCTTTTACTTATAAATTAGTTAGTGCGTGGGATCCTTGAATTCAATTAAATCATAACCAATCATAATCTCTTCCTAGATTGAGTTTTAAGCAAGATGGCGATTTTTCAAAATAAAATCTTCTTGGTTCTATTGTGTTTGATCGGTGTATTTGCGGGTACTCCAGCACTTGCAGGAAGCAATACTGCACCATCGGGAGAGCCTTTTCCCAAGCCTAGCAAGAACATGGAAGGTTGCGCTGCGAAGTTGACCGTCCCGTGTGGATTAGAGGTTTTTCGTAGTTTTAGTGGCAACAATAACAACCCATCAGACGATTGTTGCAAGAAGCTCGTGGCAACAGGAATAGATTGTCATAATGCATTTACAGAGATTCTCATATCGAAAGAGCCCCAGGAAAACCCATCTAAGATTTCTCTAAGGAGCATGGATATTTGGAATCGTTGTGTCGCTGTTGCATCTAAAGCATAAACAAAACGCTTTTCCTTGACAGCTTAATAAATAATGTAATTGTGTTGCTTAAAATTTTTATCATGGTATTTTAATAATAGACACTGCCCAAAGTTCTCGCTCTCAATCAATACTATTGAATTTTTAATATGTTTTTCCTTAAAATCCTGTTTCTTGAGAGTTACAGCAGACAATGTTTGTTTAATAAATAGATACTCGAGATGGATTAAAAACCTTCATTCCTTGGCTCGAACAAGTTTTATGACGATTACCAAAGGTCCAAACAATTATATCGATGCAAAATCATCGTTGGTAGTGGAATACACAATCATCTTTCTAGTGGAACTCATTTTCCAATGCATTCTAAGAGTTCACAGCACACATAATAATAGTGATAGTAACAGCAATAATAAGTAAGATAAAAGTTAAGGTGGTGGGTACTTGATAAAACCCTCAAACTCTAAAAAAAGACCTCAACCAAAATGTCAAACTGACTAGCAAGAGAATTACATTTACTTGAAGTTTAAAGTATCAGCGAAAGTGGGTTTGAATATTTTTTATTTAAAAATAAATTAAAATAATAGTATACATATTTTTTAAAATTTATTTTCGATACAAAAGCAATTCACAAACACTAAAGAACTTATTTTAAAATAAAACATCAAAGCCAATGGCTGAACCTAAATTTTAAGGCTAGGCTTGAGAAACTCCAGTGGCAAATTAAGAAGGCAGACCGTATCAACCAATTCTTTCTTCTTCGTAACAACATGATCGAACTTTTTTCATCAAATTAAACCATAGAACACAATGTTTTCCCCCCCTTTTACAAGTAAATTATTCCCACAGCATGGCAAGCCTTAGTTTTCAGAATAGAAAAAAAAAACACGTAACGAATTGTTAGTTTGATGTGAACCCATTAAAATAAAAATATGAACAGAAATCTATTAAAGAAAAAGTATGAACAGAAACCTCTATACGTTCTCTCAAAGCCAAATACAAATTTTGAAGATTTCGAGTAAAGGTTTCATATTCTCTTAGGAGAAAAAAAAAATTACATTTAAACAATAATTTCCTATTTAGAATAATAAAATTACATTGTTTTTGAAAAGCCACTGTTTGTTTTTTCATAAGAAAAAAACATTACTTTATGAAAAAAAAACATACATAACTACCTGAAAATAAAGTAGTAGTGGTAGTAATAATAAAGAAACATAATTAACAATAAAGAAAGAGAGTTGAAAATGGTATTAAATAAACGTTTTTGTCTATACACATAGAGCAACAACATTAAATACATATTAAAGATGCATTAATGAACAAAGTAATTGATATCATGCGTTTAAAAGCCTTTTACTTATAAATTAGTTAGTGCGTGGGATCCTTGAATTCAATTAAATCATAACCAATCATAATCTCTTCCTAGATTGAGTTTTAAGCAAGATGGCGATTTTTCAAAATAAAATCTTCTTGGTTCTATTGTGTTTGATCGGTGTATTTGCGGGTACTCCAGCACTTGCAGGAAGCAATACTGCACCATCGGGAGAGCCTTTTCCCAAGCCTAGCAAGAACATGGAAGGTTGCGCTGCGAAGTTGACCGTCCCGTGTGGATTAGAGGTTTTTCGTAGTTTTAGTGGCAACAATAACAACCCATCAGACGATTGTTGCAAGAAGCTCGTGGCAACAGGAATAGATTGTCATAATGCATTTACAGAGATTCTCATATCGAAAGAGCCCCAGGAAAACCCATCTAAGATTTCTCTAAGGAGCATGGATATTTGGAATCGTTGTGTCGCTGTTGCATCTAAAGCATAAACAAAACGCTTTTCCTTGACAGCTTAATAAATAATGTAATTGTGTTGCTTAAAATTTTTATCATGGTATTTTAATAATAGACACTGCCCAAAGTTCTCGCTCTCAATCAATACTATTGAATTTTTAATATGTTTTTCCTTAAAATCCTGTTTCTTGAGAGTTACAGCAGACAATGTTTGTTTAATAAATAGATACTCGAGATGGATTAAAAACCTTCATTCCTTGGCTCGAACAAGTTTTATGACGATTACCAAAGGTCCAAACAATTATATCGATGCAAAATCATCGTTGGTAGTGGAATACACAATCATCTTTCTAGTGGAACTCATTTTCCAATGCATTCTAAGAGTTCACAGCACACATAATAATAGTGATAGTAACAGCAATAATAAGTAAGATAAAAGTTAAGGTGGTGGGTACTTGATAAAACCCTCAAACTCTAAAAAAAGACCTCAACCAAAATGTCAAACTGACTAGCAAGAGAATTACATTTACTTGAAGTTTAAAGTATCAGCGAAAGTGGGTTTGAATATTTTTTATTTAAAAATAAATTAAAATAATAGTATACATATTTTTTAAAATTTATTTTCGATACAAAAGCAATTCACAAACACTAAAGAACTTATTTTAAAATAAAACATCAAAGCCAATGGCTGAACCTAAATTTTAAGGCTAGGCTTGAGAAACTCCAGTGGCAAATTAAGAAGGCAGACCGTATCAACCAATTCTTTCTTCTTCGTAACAACATGATCGAACTTTTTTCATCAAATTAAACCATAGAACACAATGTTTTCCCCCCCTTTTACAAGTAAATTATTCCCACAGCATGGCAAGCCTTAGTTTTCAGAATAGAAAAAAAAAACACGTAACGAATTGTTAGTTTGATGTGAACCCATTAAAATAAAAATATGAACAGAAATCTATTAAAGAAAAAGTATGAACAGAAACCTCTATACGTTCTCTCAAAGCCAAATACAAATTTTGAAGATTTCGAGTAAAGGTTTGATATTCTCTTAGGAGAAAAAAAAAATTACATTTAAACAATAATTTCCTATTTAGAATAATAAAATTACATTGTTTTTGAAAAGCCACTGTTTGTTTTTTCATAAGAAAAAAACATTACTTTATGAAAAAAAAACATACATAACTACCTGAAAATAAAGTAGTAGTGGTAGTAATAATAAAGAAACATAATTAACAATAAAGAAAGAGAGTTGAAAATGGTATTAAATAAACGTTTTTGTCTATACACATAGAGCAACAACATTAAATACATATTAAAGATGCATTAATGAACAAAGTAATTGATATCATGCGTTTAAAAGCCTTTTACTTATAAATTAGTTAGTGCGTGGGATCCTTGAATTCAATTAAATCATAACCAATCATAATCTCTTCCTAGATTGAGTTTTAAGCAAGATGGCGATTTTTCAAAATAAAATCTTCTTGGTTCTATTGTGTTTGATCGGTGTATTTGCGGGTACTCCAGCACTTGCAGGAAGCAATACTGCACCATCGGGAGAGCCTTTTCCCAAGCCTAGCAAGAACATGGAAGGTTGCGCTGCGAAGTTGACCGTCCCGTGTGGATTAGAGGTTTTTCGTAGTTTTAGTGGCAACAATAACAACCCATCAGACGATTGTTGCAAGAAGCTCGTGGCAACAGGAATAGATTGTCATAATGCATTTACAGAGATTCTCATATCGAAAGAGCCCCAGGAAAACCCATCTAAGATTTCTCTAAGGAGCATGGATATTTGGAATCGTTGTGTCGCTGTTGCATCTAAAGCATAAACAAAACGCTTTTCCTTGACAGCTTAATAAATAATGTAATTGTGTTGCTTAAAATTTTTATCATGGTATTTTAATAATAGACACTGCCCAAAGTTCTCGCTCTCAATCAATACTATTGAATTTTTAATATGTTTTTCCTTAAAATCCTGTTTCTTGAGAGTTACAGCAGACAATGTTTGTTTAATAAATAGATACTCGAGATGGATTAAAAACCTTCATTCCTTGGCTCGAACAAGTTTTATGACGATTACCAAAGGTCCAAACAATTATATCGATGCAAAATCATCGTTGGTAGTGGAATACACAATCATCTTTCTAGTGGAACTCATTTTCCAATGCATTCTAAGAGTTCACAGCACACATAATAATAGTGATAGTAACAGCAATAATAAGTAAGATAAAAGTTAAGGTGGTGGGTACTTGATAAAACCCTCAAACTCCAAAAAAAGACCTCAACCAAAATGTCAAACTGACTAGCAAGAGAATTACATTTACTTGAAGTTTAAAGTATCAGCGAAAGTGGGTTTGAATATTTTTTATTTAAAAATAAATTAAAATAATAGTATACATATTTTTTAAAATTTATTTTCGATACAAAAGCAATTCACAAACACTAAAGAACTTATTTTAAAATAAAACATCAAAGCCAATGGCTGAACCTAAATTTTAAAGCTAGGCTTGAGAAACTCCAGTGGCAAATTAAGAAGGCAGACCGTATCAACCAATTCTTTCTTCTTCGTAACAACATGATCGAACTTTTTTCATCAAATTAAACCATAGAACACAATGTTTTCCCCCCCTTTTACAAGTAAATTATTCCCACAGCATGGCAAGCCTTAGTTTTCAGAATAGAAAAAAAAAACACGTAACGAATTGTTAGTTTGATGTGAACCCATTAAAATAAAAATATGAACAAAAATCTATTAAAGAAAAAGTATGAACAGAAACCTCTATACGTTCTCTCGAAGCCAAATACAAATTTTGAAGATTTCGAGTAAAGGTTTCATATTCTCTTAGGAGAAAAAAAAAATTACATTTAAACAATAATTTCCTATTTAGAATAATAAAATTACATTGTTTTTGAAAAGCCACTGTTTGTTTTTTCATAAGAAAAAAACATTACTTTATGAAAAAAAAAACATACATAACTACCTGAAAATAAAGTAGTAGTGGTAGTAATAATAAAGAAACATAATTAACAATAAAGAAAGAGAGTTGAAAATGGTATTAAATAAACGTTTTTGTCTATACACATAGAGCAACAACATTAAATACATATTAAAGATGCATTAATGAACAAAGTAATTGATATCATGCGTTTAAAAGCCTTTTACTTATAAATTAGTTAGTGCGTGGGATCCTTGAATTCAATTAAATCATAACCAATCATAATCTCTTCCTAGATTGAGTTTTAAGCAAGATGGCGATTTTTCAAAATAAAATCTTCTTGGTTCTATTGTGTTTGATCGGTGTATTTGCGGGTACTCCAGCACTTGCAGGAAGCAATACTGCACCATCGGGAGAGCCTTTTCCCAAGCCTAGCAAGAACATGGAAGGTTGCGCTGCGAAGTTGACCGTCCCGTGTGGATTAGAGGTTTTTCGTAGTTTTAGTGGCAACAATAACAACCCATCAGACGATTGTTGCAAGAAGCTCGTGGCAACAGGAATAGATTGTCATAATGCATTTACAGAGATTCTCATATCGAAAGAGCCCCAGGAAAACCCATCTAAGATTTCTCTAAGGAGCATGGATATTTGGAATCGTTGTGTCGCTGTTGCATCTAAAGCATAAACAAAACGCTTTTCCTTGACAGCTTAATAAATAATGTAATTGTGTTGCTTAAAATTTTTATCATGGTATTTTAATAATAGACACTGCCCAAAGTTCTCGCTCTCAATCAATACTATTGAATTTTTAATATGTTTTTCCTTAAAATCCTGTTTCTTGAGAGTTACAGCAGACAATGTTTGTTTAATAAATAGATACTGGAGATGGATTAAAAACCTTCATTCCTTGGCTCGAACAAGTTTTATGACGATTACCAAAGGTCCAAACAATTATATCGATGCAAAATCATCGTTGGTAGTGGAATACAAAATCATCTTTCTAGTGGAACTCATTTTCCAATGCATTCTAAGAGTTCACAGCACACATAATAATAGTGATAGTAACAGCAATAATAAGTAAGATAAAAGTTAAGGTGGTGGGTACTTGATAAAACCCTCAAACTCTAAAAAAAGACCTCAACCAAAATGTCAAACTGACTAGCAAGAGAATTACATTTACTTGAAGTTTAAAGTATCAGCGAAAGTGGGTTTGAATATTTTTTATTTAAAAATAAATTAAAATAATAGTATACATATTTTTTAAAATTTATTTTCGATACAAAAGCAATTCACAAACACTAAAGAACTTATTTTAAAATAAAACATCAAAGCCAATGGCTGAACCTAAATTTTAAAGCTAGGCTTGAGAAACTCCAGTGGCAAATTAAGAAGGCAGACCGTATCAACCAATTCTTTCTTCTTCGTAACAACATGATCGAACTTTTTTCATCAAATTAAACCATAGAACACAATGTTTTCCCCCCCTTTTACAAGTAAATTATTCCCACAGCATGGCAAGCCTTAGTTTTCAGAATAGAAAAAAAAAACACGTAACGAATTGTTAGTTTGATGTGAACCCATTAAAATAAAAATATGAACAGAAATCTATTAAAGAAAAAGTATGAACAGAAACCTCTATACGTTCTCTCGAAGCCAAATACAAATTTTGAAGATTTCGAGTAAAGGTTTCATATTCTCTTAGGAGAAAAAAAATTACATTTAAACAATAATTTCCTATTTAGAATAATAAAATTACATTGTTTTTGAAAAGCCACTGTTTGTTTTTTCATAAGAAAAAAACATTACTTTATGAAAAAAAAACATACATAACTACCTGAAAATAAAGTAGTAGTGGTAGTAATAATAAAGAAACATAATTAACAATAAAGAAAGAGAGTTGAAAATGGTATTAAATAAACGTTTTTGTCTATACACATAGAGCAACAACATTAAATACATATTAAAGATGCATTAATGAACAAAGTAATTGATATCATGCGTTTAAAAGCCTTTTACTTATAAATTAGTTAGTGCGTGGGATCCTTGAATTCAATTAAATCATAACCAATCATAATCTCTTCCTAGATTGAGTTTTAAGCAAGATGGCGATTTTTCAAAATAAAATCTTCTTGGTTCTATTGTGTTTGATCGGTGTATTTGCGGGTACTCCAGCACTTGCAGGAAGCAATACTGCACCATCGGGAGAGCCTTTTCCCAAGCCTAGCAAGAACATGGAAGGTTGCGCTGCGAAGTTGACCGTCCCGTGTGGATTAGAGGTTTTTCGTAGTTTTAGTGGCAACAATAACAACCCATCAGACGATTGTTGCAAGAAGCTCGTGGCAACAGGAATAGATTGTCATAATGCATTTACAGAGATTCTCATATCGAAAGAGCCCCAGGAAAACCCATCTAAGATTTCTCTAAGGAGCATGGATATTTGGAATCGTTGTGTCGCTGTTGCATCTAAAGCATAAACAAAACGCTTTTCCTTGACAGCTTAATAAATAATGTAATTGTGTTGCTTAAAATTTTTATCATGGTATTTTAATAATAGACACTGCCCAAAGTTCTCGCTCTCAATCAATACTATTGAATTTTTAATATGTTTTTCCTTAAAATCCTGTTTCTTGAGAGTTACAGCAGACAATGTTTGTTTAATAAATAGATACTGGAGATGGATTAAAAACCTTCATTCCTTGGCTCGAACAAGTTTTATGACGATTACCAAAGGTCCAAACAATTATATCGATGCAAAATCATCGTTGGTAGTGGAATACAAAATCATCTTTCTAGTGGAACTCATTTTCCAATGCATTCTAAGAGTTCACAGCACACATAATAATAGTGATAGTAACAGCAATAATAAGTAAGATAAAAGTTAAGGTGGTGGGTACTTGATAAAACCCTCAAACTCTAAAAAAAGACCTCAACCAAAATGTCAAACTGACTAGCAAGAGAATTACATTTACTTGAAGTTTAAAGTATCAGCGAAAGTGGGTTTGAATATTTTTTATTTAAAAATAAATTAAAATAATAGTATACATATTTTTTAAAATTTATTTTCGATACAAAAGCAATTCACAAACACTAAAGAACTTATTTTAAAATAAAACATCAAAGCCAATGGCTGAACCTAAATTTTAAAGCTAGGCTTGAGAAACTCCAGTGGCAAATTAAGAAGGCAGACCGTATCAACCAATTCTTTCTTCTTCGTAACAACATGATCGAACTTTTTTCATCAAATTAAACCATAGAACACAATGTTTTCCCCCCCTTTTACAAGTAAATTATTCCCACAGCATGGCAAGCCTTAGTTTTCAGAATAGAAAAAAAAAACACGTAACGAATTGTTAGTTTGATGTGAACCCATTAAAATAAAAATATGAACAGAAATCTATTAAAGAAAAAGTATGAACAGAAACCTCTATACGTTCTCTCGAAGCCAAATACAAATTTTGAAGATTTCGAGTAAAGGTTTCATATTCTCTTAGGAGAAAAAAAAATTACATTTAAACAATAATTTCCTATTTAGAATAATAAAATTACATTGTTTTTGAAAAGCCACTGTTTGTTTTTTCATAAGAAAAAAACATTACTTTATGAAAAAAAAACATACATAACTACCTGAAAATAAAGTAGTAGTGGTAGTAATAATAAAGAAACATAATTAACAATAAAGAAAGAGAGTTGAAAATGGTATTAAATAAACGTTTTTGTCTATACACATAGAGCAACAACATTAAATACATATTAAAGATGCATTAATGAACAAAGTAATTGATATCATGCGTTTAAAAGCCTTTTACTTATAAATTAGTTAGTGCGTGGGATCCTTGAATTCAATTAAATCATAACCAATCATAATCTCTTCCTAGATTGAGTTTTAAGCAAGATGGCGATTTTTCAAAATAAAATCTTCTTGGTTCTATTGTGTTTGATCGGTGTATTTGCGGGTACTCCAGCACTTGCAGGAAGCAATACTGCACCATCGGGAGAGCCTTTTCCCAAGCCTAGCAAGAACATGGAAGGTTGCGCTGCGAAGTTGACCGTCCCGTGTGGATTAGAGGTTTTTCGTAGTTTTAGTGGCAACAATAACAACCCATCAGACGATTGTTGCAAGAAGCTCGTGGCAACAGGAATAGATTGTCATAATGCATTTACAGAGATTCTCATATCGAAAGAGCCCCAGGAAAACCCATCTAAGATTTCTCTAAGGAGCATGGATATTTGGAATCGTTGTGTCGCTGTTGCATCTAAAGCATAAACAAAACGCTTTTCCTTGACAGCTTAATAAATAATGTAATTGTGTTGCTTAAAATTTTTATCATGGTATTTTAATAATAGACACTGCCCAAAGTTCTCGCTCTCAATCAATACTATTGAATTTTTAATATGTTTTTCCTTAAAATCCTGTTTCTTGAGAGTTACAGCAGACAATGTTTGTTTAATAAATAGATACTGGAGATGGATTAAAAACCTTCATTCCTTGGCTCGAACAAGTTTTATGACGATTACCAAAGGTCCAAACAATTATATCGATGCAAAATCATCGTTGGTAGTGGAATACAAAATCATCTTTCTAGTGGAACTCATTTTCCAATGCATTCTAAGAGTTCACAGCACACATAATAATAGTGATAGTAACAGCAATAATAAGTAAGATAAAAGTTAAGGTGGTGGGTACTTGATAAAACCCTCAAACTCTAAAAAAAGACCTCAACCAAAATGTCAAACTGACTAGCAAGAGAATTACATTTACTTGAAGTTTAAAGTATCAGCGAAAGTGGGTTTGAATATTTTTTATTTAAAAATAAACTAAAATAATAGTATACATATTTTTTAAAATTTATTTTCGATACAAAAGCAATTCACAAACACTAAAGAACTTATTTTAAAATAAAACATCAAAGCCAATGGCTGAACCTAAATTTTAAAGCTAGGCTTGAGAAACTCCAGTGGCAAATTAAGAAGGCAGACCGTATCAACCAATTCTTTCTTCTTCGTAACAACATGATCGAACTTTTTTCATCAAATTAAACCATAGAACACAATGTTTTCCCCCCCTTTTACAAGTAAATTATTCCCACAGCATGGCAAGCCTTAGTTTTCAGAATAGAAAAAAAAAACACGTAACGAATTGTTAGTTTGATGTGAACCCATTAAAATAAAAATATGAACAGAAATCTATTAAAGAAAAAGTATGAACAGAAACCTCTATACGTTCTCTCGAAGCCAAATACAAATTTTGAAGATTTCGAGTAAAGGTTTCATATTCTCTTAGGAGAAAAAAAAAATTACATTTAAACAATAATTTCCTATTTAGAATAATAAAATTACATTGTTTTTGAAAAGCCACTGTTTGTTTTTTCATAAGAAAAAAACATTACTTTATGAAAAAAAAAACATACATAACTACCTGAAAATAAAGTAGTAGTGGTAGTAATAATAAAGAAACATAATTAACAATAAAGAAAGAGAGTTGAAAATGGTATTAAATAAACGTTTTTGTCTATACACATAGAGCAACAACATTAAATACATATTAAAGATGCATTAATGAACAAAGTAATTGATATCATGCGTTTAAAAGCCTTTTACTTATAAATTAGTTAGTGCGTGGGATCCTTGAATTCAATTAAATCATAACCAATCATAATCTCTTCCTAGATTGAGTTTTAAGCAAGATGGCGATTTTTCAAAATAAAATCTTCTTGGTTCTATTGTGTTTGATCGGTGTATTTGCGGGTACTCCAGCACTTGCAGGAAGCAATACTGCACCATCGGGAGAGCCTTTTCCCAAGCCTAGCAAGAACATGGAAGGTTGCGCTGCGAAGTTGACCGTCCCGTGTGGATTAGAGGTTTTTCGTAGTTTTAGTGGCAACAATAACAACCCATCAGACGATTGTTGCAAGAAGCTCGTGGCAACAGGAATAGATTGTCATAATGCATTTACAGAGATTCTCATATCGAAAGAGCCCCAGGAAAACCCATCTAAGATTTCTCTAAGGAGCATGGATATTTGGAATCGTTGTGTCGCTGTTGCATCTAAAGCATAAACAAAACGCTTTTCCTTGACAGCTTAATAAATAATGTAATTGTGTTGCTTAAAATTTTTATCATGGTATTTTAATAATAGACACTGCCCAAAGTTCTCGCTCTCAATCAATACTATTGAATTTTTAATATGTTTTTCCTTAAAATCCTGTTTCTTGAGAGTTACAGCCAGGGTTATTAATCCCGCCCCGTTCCGGCCGGAACGGCCCGTCCCAGTCGGAATTCCGGGACAAAACGGCGACGTTTTTGTCCCGGGTAGAATTCCGGACCGATCCGGCCGTTCCAGCCAAATTCCGGCCGGAATGCCCCGGTTTTGTACCGGCGGTCCCGTTCCGGTGTAAGCACAAAACGACGTCGTTTACACTTGAATGAAAACGACATCGTTTTGGGAGTTAATAACCCCCCAAAACCCATTTCCATTTCCCATTTCCCCGATTTCTGAAATCCCTAAATCTATTCCCCCAATTCCCCGATTTCTTTTTACCCAAATCGTTGCCCTAATCTCAAATTCATCTCAAATCAGCTCACAAATCCAGTAACCCATCAATTGAAAAGCTCAATTTGTAATTTCAATCCCTAATCTAGCTCAAATTCTGAATTCCTACATTGAAAATAAAAATCACGGCGGCACAATTTGAACAGCACGGCAGCACAATCTCTTCCACACGGCGGCACAATTGACCTTGCTCGGTTCTTCTTCCCCAAATCTTCAGTGAAAGGTACACATTTGAGGCCCCTAATCCTTTAATGTTTTGAAAAAATTAAAGTGCCGAAACTTGGGATAATTGATTACATTTGTATGGAATGTTTAATTGGAAGATGTTCATTCATGTTGTGTTCCTAATTAAACTAGGCATTCTTGTTAATTGTGATTCTGTGAATGATTGTTGATGAATTTTCGGAAAGTGAGTTATTGTGAAAATTGAGTTTGATTGTCAATTTGAGATGGAATTGTATTGTGCCGAAACTGGGCATAAATATAATGGTGTATAAACTGGGCATTCTTGTTAATTGTGTTTTTGTGAATGGTTGTTGATGAATTTCGGGAAGAGAGTTTGATTGTCTATTTGTTGTCCCTCCCATTTCCCCTTACTGTGATTTTGGTGGTTGATTATTAGTTAACTTCTAGTTCTCAGTTCTCACAGCAAATTTATTGTAGAGCAAGACTGGGACTGAAATTTTGTAGTGTATAGGTTGAGATTTTGTATTAACTGAGATTTTGTAGTGTATAGCAAGACTGGGAATGTGGGATTGATGTTGTTGATGCTTGATAATGAATGCTTGATGTTGTTGATGCTTGATAATGGAAATGCTTTTTGTTTTCGTGCTCTATATTTACTGATACATGGTTGATAATGCAAAATACGAGGCTTGTTCATATGTTGACAAACCCAGATTAAATTACTCATGTATAGTCCTTGTAATTCTTTTTACATGCCTAACTTGTGTTATCTTTTTACAACAGATTAAATTACATGGCTGAAAACTCATCTAGTGGTGGGACTTCCATGTATTCAGCTCCAACAAGATCAGATGATCCAGCATGGGCTCATGGACAGGTGGTTCCTGGTGTAAAGAATGCAAGTATATGCATTTATTGTAATAAACGGATCAATGGTGGTGGTGTTACTCGGTTGAAGTACCACCTTGCTGGTGTTAAAGGTGAAGTTGAACCTTGTAAAAAGGTCCCTCCGGAGGTTAAGTGGCAAATGAAACAACTGGTAGATGAGATGACAATGGAGAAAGAGAGAAGAAAAAGAATTAGAACTGATATTGGAAAATCTCAATCAGCTTCCAATGATGAAGAAATAGAAGTGGGTGATGCTGCAAATCCTCGTTCAGGTGATACACGTTCACAAACAAGTACAAGAATGACAATGCAAGGAACAAGTACATCTGGAAGAAGGATTCCTTTATTTGCTCCACAAACTACCCCGGGTTCCCAGCCTAGTATTAGAAGTGCAATGGCTACTAAAGAGATGGAACACAAAGCAAGAAAAGCCGTAGCAACATGGTGGTATGATGCTAATATACCGTTTAACAGTGCTAATTCGTATTATTATCAGCCAATGCTAGATGCCGTAACATCCATAGGACCTGGGTTTAAAGGCCCATCATATCATGATTTAAGAGGACCACTTTTGAAAGATGTAGTTCATGATGTCCATGAATACATTTTTAGTATCAAGGCTGAATGGAGAGTTTATGGATGTTCAATTATGGCTGACGGGTGGTCAAATAGGAGGAATGCACCAATTGTGAATTTCCTTGCCTATTCTCCGAGAGGCACCATATTCTTGAAGTCTGTTGACACTTCAGGACTTCGAAAAGATAAAGAGACATTGCTGGAGATGTTTGATGAAGTTGTCAAAGAAGTTGGACAGGAGAATATTGTCCAATTTGTTAGTGATAATGAGGCTGCATTTAAGGCTGCTGGGAAAGCTTTGCAGCAAAGGTATGGCACCTTTTTTTGGTCTCCTTGTGCTGCCCATTGCATTGATTTAATGCTAGAAAATATTTGTGATCCGAGATATTTTCCAATGATTGATGAAACCATTAAAAAGGCAAGAAATATAACCAAGTTTATATATAATCATGCATGGGTTCTAGCCTTGATGAGGAAAGAATTCACAAATGGACATGATTTATGTCGTCCTGGCATAACAAGGTTTGCAACCCATTTCTTAAGCCTCCAATGTTTACTGAAGTTTAAGAAGGAGCTTCGACAGATGTTTACTTGCACAAAATGGGTTGAATCAAGTCATGGCAAAAGTCGGGTTGGAAAGGAAATTGCTGCTATAATTTTACAAGATAACGACTTTTGGCCGAGATGTGCACATATTGTCAACGTCAGCGAGCCTTTAGTACGAGTTCTAAGGTTAGCAGACAGTGAAGAAAAACCATCAATGGGCTATTTATATGAGGCAATGGATAAAGCAAAAGAAGCCATCAAAATAAGGTTGAAAAATAGAATGTCTCAATATGGACCATATATTCGGGTAATTGATGCTAGATGGGATAAGCAACTTCATAGTCCATTACATGCAGCAGGATGTTTTCTTAATCCTGGAATATATTTTAGGCCTTCTTTTTCAAAACAAAGGGAGGTAACTCGAGGTTTGCTTACCACAATTATGAGATTGGTTCCTGATTGTGATACTCAAGATAACATCAGTGCCCAAATTGAGGAGTATAAGAAAGCAACTGGTCTTTTTGGTATAACCATAGCTATTCGTCAAAGAGAAAAGTTAAATCCAGGTAATAACTTTTATTTTTAACAATATAATGTCTTTTTTTTTATCTATAATATTTGATTTATTCAAAATTTGTTATCTAGTTTCATGGTGGGAGCAATTCGGCATTGATACTCCAGAACTTCAAAAATTTGCAATTCGAGTTCTTAGTCAATGCTGTAGTGCAACTGGGTGCGAAAGAAATTGGAGTGTATTTGAATTCATCCATTCAAAAAACCGAAATAGGCTTGAGCACAAGAGATTAAACGATTTAGTATTTGTTCGCTATAATCTAAAGATTAAACAGAGGTAAGTAAAATATCAATATTATTATATTAGTAATTATTTTCTATTACATTGCTATTAATTTTTTAATTTCTTTCGTGTTTATTCTTTGTAGGAATATGAGCAGAACAAGAGATGCTTTAGATCCCATTAGCCTTGACAACATTGATCTATTGAATGAATGGATTTGTGAAGAACCCGGTCTTCTTGATGGAGATGACATAAGTTGGGAGAGTATCGACGCACCTTTCGCTACTTTAAATTTAGATGATGAAGAGACATGTGTAAATGAGGAGAATGAGCTTGGTGGAGATGACCAGCTATTGGAATGTCTTGTTGACGACTTTGCTTATGTTCCACAGCCAGATCAAGATCCTTACTTTTATATTAATGATGTAGAGGATGTTTGATGTATTTTTCTTTTATTTTAGAACATTTTACTTTCATAATATTTTGGAATTTCAAAGATGTTTCTAATTTTGAGATTATGTTTGTATTGTATAATTTAAATTTCATTTATCTTGAATTTAAATTATACTTGTTAAATTAATATTTTATTTTTTTCATATATATAATTAATTAAATATGAACAGTAACCGGTACCCGGAACGGTACCGAAACCGGAACGTTCCGTTCCAAACAAAAAACCGGAACGGTACCCGGGACGGGATCAATAACCTTGGTTACAGCAGACAATGTTTGTTTAATAAATAGATACTCGAGATGGATTAAAAACCTTCATTCCTTGGCTCGAACAAGTTTTATGACGATTACCAAAGGTCCAAACAATTATATCGATGCAAAATCATCGTTGGTAGTGGAATACAAAATCATCTTTCTAGTGGAACTCATTTTCCAATGCATTCTAAGAGTTCACAGCACACATAATAATAGTGATAGTAACAGCAATAATAAGTAAGATAAAAGTTAAGGTGGTGGGTACTTGATAAAACCCTCAAACTCTAAAAAAAGACCTCAACCAAAATGTCAAACTGACTAGCAAGAGAATTACATTTACTTGAAGTTTAAAGTATCAGCGAAAGTGGGTTTGAATATTTTTTATTTAAAAATAAACTAAAATAATAGTATACATATTTTTTAAAATTTATTTTCGATACAAAAGCAATTCACAAACACTAAAGAACTTATTTTAAAATAAAACATCAAAGCCAATGGCTGAACCTAAATTTTAAAGCTAGGCTTGAGAAACTCCAGTGGCAAATTAAGAAGGCAGACCGTATCAACCAATTCTTTCTTCTTTTCGTAACAACATGATCGAACTTTTTTCATCAAATTAAACCATAGAACACAATGTTTTCCCCCCCTTTTACAAGTAAATTATTCCCACAGCATGGCAAGCCTTAGTTTTCAGAATAGAAAAAAAAACACGTAACGAATTGTTAGTTTGATGTGAACCCATTAAAATAAAAATATGAACAGAAATCTATTAAAGAAAAAGTATGAACAGAAACCTCTATACGTTCTCTCGAAGCCAAATACAAATTTTGAAGATTTCGAGTAAAGGTTTCATATTCTCTTAGGAGAAAAAAAAATTACATTTAAACAATAATTTCCTATTTAGAATAATAAAATTACATTGTTTTTGAAAAGCCACTGTTTGTTTTTTCATAAGAAAAAAACATTACTTTATGAAAAAAAAACATACATAACTACCTGAAAATAAAGTAGTAGTGGTAGTAATAATAAAGAAACATAATTAACAATAAAGAAAGAGAGTTGAAAATGGTATTAAATAAACGTTTTTGTCTATACACATAGAGCAACAACATTAAATACATATTAAAGATGCATTAATGAACAAAGTAATTGATATCATGCGTTTAAAAGCCTTTTACTTATAAATTAGTTAGTGCGTGGGATCCTTGAATTCAATTAAATCATAACCAATCATAATCTCTTCCTAGATTGAGTTTTAAGCAAGATGGCGATTTTTCAAAATAAAATCTTCTTGGTTCTATTGTGTTTGATCGGTGTATTTGCGGGTACTCCAGCACTTGCAGGAAGCAATACTGCACCATCGGGAGAGCCTTTTCCCAAGCCTAGCAAGAACATGGAAGGTTGCGCTGCGAAGTTGACCGTCCCGTGTGGATTAGAGGTTTTTCGTAGTTTTAGTGGCAACAATAACAACCCATCAGACGATTGTTGCAAGAAGCTCGTGGCAACAGGAATAGATTGTCATAATGCATTTACAGAGATTCTCATATCGAAAGAGCCCCAGGAAAACCCATCTAAGATTTCTCTAAGGAGCATGGATATTTGGAATCGTTGTGTCGCTGTTGCATCTAAAGCATAAACAAAACGCTTTTCCTTGACAGCTTAATAAATAATGTAATTGTGTTGCTTAAAATTTTTATCATGGTATTTTAATAATAGACACTGCCCAAAGTTCTCGCTCTCAATCAATACTATTGAATTTTTAATATGTTTTTCCTTAAAATCCTGTTTCTTGAGAGTTACAGCAGACAATGTTTGTTTAATAAATAGATACTCGAGATGGATTAAAAACCTTCATTCCTTGGCTCGAATAAGTTTTATGACGATTACCAAAGGTCCAAACAATTATATCGATGCAAAATCATCGTTGGTAGTGGAATACAAAATCATCTTTCTAGTGGAACTCATTTTCCAATGCATTCTAAGAGTTCACAGCACACATAATAATAGTGATAGTAACAGCAATAATAAGTAAGATAAAAGTTAAGGTGGTGGGTACTTGATAAAACCCTCAAACTCTAAAAAAAGACCTCAACCAAAATGTCAAACTGACTAGCAAGAGAATTACATTTACTTGAAGTTTAAAGTATCAGCGAAAGTGGGTTTGAATATTTTTTATTTAAAAATAAACTAAAATAATAGTATACATATTTTTTAAAATTTATTTTCGATACAAAAGCAATTCACAAACACTAAAGAACTTATTTTAAAATAAAACATCAAAGCCAATGGCTGAACCTAAATTTTAAAGCTAGGCTTGAGAAACTCCAGTGGCAAATTAAGAAGGCAGACCGTATCAACCAATTCTTTCTTCTTTTCGTAACAACATGATCGAACTTTTTTCATCAAATTAAACCATAGAACACAATGTTTTCCCCCCCTTTTACAAGTAAATTATTCCCACAGCATGGCAAGCCTTAGTTTTCAGAATAGAAAAAAAAACACGTAACGAATTGTTAGTTTGATGTGAACCCATTAAAATAAAAATATGAACAGAAATCTATTAAAGAAAAAGTATGAACAGAAACCTCTATACGTTCTCTCGAAGCCAAATACAAATTTTGAAGATTTCGAGTAAAGGTTTCATATTCTCTTAGGAGAAAAAAAAATTACATTTAAACAATAATTTCCTATTTAGAATAATAAAATTACATTGTTTTTGAAAAGCCACTGTTTGTTTTTTCATAAGAAAAAAACATTACTTTATGAAAAAAAAACATACATAACTACCTGAAAATAAAGTAGTAGTGGTAGTAATAATAAAGAAACATAATTAACAATAAAGAAAGAGAGTTGAAAATGGTATTAAATAAACGTTTTTGTCTATACACATAGAGCAACAACATTAAATACATATTAAAGATGCATTAATGAACAAAGTAATTGATATCATGCGTTTAAAAGCCTTTTACTTATAAATTAGTTAGTGCGTGGGATCCTTGAATTCAATTAAATCATAACCAATCATAATCTCTTCCTAGATTGAGTTTTAAGCAAGATGGCGATTTTTCAAAATAAAATCTTCTTGGTTCTATTGTGTTTGATCGGTGTATTTGCGGGTACTCCAGCACTTGCAGGAAGCAATACTGCACCATCGGGAGAGCCTTTTCCCAAGCCTAGCAAGAACATGGAAGGTTGCGCTGCGAAGTTGACCGTCCCGTGTGGATTAGAGGTTTTTCGTAGTTTTAGTGGCAACAATAACAACCCATCAGACGATTGTTGCAAGAAGCTCGTGGCAACAGGAATAGATTGTCATAATGCATTTACAGAGATTCTCATATCGAAAGAGCCCCAGGAAAACCCATCTAAGATTTCTCTAAGGAGCATGGATATTTGGAATCGTTGTGTCGCTGTTGCATCTAAAGCATAAACAAAACGCTTTTCCTTGACAGCTTAATAAATAATGTAATTGTGTTGCTTAAAATTTTTATCATGGTATTTTAATAATAGACACTGCCCAAAGTTCTCGCTCTCAATCAATACTATTGAATTTTTAATATGTTTTTCCTTAAAATCCTGTTTCTTGAGAGTTACAGCAGACAATGTTTGTTTAATAAATAGATACTCGAGATGGATTAAAAACCTTCATTCCTTGGCTCGAACAAGTTTTATGACGATTACCAAAGGTCCAAACAATTATATCGATGCAAAATCATCGTTGGTAGTGGAATACAAAATCATCTTTCTAGTGGAACTCATTTTCCAATGCATTCTAAGAGTTCACAGCACACATAATAATAGTGATAGTAACAGCAATAATAAGTAAGATAAGAGTTAAGGTGGTGGGTACTTGATAAAACCCTCAAACTCTAAAAAAAGACCTCAACCAAAATGTCAAACTGACTAGCAAGAGAATTACATTTACTTGAAGTTTAAAATATCAGCGAAAGTGGGTTTGAATATTTTTTATTTAAAAATAAATTAAAATAATAGTATACATATTTTTTAAAATTTATTTTCGATACAAAAGCAATTCACAAACACTAAAGAACTTATTTTAAAATAAAACATCAAAGCCAATGGCTGAACCTAAATTTTAAAGCTAGGCTTGAGAAACTCAAGTGGCAAATTAAGAAGGCAGACCGTATCAACCAATTATTTCTTCTTCGTAACCATATGATCGAACTTTTTTCATCAAATTAAACCATAGAACACAATGTTCCCCCCCCCCCTTCCCCCCCTTTTAAAAGTAAATTATTTCCACAGCATGGCAAGCCTTAGTTTTCATAATAGAAAAAAAAAACACGTAACGAATTGTTAGTTTGATGTGAACCAATTAAAACAAAAATATGAACAGAAATATTTTAAAGAAAAAGTATGAACAGAAACCTCTATACGTTCTCTCGAAGCCAAATACAAATTTTGAAGATTTCGAGTAAAGGTTTCATATTCTCTTAGGAGAAAAAAAAATTACATTTAAACAATAATTTCCTATTTAGAATAATA
The DNA here is from genome assembly GCA_964035475.1 of Salix caprea. Taxonomy (NCBI): domain Eukaryota; kingdom Viridiplantae; phylum Streptophyta; class Magnoliopsida; order Malpighiales; family Salicaceae; genus Salix; species Salix caprea. The sequence goes on from OZ037754.1 coordinate 5,598,548, forward strand.
AAATTACATTGTTTTTGAAAAGCCACTGTTTGTTTTTTCATAAGAAAAAAACATTATTTTATGAAAAAAAAACATACATAACTACCTGAAAATAAAGTAGTAGTGGTAGTAATAATAAAGAAACATAATTAACAATAAAGAAAGAGAGTTGAAAATGGTATTAAATAAACGTTTTTGTCTATACACATAGAGCAACAACATTAAATACATATTAAAGATGCATTAATGAACAAAGTAATTGATATCATGCGTTTAAAAGCCTTTTACTTATAAATTAGTTAGTGCGTGGGATCCTTGAATTCAATTAAATCATAACCAATCATAATCTCTTCCTAGATTGAGTTTTAAGCAAGATGGCGATTTTTCAAAATAAAATCTTCTTGGTTCTATTGTGTTTGATCGGTGTATTTGCGGGTACTCCAGCACTTGCAGGAAGCAATACTGCACCATCGGGAGACCTTTTCCCAAGCCTAGCAAGAACATGGAAGGTTGCGCTGCGAAGTTGACCGTCCCGTGTGGATTAGAGGTTTTTCGTAGTTTTAGTGGCAACAATAACAACCCATCAGACGATTGTTGCAAGAAGCTCGTGGCAACAGGAATAGATTGTCATAATGCATTTACAGAGATTCTCATATCGAAAGAGCCCCAGGAAAACCCATCTAAGATTTCTCTAAGGAGCATGGATATTTGGAATCGTTGTGTCACTGTTGCATCTAAAGCATAAACAAAACGCTTTTCCTTGACAGCTTAATAAATAATGTAATTGTGTTGCTTAAAATTTTTATCATGGTATTTTAATAATAGACACTGCCCAAAGTTCTCGCTCTCAATCAATACTATTGAATTTTTAATATGTTTTTCCTTAAAATCCTGTTTCTTGAGAGTTACAGCAGACAATGTTTGTTTAATAAATAGATACTCGAGATGGATTAAAAACCTTCATTCCTTGGCTCGAACAAGTTTTATGACGATTACCAAAGGTCCAAACAATTATATCGATGCAAAATCATCGTTGGTAGTGGAATACAAAATCATCTTTCTAGTGGAACTCATTTTCCAATGCATTCTAAGAGTTCACAGCACACATAATAATAGTGATAGTAACAGCAATAATAAGTAAGATAAAAGTGAAGGTGATGGGTACTTGATAAAACCCTCAAACTCTAAAAAAAGACCTCAACCAAAATGTCAAACTGACTAGAAAGAGAATTACATTTACTTGAAGTTTAAAATATCAGCGAAAGTGGGTTTGAATATTTTTTATTTAAAAATAAACTAAAATAATAGTATACATATTTTTTAAAATTTATTTTCGATACAAAAGCAATTCACAAACACTAAAGAACTTATTTTAAAATAAAACATCAAAGCCAATGGCTGAACCTAAATTTTAAAGCTAGGCTTGAGAAACTCCAGTGGCAAATTAAGAAGGCAGACCGTATCAACCAATTCTTTCTTCTTCGTAACCATATTATCGAACTTTTTTCATCAAATTAAACCATAGAACACAATGTTTTCCCCCCTTTTAAAAGTAAATTATTTCCACAGCATGGAAAGCCTTAGTTTTCAGAATAGAAAAAAAAAACACGTAATGAATTGTTAGTTTGATGTGAATCCATTAAAATAAAAATATGAACAGAAATATATTAAAGAAAAAGTATGAACAGAAACTTCTATACGTTCTCTCGAAGCCAAATACAAATTTTGAAGATTTCGAGTAAAGGTTTCATATTCTCTTAGGAGAAAAAAAAATTACATTTAAATAATAATTAGATTTACTTCCAAAGTTTACTGCTCCACGTCGCTGCACATGTCGTCGCTGTTGTTGGCTTGATGGAGGTCACGGCTGAGTCGGTTTTGTGGAGGAGGAGCTCACGGTGGTGACAAGGGTGGTAATGGGTGGTCAAGCCACCGTCACTAGAGGGGAGAGAGAGCTTGACGGGGGCTGATTTTTAGAGAGAGAAGGGATGTGCAGACCGAGAGAGAGGGAAGAAGAACAACTATTTTTTTTGTGTGTTTTATGTGTTTTTCCCTTCAGTTTTCTCTTAGTTTTTCTCCTCTCTGCGTAAAACTCCTCTTCTTTTTTCTTCTTCTCTGCGTCGACCCCCATTTCTTTCCCTTTCTTTTCCAGTTTTCTTTTTTCTCCCTCTTTTGATTCGTTTTTCTTCTTCTATCTATAGAGGCAGAGGCGGCACTTGCCTCTGCCCCCTCTGCAAATTCCCTCTGCAACGAATTTGCAGAGGCTGCACTGCAAATTCATTGCAGAGGCTGAAAATTCCCACTGCAAAGAATTTGCAGAGAGGCCGTGGGTTGCCACGGCTTCTGCAAATTTGCAGAGGCTGTGGGTTTTGGTTTTGCAATTTAGTCCTTCAATGCTTGATTGGTTCAATTGCACCCCCAATTAGTTTTAAACTTTTAATTTTATGCAATTGTATCCCCGTCAAAATTTCAACAGCAACCTTAAATGTGCACGCCTTTTTTTTATTATGATCTGGTTTCCGATTGCGCGATTTAACCCTCAATTGCGTGATTTAACCCTCAATTGATTGTTATATTCTTAATTCGTTCAATTTGGCCCCTGATTTCGTATTATTGACTTAAAAATTCAAATCGATCTCCGAAAATTCCATTCTCATCAATTGAGCCCGAATTAAATTCAAGAAATTGATTTCTCATTGACTAAGCCCTTAATAAAATTAATTTGACCAATTTAAAGTATAATGAAGTCCTTGCACTTAATTAAATCCTTCAATTGGACCTTAAATTAATTCCCGATCATAATTAAACTTTAAATTTGTCGATGATTAAATCGAATCAACCCATAAAAATATAATTATGTCGTTTAACTTAGTTTTTACACAGATTCATCCAACGATAAATTATTTTTGCCTTAAATCTGTATTTTTCTCTATTTTTGGAACCAAAAGGATACGATTGGACTCGCGAAAAGAACCAAAATTTCCACATTGATTTTTCTACCCACGCCGGCTCTTTTTATTTAATTTTTGTCATTTTATTTTATTTTGGGGAGTAACCCAAAAATTGGGTTACGACAATTACCAAAGGTCCAAACAATTATATCGATGCAAAATCATCGTTGGTAGTGGAATACAAAATCATCTTTCTAGTGGAACTCATTTTCCAATGCATTCTAAGAGTTCACAACACACATAATAATAGTGATAGTAACAATAATAATAAGTAAGATAAAAGTTAAGGTGGTGGGTACTTGATAAAACACTCAAACTCTAAAAAAGGACCTCAACCAAAATGTCAAACTGACTACAAAGAGAATTACATTTACTTGAAGTTTAAAATATCAGTGAAAGTGGGTTTGATAAAACCCTTAAACTCTCTTCCCTGTTCTTGTTGATATATATATATCCCCACCGAAAGATCATGTGCTATCACCAACATATAAGTGTAAGAGCATTCTGTTTTGGTGGAGAGAAACTTGGTTTCTTGAGAGGTGGAGTATGCTTGACCGATGGTTATGAGAGTCTGCCAGTCCAATCAAGCACTTATTAGCCATTGATGCCCATACTTATTTCATGCTATTAGCTCTGGGAATGCGTTGTCAACAACATGGTAAGCAAATACCAGTTGACCATGGCAATATGGTTGATCTACAACATGGATCGCCGAGCCAACATGATGCGAACCCTAGTGGAATTTAATGGTATTCGCAATACCAAGATCAATCTAACCCAAGTTTGTTGAGAATTGATTGAGCTTATCACAATGGAAGACTTGCTCCAAGATAACAAGACTATAAACCAACTCGATCACAACGCCTACACTTGGAGACGAGCAAAGGAAGTATAAATTCACAACAAAGAATGGTCAATTCTTTGAAGAGTTGAAAAGTTCAATCAAGAACCAAGATAAAGCAACCAAAGAAGGCTACAATGCTGGAAAATATTGTTCAAAAAGTTCCCCTAACATTATTCCTAAAGAGTATTTATACTCTAAGCCAAAACCCTAGTTTCCCTAATGGGTCTCACATAAGCCCAAAATAAATAATAATCAACCCAAGCTAAAACTAACCCAAACTAATTAAAATAACAAATAAACAAGTCTAGAAACCCAAACAAATTGTCTCCTCTCAAAATAATTAAAATTTGATAGCCCAACTAATTAACTAAGACAAGTTCGTTGTTTCCACATTTTATCGGGCAGCAACAAGACCCAAATTAAAATAGATGGTTCTCTCTCGTCTTAATAAATTAGAAGGAGTTCCATATACCGTTGGAAAGGTATTGAAGTCTAGTTTCCATCCCAATTAAAATCACATCAAAATTCGATATGTAGATCCAGTTATGACTAAAAGAGTAACCAAAGGTCAAACTGTCCGAATCTAGTCTTCTTCTCCCAAACCTTGTGTAATGGTCTTGGTTCCACCAACAAGCCCTTCTTGAACATGAATGAGATTAATCAAGGTTTGCTCTTTATTATTACAAATCCTCTTGAAGTCCACCTTAGCCCATGTATCTTGAAGAAGTCCACTGAAAGCTTCTTTGAACTTCTTAGCCCTAAGTCTAGTACTGGACCAACTGGAACCTCCAATGGATCCTTTGATGGTTGGATCACCAAGCCAACAAGGTATATATACTCGTGCTTGAAAAATAATAGAGTGGGGGCTTACACTTCTTATTGAACTAAATAATTACAAGATTGCATGAGAATGCCATTAGGCCTCTGCCCAACAAATGATTCGTGGGTTAATTTTCCCTTTTTTCGCTGTTATCTAAAGAGTTCAAAAGGGGTCAAATGTCTTACGTATGAGATAAAAGTATTAAAATGAAAACAAAAAAAGAAATAGTAGGGGAAATATTAAGACTGTTTTTTTATTTAATTTATTGTATTAAGTGATATAGAAATGTATACCATGTGCTAAACATTCATTATAACCTTGATAAATTAATAATCTTGATTAAATAATATTTTTGACTTGTGTCGACTTGAAATCAATGTAATAAATTAATAATTCACTAAATTTATAAGATAATTTATTTTAAAAAACACATGAGCCTCACTTGATCTTTGCATGAGACAGGCTTCAATACAAAAGTATTATCTTTAACTTCATCTTCTTTATTGTTTTCCATGATATTCTCAATAGAACTCAAAAATACCATGGTTAAGCATACTTGCTAATTAATCATAAAGTATTTTTTTTTTCATACATTTGATTTAGTTTCTCTATTATGGACAGCAAATTGCTCTCTACGAGCTCCATATCAACTAATTATTTTTCTTTAAGGCAATAATACATTTTGATGTGATGTCTTTATTTGAAGCACTTGAGCTAACCTTGACAAAAAAAAATAGATTTTTAAAATATTTATTGAGGACATCTTTTAAAAAAACTCATTTGTTTTCTTTATGATTTGTGTTTAGTCCTTTGATCATATTCACATATTCTTGGTATTAAACAAACCACTTATAAAGAATCATCTTTAGCTCTATAAACTTTGTGATTTTGTCATTGAACATCACCTCTTTTAATATGGGTTGATAGATACTATAATGATCTCTTTATCATAATAGAAATTATTTATTGACTCACTTGTAAGTTAAAAAAAATTAACACCCATTGCTGCACCTATTTTTGGGTACAAGTCGGCTTTTTCATATTGTACTTACACAATGTTTTATGCATTTTATTTATCATTATTGATTTATTTACAAATTCAAAATGAAAAGGCCATGATGTTTAGTTTTACCATTTACGATATTATTTATTCTTTGTATAGATGTATTTGCTTGATCAATTTAATGTTCATAAAGTATATTAATTAAGTATATAAATAAATGCAGTTTTAGCTTAATTTGATAGATTCATAACTTCTATTTAATAAGACTAGTTGCATTCATGGACTTATTATGGTTAAATAAATATATAGAATAATGATAATTCATAATTAGTAAAGTAATATTTATAATTATCATAATACATAAACATATGTTAAGTTAGATACTTTGGATAAACAATAAAGAATACATTGATATAATTTTTTTTATTAATCAATATATAAATTTATGAATCATTAATATATCTATTAAATAATATCTCAAATAATTAATAAATTTTCTGGATCTTTAATTTAACCATATATAATTACATGCCATATATCTCAAAAACATGAAGAAGAAAAAACTATAAATTATTGATGGAGAAAAAAAAAACATCAAAATCATTTGGGCCAAGCTAAAACAATCAACCTCTAGTCATTCATGCTAGGACATAATAGTCTTACGCACACTAACTCACTCTCATAATTGACCACTACACTTAAACTATATAACACCTTAATACATCGTGCACTGCCAAACAGTAATTGTGACACACTAGATTTTTTATATAGATTAAAAACACCAATATCTCTATCAATGGTAAACCTCACATTTTTCACCAATCGTAAAACAATCAATAACTCACTTGTTACTACACGTACCACGATGTACTTGCAACTTCATTTATCATGAGGTACATGTAAAATCATTGTTCAAAAAGTAAGATGATATGACTAAGATCTATAAATACCTCAAGTTATTAGGTAAATATTAACATCATTAAAGCTCATTCAATGGCTTCACACCAATTCATTCAATAAACACACATTGCTTATATTTTTCTTTTTTTGTCTTTCTTGTATATTATTTTTTTTATTTTTATATTTACTAATTTAAACATCAAATGATATCTTATTCCAACAAGAGACTTGTTTTCGCAGGAACAACCATGTCTAGAAACAAAGCCTGCACGTAAACATATATATTTCAGCTTGACCACTAAAAAGCCCAATCTAATCATAAATTTTTCACAACTTTATCAATGACTTCAATAATAAGAATATGAACAAAAGCAAATTCATTTTTATTATACCATTTAAAAAATTCAGGATATAAGAGATTAATTGACATCCTTATAGGTACTTCGGTCCCTTTAAATCTTCAATAACTCTCTCACCAAGTGAAGGTGCTCAATTATATTATTCTTATTATACCATAATAGTTTTGCACTATTTCATTTCCTAAATGAGAAACACATCATCTAATTTCACTGCATGCTCCACTACATGTAGGAGTAGAACTCTAGTTCCCTAAAGGAATACGAAAAAAAGACACAAAAGTATCTAGGCATTAGACCACATGTCGCAACGACGATTTTTTACGCGCTTTGCGCCCCGCCATCATCCCTTGATTCGGGGAGACAACGGCGCGCAGTGAAAATGGGGTTGTTTATAGCCGTAAAATTTACGACTATAATTATTAGGAGTCGCCACCTAGTATTACGGTCACTAGAAAACCTATTGGTCTGCGAGAGTCTTGGGTAAGGGTACTTGTTGTGCAAGGGAAAGACGCATCACCCCCAGTGCACCCTACCTAAGGTAAGCTGCATTGTTGTTTGATTGTTTTTCTAAGTTAAAATTTTTACACTGCATTTTCAAAAAAAAAAAAAAAATTGTCTGCGGGTGTACTTTACAATATAATTTTACACCGCAGTTATAAGTTTTTTTTTATCTACGGATGTACTTTACAATGTAATTTTACACCGTAGTAAAAAAATTTATCCGCGGGTGTACTTTATAATGTAAATTCACACCCTGGTAGATGAAACAAAAATATTTATAATTATTTTTGATATTTTGGCCAAATTCCAACTGATAATCATAAATCGGTTACGATATCCAATTTTCATTTCAAAATATGAGAAAGATACAACATAATTTTTACGAAAAATATGTATGGAAAAATCATGGAATTTGGTCGTATGCACAAAAAAACAAATACATTTTTTTATCATTTTTTTGAATTTTTTTGTAATAATAATAGTAGTAAAAAAAATAAAAATACTTTTTTTTTGTCAATTTGTATTTTTTAATTTTTTGATTTTTTTCTTTTTTTTCTAGGCTGGGTTGTCAGCCACAATGGGCTGATAGCCCAGTCTTAGTGGACTGGGCTTCCAGCCCTCACGGGGTGGAAGCCCAAAAAGGGACGGTTGGGCTTTCAGTCATCATAGGCTGGAAGCCCAAAGGGTTTTGGGCTGGGCTTCCAGTCCTCACGGGCTGGAAGCCCAATTTATTCGTGTCTAGGCCGACATGTCAGCCCTGATGGGCAGAAATGCCGGGCACAAAAGCTCGGCCCAATCAACTTACGTCCAGCCCTACATGAACAGTGGGATGATTACGTCCCACTGCATGCAGGGACGGGAGGTTGAAGATGGTGAACAGTAAGAATTTCAAATGTGGCGAAAGGCGCACCTGTTGGTACGGTCTGTTGCTGGTTCGAGTTCGTCGCTGCTGCTTGTGCTCTCGCCGGAGCTGAAAAAGAAGTTGTTGTGGTGGGGAAGTTCACGGTGATGACGAGAGGGGTATTGGGTGGTCGGTTGGCCAGTAATGGTAGAGAGAGAGAGCTTGACGGGGGCTGGTTTTTAGAGAAAGAAACATACGTGAATTTTTGGTCAAAAAATCTCTCTGTTTCTTCACCTCTGTCTGTTCTTTTCTTCTTCTTTTTTCTTCTTTTTTTTCTCTGAAATTCCCTCATCTGTCTATAGTTTTTCTCTATTTTTTTGTCTCCTCTCTGCTCGTCTTTTCTTCTCCTCTGTTTCTCTCCCTTTTTTCTTTCTTTTCTGCGTAAGACTCCCTTTCTTTTTCTTCTTCCTTTCATGTCACTCTCTTTTCTCTCTTCTCCCCCCTTTACATAAATTTTCCTCTTCTATTTATAGGGGCAGAGGCAGCTCTTGCCTCTGCCTCCTCTGCAAATTCTGCAGAGGATGCCTCTGTAAAGAATTTGCACAGGCAACTCTGCAAATTCGTTGCAGCGGCGGCCTCTGCAAAGAATTTGCGCCGTGGGTTGCCACGGCTGCACTGTTTTTGCAATTTGGTCCTTCAATGTTTGATTGTTTCAATTGCACCCCTAATTAGTTTTAAACTTTTAATTTTATGCAATTGTATCCCCGTCAAAATTTCAACAGCAACCTTAAATGTGCGCGCCTTTTTTATTTTGGTCTGGTTTCCGATTGCGCGATTTAACCCTCAATTGCACGATTTAACCCTCAACTGACTGTTATATTCTCAATTCGTTCAATTTGGCCCCTGATTTCGCATTATTGACTTAAAAATTCAAATCGGTCTCCGAAAATTCCATTCTCATCAATTGAGCCCGAATTAAATTCAAGAAATTGATTTCTCATTCACTAAGCCCTTAATAAAATTAATTTGACCAATTTAAAGTATAATTAAGTCCTTGCACTTAATTAAATCTTTCAATTGGACCTTAAATTAATTCCCTATCATAACTAAACTTTAAATTTGTCAACGATTAAATCGAATCAACCCATAAAAAATATAATTATGTCGTTTAACTTAGTTTTTACATAGATTCATCCAACGATAAATTATTTTTGCCTTAAATCTGTATTTTTCTCTATTTTTGGAACCAAAGAGATACGATTGGACTCGCGAAAACAACCAAAATTTCCAACATTGATTTTTCTACCCACGTCGGCTCCTTTTATTTTATTTTTGTCATTTTATTTTATTTTAGGGAGTAACCCAAAAATTGGGTTATGACACCACACATACTCTAACCCTCTAAAAAAACTGATCTAGTTATTCTTTAATAAGTCTTAGATGTAGGAGTGGCTACAATCATCAATCTTTCTCTTAATCTTTCTTTTTTGGTTCTCATTAAAAAGACCTAAATGGGATGCAAGATTTTAACAACTAATAATGAACACTAAGTTTTAAATTGACCAAAACTCTCCTCAACATAGAACAAACAATGGAAACTTATATTTAAGTAGAAGATATGAGTATGACCAAATAAAAACACCTTTAGTTCTAGGCAGATAAAGCATAATCTCTCCAACATCATCATTTTCTTACAAAGACATCCAAAAAAGGCATCATGCTATCCATTTGTGATCTCCTGACTATGCATCTAACCACCATGCTTACTGAAGTTTTAATTGTTATGAAAGAGACAAAAATTATGTAACACTCCATCCAAGTTCTATAACTTTACCACGACAACAATCATGAAATTAAGGAATGGCATGCCTTAAAAAAGAGATAGAAAGATTGATCTCTAAAGGGTATCTTTAGTAATTTGTAAGAAAAAATACAACTCAATCCTTATAATGCATTACCCATAAATCAATAATCTTGAAAAATTATATCTCCAGTTGCATGAGAAATATTTTAAACTTTACAATATAAGCAGCAGTATCGTAGCTCTATGTCTCCAAATGATCTTCATATCTCTCATAAAATCTCCACGTCTCTAGATGACCTTTCTAGATCTCCTAATAGATTTCAATGCCTCCAATAAAATTTCAACTACGCTGCTAAAAATGCCACATATTCATTTATGGATGGGTTTTCTGGTTACAACCAAATCAAGATGGTAGAAGAGGATAGAGAAAAAACCACCTTTGTAACACCTTGGGGGACTTTCTGCTATAAAGTAATTCCATTTGGTTTGAAAAATGCTGGGGCTACGTATCAGCGGGCGATGGTCGCTTTATTCCATGATATGATGCATCGGGAAGTCGAGGTCTATATAGATGATATACTGGCTAAATCCAAGATTGAGGAAGACCATGTGCAAATATTGAGGAAACTATTTGAGAGATTGCGGAAATACCAGTTAAAATTAATCCGGTCAAATGCTCCTTTGGAGTAAAGACAGGAAAATTACTAGGCTTTATTTTGAGCAGTCGAGAAATAGTAGTTGATCTAGATAAAGCCAAAGCCATACAAGAAATGACAGCACCTAAGACTGAAAAGGAAGTGAGGAGTTTTCTCGGACGCTTGAATTACATAGCCCGCTTCATATCTCAGCTAACAGTAACTTGTGAACCAATTTTTCGCTTACTCAGAAAGAAAAATCCTGGAGTATAGGATGATGATTGTCAAGAAGCTTTCAATAAGATAAAGATGTACTTATAAAATCCTCCGTTGTTAGTACCCCCAATACCAGGGAAACCATTAATTTTGTACTTAACGATCACAGAAATGGCCATGGGTTGTGTGTTGGGACAACAGGATGAGTCTGGAAGAAAGGAGCAAGCTGTATACTACTTGAGTAAAAAGTTTAACGATTGCGAGTCCAGATACACCATGAGAAGTTATGTTGTGCTTTGGTTTGGAGTGCAAAAAGACTCAGGCAGTATATGTTGTACTACACGACGTGGCTAATTTCCAAGCTAGATCCGCTTAAGTACATCTGTGAAAAGCCATATCTATCAAGTAGGATAGCAAGGTGGCAAGTGTTGTTAGCAGAGTACGATATCAATTTTATGACAAGGAAAGTTATAAAAGGCAGTGTAATCGCCGACCATCTTGTAGACCATGCCATGGAAGATTATGAGCCTCTAGATTTTGATCTCCCTGATGAAGATGTCTTGGTAGTCAGGGATGACATTGATGCAAGTGAGTGGTGGATGCTTTATTTTGATGGAGTAGTAAATGTATCAGGAAATGGAATTGGAGCAGTCATAATTTCCCCAGATGGGAGGCAATATCCTTTTTCAGTAAGGTTGCACTTCGAGTCCACTAATAACACGGCCGAATATAAAGCTTGTATCATTGGTTTAGAGGCTGCTTTAGAGCTTAAAGTTTAGAAGCTTGAAGTCTTTGGTGATTCCATGTTGATCATTTGCCAAGTGAAAGGAGAATGGCAAACTAAAGACGAAAAATTGAAGCTTTACCAAAACTACCTTGTAAAGTTAGCCAGTGAGTTCGAGGATGTCAAATTCACTCATATGAGTAGGGATAAAAATCAGTTCGCTGATGCTTTGGCAACTTTGGCTTCAATGGTATAAATTGTTGCCAAAGAAAAGATCCACCCAATCGACATCGAAGTTCGAAATCACCAAGCCCATTGTTGCACACTCGAAGAATCACCGGATGGAGAACCCTGGTATAGTGATATCAAGAAATTCATCCAACACCAAGAATACCCCCAAGAAGCTTCTAAGGCAGATAAAGAGACCTTAAGAAGGATGGCCGTAAATTTCTATTTAGATGGTGAAATCCTATACAAGAGATCGTTTGATGGCACCTTACTCAGATGTCTGGATGAGAAAGAAATTGGGCAGGCTTTGAAAGAAGTTCATGAAGGAATTTGTGCCACCCACGCCAATGGTCATATGATGGCAAAGCAAATGCAAAGATTTAGATATTTTTGGTTGACCATGGAAAGGGACTGCGTGACATATGTTAGGGAATGTCACAAGTTCCAAATTTATGGTGATAAGATAAATGCACCTCCAAAACCTTTATTCAATATGACCTCACCATGGCCATTTGACATGTGGGGATTAGATGTCATAGGGCCAATTAACCCAAAGGCAAGTAATGGACTTAGGTTCATCCTGGTGGCAATTGATTACTTTACTAAATGGGTGGAAGCTAATTCTTATGCCCATGTGACGCAAAAGGTTGTCAAGAAGTTCATTGAAAGGGACTTGATCTATCGCTATGGTCTGCCCGCAAGGCTGGTAACTGATAATGCTCAAAATTTCAATGGAAAGTTGATTTGTTGAACTTTGCACTAAGTGGAAGATTAAACACCTCAACTCAACTCCTTATAGACCAAAGATGAATGGAGTCGTTGAAACAGCTAATAAGAACCTTAAGAAAATCATTCAAAAGATGGTTATCACTTATAAAGATTGGCATGAAATGCTCCCATGTGCTTTGCACGCGTATCGCACTACTGTTAGAACTTCCACCGGGGCAACCCCGTATGCTTTAGTGTATGGAATGGAAGCAGTCACACCTTTAGAAGTGGAGATTCCATCACTAAGGGTCTTAAAAGATGCAGAGTTAGAAGAATCAGAATGGGCAAAGGTGAGATTCAAACAATTAAACTTAGTCGATGAAAAGAGACTAGCAGCTATTTGCCACCACTAGTTATACCAAAGCCGGATAGCAAAAGTTTACAACAAGAAGGTCCGGCCAAGGGTATTTAAAGCCCATGATAGAAAACCCAAGCAAATATTAGGTGTATGTCAAGATGAAAGCCCAAACAAATACTGGCAGGCATGACAAGATGAAAGCCCAAACAAACACTGGGGGGCATGCTAGGTCACTATGAAAATCAATCACAAGGACTAAAAAGAGTTCTAAGAGTAAACACTAAATGATCCTTAGTCTAAAAAACCCTCAAACACTTTTTGAGCCTACCAATATCTTTTTTTTCGTAGCCAGTAACCTAAGCCTACGTTACAAGCCTAATAAAGCCCTTTCTGATCAAATACGAGTGATCTGGATCGATAAGCAATGCTTTTCCATTCGAAATAATCCTTATAAATGCTTCACACGACCTGATCAAAGCCTTCTTGACATACAAAACATGCAAATATTATTTCACTTTCTTGTCCAAGTCAACATAAAACCTGACAATGAGATTACTTGAATTCTTTCGAGAACAAGTTTGTTAAACAAACATCAAAATGGTTTTTGTGCTTGGAATGACTTTGAAATTCCAAAAGTTTTACATGAAAATAATTTTTGCAAATAGCCATCCCTTTCCTGCAAACACTCGTAGCCTAAAACACTGGTGTGACATGGCCCGAATAGGGCAATCAAAATGGTTTTTGTGCTTGGAATGACTTCGAAATTCCAAAAAAAAAAACCACATGAAAACACCATTTTTGCAAATAACCAGCCCTTCCCTGCAAACACTTGAATTCTAAAACACTTTTGGGGCATGACCTGACTGAGGGCAATCTACAAATGCAATTGAAGCTGGCTCCATCATTTCTTTTCAAAGAATCTGGATCAAACTCAAGGGGGCATGTTGATATGAAAATCTATCATCTCTAGTGGTCAAAATCATGAAGCTGACTCCATAATTCATTTTCAAAGAATCTGGATCAAACTCGGGGGGCATGTTGATATGGAAAATATATCATCTCTGGTGATCAAAATTTTAAATTGCAGCTCGAGTAAGCACAAGCGAGAAGCCGTCAAAGTCGGAGATCCAAACCCCAAGAAAGGAAGGCCAAGAAGAAGAAAAGGGGACCTATATCTTTCAGGTAACTATACATGCATCATCATGCATTGCATCCCCATTGAGAATCTAGGAAATGCTTTGGAGGGATCATAATTTACAAACCTTTATTCATCATTTTATGTGCACGCTTCCAAGCTCTCACCTCTTTCATTTCCTTGAGCATGTTTTTCAGTTTTATCTTTTTCTTGATTTTGGGTGTCATCATGCATTGCATCTCCCTAAGAATCCAAGAAATGTTTTGGAGGAATTGTAATTTACAAACCTCTACTCATCATTTTTGTGTGCGTCTTCGAGCCCTTACCACTTTCATTCCCCTAAGAGCGCTTGCAAGCCTTTTATCAGAACAGATAGAGTCTTTTTCAACTCTATCTCCTTTCTTATTTAAGTGTGCTTTCTAACCATCAACCAACTCAAATAGTGCGCTTCTGAGCCATTCCCTTCCTCTCATTTGAGTGAGTTTTCCAACCCTCAACCATCATTTAGGATAGTGCGCTTCTTAGACATTTCTTCCACTCGTCAATGGTGTTTTCCAACCCTCAACCATCAATTAAGATAGTGTGTTTTCCATCTCTATCCTCCTTGTTTTGGATGCGTTTCTTAGCCTTCAACTCAAATAATGCGCTTTCCAGCCCTTAACCATAGATCCTAGATAGCGAGCTTCCTAGCCCTATTTTTCATCCAATGAAATCTTCACCATTCACATGATTCACCGGGGTAGATCACCCATTACAACATGACAGGGATATGATTGCATAAAATTAAAAGTTTAAAACTAATCGGGGGTGCGATCGAACCAATTAAACATTGAGGGACCAAATTGTATTTTTCTCACACCAATTGTGCACGTCCCTGCACTGTTCCGACACCTGAACAGTGCAGGAACACGATGCTGCAACAGCTCTCTGTAGCAAGGGACAACGATTGCAGTTGTTCCTCAGCTCTCTGTAGCAAGGGACGACGATTGCAGTTGCTCCTCAGCCCTCTGCAAAAATGCAGAGGCCACAGAGCACGACACTGCTACTCGCCAGCCTCTGCAAATTCTTTGCAGAGGCAGAGGCAGTAACCTCATGCAATATGCATGAGAGCTGCCTCTACCCCTATAAATAGAGGGGGAGAAGGGAGCAGAAGGAGAGGAAAAATTGGCAGAAAACTTGAAAAACAGAGGACGAACACAGAGAAGAAAAACAGAGAAAAACAAGGGGTTTTGAAAAGGTTTACACAGATTTTTAGCATCAAAAGCAAGCAAAACAAACGTAAAAATCCCACCTTCATCCTCAACAACTAGCTCCCTCTCTCTTTCTCTCGGCCTTCGATCTCTCTCTCTCTCTAGGAACGCTTCTGCCGAGCTCTCTCTCTCTCCACCGTTACTGGCTACCTGACCACACAACACCTCTCTCTTCATCACCATAAGCTTCCCCTCTACACCAAAAACTTAGCCCCACTCTCTGACGAGGCAACAGACCAGGTGGTAGTAGCAGCAACGCAAACACCGGCGACTTTGGAAGCTCCCTCCGGCCACAACAGGCCACCGTTGACGACGCCACCACGACAGGAATCATCACCTCGACATCCTCTACCCAACGGTACTGACAGGTACATGTTTCGTCACACTTGAAAAATCACTGTTCCTTCATCTTCTTCCTCTGGCCAGTGCATGCAGCGGGACGTAATTTGCGTCCCACTGTTCACGCGGACCGCCGGGGCCTGAGGGAGGCAGGCCGAGCTTTGTGCACATCCAGCCCACAAGAGTTGGGCCGGAGGCCCACATATTTTTTAGCCCAGCCCAGACACTTTTGGCTGCCAGTCTGGCCCATTAGGGCTGGACTGTCAGCCCAGCCTTGCAAGAGTGGGCTGTCAGTACGGCCCATCAGGGGTGAACTGACAGCCCACAGATTTTTATTTTCCATTATTGTATTTTATTTTATTTTTTTACCTTATGTTATTTTAAAAAATAAAAAATACAAAAATAAAAAACATAAAAAATGTTTTGTTTTCGTGCATACGACCGGATTCCAAATTTTTTTTCATCATATTTTTCATTGAAAAAAATAATATTTTGCATCTTCCTCATGTTTTAAAACAAAATTGGATATCGTAACCAGTTTATGATTATCCGTTGGAATTTGGCCAAAATATCAAAAATAATATTATTTTTGTTTTATCTATTAGGGTGTAAATTTACATTGTAAAGTACATCAGTGGATAAAAAAAAGGGTTTTAACTACGGTGTAAATTTACATTGTAAAGTACACCCGTAGATAATAAAAATATTTTAACTGTGGTGTAAATTTACATTGTAAAGTACACCCGTAGATAATAAAAAATATTTTTTTGGGACGATGTAAATTTACATTGTAAAGTACATCGGTAGATAATAAAGAATGTTTTTTGCAATGTAGGAAATTTTAACTTAGGAAAAATAATCAAACAACAATGCAGCTTACCTTAAGGTAGGGTGCACTGGGGGTGATGCGTCTTCCCCTTGCACAACAAGTCCCCTTACCCTAGACTCTCACAGACCAATAGGTTCCTAGTAACCTTAACACTAGATGGCGACTCCTAATAATTAAAGTCGTAAATTTTATGACTATATCACCCCATTTCACCGCTCATCGTTGTCCCCCGAAACAGGGGTGATGGCGGGGCGCGAAGCGCGTAAAAAATCATCGTCGTGACAATAGATATTTATTTAAATTCATGTCTCATTTCCCATTAACTCTTCTTCCTTAGGTTATTTAATAAAAATGCAACCTATATTGAATTTGACGAGTTTCCTTATTCAAACATTGTCTGATGTTTTGCCCATAAGTAACGTTGTATAGCTCAGAATGAGGTTAATTCCTTAAAATTTTAAGACATAGGGATTCAAGTATATAGAATGGGTGAAATTGTCCCTTGAGCTCCTCAAAACTAGTCATTTTAGAGTGGGTGAAATTGTCTTGCAGGGTCTGTTTTGACCCTCTCTTGGTTTTCACCCATATCTGAATCTATAAAATTTCAACACATGCAAGGTCAATTTTCTTGGATAGGTAATGTATAGAATTACATGTTTTATGAAGAAACCAAATACAAATTTACCCATGTTCATGTTCAAATTTCTTTTGGATTCATCAAAAATTCCATAAACACTCCCACGTCATCAATTAATTTATCGTTATCAAAACTCATTTTTCTTATCATGTTATATACTCTATATTGCTTCCAAAACAACTTCAAAATTAGTCTTCTTAATTTTATTACTTTGTAAGTCAATATCCTTTTTCAAACTTTCCAATCCTTCTTTGATTGTTTCCATAGATTTTTTTCATTTTAATTTCATAAAACACATATGATCAAGTCAAAAATTCAAATAACTCACCCTCCCTCAACATACTTGAATGGCCAACCACAACACATATAAGGGGAGATACTATTTCTTAAAAATATTTCTTGTTATTTCAATGTATTCCAATCATATTTAATACCATAATCATCAATTTGAT
Organism: Salix caprea; assembly: GCA_964035475.1. Taxonomy (NCBI): domain Eukaryota; kingdom Viridiplantae; phylum Streptophyta; class Magnoliopsida; order Malpighiales; family Salicaceae; genus Salix; species Salix caprea. Next base: position 5,616,061 of record OZ037754.1, read on the forward strand.
TCAATTTCTTTCCCCCCTAGAAACTTATTATGAACCTTAATCTCTAATTTGATGAAAAATAATGAAGAGTTAACAATTATCACAAAACTTGCAAAAATTGTGTTTAAATACCTTGCCGAAGAGAAATTATATTCTCCCTTCTTACTCTATCTTCCAAATTATTTCCAAAAAACACTCCAGATCTAAAGGATTTTGTTGTTTAAATCCTTTAATCACACTATTTTTTTTCTTTTTTCTCTTGTTCTTATCTCAAATGTTTTAAGAAATGAAGCTCTCTTTACTTTCCCTCATAGTCGCCCAAAACAACTATTTATATGGCCAACAAGTTTTTAAACTCCCTTTATATCCTTTGAATAGTATTTTTTATAATTATCGGGTATTATTTCACATGTCCATGTATATTTATAATACCAATTTTAAACATGCAATATCAAAATTTCATAATTTATACCTTGATACTTTTCTTTCCTCACAATTCGCTTCCATTAAAGATCTATTCACATTTTTAATTTTCTCTTTATTTTTCAGGCATTTTTCCTACTTCTATTTATTTATTCGTTTTTTTAATTTATTATTTGGAATTTCAAAGGTTCATATCTCTTCATTTACAATAAATATCAAATCCTGAACTTTTGTATTCACTTGCCTTAATCTCCATATATACGCTCTTCAAGATTTTATGAGAATCTTAAATTGTATCAGTTTTACGAGTTCTTAACTAAAATATTTACAAGTGATAGCTTTCGAGTAAATTTTTATATTCTTACCTTTTTATGTACAAGGGTGCGCTCGTGTGTGTACTCACATCTCGTTCATTAATATCCAATATCATTTACCTTATTTTTTTATTTAATTTAAATTATTTCCTCAATCTCCATGCTAAATGTACACATGGGGTTTACACATTAGATATTATTTTGGGGTTTGTTTTAGTATCATCCTTGTGTTAATTGATTACTGGATAGGGTTATTGGTGTTATTGGTTTTCAATCCAAAAATGGTTCTCAGGGGGGAAGAGAATTTCTAATCAACCGGTAAAATGAATAAAGTTATTTCAATTTTAATATTTAAAAAGACGCATCTCTCTTAAAAACGACCTTGGAAAATATATGGAGAGCAGTGATGAGTGGAAGGCACGTCGTTTGCTTTGCTTTGATATTTCCAAGTAGGAAATCTTTATCCTTAATTTCTAGCCAGGAGGACAGGCCTGGACCAAAAATCCCCACCATCACCAGAAGGGTTTTAGCACCACAAACCCTAAACCTCACCACCACCCATTCCCATGCATTTCTACCCTTAGACAACCCCCCACCCCAAAAAATACAAAAAAATGAGCAGCAACGCCACCAGGTTCCTCATGCTCCTCACCACAACAACCACCGTTCCTTACCCGCTCCGTTACCCATCAATCCTCCGCCTCACCCGCCACCACATCCACTCCTCTCTCTCTTCACTCTCCCGCCACCACCACAACCTCTTCACTCTCTCCCTTCCCCGCCCTTTAAAATTCAATTCCTCCCCTTCCCAGCACCACCACCAACTCCATACCTCTGCCCATTTCTCCGATTCCCCTTCCCCTTCCACCTCCACTTCTTTTCCTTCTGCCTCCGGGTTCTCTGAGCCCTGGCCGGAGTGGTCTAGTTTTGTCAACAACCTCTCTGCGGCCGGTTATTTTAATACCAAGCACGGTTCTGACACTCCAATTGATGATCTCACCTCAGTTGATGATTTACCAGAGGGGTTTTTGCGCTCTTGCACTGCTTCCTTAGCTTTCGCGCGTGATAAACCTCAGGCTTTAGGGTCGGTTTTCAGTTAATATATGTTTAGTGTTCATTTGGATTGAGTTTTTTTTTTTTTTTTTTTTTTTGAGTTAGAGCTTTCGTTTTATGTGATTGTTTTTGTTGATGGGTATTGTAGGATGCTTTCGAGAAGAGATATTGAGGTCGTGGTTCAAAGTGGTTTTCCATTTTTGTTCAAGAATAGTGATGATTCAGTGAGGAGGATGGGGTTGTTTTTGCATGGAAGTGATAGCAATGTGAGTGTTTGTGACAATTGTTTATGCAAGAATTTCATGTTTCTATTCTTTGTTTGGTTATTGGAATTTCCTTTCGGTAGGTTCTTCTATCTGATTCATTGTATTTTCACTTAATTGGATGTTGAAAGTAGAAGCTTATAAGCATGGAAGTTTATGATATGTATGAAATTTGAGATGGGTGAATAGATGATTTGGGTCAATGCATTTTGAATTGAAATTCGAGCAAAAAAAAACAAACAAAGAAAGATTAGTGCAGTTTGTTGAAAGCTTAGGAATAAAACTTGTGTCAATGTACTAGTGACGGCAGTTTGGTGATTAAAACAATATGATATTTTTTTTATATTGAAAGCTAAATATGTAGGTTTACCACTTGACTCGAGTTTATATTTGTCAACCATTTGGCTTTTAGTAATTTAGGAAAACCATACTAAACCATAAGGAGAGCTCAAGGAAAGAGGGAAAAAAGTGATCATAAAACAGAGGGATGTAGGGAGGGCTTTTGAAAACTGATATTTGGAGTGGACAGAGTCCATTTGTATTTTAAATCCATTAAATGCTGACTGCAATGAATGGTATAATATCAGGTACGTGGAGTTCAAAATTGAATGAAATATTTCCTTTGTCCTGCAGGAATGAGGATGGTTGATATAGGGAGTTGTTGTTAGTAAACCAATCCTTAAATTTGCGTTTACTTGCTTCAAAACCTTTTTTTTACCTGCTATCAGAAGTTCCTATTTCAATTTCTGATACATCTGAGTTTATTGGAAATGGTTGATTTTAAGTACTTGATAACCAGGAAGCAGAAGTTATGACAGATTGTGTCAGTGGATAATAGTGATGCCATCAAGTTTTCTACTTAGGAAACCATCTGCTTCCAAGATTTTTATATAGGTCTGCATATAGGATAAGGTCTTCCAATCTTGTGTACATCCCCCAGCATTATGACATTTTAACAGGTTGATATTTTCCTTGAATGTATGTTGGTGAGGTCACAAATCATGCGCTAGTAGTTTCTGTTAACATTTTGTTGGGATAGAAATCATTTTGTATTGCTCCACAAATTGCATGTATGAATTTTAGACAGATTCAGAAAGAAGGCCCTGGTGCAGTAATTACCTCACTGACTTCTTTTATTCAGTATTGTAAACATTTGTACTTCAGGTATGTATGAGGTGCTAGGTGAAATTTGATGTTGATGGTGAGGCCTCAAAGGCTAATGCCTTCCATGTTCTCAATGGTTAAACATTGATTGGAATAAGATTTACTTTGAGGAGTCTCAGTGACATTTTAATGTGATACTAAAAAGTGACAGTTCCTTTTTAAATTTGATGTTATCTAATGCCTAGTGATTATTCTGTGTCCTTAATGCACCTTTTGAATTATCAGTTTGTTAGAGTAGCATTTCATGAACTAAATTCGAACTGCATTTTACTGTATGATCTATTCTCGATGTTGAGTATTATTCAGACTGAAAAGGAAGAAGAGTCCTTGGTGGTGATTTATGCAGATGATGGAACTTTCTCCTGTATTATATCTGAGGGGACAACAAAAATTATGATTTACTGCCAAGTCAGTCTTAGTTCAGCTAAAGTGGATTATGAAGAGCTTTCAATCTATATATAAAAATAACTGTGCTGATGGAAAGCCTGGGTCCAAAATTCTTGTTTTCTGGAATTGGCTATGCACATAGATGGGAGAGGTCAAACAAGGCTTGAGAATTTTATGTAATATTCTTACACAAATTTTGCCCCTAGTTTTCTCTTGCAATTAGCTACTCTTGAAAAGAACTAGATCCCCACCTCCCTCTACCTTCTCTCCCCCCTGCTCAAGTTATGCATATACATATTCTCCAGAGAATAGTGTCCTTGTCTCTTTTGAGAACCAGCTTGCAGATGCGGTCTCTTCTATCTCCCATTATAAAGGTCAAAATAACTGTTTATCTCAACTGCTGTTCCCGCCTTTGAACTTGCAATTTCCACATTTGCATGTTATTTTCTTTCTTCAATTTTTCTTCTTAACTATAGTAGAGTTGTTCAGGATTAATGCTTGTTGTTGTTGTGTTGTTTGTTGATGAGTTGCTGTCTCATATCATGTAACTGAATTATATCCTACCTTCACTGAAAGATGGCTTTATAAAAGCCTGGCAAATGGCCATGCTCTGTAGTTCTTAACATTTTATGCACCAATTCAAGTAGTAATTTTCTAACTGTTTCTAGGTGCCAATATTTAATCCATACCCTGTTATCGTTATCAATAAATGTTAGGTGCCAGTATTTAATCCGTACACCATGCTCTCATTTTTTTTAAATGCTAGGTGCCAAATACTGATAAAGCACAGACATTGGACCTGATGAAGTTTCTATTGAGTTATGCCAGCAGTTTTGTTTCTTCTGTGAAGACCAATCTTCATAATGTAGAGCATGTGGAGTCGTCTGTTCGAAGTCTCTTTAGTGAGTTGGCTCAGCTGGGCTACAATACTGTGGAGGGAAACCTGTATGGGTCATTTGGAAATCAGTTCTTTGATAGATATGGACAAACACCAAGGCCTTGGGGGCAAAACATTGAAATGAAAAGAGGCGACTGGATATGTCCAGGGTAGAGTCCTATTTAATCTTCTCATGTTATCTTCATCTTGTTTTCTTAACATAATTTGCTTGTCTTGGGAGGATCATAACTTCATGAATGAAGAAAACACTAGTAAACTCAGATATGTTTTTCATTGTTGTGATCGTGTGATGATTTACTTTTTTACTGCCATCTTTATGGAGCAGGTGTAGTTTCATGAACTTTGCAAGAAATGTTAAATGCCTTGAATGTGATGAAAAACGGCCCAAGAGACAGCTTACTGGTGGAGAGTGGGAGTGTCCTCAGTGAGCATTTCTTCTGTACTTGCATTTCTACAAGCTTGGAGCTTGGTTTGTCCTTGTTTGAGTTATGATTTGAGTAATTCCTATCAACTTTCTCTTTTGCAGATGTGATTTCTATAATTATGCAAGGAACATGGTATGCTTAAGGTGTGATTGCAAGCGACCAGGAGATGTTTCACCCGATAGCAGCAGCTCTAGATCAGACATAGGATATGGCAGTGGGAGCAATGTGAATAAAAATGATCTGGTTAGCAGGCTGGCTGCCAATGAAAAGAAGGCACAGCAGTGGTATGGCAATGGTTCTCAGATGGACAGTTCTTTGGACAGGAATGGTGCCATAACAGATGAGGATTTTCCTGAAATAATGCCATTGAGGAAAGGGGTGAACAGATTTGTTGTCAGCACAAGGAAGACTCCACTGGAAAGGAGGTTGGCAAATTCTCAATACCAAGAAAACATGGGTACTGATGACACTCGGGAAAGGAATGATATTCAAAGCATAGGTACAACCAATCCCCTCAACCAAACTACCACTCGGAGCCCTGCTTCACAACTGCTTAGTGCCCCAAGAGGAAGCAATTCCGATTATGTTCCGTTTGTGCCATTACCTGCTGACATGTTTGCCAAGAAACCTGAGAATTCAAAGATGGAGAGGGAGAAGTTAGAGATGGTCAACAATGAATCTCTTACTTCAAGCATCGGTGAGCAGAAAGGTGTTATTTCCGGGCGCAGTGAGTATGGTAAATCAAGAGATAGTTGTCAACCCTCTGAGATGCCCGTGGACCAGACTCTGAGTGATGATAATGAGAAAGACCAAGCTGAAAAATCAGAGAGATGGTTTAAGAGGGTAGCAGAGTTGCATAATGTCACTGATCTGACAAGTGCAATTTCAGATGATGACTTCCCTGAGATCATGCCGCTGCGTAAAGGAGAGAATAAATTTGTTGTTAGCAAGAAGAAAGATCGGTCGCTGACCTCTCCAATGAACAAGAGACATATAGCCATGGAGCAAGCTAACACCACAAGTTCCGTACCCTTTGTCCCCTTCCCTCCCAACTACTTCGCTAAAAAGGATAATCAGCTACCAGATGAGACAGCTTCCCATGATAAAGGTGTTAGTGAAACTTCAAGTTCTGCAACACTGGAGAAGCATCCAGAGAAGTTGGATGGTGCCAGACTGGGGGTAACCCATGCAGCTCAGGAGGGCAGGACAGGAGCCTGGTCTGGGGAGAACAAGAGTGATTTAAAGAAAGGTGCCACTTATGGGGAATCGGCAAGTGGGAATTTTACCCAAAATTTTATTGATCCCCTGACACCTGGCAGGGATAGCTGGAACACTGGAGATTCTAGGAGTGCGAGTGTCACTGGGACATCAAATCTAATGGGGAACTCAATGCAAAACCTCAATAATTCCATCGCAAATAGCAATGACAGCGAGAGCTTTGGATCTTCCCAGAAAGAGAATATCAGTGAGAAGAAACCTTTCATGGGAACCACACCTCAATCATCTAAGAATCAGAGTGCTGGGGACAGCTGGACTGGAAAGAGCTTGGAAGGGTCGGCAGTGAAGGAACTAGATCCTTTGGACATGTCTGAAGAGGCCAAGTCAGAGAGGTGGTTCCGACGCGTAGCGCAGATCAAGGACATCTCAGAGCTCAGTCAGATCCCAGATGAGGATTTCCCATCAATAATGCCAATGCGGAAAGGAGTGAATAGATTTGTTGTGAGCAAACGAAAAACACCATTGGAGAGAAGGTTGACATCTACTCAGTATAGAAGAAATCTTCCAATTGTCAGCTCTGATCCTGTGAATGAAAATGACAGTAGCTGATAGAATGAGTCTTTGGGATGAGGCCAGACAAGCCTGCGTTTTATCTCAAACTACGGACCAGGTTGCAGTCTTGGAATTGCAGGTAATGCGTTATCCAATTGCTCCCACTCTCGTGACAAACTGTTTCCAAGTCTAGGCATCGTCCAATGCTTGTTTTTTGGGCTGTGGTTGCATATATGTCCGTCGAGAATTCTGCTGCGATGTATAAGTTGGTCCCACTCTTGTGACAATTTCTTATTTTCATAGTGATTAAATAATTTTTAATGCATTAATTATGTCACAAAAGGACGCATTAAATTTCTCTTATTACATTGGAAAAATTAGTCAACTTTGTGCCTCTCCTCTTACGAATATTGACTCTTTAGTTTTGATAATACTAGAAATATCCACCATTTTCTTAATTTACGAGAATTAACACAATATTTTCTTATAATATCTTTTCCCGTCTCTTTTGTTCTAATAAAAGGATATTAATATAAGGTTAGTCAAAAGTCATTGGATACCAGACCTCTATAATATATGTTCTTTGTATTGTGTTTTAAAAACTTCGAATTTTTTATTATTATTATTTTAAATTAAAAAATTATATTGCTAGATCATTTTTATGTGCTAGTATTAAAAATAATTTTTAAAAATAGAAAAAATATCATTTTAATGTATTTTTGAACTAAAAATACTTTAAAAAACATCAATATTTTTGAACAATATTAAAAAATAAAAATAATATTAATATATTTTTAAATAAAAATAATTTTAAAAAACAATCATTACTTCAGCATCTTTTCCCAACACACCTGTTAGGAACCTATGTATAAGAGCATCTTCAATCGGTAAGCCATCTGAGAAGACAAATTTAAAAAATTATTCTTTTGGCTTTTGTTTTTTTTCTTTTATCTACTCCAACGCATAAGCCATTTCAATAGCTAAAATGACTCTTCTCATCTTCGAGTGCTATTTCTAACACTTCAACCAAAAAACCAAAACATTAAAATAAGTAAAAATATTTGTTGCTGAAACTAATTAAAATAGTTTTTTGTTCTTTTCTCCTCCCTTGCAGTTTGCCAATCCCAGACTCAGCTCTCCTAGAGAATCAATCAACACAAATTGCAGGTCCAGCATGTTCATGGGTGTCTTGATCAGTCGAAATGAGATGATATTGGTGGTGATGGAGAAGGAACCAGTGGTGGAGGAGGGGATGGTGACGCTGGTGGCGATGAAGAAGGTGGTGGATTTTGTGTTGTTAGATCTGATTTTTGTGAACTTGGAAGGTAATGGCTAGGGTTTTTATTTTTGCATGCAAAACAGAGAGGGGGGGGGGGGGGGGGGATGGAGGGGAGTAAACAGGTTTTTTTTTTTTTTTGGGGGGGGGGGGGGGGTCATAATAATAATAGTTAACATAAAAAGAAAATTATGGGAAATTGGTAAATTAGGAATTTTTTGGTCAGTTAGCTTAATTACATGCTTTAAATTTACTGTTAGATTTATAAATTATTTAGCTTAATAATAATAAATTTGAGTTTATTAATATTTTAATTTATTAATATTGTATTTAAAATTTAAAATATTGTGGGTATTTTATTTTAAATTCATTTTTTTTTTAGATATAATTAAAAAAATAATAAATTTATTGTTGGAGGGTTTTTTAAAAGCAATTATTTAATTATTTAACTTACTCCTATTAATTGTATAATTAATTGTACAATTAAATTATATACAAAATGATTGCACTATATTTAAAATAATATAAAAAATAGCTCTCCAAAATAGTTTTTACCATTAGAGTACATATCAATAAAAAAATCATATATACATTATTCAAAAAGTAATTTTAGAGATTTGATTCTTCAAAATAGCTTTTGTCATAGTACTTGCTCTAACTGGATGTTATTTTTCTCACGTCACTCTATCTTCAAAAAACCAAATCTAATATAAAAGGTAAAAGGTCTTCAAAAGAAGCCATCAAAATAATCAAGACAATTTTTAAATAAGCATTGTGAAACCTATTACGGCGAAGGGGTTTAGAGATTTGGAAAATATCTTTCTGCAGGGATTTTTCGGATTTAATTATCTACCATATTTCTTTAAACTAATTATTGAATTTTGCAATAATTATTTCGAACAATCTAAAACAGCCCGAAGCCATTTGTCTAACGCTTCCACAAGAACAGAAAGCAAATATTGATGTGATGTGGAGGTGAAGCGAGATAGGGTTTTTTTTGTCCAATGTGTTCGTTAAATAAGGTTGTAATTTTATTTGAGAAGCATCTAAATAATCTCTCTTAACTGCTTGTCATGTTTGACGATTTTCACCCTGAAATTAAAATCATGAAATTAAATAAAAATGGTTAAAAATACATAAAAATGAGGAGAAGAAAAAATGCAATTTATCTATATATATATATATATATATACATTGTAAAAAATTATAAAATTATAAAATTATAGGGTCAAAATTGATTTATAGAAATACACATCCTAAGGTTTTATTTATTATAAGTTAAGGTGATTTTATGAAGAAATTATTTGAAAAAAAAAAATTGTTTGGACGTATTGTTCATGGATATTATTCATGAACAAGTTATGAAGTATGAGAAGAAGATAGAGATTAGTCCTTAAAAATATATGATGATGATGATGATGATGATGATGATGATATGGTCATTGAAGCATAAAATGTTACATATTAGTATTTGAATTAAAGAGTTTATTGGATACTAATGATGTGATTATGTGAATTACAAATAGAATTGAAAATTAAGGTTTCATTGATTATGGAATTATGAATAGATTGAGGTAAGTAAAATTTGACATATTCTATAATTTTGTAAATTTTATAATGTCTGTGTAAATAGGATAAAAAACATGAAATGTTAAATGAAAAATATAGAAAATGGTTTATTTATACATATGCATTGATATGTTTGGATGGTTTTGTTCACTAATATATAGTTTGTGAGTTTGTGTCAAGTTGTTAGAGTATATATATATATATATATATATCAAAGTAAGATTATGAATTTGAATAAGAATATTTATGATATAATTTGTTATATGAACTAAGAACTACATCGTGTGGGGGCCACCATTAAAGTCATACATCTATGTGTGTAATTTGATATGATCAAGCTCATGGAAAAATGTGATTATTGAACATTTCCTAAAAATCCAAATAGTCTAGTAATAAAATTTTGAGATTGAATAATTAGTTAATTAATTGATCCCGGTAATTACATTCATTTTTCTCATTTAAGTGATTGGTATCTTGTACTTGGTAGACCAGGATAACTTAGAGATAGTACCTGTAAAAAATCCATTTTAGTTATGGGGACTCTTTGTTACTAAAATAAATATCTTTTAAGGAAAAAAAATACAATAATATACTAGAAATGCTCTAAAAATATATGTGCACCGGAGAATGAAGATGGTGAACCTTTATTTTCAAGGTCTTATAGTGTATTTATAGTCCATAAGTCTTGTTGTTTTATGGAGAAAATAGGGGTTTAAAAGTCCTTATATATCATTAATAAAATGATATGTATGATAGGTCCTTAAAGAGAACTTGTGTACACATATAAGTGTACAAAAGTCATTATCTTAATATAAAAAAATATTCTAGATGGAAAGACATGTCTTTAACACTAATTAAGTAAATGATTGTCTAGGATCGAACATAAAGCCTTGAAATTTGGCAAGTTTAAGCTCTTTGGGTTAGGTATGTTCTCTAGACTTATGTTTTCTCGGACTTGATTTTCTGCCAAGTTCAAGCTTTTTGCATCTAGCATGTTCGTCAAACCTATATTTTATTGGACCTAGCTGACTATCAAACCTAATTACTTTGGATCTAACATGTTAGTCAAATATATCATAATAAAAAGTTAACTCATCGTTTTATGTTTTTAAATTCATGGATTCATAATGAAAGTCAAACCCACAATGGTATCATAATTTTCCATCATTTAATTCTAACAAATTCACCGTCATACAAAAACCCGCATGTTTTGCACCTTTACTCTAGATTTAGTTAACTATAAATTGTTGGCTATTATATCAATCTTAATAAGATCAGATACCTTCTTTGTTATTCATTTGATATGTCTTTCTAGAATTCTCATTTCTAATATTTTTCAACCTTTATTCCTTTTATATGTGTTTTTTTATCATTGTTTTGTTGTTATAATATACTTAGCTACAACTTTCAATGTCAAGATTTGTTCTTTGTATCATGATCTCTAATTTTGTTTTCATCTTTTTTCTTTTGGGTTTGGAATTTCATCGTGAGTTTCTAGGTTGTGTTGTTATTTACTCTTTATTCCTTTCATGCTTCAATCAATGTATCTCTCGTTTCTTACATCTTAATTGTATTTTTTTTCTATTGTTCACCTTATTGCGATGCTCTCTATGAGTTTTAGTCTTATGTGTTTTTTTTTGGTGTGGTATGAATTTCAAGGGGAAAAAAATCAATTATTATTGACATATTTTTCTCTTGGAAAATATGGGTTGGACTTATAATCCAAATACGAGAGAATTCCTAACCATTAACCAACAATATGACCACTAAAGAGTAATAATAACAAACTATACACACACACACACACACACACACACACACACACACATATATATATATATATATATATATATATATATATATAGAGAGAGAGAGAGAGAGAGTTATAATCACATATTACTTTATGATTTAAACCAAATGAAAGTAAGATATTCAAGGTCTATAAGCATTGTCCTCATGAAATTGGTTTTAGGTTTTGAAAATTCAATAAAAAACAATAAAAAATTAAGAAGAATCTTCTGAATATGTTTTTCTTTTCTTTGCATATTTATTTCATTTTGAGATTTGGGGTTTTTTAGCTCTCTTCATCGTAACTCTTTATTTTAGTTGAATTTTGTTCAGTTTTCTTTATTTATAGTTTTATTTAAAAAAAAAAAGCACTTGTTTTTTAGTTTAATTCAGGATTGAAGTTTACAATTTGGAAAATAAATATGTTAAGTATGCTATGTAGTCTTTTTTTCAAGTTGAAAAAAATATATATATGAAGAGGTAAAGGGTCCTCTTTAAATTATTGTTAGTTCCTTTTTTGAATTCAATTTGAAAAATTACTCCTATTATTAAAGTTACTTTTATGCGTTTTGATTTAGCTAGTGTTGTAGACGCAAGTGATTTTAGAATTTAGGTGATAATATACTAAATCATGATCTAACCTAGACAAACTATGTGAATTGCCTAAGAAAATACTTTTATGGATTAATAAGACATTTCTATATATATAAAAAAGTTATGGGATGGCCAAACATTATTAGCTTTTTAAAATTAAAATAATAATAAAAAAATCTTATCATCAAATTAGGCTCAAATTTTTATAGGTAATTTTATGAAAACATCTCCCTAGGAAACCTCTATGTTACCGAACAAACCATTGAATCTTTTAAAATCATGTATTGAGCACTTATGCTTCTATTATGGAAAATTTTATTATTTTTCCTATTTTTTATATCTTATGTTATTTTTGTTTATAAAGAAAATAACCAAAAAAATCTATTTTATGTTTTTAGATTCCTAATTATTTTTTAGTAGAGGTCGGGTTTTCTAGCCTATATAAAGAACTTTGCAAACCTCTTATGAGGGCAACCACTATATACTTTGTTTTTTAGAACAAAAAAAATGAATTTAGGGTTCACATCTACAATCATCTTTGCTCATAATTTTTTTTGTGTTTTTCTTATGATTTTTTATCTTGTCATTTCCATACTTAACTTTTACTTGTAGTAATTGGCATTAGTGCTAGTGATCATAGTTTTTATATTGCTTATTGTGTGTTATAATTTCATGGATAATTATTTACGTTTTATTTTCCACTAATAAACATAGTAGAAAGAGGTTGTGGAACATGATGTGTCCAAGAGGAGGATAAAGAGGCTTTTTCTTAAGAGAGAAATGTCCATAAACTCATTATAGATAACATATATAAAAAGATCATAAAATTGACTCATACGCTAAAAGAGAAATAGCAAAAAGAATAAACTTAGAAGAGTGACCATGGGTTCTTGACTTGTGCTGAAAACTAAAGGCGCAATAAGAGAATATATCATCATGATAAGAAATAGGTCAAATTTAGGGATTTTAGGTTTTGTATCAAAATTCCCAAGTTTACTGGAACTTTATAGGCATAAAAGCTCATAGACTAGTTGAAACATGTTTAAAAGGCTTTTTATTATAATAAGGTTCATGAGCATGCATAAGTTAAATTAATAAAAATTAGATTGAAAGGTTGAGCATCTATTTAGTGGGATCAATTAAAAAAGATGCAGGAGAGATAAGGAAAATTAAATTTTAATTATCAAGATAAGATAGAGAAAATTAAAAAAAAAAAAAAAAAAAAACTTCTAAAACCTTAGACCAAAGGCATCACTCACTCAAACAAGAGGTAACTATATTAGGTATTGTATGGGTGGGCTAAGGTGGTCAATACATGAGGTATTGTATCTCTAGTCTTTATAGGTTATTCTTAAAGCTTATCAAAGATTTTAATGGTAAATAAGCAATAAACTTCTAGGATTGTTAGTTGAAATTTTCAAGTTACCATGGTAATAAAAAATATGGGCATAATAATTATTTCAGATATGGCAAACTTGGACATGAGCTATTAAGTGTAGCAAAACATATAATGGTTTTGGAAAACATTTGCTAATAAAGGAGCTTATAGATATGACCAATATGAAGAATGATAATGACTCAAACAATGATGAGAAGGTTTTACATGGAGATAATAGTACTTTTGATAATATAAAGAGTTTATTAACATGTGAGGGTGATTTAAAAAGAGATTAGTGATGTGTTAATATCTTCCATTCTATATGAAATGTTAAGGACAATGTCAATAGTTTAATTATAGAAAGCGGTAGCCGTGAGAATATGGTTTTGATAAAGGATATAAAAAGGCTTTAATTGACAATTGAATATCATCTTAAACCCTATAAGTTAACATGGCTAAACAGAGACAATGAGATCATTATTGACAAACATTGTATTGTTTCTTTTTTCCACGAGATAAATATTTTGATAGTGCTTAGTGTGATCTAGTATCTATATATGCATATTATATTTTGTTCCGAAGGTTATGACAGTTTGATAAAAATATGATGCATAGTGTTAGAACTTATGAAGAAAAGGATGGAAATAAAAATTGAAAAAGGAGAAAAGCTTGTTGATTATATCATAATTTATAAGAAATACATAATGTGAATGAGTAGTGTATGTCTTAGTTCCTAGTAATATAATAATTAAAGAAAAAAGTGATGTTGATGACATCTTAAAAAGATACAAGTTATGTTTATAAAAATTTTAGATTTGATATCGAATAATTCCCTAAAACATTGCCTCTCTTACAAGATATCCAACACTAAATTGACTTATTTATAGGTTCTAGTCTTCTAAATAGATCAACCTATAGACTTATCCTTAAGAAAGCCAAACAGTTGCAAATATAGGTTATAAAGTTATTAAATAAAGCACACATTAGTAAAAAATATGGTTTATATGCAATCCCAATTCTTATGGTCCCAAAAAAATATGGTTTATGATGTATGTGTGTGGATATTGAAGTCATTAGTAAAACCAAGGCTAACTAATCCAACCTATCGCTATTCTATTGATAGTGTCATTGCATTAGATTGGCATGCAAAACAGGCGTATAATGCTTGTGTCCACACTAGATCTTGTGCCACTAGTGCGTCAATCCACAATCATTAGAAAGGAGCGTGCAAGACAAGCACTGCCCTTTTAATGTTATATTTCTGCGTGGCTAACTCATTGACTTGGTGAGAAGAGTTTGTTGGTGGAGTCTATCAACATAGGGCGTTTTTTGGGAAAGCTTTTAGAAAGTACTTTAGAAAAAAAATATTTTTATTTTTTATTTTAAATTAATTTATTTTAATGTTTTTAGATAATTTTAATATGCTGATGTTAAAAATAATTTTTTAAAAATAAAAAAGCATCTTTTGATGTATTTCTAAATAAAAAATACTTTAAAAAACAACCGCAACCACAACTACTATTCCAAACAGGCACATAGTCTATGAATAATGCATATTAATATTGTGATTGGTTAATATTGTGAATGGTTCTAGTAAAATAGAATTACTTTCTGACTAGTGGATAACCCTAATTTTGTCCTAAATAAACTTAAATATTTTAAAAATCATATTGTTTTTGTATAAAACTCTGAGAAAGGTAATGAGATGTGCTTTCCAACCATATAAAATTAAAATGATAAAAAAGTATTCTTCAAATAATTATATAGGCAAGAAATTCCAGGACTAGTATAAAAAATATTTTTTTAATCCATTGTTTCTGTAAAAGACATAAAAAATTATAAATATTTTAAAATATTTATATGAACATAAAACAAAAAATCTTCAAATAATTATATGGGCAAGAAATTCCAAGACTACTATAAACAATATTCCACGGTTAATTTACGGTCATATTCTTGGAAGAAAAAAAGAGTGAACATGCACAAAAGAGCTTCTTCATGTTTTTAATTATTAAAAATATTTAAATAGTGGAATTATCCATGAAATCCGAAAAAGAAAGGTTGACTTCAAGGGTGTTTTATTTTTTCTTCTTCTATTTTTTTGTTGTTTTGGATTTAATTAGGGTTGTTAAATAATTTTTAATAATAAAATATTATTAAAAAAATGATGATGTGTGGTACGCAAGGGTAAACATGTGATGACCATTTTATTAACAAAACTTTATTTTTGTGTTTTATATTTTTCCTGATTATTGTTTTTTTTTCAATTTCGTCCCACCACTTTAATTTCATTTGATTTTTTTTATCCAATTTTGGTCCCCTTTCTTACATATGTTTTTTAAATCCTTTTCTTTTCTTTTAGATATTTTACTTAGTTATTGTTTTATGGTTTCTTTCCAATAGGACAACTCTAGTCTCAGCCCAATTTAAGTTCGGTGTTTTTTTTCTTAGAATCTTTTATTGAAAATTATTTATATATATATAATTTCTCTATCTGCTATTAAATTAATGACCCTAAAGTATGTGATTTGTTTTTTTATTTTTTTTTTCTATGTTGGGTTAATCCAAGTTAATTTGTATTTTTATTCTTTATATTTTTTTTATTTAACTTTAGTTTTTCTTGTTAGGATCTTCTTTGAGAGTCTGATTTTTTTTTTATCTCGATCCTATGTCTTGAGCGGTGAGTTTGTCAAATTAACTGGGGTTGACTCAAGTTTTTTCCCTTAATTTTTTTTAGCTTTTATATTTTTTTTTCAATCTCATCATTTTGCATTAAAGTTTTTGTCTTTGAACTTTGTCATTTTTTCACTCTTAATTTTGTTTGGTTATTTTGATGGTGGGTTAGTTATGTTAACTCGGGTTAGCTTTCATTTACTTTTTCAATGTTTTTTTAATTAACTTCAATTGTTTTTACCAGGTTCTTCTTTCGAAGATATTTTTTTCTAATCTTATGTCACAAGTGGTGGGTTAGTCAAGTTAACCTCGAATGACTCAGATTTTTTTTGGGTTAGTCAAATTAACCTAAACTGACTCAAAAAATTTTTATTGATTTTTTTTAATTTTATCATTTTACATCAAGTTATTTGCCCTTTAACTTTGTTATTTTTTCACTTTTCTTTTTTGTTTTGTTATTCCGAGGTTGGGTTCATAAAGTTAACCCATTTTTAGTTTGATTTTTTATTTTATATTTTTTTATTGAATTTTGGTTTTATTACTAGGTCATTCTTTTGATTTTTTTTTTTTTTTTTTTTATCTTGATTACAATTGCGGGTAATGGGTTCGTCAAGTTAGTCTAAGTTAAATTGGGTTTTTTTATTTGATGTTTTTTTTCTTGGACATGAGGTTGTTAGATCTTGAGTTTTACAATTTCTTTATATAGTTTTTCTGCATCTTTTATTTCAGGTCTTTTATTAATAAATTTAATTCGATTTGTTTTGAATTATTATTGTTTGATTTTATTTTCTTTGGCATTGAAAGAAATTTATTTGGGCCGCGGGTAACTTATCAAGTTGACTTTCCTATTTCCATATCCTCCATACAATCCGGCCAGGTCAGGCCTACCATGGTAATCCAATTTTAAATCCTAGCCTAAAGGTCCAATAGCAAATGAAGATTAGAACCGGAGCATGCCGAAAAATTAAGTGAAATAGAAACTGTGTCAATTTTTTTTTTTAACTGGTATAAAATATTTTATATATTTGAAACCAAATAAAATTAAACTAAAAATACTGTTATTTATTTATATGAAAATGATCTAAAAATATTATTTTTTTAATTTAAAATAAAAAATAAAACTAAAAAAAATTATTTATTTTTTAAAATACAGTGTTGAAACATACACTATTGACTGGCGATGGAAAAAAGATGTTGGCATGGCTCAGGGAAGAGGAAGCCTCTTTGTCGTTGAATTGAGAGTGGAAAAAGGAAACCATGTGCTGACACAAGAAAATCTGTTGGCTCCCAAGGTAAATGGTTTTTTATATAGCAACTAATTGTATTTCACACACATAGATAAGTTTTAGTTATTGTAATATTTTTTTTTCCCTACGAGAGCGTGTCCGTTTTTTCTAATATAAAAAAATATTTATATATTGATAATCTAAATAAATCCAAGTTAATTTAACTAATTCAGTATCCAAAATAACCCCATGAAAAAGAAAGGAGAAAAATAGAAAGCTCAATGGACTAATGTCAAAAGATAAAATAAAAAAGTAAAAAAATATTAAGTTAAATCAGTTTAATCTTTAAAACCAACAACTTTGTTCATGAAACCAAGACCGTACAAAAGACAAAAAAAATAACTCTTTAAGTGTAATTCTTAACCATAACTTTTTTTTTTCTATTTCATTACCCGGGTTCGGTAATATTTTTTTATATGTTTGTTTTATCGATTTTATCTTTCTTTTTCTATTTTTTTCTATCATTGGAGCTGTGTATTTTTTTTTCTTTTGAAAAATATATTAACGATACTTAATTATCTTTTTTGAACGCCTTAAAAAAATCAAGCCAGCCCACGACAAAACATGTTTAATGTTAAGGAACCATTTTACCTAAAAACTTAAATTGTTAGGTGAGGTTTCAGAATATGATTTATATTATTCTCTAACAAACCTCCTCAAGTGAAAGTTATTTAAGCTTGAAACTTGTACATGCTCATATCACCTTGCGATTGATTTTTATCAAATATAATGGGGGGGTGAGATTCAAACTCGTAACCGCTGGATCAACAAGACTCTGATATCATGTTAAAAAACCATCTCATCTAAAATTTTAAACTATTAGATGAGATCTCGTAATATAATTTATATTATTCTCTGACAATTAATATATCAAGTTGAATCGTACAACTTTAGCATATCTGTTACCAGTTGAATCCTTCAAGTTTAGCATATTCTTTGCGCTATTCAAAAGAAAAAGTAGTTTCAATCAATATGTAAATTGGTTGGAAAATAAACATTTCTTACATAAATAATAATAATAAGAATTAATCTTAAACAAATAAAAAAAATCAAAAGCCAGAAGTAATGATAAAATGTGACAAGCCACCACACCTGCCAAGATGTGGGTAGGTGAGCCCGTTCCCAATAGAGGTCTCGAGTTAGGCCATACCCATACCTTCCCAGACGTCAAATAGTCTTACCTACCACGTTTTCACATTCTGGCTCTCAGCTCCACTATTTTATGGTCACTTGTAGCAACTAACACCTATAACATCAGCAGGTGAAAATCAAATCGGCCCATCTAATCCCGATAAACAAGACAAGAGAGGCTACATAAAACACCCTTCTCTTAGATTCATCTTCTTATTGTTTTTTCACCTGTCTGAAACTCCCTTATAAAGTTGAGTTCTTTTAGTGTAAGGTAATCAGCATCACTGACCCAATGGATTTAGAATTCTTGCACACACTTGATGTTCAGATCCTTGGGGCTGTAGCCGTGGCTATTGTGGCCGTTGTTGTTGGTGCTGTCTTTCTCTTTTCCTCCAAAAAGCCCAAAGGTCTGAGCTTTTCTTATCTTTTCTTCCTTGTTCTGTGTTTTTTTATCCTATATTTTTGTGCATGTTGGTTGAATTTCTGTTAGGAAGATTGGGTTCTTTTACTAAGTTTGTTATTGTTCTGTGATATTTGGGTTCTGGGATTTCCAAATCTTCAGTATTTATACTGAGCAAAATGGCTCTTGATGTAGAATGCAGTTCAAGCTACGCAAATGGTATACTCTAACATAGTAATAGGTGGGATGTCATTTTAAGTTTGCTGGCTGTACGAGGCTTTGATGCGATTGTTATTCGCAATTGTTGGTCAAATTGCGTACTTGTATTTCTATATCTCGGAGCAACTAATTTTAAGGTGATATAAGCTTTGCTGTTTTGTTCTACGGTTTCTCTTTGAATGACTTATGGTTGTGTGAAAGAACCTTATACTTCATCATGGATTATGGAGAGCTAATGTTACTGTGCCACATCCAGAACTTTGCGAGCTCCCCATGAATGAGGTTTTAATGAGCAAATTGAGATCCCCTCAAGCGTCTAGATTCAAGTTCATTTTTTAACTAAAACATGAGTAACTAAGTGGGTTGGCTTTTAGCCTTTATGTACTTTTGTTTGCCTGTGCGTGCAATCCCTTAGATTCTACATTTGAGCGAGCTTTATGTGAAGTTTGTTTTACCTCTATTCTTTCTATCGATTTATTTGTTGTGTTTTATGAAAACTAACTAATTTTCTGTTTTCTTGTAGTCTGCTTAGATCCCGAAAATTTCAAGCAGTTTAAACTTGTCAAGCGTGATCAGTTGAGCCACAATGTGGCAAAGTTCACATTTGCACTGCCTACACCTACTTCTGTTTTGGGCCTTCCTATTGGACAGCATATAAGTTGCAGGTTCAGTTCTTTCCTTTTCTTTTTGTGAATTTTTAATGTTTGTCTGTGCCAATCGTTTCTTAATCCAGTGTTTGTAAGTTTTAACCAATCAAATGCCTTCAAATATATTAATTATATGATGGAAAGTTGCCTTAGTTGTTACCTGTCCCTGTCATTGTTCAGTTCTTTTATCAGCTTCTTTCCTGAACAGGGGTAAGGATAGTCAAGGTGAAGAGGTTATCAAACCATACACCCCAACCACATTGGATTCTGATGTTGGGAAATTTGAACTAGTCATTAAGGTATATACAGAAATTTTTCCCTCGCCGGGCTTGTTTCTGGTGGATTTTACTTAAATATTGATGCTTGTTTTGTTTCTTTGTAATTGATATATTTCTTTGTATTATTTTGTAACTAGATGTATCCACAAGGACGGATGTCCCATCATTTCAGAGAGCTGCAAGTCGGTGATTATCTTGCTGTCAAGGGACCCAAGGTAAATGTTCTTTTCCAAATGAACCGAATTCCCCTCATGTTCTGGAAACAAGGAGGGTGCTGTGTTTGCTTCTAAGGGATTCTTTCTTTCTTTCTTTCTTTCTTTTATTACACTAATTCATGATTTTCACTATTACCACCTGAGTAAATACATGCATTGTGATTGCATTATTATTTCCATTACGTGTTAAACGAGATGCATAGCATGCATGATATCCTATCATATCCACCAGATGTGATGCCATGTATTTCTCTCTTAATTAATTGAATGATTAAAACTGTGGATTTAAGTTTATCATATGTTGTTTTGTCTATCACTGCTAGGCTAGATTTAACTAACTTGTGAATGTGTTGGTATTATGTTTTAATTATCCTGTATTTCTGATATAAAAAAATAATAATTGGACTTGGACTGCTGGTGTTTGAAATACCATTGTAACAGGGTCGATTTAGGTATCAACCTGGCCAGGTTAGAGTATTTGGGATGATTGCTGGAGGCTCTGGCATTACTCCTATGTTCCAAGTATGCTATCAATATTTTATTTTTATTCCAGTTTTGGTTTTGTTCTATCTTAGCATGTAATGCCTTTGGCTGTTGCCCCTTGGAAGGTTTTGGTGATCATGTTCATTGTACCTTGATGTGTCCGCTTCAGGTTGCTAGGGCCATACTAGAGAACCCAAATGACAAGACAAAGGTGCACCTCATTTATGCTAATGTTTCATATGAGGACATTCTTTTGAGGGTAAGTTGCAGCTCTATTTTCTTCTGATGCTCTGCTGTAGCTAACATTCAGTTAAACTATCAAGCCAAGGTGCCCTATGCTGGGCCAAATGGTGCTCTAAGCGAGTGAATATCATGCAGTGCCATCTATTTGGTGCGATAACAAGCCATAAGGTGAAATTACCTTCGGAAGTTAGGTCTCTGTTGGCAAAATTTATTGTTATCAATCCCCAAAATGGAAACTAGCTGAAATATCATTTAGGTGCGGAGCACTTTCTAGCAGCATACAAACTGACCGTACAAACTCTTGACATTTGCTAGAATTAGGAGAATTTACAATAACAGAAAAGCATCCAAATGCTCCCTGAATGGAACTTCTAAAGTTTTACTGATGTTAGCTGACTTTCTTAACTTTTTTCACAGGATTTCATACCTGCTCATTTATACCACTCCAGGGGAAGAAAATAGAAAAAAAAATCATTTATTGTCTTTAAAGTGTCTTGTTAAAAAATAAATTCACGAGACTAGGCATTTTGGGAACTAATGATGGCTACTTTAGTTAATACTAAATGAAACTCGGGGAAATGACAAATCATCACTCATTTACTACTTGCCACTACAGTGTAGTGTAATTCAGTGGAACTAAAACTTTTTTGGAAACTGAAGAACTCAGCTGATAATGTTGGTCGGTTGAGAAAGAAAAAACCCTTTCAAAAAATAATTATTGAAAGATTAACAATTAAAAAAAGAACTAAATCAAATGTTACCATCTAAGCTAAGACATGGATAGTAGACTGAAACTAAAACTTTTAGGGTTCCTCTTGTAGAAATTTTTTCAAAGCTTCTTGTGGTTTTTTTTTTTTATTCTTTTTTGGCTCAAGAGGATCTGTTAGTCTGCATCCTTCTTTTGAATATTATTGTTAATACAATAACGTGCCTCCCTCCTTTCTGTAATGTTAGACAGTGACAATATGCTGTATTTGTTATTTTGTTTTGCAATTCCAAATAATTTGAATTGTTATTTGCAGGAGGAATTGGAAACCCTTGCTGAGAAGTACTCCAGTCACTTTAACGTCTACTATGTTTTGAATCAGGTTAGTTGTCTTTCTTATGCTAAATAATTTTATTGTTACTTACTTCAAGTTATTTGTTGTAATGACCCCAATTTATATATATATATTCTACCAAAAATTCAGCAGAGTTTCATATGTACTTTAAATATTATAAAGTGTTGAACACCTCCCTGATGTCTGCTCTCGCTTGAGCTGGTCCCATGGTTTTTGAGTCCCGCAACTTCTCTTGTGTCGATAGAATCAATACAACATCATTCATCTTTCCATAACAATCAGTTTCATTCTCCATATAATTTTTAAATTCTCGCCGTATTCGCATGGAAAATTCTACATTCTAGTCATGTATGAATGTCCATTTTTTTTTTTTTATTAATTTTCACTTTTAATCTGCACAACTTGTACAATTTACTTCTATTTAATTTAACCAAATCCAGTTTTTTACATGTGGTTGACTCGACTTCTTGTCCATAAAGGGTAATTTATTTTTCCATTTTTTCACAGCTAATCTATTCTCAAGTCTCTGATATTTCAACCGAATTTGTTTAAACTTAAAAAATTTAAAATCCTCTCTTTTAGCAAGCATCAATTGAAACTGTGAAAAGAAAGAAAATGAAGATTTTTCTCTTTTCTTTTGAAATTATAATCCCATGCAATTCTAATCAATTGCATTAAAATCACCAATCTCTCAATTTCTTTCATTTTCCCTAAACCCATATGTAGTGAGGGAGAGATTTTTATCCCTTCCATTCTTGGAATTAAATTATTACCCGGCCATGTTCCATACAAACATTAATCAAACACAATGGCATCTATTCATCAATCAAACAACACAATTTCATGTTCATGTTACCCTAACATTTCCAATTCATTAACAAAACTACAATTTCATTGCAACTATTCTTTTTGCAACTCAAGTAATGGATGCAAGAAAACCAAGGCTCTCTTCACTTCCCCTCACTTTACCTTCCCTTTCCAAAACCCTCACTCTTAAATTTTCTTCAAACTAACCCACTAAACCACCCAATTTTCCCTTTTGATTACTTGTTTATCCCTTACTCTAATTTTTTTTTTATGAATTTAACAAGAATTAAGAAAAAAAACTAACAATTTCTCCCCTTTGTGTAGAAAACCGCAGGCTAAAGAGAAAAAATGAGCATTTATAGTCAATTTTTTATTAATTATGTATTAACCCCATTTATCTTATATTAAAAAAATGAGCATTTATCGTCAATTTTTTATTAATTACATATTGACCTCATTTATCTTATATTTCCTATTTTGCCCCACTATTTTTCCTTTTTTATTAATTTCACCCCCTTTTTTTAATCCAATTTCACCCCTCCCTTTTTTTTTTTATCAAATTTTCTGTTATTTAATATAATCTGATTTATTTTCAGATTAAATACATGATTTTATTTTCACTCAAGAAAATTTTAACTGGTTTTCACGGTTGTCTTTCTTATGCTAGACGATTCAATTATTACTTGTTTCTCATTTTGATATGCTTAATACATTTCACTTTACTGTCTTCCTTTTTCATAATTGAGACTCTTATTCTCTAGATCTTGGTGTAGAGAAGTCCTTAAAGATCGCAATTTGCTTATTAGTTTCTTTTATGGCTTTTTTTCCTGCTCAGCTACCTTTCCAAATACAATAGATAGCGGAGAGAGTCCTTGCTTAGGCTGTCTGTATATTGAAAATTATAATCAACCTGCCACCCCGCCCAACCTAAATGAGATCTGCCTGCAATTTGTTTAGGCACAGATTTTGCTGGTCATAATTTAATATAAAAATGGTATTGAAAACCTAAATGGAATATATCAAGAGTGCTGTGAGGTGAGTCATTTGAGAAATCGGTTCCTTGTCCAGCTTAAGCTGCTTTAAGCGAATTCCTGTGATACAGCCATGAGAAACTGATTAAATCTAAATTTATTTATTAATTTTTTGTTGGCTAAAGTGGATGAAAAATTACATATTCTGTCCGACAGCATGATCATGTCTGCACAAGCTTGTGCATGCATTATGGCTACTGTTCTGCTGGTAGGTCCTTCATAGTGCCACTTATCTGAAGCATTTTTATCGGGCGTAATGGGTTAGAGATGTCTGTTTTATATGGTATAGTCAATGATGACTGTTTGATTAAATAAACTGTTTTTGGATGATATTCTCTTTAGCCTCCTGAAGCATGGGATGGTGGTGTTGGCTTCGTATCAAAGGAAATGATTCAAACCTACTGCCCTGCACCAGCATCTGATATCAAGGTACGTTTCTGATTTTCTTACGTTTATCATGAGACATCAGCGAGTTATAAAATATAATTGAAAGAAAATTTACTACAATTGCTACGAATTTCCCATCATGCAATCCACAGATTCTAAGGTGTGGACCACCACCTATGAACAAGGCCATTGCAGCTCACCTCGAAGCTCTTGGATATGCACCTGAGATGCAGTTCCAGTTCTAATCCTCAATCCTCTATTTGAATCGGTATTCATCACTCTCCTGGGTTCAATAAAAGGACAATTGATATTCTGGTTTTCCCATGTCTTGTATACACTGCTAAGTATTGGAGCTGGGGAAATGTAAACCTTACTTTTTGCATTTGACATGAGAGATTTTCCTCGACTTGCATTAATACGCATTGTTGCTTGCTCTCCAATTGATCCTAGATTTGAGTTTTTGAAGGTTGGATGTTGAACAGATTTTAACATAGGCGGCATTTGGTTAATGTTTCAGAACAGATTGTTTTACTTCACTTCTGCTTCCTTTGGTTGATATTTGTTTGGTTGAAGAGATCATGAAGGATTCAGATATATTGAGAGATATCCGGTGTGCCTGCATAAATGAGACCTTCATGAGTATCTTAAAAGTAAACTGGTAAACTGAATAAAGGGCAAGTTTATAAAAGGTATTGAACGAGTAATAAAAATAGCTGTACGAGCCATGAACGACACAATGAAAGCTCCAATGGAACATCCAGTTGAACGGGCCTGAAATAATAATGTTTCGTTGACTTGCATAGATTATGCTAGCCAGCCACGTTGTTGTGGCAGTCTACACCTGCTTGTAGATAATGCTAGCCACATCTACAGCTGCTACTAATTAGCAATAAGATTAGTGGGCTGGCAACTGATTTACCTCTCCTGTTTTGCTTTTCTTGATTTAAAATTATGGTTATCTTGTCACAGGATTATTTACCATGTCATTCTCCTACTTGTTTTTTGGTTTTTTGATCGACGGGTTACCTAACTACAAGGACAGAGTTGTTCCTTAGTTTAGATTTTCTTATCAATTGTTGACAGAAAATTGAAATATCTCATCTTCAACAGCGACTGGTTATGGTGCAATACCCTTTCTGTTCTGATCTTCCTACTTCTGCTGCAACTGGGAAGAGATGTAAGGGCAAGGATGGCTGCTTCAGTGATGCTGCAGAAACTCTTTCTCTGCATTTTTAAAGGGTCATTGCTGAAGCAGATCACAACCCTTTTCGTGTTTTTTGCCAATCTATAAAAATATCGAATTTTCTAACTGGTTGTATAATTCATCCATGCTGTTTAAGGTTTTCTAAACTCTATAGATTGTGTAAAATGGTGTTGAAATGATTTCATTTCTGCTCAAATCTTAAGTTTCCAACACAGTCTGTAAATGATATGGCTAGTTAAGATTCCAAAATATATTGAAACATAAACAATTAAATGGAGTTTTCCAAAAAGTCTGATAAAATTATCTGTGTTATTTACCAGCATCAAGAAGGTTTTGAAGGTTCTTTCACCACCAATAACTGACAAGAGATCAAGAAATTGAACTCCCATTACTACCAAGTGATTAATGACATTGTTGAAATTGCTTCCATATGTAAAAATAAAAATAAAAATGGGAAGTGATTGTCTTGAAAGAGATTAGATAATTAACTTCCTCAAGATGTTGGCATCATGGCTAAGATACATGTTGCCTTTTTTTATTTATTTTTTAATTATTATTGCTGTTCATCCAAATTCAAACCTCCGGGCATTTGAATCTTAATATTGGAAAATAAATGATGGAAAGGAACTATGATTGTTCAACATCTTTAGAATTTATTTAGTATTATGATAATATTTTTTTATATTCAAATATATCTAAATAATATATATATATATATTTTAAATGATTTGAAACATAAAAAAAATTAATTTAAAGTAAAATAAAAACAAAAAAAAACTTTTTTTCTTTCAAAATCATTTTTACAAGACTAAAATAAATAGGGTGGCTCGTATACTATCAATTCAATCTATGAATTAAAACTTTAATGACATGTTAACCATTTTTTTTTTGAAATAAAAAAGGTTTAATTTAGATTTTTAGTCAAAATCTTGAAAAGAAGCTCCCACCCAAACCCACCCAAGTCATGCTACCAACCACGCCGACTATTTATAGACAACCAATTTGGAAATACAAGAGGATTGAAAGGATCATCAAGAGGAAAAGTGAAACACAAAATCAGACTAATTTTTAAATCAACCGATTTATTTACCTTATTTTAATAATTTATAAATAAATTCTTCGAGATTATTGTAGATATCTTAGTCTCTTATATATATATATATATTTTATTAATATAAATATCTAGATTAACTTGCATGCATTTCAATTAATTCCACGAATTCTGAATTTATCATATATATATATATATATATATATATATAATAAACAAGAGAGTCAACGTGCAATCACATAAATCCCTTGAGCACATGGTTTGAATCTAAGAGAGTTTTTGTGATGAATTTCCCAATTAAATTCGTGATCATGATGATTTTATAGAGCAAATGCTTGCAATTTCCAAGTCTTCCACCCGTTTTAGACTTCAATTTTTATTATTCTTTTTCGTCTTGTTGCTACTTTGCAATCAAAGACTAATTGCAAATGATCTCTCTAAACATTAAATTAATAACCGCCACAAGTTTTTCTTTTATTTTAACATTTAATATATTTTATTTTTTGAAATTTATTTTTAAGACTAACATATTAAAATAATCCAAAAACATATATAAAAATACTAATTTAAAATATATTTTTTTGTCAGAAACCTGGTTCAATGTATTTCCAAAAACACACCACAACCAAAGAAGCTACCCGTTTTCTAATAATAAAAAAAAATAAAACTCATATTTTCCTTAATTATTATTAATCAACAATAAAATGTAAAACATATTAGCTCAAAACAGAAAGCCATAAATAGCCCAAACGAGTTACTCTACAAAATAACACACGCAGAGGGAAAAGACAAAGGAAGGAGAGGGGGAGAGAGAGAGAGAGGGAGAGAGGGAGAGGAGTGCAAAGCCCGCTTCTGCGGAGAGACCCTATTCCCACGCTAAGTTCAGAGTCCTTCCTTTTGTGTTTTGTTTTTGCACTCAAAATAATAAAAAACAAAAAAACAAAGAAAGCTGGCAGAGAGGGAGAGCGAGAGAGAAGAACAACGGCCTATTTTGGTGTGTGCTCGTTTATTTTCTACGGTACGATTCTATACACCGTATACAGCGAAGAAAGAAACACCCCTTTTGTTTTTTGGTTTTTGGTCCTTTTTCTTTTGGCGGGTTTGTGTTCTGAATCACATTGAGCTGAACTTTCCACTTTCTAGCCAACGTAGGTCGAGGAAATCAATTTATTGGGTGTGAAGTTTTTTTGATGAATATTGGAGGGTTCGTAGAGGGAGGGAGATCTTTTAGCCGATGTGATTGACATCAATTTCTTATAGAGAATCATATTGGTAGTAATGCGATGTTTGATACAAGATATTATAGCTGATTCTGTTCTTTTTTTGCTGGATTATTATTTGTATTGCAATGGCTGAGAAGCACTCCTCATCATCCCTTGGGACTATCTCTAGGAAATCTATGTTTTGCTTATTTTCTTTCGTGTCTGCCTTGTTTACATTGTCATGGTTTTTTGTGGTGCGTTCCACGGTCAGTGCCGGATTTATTGACCTTAGTTTGTTACCTCATCCTAAACTTAATTCTGTGATTGATAATGGCAATTCTGCATCCTGGAATCGGAGTGATGTTGAACCCTCGATTGGAAATCGAGCACGAGCAATTCTTGTAGACAATGAAGGAGATGAAGAAAAACCTCAAGAGAAAGATGATCTAGGAGATGTGAAATGTAACAGTTTTGTTAATAATTGCAATCAAGTTCTTAAGGTTTTCATGTATGATTTGCCTTCCGAGTTTCATTTTGGACTCTTGGACTGGAAACCTCAGGGGGCTAGTGTTTGGCCTGATCTTAGAGCTAAAGTGCCTGCCTATCCTGGTGGCCTGAACTTGCAACATAGTATCGAATACTGGCTTACAATGGATCTTCTTGCTTCAGAGATTCCTGGCATTCCTAGAGCTGGTAGTGCAGCAAGAGTTCAAAATTCTAGTGAAGCTGATGTTATATTTGTGCCATTCTTTTCTTCCTTGAGCTATAACCGATATTCCAAGGTGAATCCACACCAAAAGAAGAGCAAGAACAAGTCATTGCAAGAAAAGTTGGTCAACTTTGTGACTTCGCAAAAGGAATGGAAGAGGTCTGGGGGGCGAGACCATATCATTTTGGCTCACCATCCCAATAGCATGTTAAACGCAAGGATGAAGCTATGGACGGCAATGTTCATACTTGCAGACTTTGGGAGGTATTCTCCAAAAATAGCAAATGTTGGCAAAGATGTGATTGCACCATACAAACATATAATCAAAAGCTATGGCAACGACTCCTCTAACTTTGACAGCCGCCCAACTTTGCTGTATTTTCAAGGAGCCATATACAGGAAAGATGTATGTCCTCTTCCTCTTAACTATTTCTGCTGTCTGTTGCTTCTTTAAAATTTCTACAGCAATAAAAACTTATTTGCCACGAAAGTTCTTCTCATGTTCCATAACTTAAAAATTAGCTATAACTACAATTTTATGTATGAAGAACATATACTGGCATGTAATTCCCAGTTCCCACCTCGTTATTTCTTTTTCTGTGAAACAGAGATTGTTTAGATTAGGATAATTTCATGGATTAAGTGTCAAAGTGCATGCCAATAGAATAATAATTTGTTCTATTTCGAGGCATCGATTTCAACTTATCAACTTACAGAGTTTTTAATCTGTATATCTTTATCACCTAGCTGTTGAGGTAAAATCATTGGCGAACTTGGATTTTTGGCTCTGAAACTAGCATGGACTTGATATCTATATAGAGTTAACTTCTCGCAGGTGTAATGAACTAGCCATATGCTCATGAATGGAGTTCATTTGTGGTAATTATTCCGGCCTGCTGTTGATGATTGGTAGTGGTTATAAACTCAAAAAACACCAAAGCATCTCATGAAACTTTGCCATTATAATCCTCGGTTGATCTTCACAATGTCACGTGACAAATTTGACTTGCTGAATGTTTTACACCAGGGAAACACACTTCATGTTCATTAAATTCTGAAAAAACAACTATTTAAGACGACCCAGTATTTTTCTTTTCATTCAACTATTATTATATGCGTCACTGTAGGTTGGCTTTACATTACTTATACCTTGATTCTTCAATTTTGGATTTCACGCACTCAGGGTGGCTTTGCTCGGCAAGAATTATTTTATCTTCTAAAAGATGAAAAAGACGTGCATTTCCAGTTCGGTAGTGTACAAAAGGATGGAATGAACAAAGCTTCTCGGGGGATGCACTCCTCCAAATTCTGCCTTAACATAGCAGGTGACACACCCTCATCAAACCGCCTCTTTGATGCCATCGCCAGCCATTGCGTTCCGGTCATCATCAGTGATGATATCGAGCTCCCTTATGAGGATGTCCTTGACTACTCTGAATTCTGCATATTTGTCCGCACATCAGATGCTGTCAGAGAAAAGTTCCTCATAAATCTCGTCAGGAGTATTAAGAAGGATGATTGGACTAGAATGTGGCAGAAATTGAAAGAGGTAGAAAACTTCTTTGAGTTCCAATATCCATCAAAGGAAGGTGATGCAGTTCAAATGATATGGAAGGCTGTGGCAAGAAAAGTTCCTGCAATTAGGTTGAAGGTAAATAAGTTCAGGCGATTTTCTCGTTCTGGGACTCCTAAAGATGGAGTGTTAAGAAAAATACCATCACCTAGTAATTTTTGGTGAAACATTCTGTGTTGCTGTATAGTGAACTTTGAGCCGATCATACATGTCCACATGAGGTTCAGTTTATATATAAAGTTGAGAAATTCAATTTATTCTCACAGCAGATTTTGAAAACTCTTTTGTAAAAATAAAGATTTAGGAAATTAGATGATAGAGTTTCAAGCATTTGGTTTTCATGCGTGTTCCATCATCGCTTATGTTTTCTGCCACTATACCGTCTTTGCTGTCTATATATAATGCACAGATTATTTTCTCTGGTTGTTGATAAATTCTTCCCATCATTGAAGAAGAACATAGGGAGTCACTACTGGCAATAGCATCAGCACCACAGCCAGGAAGTCCTGCTTATTGGGATTGTTGTTACCCATTTTCTGCGCCTCACATAATAGAAATAGACAGAAGAAAATGAGAAAATACAGAAAATAAAATGTTAAAAACTAAAAAAAATATATAATATACAGAATACCTAGGAAATTGCCTTGGACTGGTAGAAAAAGATTAAAATATATAAGATTGGAAAATCTGAGTGTATTTCATCTGATGAAGGTTCTATTTGTAAGAAAAAATCAATTCAAGGAGAAAGATTAAAAATTGAATGTTTGAGGACTCAATTAGAAATTTTCAAGGTTTCTTTGAATTTATTGAGGGTTTAACAAGAAAAAAAATGATTTTTGAAGTTAATTTAGACTTTAATTGGAAAAAAGTAAAGTCTGGATTAGAATTGCAATTTTTACGAGTTAATTTGGTCAAATCAATGGTTTAATTGCATGAATATTGAAGTTTGATAGACAATTAAAAACTTAATTGAAGAAATCCAAAACCAATTACCACATTGAAAAAGACACGTGTATGTAAAGTCTGAAATTGACTTCAAATATTGATGTATGAAGTCAATTTAGACTTTAATTGAAAAAAAATTAAAATCTAGATTAGAATTACAATTTTTAAGAGTTAATTTGATCAAATCAATGGTTTAATTGCATGCATATGGAAGTTCGATAGGCAATTAAAAACTTAATTGAAGAAATCCAAAACCAATGACCACATTGAAAAAGATGCGTGGACATAAAGGCTGAAATTGACTAAACTAGGGGCCAAATTGAAGAAATTGCAAGTTTGTTGTTTAATTGAAGGTCAATTTATGGGCCGGCAATAGAGTTCGGCAATGTGAAATTGAAATAACTTAAAAGTTTTGAGGCATTTAGGGGTGTAGTTAGAAGAGATTAAAAGATCATGGAATCAATTGATTTTTCCCAAATATTGAATTAAAAACCCTAATATTACCTAGACGATGCATCGTTCATACTTGAAGAAGAGAGGCTAAATAACATGTCGTTCGGTCTCTATTTTTGACAATTTTGGTTGATTAAGTTGACAATTATAAATGCATGAATATGAAATTACACACTACCAAATTGAGCAATATAATATTCAAATGAAAGGTATGCATCTCTTATATCAGATTATGGTGGTTTCAGGTGACAATAATATCGGAATTGCTTTGATGGAGCCTTGAAATTAGGCAACTCAGTCAACGTTGACAATGGAACTATTGGGTTAAAACCAATGTGTTCTTAGTTTGTTCACACTTAAAGACACTAGGGTCTTAAAGGATCTAAAACACATTCATCAAGATCAAGAAGCAAGAAATAGATTCAAAATTTTCCAAAGCCCAGAAAATCCTTATAAATACCCTCCCTAAAGCATGTAAAAATAAAGGAGAAACCAACTCCAAAAAAGAAAGAAAATATATTAATTGTTCTAGGTAGGCCTTGTGGTCTGCTATAATTATTTTGTTTTGTTTTATTATTTATTATTTATTTTTGTTCTATATTTATGTTTACTAGCATAAAAAGAAAATTTAGAATGCTTAACAATCAATGTTGCATTCACCTCTTTGATGCTATGATTTTCATTTAATGATGTTATTGTAAAGTTTTTTTTTTATATATATAGCTATTTTTTAAGTTTTTTTAATATATAATACTGCTTTAGTTGTGTTTTGACCTAATTTATTCATGTTCATGCAATATTGTTTATCCCTTACATATTAAGCTTGTTGATGCACAAAATAGATTCAAATATCAATTTTGAATCCATGTTGCATGAACACAAAGTTTTTTTTTGGATATCCATATGGAACGGGGGAACCACATGACCCGGAAAGCGCACTTTGTGGGCCCAGGGCATGCATAAACCTCCGGCTGTCCCAGGCTCTTACAGGGGACCTGATGGTTGGCGTCGAGGCTCGAACCTTGGATTTCTCTCGCCACTGTGCATGAACACAAAGTTGTGTTAAGTGTTGTTGTGGATTTGTTATCACAAGCTTAATTTTAGTGTTTTAATGTTTTTTTGTTAGTGTTTTCAATTTAAATGAGTTTATATGTGTTAGCGTGACATATTTAGGATAAGAAATGCATGTTTTAAAAGCCAAAAATGCCAATTTTGGAAGGTTGACAATGTCTAGGAATTCTAGGTTTTGCTAGATTTTGGCTGAGGTTTTGCTCTTCATATTCTTATAAAAAACATTATCGTAACTCTATATTTCAAAACAATTTTGGTCCATCTAGTTGCCTAAATTTCATCCTTGGACCTTACTAGTCAATAATCTATAGTTTATTTGTATCAATGACATGTTTTAATGAATTTTAATCTTAGATTTTCATTTCAAGTTATAGGTTTATTCTTCATGTTCTTTGTATTAATGTAGAAAAATAACTGTAGAAAAATAACTTTCTAATAAACTAACATAAAATGTTATATTTGGTATTGTATAGTTAGGCACATACATTAATGCATCAATTGCTTATAGATATAGTACTTGAGGATTACTAATTTCCTTATTATCTTCTCACGGATGAAAAATGTCATTATTTATATAAAAGGATCAACTAAATAAACTTGTTTTATCCATATAGAAACACTTTAACATCTTTTTTGTACAAATGAATTGATGGATAGATATTTTATTTGATAAATGCTTGATTTGTAAGGTGATATAAAATTTTATCTTTTCTAGAGCCTTTAATTAAAATTGTTGAACTTGAAGTTGTGTTCACTTTTGCTTTCATCATTTTTAGATTTAAAAAATATTGTTTATGTCTGAGAATAATGTTGTTGTACTGTCTGTTAAGCATATATCACTCATATTGGATTTATGATTCAAATCCATATTTTCTTAATGAAAAAGAAATAAATATACAATAAGTTTATTATAAAACATAATTTTAATTAAATAAACCAACAAAATACATCAAAATATACTAGTATAAAGAAACACACTTAAAAAATTAACAAAATTTTGAACTAATTATTATTATTACAATAAATATTAACTTTTTCATTAGTTTGCTCAAACAAATCTACAATGTCAAGAAGTGTCATATCCAAAGGGTCAAAATAACTATCATCATTATCTTT
Source organism: Salix caprea (assembly GCA_964035475.1). NCBI lineage: Eukaryota > Viridiplantae > Streptophyta > Magnoliopsida > Malpighiales > Salicaceae > Salix > Salix caprea. The sequence goes on from OZ037754.1 coordinate 5,649,527, forward strand.
ATATGGGTGAGAAAAAATTATTTCTCTGTCTTTCTTGTTTCCTTTCAATGAGGACTAATACAAATGAACATGAAGTTTATTTTTGAAAGGGTCCATTTTCTTATTTATCCTCATTCTGTGAAGGTTTGCTAGAATTTGACAAATTACGACCATTATAGCTACGATAATTAAATTGTCTTCGTTCATGGTCTCTACCATGACCACAACCATAATTAATATTATATCTAATAGCATTCACTTCAGGGAATGGAGCTGAACAAGTTGATCGAGATTCATTATTTTTCATTAAAAATTTATTATTTTGTTCAGCCACAAGTAAACATGAAATAAGTTCAGAATATTTCTTAAAACTTCATTCTTTATATTACTGTTGCAGGAGCATATTCGAGGCAAGAAAAGTGGAGAATATTTTGTCAACATATCTTCGTCCGTGACATTGTCTATATATAATTTTAATTTATAACTGATATTAAGCATTGCAGAATTGTATTCTTTTATTGATTTAAAATCTTGCAATAATAAATTTATTCAATCATAAAGAGGTTTTGAGAGAATAACTATTTTTTGATGGTCATAACTTTCTTTCAAATTTTGCCAAAGAATAAAGGGATCTTTGATTATGAGATACTCTATTTTACACTGTTCATGGAGATGATGATGTAAGAAAATCATGGTATTTGCTTAATTTTGACTAGATGCTTCATTACCATATATAATGGTGCTTCCAATACCCATGACATCTAGATGAATTATGGCATCAAGAACCATGATAAATATAGAAGATAATAATATAAAAAATTCATAAAAATACAATGATAAGAAAACTTGGTAAGATCAAATTATCAAAAAAAAATGATACATGACGTTGTTATACCTTAACCACAAAGGTTATTTCACCTTACTTTGGACCAGTATCCCGCATGCCGGAGGTTTCCAGCATGTATACCAAATTTGTAAAGATACAATAGAATTTCTTATGTGAATGAAAGAGACAAGTCCAACGAGGTCAGGATCCTTAAATAAACATAAAGCATACCTATGATTTTAAAAATATAAATATAAAATTTAAAAAGTAATAAATATAATGATGGATAAAATTTGAAGAAATCTGACTTAAATTTGTATTGAAATGAGTATATGAGATAAATATACATTTTACTTCTTAAGAACAAACCAAGTATGAAAAGCAAGAAGCAATTTGTATTGATAACGTTTGATGAAATTATATATTTAGAAGCATACAATATACTCAATAAAGAGTTAATATAAATAATAAGAATAATAGAAATTGGGGAAATTAAGAGAGAATACATATAACTTTATAATTAAATATATGTGTCCTTTTATCTCTCAATTATACATTTATTTTTAGACATGTGTATATAAATACTTGTAAGCTCAAAGGACATACGAAGATGTATATTCAAATTAACTCCGAGAAATTCAAATAAACTATAGAACAATGAATGAAAGTAAAATGAAAGAGATTATGAAAAAACCTAGACATCCACACATTACAAATCAAATAAAAGGCGTGGAGAAATTACTGTGTAGATCACTGTACATTGTGTCTTATTTCACTGTGGATTGCAGCAGTGTGCACCCGTTTTTAGCCTTCGTCCTCACGGCAAAATGTGCGGGTTAAATGGGGTTATTTTCAGTTTTTCCTATTTTTGTCCTTTTTTTTAATCAGATATGAACAGTGTATTAACGTTTTTGTCCCTCAAGCCGGACAAAATAGTGTTCTGCCCTCAGGGTTAAGAGTGTAATTGCACGCGTACAGACCGGTCTAGTTCGCCCGGTCTGCCGCAACTCTTTTTTTTTTAATAGCTAAATACGGAAATAGCCCCCAATAAGACAAAATTATTGAATTGGGCGCAAGGGTGGGACGGTAATTGACCTATTTTTTTATTTTTTTTCTGGAATACTGTTGTCGCGTGTGATCCACGCGACCGATAGTATTCCGCCTCACGCCCTGTTAGGGTGGCGCGTGCAGGCTGATAGAGTCACCGGAAATGGGCTAACGGCGTCTCAATCGATGCGCCTCCGCGTGGTCTTCCTCCCGGTGCGGCGCGTTCTGTCCTCCAACGGCAGTTTACGTGTCGGTGGCCGGTTAAAGCCGTTCGTTCTGTTTCTCTCTCTCCTGTATACAAATGTACAGTTGAGGCCCCCAGGTTTGTTGACTTTTCACTTCGGTCCCTGGACTTTCAATTTTCTGTTTTGTACAGAAGAGGCCCTCGGTTTGAACTTTCACTTCGGTTCCTGCATTTTTAATTGAGTCCTTCGATTGAAATTAATGAATTGTTAATGTTTCACTTCGGTCCTCCTTTTAATTTCCGGATTTAGTTAAAAAACCTTAATATATTCGGTACGGAAGTTGTGATTTTTTCAATTTTCTCCTTTGATTCAAATTGATTATATAATTGATTTTCATTTTGGCCCTTTTACTTTTAATTATAGATTTTAATCCCTATATTTTATTTGTTAATTTGATCTTTTGTTAAAGTTTTTAGGGTTTTTTAAATCTTTCATTTTTCTTCTTTCATTATTAGCACAAATATAATAATAATAATAATAATAATAATAATAATAATAATAATAATAATAATAATAATAATAATAATAATAATAATAATGATAAAATTGTTTTTCTTGCTTACTCTTTTGTTAATGTTTTTTTGGTTTTTTTCCTCTGGATAATTTTATAATTTTTATTGCCTTGACAGTAATAACAATGATAAAAAAAAATTTCTTCAATTAAAGTTTTTTGGATTTTTTTTGTCCTTCATTTATTTATTTGTTCTTTAATAATAATAATGATAATAATAATAATTTAATTGTTTTTCTTGCTTAATCTTTTGTTAATGTTTTTGAGGGTTTTTTTCCCTCAGAATAATTTGATCATTTTTATTGTGTTGATAATGATAACAATGATAATTTTTTGTTTTCATGGTTTTTTTAGTCTTTCATTTATTTTATTTTTTTAATTATTAGCACAATAATAATAATAATAACAATAATAATAATAAGAAGAATAATTTAATTGTTTTTCTTGCTTACTCTTTTGTTAATGTTTTTTAGTTTCTTCTTGCTCGGGATAATTTTTTAATTTTTACTGTTTTGGCAGTGATAAAAACGATAGTTTTTGTTTTTGTTTTATTCTTTTGTTTGATCTTTTGTTCAAGTTTTTTGGAATTTTTTTCTCTTTCATTTTTTCCCTTTCTTTATTAACACAAAAAAAATGAAAATAATAATAATAATAATAATAATAATAATAATAATAATAATAATTTAATTGTTTTTCTTGCTTACTCTTTTGTTAATGTTTTTTAGGGTTTTTTTCCCTCAGAACAATTTTGTAATTTTTATTGTGTTCACAATGATATTTTTTAGTTTTCATTGTAGTTTTTTTGTTTGATATTTTTTTGTACTTTTTACAATTTTTTTAATCTTTCATTCATTCATTTATGATTTCATGATAATAATAATAATAATAATAATAATAATAATAATAATAATAATAATAATAATAATAATAATAATAATATTTTAATTGTTTTTCTTGCTTGCTATTTTGTTCATGCTTTTTATTTTTTTCCCTAAGTATAATTTGATAATTTTTATTGTTTTGATATTAACAACAATAATAATTTTAGATGTTAAGACTCCGATATTGCTATTGTTATAATATTTTAAATTAATATTGCTTCCTTTTCCCCATTATTTTTTCATAATAATAGTAATAATAATAATAATATTTTAATTGTTTTTCTTGCTTGCTATTTTGTTCATGCTTTTTATTTTTTTCCCTCAGTCTAATTTGATAATTTTTATTGTTTTGATAGTAACAACAATAATAATTTTAGATGTTAAGACTCCGATTTTGCTATTGTTATAATATTTTAAATTAATATTGCTTCCTTTTCCCCATCAATTTATTCATTATTATTATTTTTATTTGCTCTTTGTATTAAATGATTTTTGTAATTTTACTATCTACACAATAATGACAATGATTTTAGTTATTTCTTTTTTATTTTTTTCTAATAAAAATATTTTGCTCTTTTTTGTAATATTGGTTCGCGCTATTTTTTGATCTTTTATGGCACAATACCTACATTCTAAAAGATGTATTCTATGCTTGCGCAACAAACTATACTTAAAAATTTATACATTTTATCTCCTAATCTTAACTTTTATGTAGTTATATCACATAAATTTATCGTTGTGGATTTTTTTATGTTAAATTATATACACAAGAATGCCCGCGCGGTATAGTTTTATAACAATTTTTTTTTTATCCATCTTCAAGTGAGGAGTAGTAGCCATTACATTGATTGACAGGTTAGAAGCCTAAAAGGGTTTTAAGAGTAACTTTTTTCCTTTCCCCACATGTTTTTTCCGTGCTGGTGCAATCTTACACGGGGCCGGGTAGAATCCATTGTTTATTTTTAAAGCAATGTTGGATGCCAAAGTTTTTCCCTCGAGGAAGTTGTTCTTCGGAGTTCAGTAGCTGAGTGTGTCGGCGTCAGGTTTTTATTATCTCTCGTCCCTGCATCTGACAGCTTATCTCTCGTCAGATATGTATCTGAGCCAAGCAGCCATTGTCAAATGGATCGAGCTGCTGCGAGCAATATTTCACATCATCTCATTTATTCCCCTGATCCTTCTAACATTCTACCAATTAGTTTCTTCTTATGATGCTCTTGGTTTGATGGAGGCCACTCCCACACAGGTGGATTCACGATTGCTGTTCGACACTTTGACTTCCTGTGAGTGATTTTCATTGCAGCTCACGAACTGGTGGTCCTGTACCAGGACAATGGGGTAGTTATTTCTGTTCCAGAGAGTTCCCGTCGGACATCAGCAGTTGGGGCCATTATTTTGCAACAAATTTACAGCTGGTTATTACAATAATAAATAATAACACACCTAGCTAGTTCGAAGATAATTTGTTTATCCCTTTTCAGCTTCCATATGTTTAGTTACGTGCATGTCAACAAGAAAACGGGAGATTTGGGTTGTGTTTGATATGATTATCATAACAAAGTTTGAAATTTTAATTTTAATTTATAGATTATTATAGCTTATAATGCATTCTTTCCTTAAAATAGTTATTTAAAATCAATTCTAACATGCTTCTAATTTGAAATCATGTTAATTTATTTGCTAATCAACTTTGAAATTAGAAGTCATGCTATACATTCTACATGTATCATGAAATAATTAATCCGGATTAAATTCCACCTCCTTTTTTTCTACATTTGTGATTTTTCCCGCATTGAAGGCCGTGCAGAAGATTTTCGCTTTATTTGGAAATGGTGTTTAGTACGTACACGGTGATGTTTGAAGGACTCGTCATAGTATGTGGGCGTGATCTCATGCTTATGTGAAAAATGGCTTCGATCTTTCTTTAAGGGGTGGCCCATGTTCTTGGCCTAATTTGAAGGCCATTAACAGAGATCACATGTTGATTTGATCTGGGTGGGGGAGAGAGAGGGAGATTATCATGTTTCTAGGACGGGACAGGAGTTAATTGCATTGAAGCTAGTGGGATCGGATAGCAGTTGGACCATAGCTAGGCTCGTCTATTTGCATGTTATTGGCTTCTGTTTTATAGCATTGACTTCTTTGCTAGTCTCACCCAAGATCCAATCCGTACATACTATTATTTAACGTGGAATTTAGTAAACGTTTTGAGATACATGTTTTTTTTTTGTCTTTTGCATCTAAAAAATCAATTTTATGATGATATAAAGTTTGTGATTCGTATAGTAGGTTTCAAGTTCGAGTCAAGATGTATTTAATCTGGAATAATCAAGGTTTTACTCGCTCATCTTTACCCGTAAAATATATTTTTCAAGGATGAGGTTTATCTAAAAAAACAAATTAACCGACACAATTTAAAATGAAATAACAAATTATCGGTCGTCCTCATTTGCTTACGGTGGTCAATAAATGTAATCCGGGTCTTGGCTATGATTAAACATGGAGGGTTTGTGTGGTCCATAGAAAAGATAATTTTTCATAAGCAATGGAGCAGGGGTATTCATGGGGATCATAAGAATAGGTGGCGGCTATTATCTCACATGCACCTTGCCATATATGTTGGGTGGAGGAAACAGTAATGTTATTAAAGGATGTGATGGGTTCCATTAAACCTCGGGTCCTCCTTAATTTAAAACCATCGATCATCATACTGTAGCAGAAGAAATTAAAGGGTTCGTGGATTGCTTCACTTAGAAAGAGATCTTGATCTGAGATGTCAACCTGTAATTTGTGCTAATTAGGAAGGAAAAGGAGGGAGAAGAAGCTTGTAATTTTTATAGTTACATCTGTGTATGTGTTAAGGAACCATCTCACCTAAGAGTTTAAGCTTGTAAGTGAGGCCCCAGAATATGATTTATATTATTCTCTAACACACACCCTCAAGTGAAAGCCCTTTGGGCTTGAAACTTGCACAGACCCACATTACCTTGTGCTTGATTTTTTTATCAAATAGAATGGGGGTGGTGAGATTCGAACTCGTGACCGCTGGGTCAACAAGGCTCTGATACCATGTTAAGGAACCATCTCACCTAAAAGCTTAGACTTGTAAGTGAGGCCCCAGAATATGATTTATATTATTCTCTAACAGTATGCCACACACGAATCATTTAATTTATGAGATACTCCTACAATCTATATCTCCTCTTCTTCATCACAAGATTATTACTTAACTCGGATGTGAGTTATGTAATGGAAGTAAACTTCAAATAGACTTTACAGTATATAATATTTTCAGGTATTTACGCTAGCTTTCAGTTTATAATTTGAACTTTTTTTATTATCATAACTAAGTCCTTACACCGCCAATAAGAAATCCGCCAATGGAAGTCAAGAATATGTGTGGCGAGTAACAGGCTCAAATCTACGACTTGAAAGAGAACAAACCCCCAGCAGATCCCATATCTGCTGCACCAGCCCTCAAGGCTAATTAAGTTGCATGTGTAAGTGAAACTTGATTCGCTTACAGATCCTTGCATGAATTTATGTTTGTTTCTTGAGAAAAAAACAGGAAGAAAAGTTTATGTAACACAGTGGTGTAGAAAATGATGATATATACTGGCGACTGAACTCCTGGATTAATTAGTTACAGATCGAGTTAATTCCAGTGTGTGAATGTTTCTTCTTGATGGTCATATGAGAGATGAAGTATTTACAAGACTCATTGCATGTGAATATATATGATAAGAGAAATACAAGAATCACTCTTCAAAATAAGGGAATACTGTATGTTTTTTTTTCTTGTATCTCGGAAACTGTATTGTGGGTCAGATGAGCAAATAAAATTCTAACTATTCTATTTTTTTATAAAAATATATATTCTAATTCAAACTCGAAATATACTATATAAATCACAATAGGTAATTGGGACAGAAGACGGAATATTGTCAGGGCAAGAAATTTTCATGAGCGATACAATCGGAGGCATGCATGTGAATGTTCATGAAATGCCAATAAATATTTATGAAATTAGTTATAAGCATTTAAATGGGAAAATAGATGCGGCTCCTCAGTCCGTACATAGCCTACATTATTACACACCTAAAGAACATCAAATCAAATGTCGAACACTAATTTAATAACTTGCTGTCCTATTTTCACCAAGTTGGTGGAGTAAACCCTGCATCTCACAGCTGTAGCAGCAGAGCCTTACGTACATGTAATAAGGTTGCTCCACGTATTCCAAATTAATTTATATCAGCATTTATCAATATTTTAAAAATCAAATCCATAGATTATATAGCATTGAACAAACATATAGAGGTGAGCTCTATGGTAGCATGGAGTAATCACTACCCTCTTGGAAAGATAAATCCTGACTGTATATATTATATAATAAGCTTGTAAATAAAATCATAATTTCTTAGTAATATTTCTTATGATTGATCAGAGCCTGTTAAAAAAAACACCAATCATATGCAATAAAATCTAATCCATAGATTTTACACATCACAGGCTTACATTTGAAAATCTTTGGCTTAGCTACTATGCTTCACAAGTATATAATAAACACTTTTTTTTATAATCGGGGTGTCCGGGCCAGCTTACGCACACCACAACTAATCCCCGGATTCACTGAACAACTTGCAAACTCAGTGAGTATGTAAGGCACCGCGGGGGTGACAGACGTGCATGGTGGGACTTGAACCCTGGTGCAGAGGAAGGAAACAAGTCCCTTCAACCACTAGGCCAAGACCCCACTTGCCACATTTTCTTTTATGATATAATTGTTGCTATCGACACTAATTATCAGTAATTTTCCTAGTATATACAAGAAGTTAATGGGTCTTTGTCGTGAGACTTTAGGCATGTGAACCACAATTAGACCAGTGAAATCATTCTCCTCACTTATTCCAAACCAATCTAGTAAGAGCTCATCGAATTTTACATAAGTGGATTACAGACAGTTTCAATTACATGTTTTTGGCCTAAAGCTACACCCCTGTGAGTTCTTCTACTGATATAATTTTAAATAAATTCTGGGGGTGGTAGTCGTGTAGAAGAGGGGTGGGGGACCCAATTGAATCACGCATAGAAGAGATCAGAAACCTAGGCTGTATCTTGTGAAAGATTAGCATTTCTTCTTCTCATCAGCCATCACCGAAAGGTCATTTAAGATCACATGTTTCTCTCTCTCTCTCTCTCTCTCTCTCTCTCTCTCTCTCTCTCTCATTTATACATGCTACAGGTTTTTGTAGCTAAAAAGCCAACGAAGCAACCATTTACCTCATTTGGATGCAAGACTTTCGTGACACTCTCTCTCATTTTTTACTTTCACTTTGCAATAAGTATATCGTACCATTTTTGGTTCAAGCAAGCAATCACCCTATTTTGCACAGCCCTATAATATCTAAACAAATTCATTAATGGTGGAGGTCGAGTGCTAGCTAGCTAGCAAATTATATATAATGTTAAAGCTTTCAATAACTCTAAAATATATTCTCCCGAAATATATAGACCCGGCAGCAAAAATAGCTAGGTTGCATGGTAGCCTCGACGCTTGAAGAACCGTGATTATCTGTAAAATGTTATTGCTTCTGGCTAGATATTTTTATCTCGGGTTTAGCTCAAAGACAATCATGAGTGTCGTTTTTTTGACTTCAATAACACAAGTCCCCACTTGAGTTTCTGCTTTTCTTTGGTGTGTACACAGTTACCAGTATGTCTAGATAAGTATAAGCACGTACGCCTAGTTAATTAATATCTGATGAAGACGCATGAAAGGATCTCTAATAAATGGGTAGACTCTCATCTCTTTCATTTGTTTTTTCTTTCTTTTCTCTTGTGGGTTGGGCCCATCTATTACAGCCCTCGAACCACAGATTACAGAGTGTGAAATGATGAACTTAATTAGCATGTGCAGTGTCGTTTGACTTCTTCCAATGATGAACTTAATTAGCATGACCTTTCGTTTTGTTTTTCAATCAAACAAGCTGCTGGCCTGGCCACACGCAAATTACAGAGTACTGTGGTGAAATATATGCTCGGGTTGTTTCATGACGCTTAATTCATAAATATATAACAAGGTTAATTACAGTTTGCAAAGAGATCCTAACTTCTCAGAATCCCAGCTGCTGATAAGAGATTAAACCCTGAGAGATCACACGGCTATTTTTTTTCCTTTGATTTCTCCTCCACTGGTTTAGCTGAAACTAGAAATTAAACAAAAGAAAAAGTGAAAAAAAAAAAAAAAAAAAAAAGGATCAAGAGAGGAGGAGAAGGGATAGTAACATGATCAGAATATTGGAGACAGTTCCATAATCTCTTCCACTTGAACAGTACCGTTTTCATCCATGAGCCATTTCTCAAGAAATGACAGTGGGGGAGTGCTGCTCTCATCAGATTTCTGCTTCCTCTCAGTCATTGTAATATTGTCCTTCTCGTCGCCTGTAGTGTTCTTGATGAAACCCTTTGTGGTGGTAGCAGTAGCAGTAGTATTAACAGTAGCAGAATCACAAGAGGATTTGTCCCATGCAACATTATTCAAGTTCTCGAGTGATAAAATGGACTCAAACTCCTCATGAGAGATTAGATCACCGCTTTCTTCCTCAGGTCTTGGCCTATAAGATTGAAGAGAATCTGTAGCCACTGAATTGCCAAAGCTATCACCATTTTTTTTCATGCTGCTGTTGTTCTTCTCCCAATTTTCTTTGAGAAGATCAGTGCCGTTTGGCTTCGGAGATGACCTCATCCACCCCTCAAGAAGACGCGAAATGTTTTCGGTACTTGATGCGTACGTGGAGACCTGATTAGGCCTACTGAGGACGGAGGAATTGGTGGTGGTGAAATCATCCAGGCTATTTCTCTCGTTGAAACTTTTCGACATGAACTGACTGCTTGCTGAGCCTTGCGCCGTAGGGTCCAGAGTTGATTGGAACTTCTTCAGCTTCTTCTTCAGGTGGGTGTTCCAGTAGTTCTTTATATCATTATCTGTTCTCTGGGGAAGATACGACGCTATGGCTGCCCATCTGTCGTCCAAACAAATCAGGAACAACAAAAAGGATTCAAATTGATCCATGACATGCAATTCTCTCATGAAAAAGGATTCAAACACATAAATTTAAACAGAAAATTGAGGTTTTTGAGGATTACTTGTTACCCAATAAAGCTTGCAGGTGAATTATCATCCCTTCTTCATGGGGTGTGAAGTTGCCTCGCTTAATCCCTGGTCTGAGGTAATTAGTCCATCTAAGCCTGCAACTCTTGCTGCACCTCAACAGCCCTTTGCAAGCAACAAGATGGATTGATCCATTAGTGTACGTATACCATAATTCAATGTTTATTTACGCACTGATCATCCAAAAATGAAAACCCCAAGTCTGATAGACATTGGAAATGCAAGCCCAGTGCCAGAATCTCAAAACACGATGATGAGGAGGAGGAGCAATGGAATGGATCTAAGCGGCGGAACTTACCAGTGTTGGTAGGAACGGATCTCCAATTTCCTGGACCATGTTCTTGAATGTAAGAAACAAGGATGATGTCCTCCTCAGGGGTCCACGGACCCTTCTTGATCCCAACTTTCTCACAGCAAGGAGGTCTTCCCATGGCTCGGGACCTTCCTCTTCTCTTTCTTCTCTAACTAATCACTCTCAAATAGTGCTATCATTACCATGTGAGACTCTATATATACATGCTCACTTCTACTGGGAGGGGAGGCCACAGCTTTCTTTTTACACCAATTTTTATCTACCAGCTGACTCACCTTGCCTTTTTATTAAATTTCACTATGTACGCAAAAATGTTTTTTAAGAAAAAAATGTATTTTTTATTTTTTATTTTAAATTAAAAAGTTTTAATGTTTTTAAATATTTTATATGTTAATATCAAAATTAATTTTTAAAAAAATATAAAAAAATTATTTTAATATATTTTTAAATAAAAAATATTTAAAAAAAAAAAACAATAAAAGAGAAGCCGGGGTCAAAGGGGAAGTGAATGTCTCTCCCCAAGGCTTTTCCTATCTGGCTGATCACGTGCCGCTGCAGCTCTTATCACCCAAAGGTGGGAAACTTCTCAGCCTACGGTATTCGTGTCAGTTTGTAATTAGAATGGAAGATGTTTTTTAAAGTATTTTTTGTTTTAAATTATATTAAAATAATATTTATTTTATTTTTAAAAAATTAATTTTGATATTAAAACATAAAAATAGTTTAAAAATTTTACAAAAATAAATTTAAAATATTTTTTTTTTTTCAGAAAAACACAGTGAGAAACTACAGTTTCATTTCTGTTTCTGCACCTCTGACTTTGGGGTGATATCTTCAGGTAAGCGGATGAAAGTACAATACTTGTTTTGTATTCAATTATTATCGGTCAGTGACTTCCGGACGTCGCTAGGCACATCAGGTGTGTAAAAGGGGTGAGAAGTCGTGATACAATGCGGACGGTAAGATATTAAGGGGGGGAAAAAACTTAAATACACATTTAATTGGTTTGTTCATAATATTCGAGTCACGACGGGTGGATTTTATAGAGGCAACATCAACAAATACAAATTTATTATCTAATATACTAAGAAAGTTTAAAGTGAGTTACTTAGCTTGTGAGTGGAATCATTGTAGATGATAATAGTATTGTTTATTTTTCGGGTCGGTTTGAGTCGTTTGATTCGCTACTTTACTGATTTTTTTTTCTCTTTTGTTAAAGTTTTTGGGTTTTTTTTCATTCTTTTATTGAATTTATTTTCTTATTATTCACACAATAATAATAATGATGATGATGATAATAATTTTGATTTTTTTTCTTGCTTCATCTTTTGTTAATATTTTTGAGTTTTTTTCCTCGAAATAATTTAATAATTTTTATTGTTTTAACAATAATAGTAATGATATTTTTACTCCTGTTTTTTACTCTTGTTTTTTTTAATTTTTTTAAAAATCAAAAATTCCTAAAAAATACATTTTGATATAATTTAGACAATTTTGTTTTTTCCCAATTTATTATTTTGTATCTTTTCCGCTCGATCTTCAACATGTTGATGAATTTCCAAAATAAAAATATCATAAACAATTAACAAAGTGAGCATAATGATAATAGAGGAAGGGGTGACGACTAATATAAGTTTTTCCAACCCCTTCCACAAGAAACATAAAATGATTGATTAAGAGAGAAGAAAAAAAATATAAGGTAGGAGTTTTAAGGTATAAACAGATAATGAATGAGAAAGACAGTCAAGGCTAGAAAAGGAAAATAAACCCTAGCCACCATGGAAAGAAAATATAGAGATTTTTATTAAAAATAATATGGGAAAGAAAAATATTTGGGAGGAAATATTTAAGAAAATATATAAAAGAAAAAATGTAGATGAGAGAAAGGAAAATGCATGTTATGCACTAAGCATTTCTTGCACATTATTCATGGTTTGAGTCATTATCCTTCTAAGCTCTTTATTTATCCAATAAATTATTTAGGTATTGTACTATGTTAGAACCTTAAAGAGGTATCATTTTCTTCCTCATTTTTTGGGAGGAAGGTGAAAATCATTGTTTACACTTAGGATATAAACGATCTATTAGGAAAATGTTGTTCCTTTACATGTTCTTGATTTCTTCCAAGTGTTTTTTCTTAATATATATGACATGTAGCACTTGCTTAAATAAGCTTGTAAGTTTATATACCTTATTGATTAAATTTAATCTTTTTGAAGGATTCATTTTCAATTGAGTCTTTCTTTATAGACTATCATTTTCAATTTAAGTTTATATACCTCATTTTATCTTTGCCTTAAAAAAGAAAACTAGTTAAAAATGAAAAAATGCATGATGATGTGTGCTAAAATAATTGTATTGGATATGAATTACTGTTTATAAAAAGTGACAAGAGATATTGGATATTTGTTGTAATCAAAAGCTTAATAACCTATTGTCTAAACTTGTTATTTTAGAAACTAAGGTCGAGGATATAAATGTTTCTTTGCTAAAAATATAGAGGCCTTTTCATTAAGAATATGGAAACATTCCAATCTTTAACACATATAATTTAAGAGAACTTTGAAATATAATATTTAAAATATATTAATACACAATAGTTCATATTTCTCACAACTTACAACTATTACGTCCAAATCTATTTCACTCACAACTATTACATTTTATTAGTTCTTTAAACTTCTCCATGACTAGTTATTCCCTCTAGAAATTTTTAACACAATCTCAAATATATATTGTAAGCTCTAACACCATAGCCCAACTCTTGATTATTAATATAATTAGTGATATTCAATAACCTTTTGGCTTTCAAGTATACTAAGTTTCTTTAGGTCTATTAGGACTTATATATTTCCTATATTATAATCATTAAACCTAATAAAGGTACCATAAAGGTTTTTTGAATGCTTATTATATCTTTAGTGATGGGTTTTTACCTCTTCGATATGATTTTTTAAATCATCTATGTTACTTTTAACATTTTCTTATATCTTACTCAAAAGATTTTGATCCTTTAAGAAAAACTTGTGAGTCCCTTTTAACTTTTGATTGGAGTCTTAGGACATTTAAAATGCATCTTATAAACTTTAAATTTTTATCTTTATTTTTTCCAATTCCTTCTGAATCTATTTATTAGCTTGTTTTTTAGTCTTCAAATTAGCTTTAATCCTTTGATTCTCAAGCCTAAACTACGTTATTACAATTTTCTCGTTTCCATATATGATTTGATGACTAACTTGTCTTTTCTTCTTTTTACATAACTCTTTTAGCTCAGCTCAGAACAATGTTTTTACATTTTCATCTATTTTTTATGGGTTTGGCATGACTAAATCAATGATTATCAAGTATGGATAGTTATATGTTATGTTTTGGCACTATTAGATTTATAACTCGGAAATTATAGGGTCTTATTAGCCATTAGTTGTTCAACCAAAATATTAGACTTTCAATTCTATATTATATGGGCTAATATGGTCAATAATTTTGCATCCTTATAATGTATCTAAAATTAAGCTAAACTATTCACCCTTATGATACATTGCATATATCTAAATTATCTTTTCATGATAAAAAAAAAATATATAACTAATATACCAAATGAACCATATCAAAGAGATTCATGGAAGTTGTCTATATAATGTAAGATAAGAGTTAGTTCCCATACAAGTAGTTTTTTTATTATCTAAATTTATCAGTAGATAACTCATGAAATAACTCTATCGATTTACTCTTATATAGGATTGCCATTTTTTTCTCCACAAACTTGTTTAATGATTATTATATGACCCACCAAGCTATTTGGAAGATTTTTTTTAATCAGTTATTATATGGTTATTATCCACATGTATATAAAGTACAAAACATCTCAATGAATCTCTATATATTCTTTTGCATTGATTGAGGACTAAAACACTTTATGTTATCACCACGACTATTGGATTAACTTACATTTCTAGAAGCAGATTTATCTCCTCTAAGATGATCAGATTGGCTATAGAAGGAAATAATATAAACTTGAAGATACTTAAAGCTAATTTCTTGATTATGTCTAAATTGCTATTTAGATATTTCATTTTCTAATTAAGCACATTTTCCTCATTGTTTTAATGCCAACTCTCAACACTTGTATTATCTCTAGCTTTATTTGCAAACTTCTTAGCATTTATGAGTTTTACAAGCTTTTATGCAATCCCATTATGCCAATTATAATAATAAACAATATATATATATATATATATATATATATATATATATATATATAGCCATATGAAATAGCTATTGATATTCTTCAATAGTTGACATTATATCAATTTATCCTAAAAAAACAATCGTTAAGAAAAATCCCAAAGAAATGTGAGAGCTTTTGTAGCTACTTTTTGCAAATGTTTATTCAATCTTTGAGTGAACATATATCAATAATGATTACATAAATTTGTTCAATATTGAATATTGGACCCAAAAGAATTCTCGATATTAAATAAAGATTTTGAGCCCATTTTCTTGATTGTGTCCCAAATTATATATATGGGACATCATTCATTCTCAATAAACCTACTTTAGGTTCTATAAACCTAAAGTTTTATTCATTATTTTATATGTTGTAGCATATAAAATAACCTTTATGTGCAATATAATTTCTTATCAACAACATAAAAGAACTTTAGGTTCTAATTTATTGTACTCATAAGATTGAAGAATTACAAAATAATCACATCTAAAAAATAAAAGAATATTATAGTTTTGAGTAGTTTGATATAGTCATTCATAAGAGATAAATTATTGATACAAAAGAAAAAAAACATGACTAACAGTATAAATAATAATAACAAAAATCATTTAGGACAAGAAGTTACAATTGATAAGACATATAGTATTAACTGTAATATATATATATATATATATATATATATATATATATATATATATATATATATATATATATATATATATTTGTGTGTGTGTGTGTGTATTTGTGTGTGTGTGTGTTTACATTTAGCACATCTATTTAGGGTGAAAAGTATTAGAACACGAATATTGATAAATAAGATGAAAACAGTAATTAAAATCTTGATATCTCATTGCACAATCCATATGAAATATTTAATAACATAAGAATACAAAAGAGTTGTGTTTTAGTCATAATAAATAAGGCAAAGTAGATATATGAGATTCATAAAGTACTGAGACATGTGCTGCAAGATTAAATATGTTGATATACATATCTCTTTTTTTTTTTCATTTTTGTTTTAGTTATCCTTAATGACTTTTTTTTTTTATATAAATAATTCTTAATTTATTTAATTAGATATATGCATAAGTTTTTTTTATTTATATCTCGTAGTTTTTTATGTAACAAAATACATTGAGAAAATCAATGTATTCGCATCGTCTAATATTTTTTCCAAAAATAATTTTTGTTCACCGTAGATGCTAAAATAAAAGAAAAAGATTTCACCATGTGGATTCTTACAAAATAGACCAAGTAGGCTGGCTTAGCTTCCTAAGCATCACATGATTTTTTTAAAATATGTTTTTTTAAAAAAAAATTTATATGTTTTTTTAATACCTCATATCTTTTTTTTATTTTGTTCAGAGAATTTCTTTGAAGTAACAGATATTTTTTGGTTATGTATTTAATTTTTATGAGGTTTTTCTAATTCATTTATAATTAATCATTTTTTATATAAATGAACTTTATTTTTAAAAATAGAAAAAACTTTAGTTGAAATAATATTTATAATACGCGCACCATTACATGATATTTTTTTCCGTGTATGTTTCTATCATCGTTTGATTAAATAAAAAATATTTTATTTTTAAATAATATTTCTAATATATACAACCTCGCATAATTATTTTTTATTCAATCAATTTAATACGTGTCTATTCCTATTATTACTTTATTGAGTAAAAAACAAAATACTTTAATAAATAAACTTAGCAAACACAAGTAGATAAATATCATGTTTAATCTACATTATTCTATTAATTTATTTTTAATTATTTTTAGTTATTATAAAAATAATCCTATCATGAAGATGAGCAGGTGAAGTGTGTAGTTGTAACTGCCGTGACAGCAAAGTTGGCAATCATTTTTGACAAAGTTTTATTCATTAATTGAGAAGGCTTTTCCCTAAAAAACCCTTGCATGCCCTCACAGTATGCTGCTAAAAGTACAATCTGCGTGGGTAGTTGTGGAAAGATTACAACACTACTCCCTGTAAACCTCTTGTCTGCACCTAAGCTGTCCGCTACTGTGGAAACTTTGGAAGCCTACACACTGCTTTTTTTAATTATTTGTTTCTACCCGACAACATATCAACTTTTTTACACTGTTTTTGTTATATTAATTTTAAAGAAAAATTTAATTATTTATTTTTTATTTTAAATTAAATTTCTTTGGTATTTTTAGATTATTTTCATAGGCTCATGTTAAAAATAATTTTTTTAAATAAAAAAATTATTTTGATGCAATTGAACGAAAAACATTTTTAAAAACTACTGCAACCACATTTCCAAATATGCATTAATCATCTAGTAGGTGGTGGTCCAATGATAAGAACTTGAAACTAAGAAGATTTCTCCCCCTGTGATTATTAATATAATAGTTACTGGAGACTTAAAATAACTAATGGGAGAGCTAAAAAAAAGCTAAAGGGAAAAAAATTAAAAAAAAATAGTTTTCATTCAACATTTTCATATATATAAAGGTAGAGCTATATTGAAGAACTTAAATAGTATTTATAAGTTTAACACTTATTCTTACATATTTGATCAAAAAAACCAAAAAAATATTTAATATATTTTATACAAAAAATGATTTTTATTATACTTGTATTAGTTATTTATTATTAATAAATAATTATACTAATATTATATATATTTAAATAGAATTAATTTCTCCAAATGATTTTTTTTCATTGGAATACAAATATAAAAAATATTATATTTATACTATTTAAAAAATCATATTATTAATTTGATTTTAAAAAAAAAATATTTATGACCATTAATTTTAGAGTTCGTAAAATTAGTTAATTTTTATGCAAGCTGATTCCGACCGCACTAATTTTAAAAACAGATCACATCAGACTTTAATGACAATTTAAGAGATCAATTTTATTGCTAGCTCAGTGACCACGTAGAGACAACACGTAAGCCGCGAAACACCACTAGGAACCCTCCACGAGTCATTAAAATATAATTGTCCAAATGTGGGAGCCACAGGACGGAAAGGAGTCGATTGATTTTTGTGGTGAAGGCACATTTGAGACATGATTGATGAGATAGCAAGGCATCAGAGAAATCAAAACAGTCAATCGTTGACTTCACATTGCTTTTGCACACTCACACAGAAAAAAAGGAGTAATTTGGAGGTTACCGGCTCAACAACTAGTTCGGTCTAAACTAGCCTCCTCCGTCACTTCAATGCATGCTGTCTTGTCACCAAAACTCATCCTGTGGCACCACTTTATCCTCTAGCTAGTTTCCTATGGCGAACTCAGATTTCGAAAAGGATTGAATTTTATATTTGTTGAGAACAATATTCTAGCCTGGATGATTTCCTGTAATATATAATTGTTGATAATGAAGCAATTAATAGAATTTACTGGTTAAAAAAATAAAATATAATATCTACATATCTAAGGTTGATATAATAAAGCACATTAAGACACTTTATTATAATAATAGTAATATTGAAGTCTTAATATCTAAAAATATCATTATTATTACTGCTAAAACAATAAAAATTATTAAATTATCCTAAAAAAAAATTCAAAAACATTAACAAAAGAGAAAGCAAGAAAAAAACCTAAAATTATTATTATTATTGTGTTAATAATGGAAAAAACAAAATTAAATCAAAGAATAAAAAAGCCTACAAAATTTAATGAAAGAGAAAAAAATAAAAATAAATGATAGAACAAAAATAAAAATTATTAGTTGAAAAAAACATCATTTGACTTGAAAATAAAATAAAATAAAATAAAAAAAGAAGGGAAAAAAAATCTCAATTTTCAAATGACCATAAACATAAACTAAAGTTTAAGAACTAATTCTTACAAAAAAAAATACTATCTCAACAAAAGAGAAAATAATAAAAATTAAAAATCAAAGCTAAGAGCACACATATATATAAACATGGACAAAAATAGAAACTATTTCAGAAATAAAAAAAATAAAGGAATTAAAATAAAAAATAAAAATATAAGGACCAAAATAAAAATTAAATATATTATCAATTTCAATCAAAGAACAAAATTGAAAAAATGAAACATTCTGTACCGAAAATATTAAGGGATTGAAAACCAAACTCAAAATTAAGAGAATAAGGATTGAAAATGAAAATGCAATATATAATAAATTTCAATCGAAGGACTAAATTAAAACAAATCAAAACTTATATAACAGAAATCATGACCACACAAAACAATAAAAAGATAAGGAACTGAACTAAAAACACCATAAACATAGGGGTCTGTCGTGTAATTTAGCATGCAGGAAAAAGAAAAGGAGCTAAAAAAGTTCAATCGACCATCGTCACGACTCCCTCCACCATGTTTGGCCAAGCGCCACACCATGAGGAAGAGTACATGGTTGTGCATCAGGTGAGAAGTCAAATGAATATTTTTTACCACCGAACGACGCCACACGCGCTGCCCAAAGTGGGCATGAGGCCGAATATCATCGGCGGGTGTGTTAAACGCGCACACAGTATTCGGCAGAAAAATAATAAAAAAATAGTAAATTACCTAAACACCGCTACATCCAACTCTTCTATTACCCCACTCACTAAGTATTTAAATATTTTTTAAAAAAAAACATGAAATATTTGAAACATTCTCGCAAACAACCCTTGATTTTTGTCTTTTTGGAGGTTAAAAATGTTATTTTACTGTGCAATAGAATGTGAAATTACAGAGACACCCCCTCCAGTAACTCTTGATTATTGTCTTATATGAAAGTAGGATAGTTATTTACCATGCAAAGAAATATATAAAAAAAAACCCATGAACTAGACAATCGAAACTAAACTAACCCAGACACCCAAAACTATTATTGAAATTCACCGTGAAAATACTCACAATGCATAGTGAATCACTGATCTCTTTTAGTATATAGTATATTATGTTATATTACTTTTTAATGCACAATATTAAGTGAATGTTATGGTAATTAAAACTATATAATAAGATTTGAAAATAGCTTATATTACTCTCTAAAAACATTTTATAAATACATTTTCTTCAAGATAATATATACTCCTACATTTCTTCCTATATATATATATCATTATAATGCTTTTGTTATAATTGTGATCATCTCATAACACTAAACGAATTGATTCGGTTATTAAGAATGTATCATTTCTTTCTTAATTTTTTGAGCTCAAACTTTTAGAGCTAGAAATTCTATGAATGCATTAAAGCAATGTGAAGGATATATTTTTTAAAATTACTAGGAAAAAAAAGAAACTTAAAAACTAGTTTGATAATATTACTTACAGTCAAATAACCCACCACCGAATTAATTTGGCACGAAGCAATGACCCAAAATTGAGTGATACCACCAAATTCGCCTGCGGATATTTATGTCAGTGTTTATGCAGTGGGGGGGAGGCTTTCAGCATTCAAGTTCACGCGGAGTGGAGTTAGCATTAATAGCCGGACTTTTACTTCACAATTAAAGATCTAATAAAACCACCACCCTCCATATATATATATATATATATATATATATATATATATAATTATTATTATGATTATGATTATGCTAATGCATTTTTTTTTATTTGTTCCTGGGTCTGAAGTAAATGAATCATACATACTTGTGGATTATAATGTACTAAATTAGTACTCCAATTCCCTCTCTTTGTTGGCTGGATTTTAGGAAAGTAACACCCTCATGGGGTCGAGGTATTTTTTTTTCATCTCTTAACATAAAGATTCTTCGACAAGTTAACCAAACGAAATAACCCCACCAGTAGGAGACCAAAAGACTCGGACGAAGTCAGACTCAGAGAAAGCAAGTACTTCAATGATGCAACGACACGTAATCCCGGATGACAACAAGATAGCAACAGCATCGTTCTAAAAGGATTGAAAACCAGTCACCAGAACACAAACATCGTTCACTAGACAGCTTAGTAAAAGTTGAATTGAGACATTAGTGACAACGTAGCCCATCTTTCTCCCAACTTTATATCTTTCTTGGCAGCTGAAGCCAACAATTAATTCTCCTGTACCTAAATTCTCCGTCAGACAGCTGCATGCCCGTCAGACAGCTGCATGCCCGTCAGGCAGAGGACAGCAGCAAGCCTCACCACCCCCACGAGACCTGGGCAACAGCCCCGGTAGAATTAAAGCACACATCATACAAACCGGAGGAAGAATTTGTTTTGACTACTGGTTTTATGATTGTTGCTCTGCATCCGGAAAAAGCTATGGTTCCCATCCCCTACTGACTCCACCCAATCCATCAATAAAGTGGATTTCAAAAGTATGGTTATTGATTGTGAAAGATCAGAGACGTACTTGTTGCATGTTGACAAGAAAGAATGTCACAGCACTGGCTTGCGAAGTGTTTGAAATCCACATCCTCTGAGGAAGTTCTTGGCAACCGGGGGGGGGCTGTATATATAATCACCACATTGTTCCTTTCATGGAGTAGTACCAATAAACGACCCGAACTTGTAACCAGAAATAAAATCCAACCTCGCCCAGATAATAACACCATGTAATGTTAACTTAATATATGAGACGCTAATCGGTTTCTGCAATGATTTCCCATTCTCATGGACTAGGAATCATGTCCATTTCCCCCACTCAACCTCTTCTGGAGCAAGGCTTTTCAAGTGCCCAGTAGAGAATCCAGTTCTGTAAGAAAATATTTGACAATTAAAAAGGCACTTAGAGATTGTTTTGCAAGCAAGTACTGCCGTAAAGAAATGTCAAAGTATGGAAGAGGCAAATTCATATTAGAAAGTTTAGTAAATAAAAATACAAGATGTTCATCGCAAATTATCTCAACCGCTCGATGTCATCATTTTTTTTTTAGAATGTCAGTACCATCATAATGAAGGCATTTTCATGATACAATCCAACCACTAATGTTTCATTACAAATTTTAGTGGTGTTTGAGGTAAAGCACTGGCTAGGAAAGTATGAATTTTGTTGTTCTACTATGTGTCAATCACAAACTTTATCAACAATCTATGCAGTAGCCATAGAAGGGTTAATTTCATAACCCATAACAGTAGTCCATCTCTAGGTTCAGCAACAAAGACAGGATGATTTCAAGTGTAGACTACTTTCAAGTTTCTTGTACAGATTAAATGTTAGTGCTTAAAAGAAGCAAAGAACCAGAGGCAGGGTGGAGAGCAGTAGAAGGTCATGATAAGGCCAGCCAAAGAGGTCTAAAAGTGAGTGTGCCTGCTTGTCAGTAACTCAAGCTTGACTTCTAAGAAAGTTCAACTAATTCTCGTTTGTTTAACAAGAACTCAGTTCATGGTCATAAATCGTATAAAAAAAATTAAACCTAGCTCAATCAACATAATTTACATTCCAGTCACATAAGACTGATATTTCGTTGATTTGGGCAGACATTTAAATTGAAAACTCATTTTCCTAAATAAATAAATAAATAGCAGGTTGGAGCAGAGACTAATATTATGAACAAGTGACAAAGCACTTGTTCTGTTTTACAGGAAAAGGAAGAAAGAAAGAAAACTGAATTATAATAGGATACAAATATCACTGGACGTACTATCAAAGCTTTGAGCCTAAAAGCAATACGTGTTAGAAATGGATATTTGTGGTCAGTTACGATTTCCTTACAGAATTTTTAATTCCTGGTGTCATTGCAGCAATCCCTGCAATATCCTTTGTTTTTCACCATTAAAACACTTTAGCAATTTTTATTCTTATTTTTTTGCTCAAAGAAAAGAAGAAGAATTAGGAGAGCACATCAATAACAACATTCGTTCTAAATCTGTTATGTGGCAATTAAATGAAGGAAGTTGAAAACCAAAAGAATCCAATTTGCATCTAAAGTAATCAAATGGGATACAGTGGAAAAAGGATTGATCGCTGGTCAAGAGCATACACAAAGAAACTTCAAATAAAAATAATAGCAAATTCCCAACTCTCCCCATCAAAAAGATTTAAAATGGTCTAGCACGGTAACTGAAATGTCCAATGAAAGAGAGTCAGAATGAAGGACAGGGCAAAGATCAAGTCCAGAGAGTCAAACCAATCTATAAGTGCTACCAATAACAGCTAACAAGACAACAAAGGAGTGAAGAAAAATGCTTTCAACTTGCTATTAAAATTACAAAAAACATTTTGTTCAAAATCAAAATGACAAAGGCTCTTACAGATATGAGATGTTTTCAACTTCTTCCTCTTTTTGTTACCTTCCTTGTCCCCATGACTTATCAACTTATGATCTCGTAATGGATGATATTTCAAGGACGCCAACTGTTCCATTGCCATCTCTAGTCTCCGCTTCTCGTAGCTCTGCATGAAAATGATCAGAGGAATAAGGAAAAAAGCTTTCAATTTCCACTAAACTGATACACTGACTACTACATAAAGAGAGATCAAAGCTTACATAAGCCTTATCAAAGCTTGATATTCGTTGCCTGCAAAGCTTAAGTTCCATCTCAAGTGAATGAACTCGAGATTCAACAGGAACAGCACTCTGCTCCACTATTTGCTTTTGTCTACCCCTAATAACTTCCGGCTGCCACACATTCAGAGCCACATAAGCTTGCCTGTATATAAAAAAAATGCTAAAGATTAATCAGTGCATGTGTTCATGTGATGCATGGTGTATACATGACAATGTTCATGTTTAAATGCTTGATCTATGGCATTTACCACTTACCACTACCCTTGAAAACACATCAATGGGTGCAAAATTCAAAAGGCATATCCAAATCATTGAAATTGGGAAAGTAATAAATTGAAATCAAATGCTAAGGGATTGAAATGAGTTTAAGCAAATTACAGGCCTCTGTTATTTGAAACAAATTGCTCTGCTATTCCATTTTTTCTTCTTTTTTTTCCATCCATACTCTAAAATCATTTGCAAGATGACATTTAATTGTTCGAATACAAAACGAAATGTAATACAAAAAAAAAAAGAGAGGAAAAAGAATGATTCACCTGGCCTTGTGTAAATTGGACAATTCAGCAGCCGTGTCTCTCATTTTCTCCGTCTCTTGACGCAATCCACTCTCAATTTCTCTTATTTTCCTTTCGAACTCCAAAACTTCACTCTCCTTTCTAAGCACCGCCCTTCTATGCGCCGCAACCTTCCTCGCTTTTTCCCTATCAAACCTAATCCCCAAAAAAATAATTAATTAACTTGGAACAGTATTAAAATCAAATTCATAGATAAAAACAAATAAGACTTCGATTTTGTAATAAGGATACTTGATTTTATAAGTTGATTTAGCTGATGCGGAAGTTGCATTGTTGAGGTTGGGGTTTAGTTGATTTGGGGAAGAGAAATCGGAGGAGAGGAGGAGGAGCCAAAGAGAGTCCTCGGAAGACAAACGGTGGAGGCGTCTGCAGGAGATTGAGATACAACAAAGATCTTTGTAGTTCAATTTGGAATTTTGGATTCCCATTTCCAGAATTTGTCTCCATAGTTCGTCTGGTACACCTCCCATTTTTTTTATTTTAATTGGTAACGGTTTGATACTCATACTTATAGATTGGGTAAACTATATTATTACCCCCTCAATCTTTTTTAATGTTTCATTTTTGTCATTATATTTTATAATTTCTAATATTGACCTTATTTTTCCAAGACGTTCCACTATTAAAAGCTAATAAAATTTTACTTTTTCATTTTTTTTACTCACAATTTTTCCCCCCCCACGTTTTTAATGTTTTACATGTGTTGTTTCAAATTTTGAACATAATTTATTTCAATTCCTCGACTTTTTGGAAACAATTCTTATTAAAAGTTGGATTCAAAATCTTTAAGACTTTTCAAGTCTTCATTTCAATTCAAAGCTAAAAAGATGAGATTTTTCAAATATTAAAAAACATATAATCTAACCAACATGTACAACAACCAATGTTGTTAAAATTGATTTTTTTGACTCGACACGAAAAACATAATGTAAAATCAGATCATAAACTCTCAGGTATATTTTCTAACTATATATAATTACATCTAATAAATAAGATTACATTAAAATTTGATAAAAAAATCAATAATATTATAATTAATTAGTGATTTAAATAAAAAAGATAGATAATATAAATCAAGAAATCAATGACATGAAAAAAATCAAAATCAAATTTTCCAATATGAACAAATTACTAAATGATAGTGAGTATACAAGAATCTCATAACAACTTGGTTATTCTCGTAGCAACAAGTCATTATGTTCTTTTAGGTTGCAAGCTAATGAATCTAAATTAGTAATTAACTAACACAAGTCTAATAATTAAAGTAAATTATTAAACAATGTTTAATGTGCCAGAAAAAAAAAATTAGAAAAAATTATTTTAACATTAAATAAATAAATAAAATATGATAATAAAAACAAAATCTTCATTCTAAAATTTTTCCATGTAGTCTAGATCTAATTTCACAAATTCTTGTAAATTTCAATCATGATTTCAAACACATAGTTCTCTCGTATAAATAAATTACTAAGTTTATCATAATAATTAGAAATATTTAGATGTCTAGTTTCACTCTCATCTAGAATCACAACAAAATTTAACTTATAACTCCAGATATGTCCAAAACAATACTTAAATGTCTAGTTTGATAGATTTGAGAAGATTCATCTAGTAATTTTGACTCTCTTAAATAATATATTTCTAAACTTTGTTTAATCTAATAATTTAACAATATATATTTTCATGTATCTAATATTTTCCTTAAAATTTCAACTAGATCCAATATATAGCCTGAAAGATATGTTTGGTCTCACAAAATCATCAACAAATATTATAAGGCCAAATTCAAAACTAACTTGGTTGTTCATATCACAAATTTAGTAAACTCATAAAATCAAAACGATTTTACCAATTTTGCATGAGACAAGTCCGATATTACTAGATTTCGAGTTTAGTCCGATTTAGTATGTAAATACATGTTGACTCATAAAATCGGAAGATTTTAAGAATCAACTCGCAATTTTGATAACCTTAACCACACCATATAGTTATAATTTCTAAGAATATTTGTATGATATCATGACCACATAAAATCTATCATCTCAAACATTAGTTCGTTCCAAAAGACATTCTCTCAAACAGGGAGAGGTTTCAAATTTGATATGCACAAAAAATGGATATTTTCAGCTGCACTGCTGAGGGATGGCTTGTTTTTTCATTTACTGGCAAATGGGTTGCATAAGAGCAAGTCCAAGGCAAGAGCCATTTTTAAGAGCCAAATTATAGAAATGGCTCTCTGAATAGTGTATAAATGGCTCTTGAGCTGATGTGGTCTCCAATGGTAAGAGCCATTTTTACGAGCCATTTTTTTAATCTTATTTTAAATAAAATTCAATTATTTTGTATATAGTGTAATTATACAATTCATTATACAATTAATATGAGTAAGTTATATAATTAAATAATTGCTTTTGAGAAACCCGCCAACAATAAAATTATTTTCTTAAAATAAAAAAATAAAAAATGAATTTAATTATAATTAAAAGATCCAGAATATTTGAAATTTTAAATGTTGAAAAAACCCGCCAAAATTGAGATGCTTATTTGGGAACGATTATTCAAGTTTCCTCCATTCTCGACAAAGTACGCATGTACTCGAGCCCCAAATTGTCTTGTTTGTTGATCAACTCCTGTGATTGGATATTTGCTAGTATTTAACCACGCAGATACAAGTAAACAATCTTCTTTCGGCGAGAAGTTCTTACTTCTTTGTGATTTTTTAGTAATATGAACATTAGGATCACTTTGTTGACAAACAATCTGTTCAGACTCACTTATAAGAAAGTCAGTGAATGAATTTGGCAAATTTGAGTCCATCTGCATAAAAAATACATTGTGTTAATTAAGCTAATTGATCAAAAAATTCGTAATTTTTCAATTTCGCATACTTATTTTTTTTACTAAATATTATTCTTAATTACCCTTTTTTTTCCTAAATATTATTATTAATTACCTCCACAACAATTCTAAAAACTAAATTTACACAGTTCTTAAATCTAACTGTAAATTTAAAACATGTAATTAAGCTAATTGCTCTAAAAATTCATAATTTATCAATTTCGCATAATTATTATTTTTACTAAATATTATTAATATTCACCATTTTTCAATATTACTAATTATTATTTTTACTAAATATTATTATTAACTAATTTTTTTCCTAAACATTTAATACCCCCCACCCCGAAACCCTACTTCTTTTTGCGCCGCACCCCCATTTTCATCTCATCAGCTCTCGCCTCCTCCTCCTTCAACCACTGCCAACTCTCTCTTCTTCCTCTCCTATCCTTCTGTTTCTTCAAAATCCACACCATGTCCCTTCTGTAACCTCTCTTAAAAAACCCAAGAAGATTCTCCTTTCAAAACCTCTCAAAATCCCATCTTTTGCCCCCCTCCCTCGGGCTTCATATCATTTTCGATTTTTTGCAAAAAAATCCATCGTTGAAGAAGAAATCAAAGCTTCCTATTTTTTATCCATCCCCCCCCTCGGGCTTGATATCATTTTCGATCTTTGGCACACATCAATTGCTGAAGAAGAAATCAAAGCTTCTGCTTTGATATTCTTGTTCAAGTTTCTATATCATGGGTTCTTGTTCAAATAGCAATTCAGCTTCTGTGAAATTTCATTATGGGTTCTTGGTTGTGATAAACAAACCTACCTACTCGTTGGATCTGTAATATTTTCTGTGATTTTTCTTGTTTGAGTTTGCTGTAAAATATGTGTTCTTGCAATTTTTCAATTCATTGTATTGCTGTGTTGATGTTGGTTTTTATTTGTACAATGGCAACGATCACATTTCTACAACGGTCGGATTTTTTGTTTTGCCTCTCCGGCAAAAAACTGTGGGAATGGCTCCCGAAAAAGAAAAAGGTATTTTGCCTCTTCATTTAGCTCTCCCTGTTTGAGAGACAAATTTAACAAAAAGAGCCATTTTTTTTAAAATATGCCTTTGCCTCCTCTGATGGCTAGTCCCGTTGGACTTGCCCTAATACTCCAAGGGAATAATACCCCTGGTCTGGCTGTTGCCAGAATCTACAAACAAAAGAATATCACACATGAACCTTAAATGAGTTTTGTTGATCACCAAGAACTTTAAAAAATAGTCCTATGCCTCTGATACTGAGATTACAAACCAATTTCAGTAGTAGTAAGGGTTCTTAAACATGGAACAGTGATGGAAATTCTCTTTTCATCAACTTCCAACTGCTGTATGCTAAAAGCGCAATACCTCCTCACAAGAAAATAACAAAAAAACAAGAAAATTACAAGCCATTAAATGGGTGAATAGCTCATAGCTTTTTTGGTATTCAAATCATGCTAAGTAAAATTAACAAGCCAGCAATAACTCAAATACTAGAGTTTTCTCATTCAAAATCCTCAACTCGTAATCTAACATTTCAGAACAAATATGTTGATTCTAATTTTATGCTATGAGCTTATCCTGCTTAAGGTTTAAAAAGAGGACATTAAGAAGATAGCAATTGCTTCAAAGACAGAGAACATGGTTGTAAAGGTCCACATAAGCAAGCACAAACATATATCTGTGTGGGGGTCTGTTCAGAATAAAATGTGATATTGTAATTAAAATTAATTAATTTTTCCACATAGCATTTGAAATACAAGCTAAAAGAAGACAATAATGTCAACACACTTCCAGAAGTTCAGCACCAGAAAATAACTTCTGAATATGATAAAGCTAACAGCCTTAAACCTGAGTCAGATGACATTCATTTAATTTATCAGTTACTTGACTTTGCTGCATCATCTAATCATGGACTAGAATCACGAGGTATGACCAAAAGGAGGAGAAATTTCAGGGGTTAATACTCACAGTTATGCATCCAAAATTCATGTCTACTTGAAAAATATTTCTTTGAACAGTAAAAATCTTCTTATAAAACAGAGGATTAGAACATCATCAGATTTGTTGCTGTCCCAACAATATAAGGTTCCATCAATAACCGAGTCAAGAAGTAAAAGATGACACCCAGAGCTATTGAAATAGGGAGAGCTGGCAGGGCCTTGCGCCACACTGACAACAAAATAAGGGTACAGCCAAGTCCAGAAATAATTGCAAGGTAACATGCATATACTGTCATCAGATCATACATTGCAGCCCTGCCCACAAGAACGCTGTAAAACACAAAATCTCCAAGACCAAGCTTAATACCTCTACTAGAAACCTCAGAATTCTCCAAGCCATCCCTCATCTGTTCCCTCCCATTTGTTGTTTCTTGTGCATCAACAAGCGGAGACCTTTCCTCATCGACAACTATCTCCGAGTCGTGATTTCCAACCACAGTTGAATACTCTGATGAGCTGCAGCTAGATGAGCGCCTATCATTCAAAATACCCACTGACAGGGACCTATCCCGTTCATCTCTCCTTTGTACACCTTCCATGTTTCCAAAATTGGTATCCTGAATAACAGTATAGCCAGAATTTGCAAGATTTTGACTCTCATTTCGATCCACATTGTTACTTGACATAGTCTGCATCTCCACTGACCGAGAGTCTGAAGCACCACCAACCAGAAGGTCCAAACTCCGACCCTGAGCAATCCCATTTTGTGCAACTGATGGACGAGCCTCATAAACCAACGCTGGAAGTTCCTCATCTCGACTCTGAGACAACTCCACCAAAATCTTAAGTGGCCCACCAGGTGCCAGAACTGCCACCAAATCATATAATGCCAAAGCTACCAGCAAAGCCCAAGTAGTCCACTCTGGTAACTTGGTAAACCAAGCTGCCACAAATATCCCCAGTGCCACCATATATCCTTGCCTCACAAAAATTGGTATCCCACTTGAAAACAATGACATTACGCCCACAATTGTAAAATTAAACATCAAAATAAAACAGGTAATTGAATCAACAGGTATTGAGAAATGCTGAATCATTGATAGAAAAATTGAGCCACCCATTGTACCTGAGAAGCAGCATGAACACAAAGCTAAGAAGACCGCCTCAAATGGAATGTCATTAACAACCACAAGTCCCGATAATAACCCACACAAATCATAACTGAGTCTAAAGGCATTGGAATATGCTAAATGGTTGTTGAGAAAGAGGATCTATCCATCCATCAAATCACAAAAATCAACAGAATAACACGATCACAAACACAAAATCAAGTCACATGTATGACATGACTGTACTAACATGTAATCATGAACTTGAAAAGGCAACGAGAAAATACATAAACCATTGAATCAAAACCAAAACAAGCTACCTCAATCATGGATAACAGATATCAAACTACAAAATGACATCTACAAACAATTCAAAAAGCACTCCATCAAACTAACAGAACACACTTGGGAGCTTAAATCATCGACAGAATTTTCATCCCAGTTACCCAACTAGGAAACCCAAAATGAACCCACGTCACTTAAATCACCTATCAGCGAAAATACACACAAATGAAGACTCGATACAATAAACTCACAAAATAATTAAAAAAAAATGTAGCATAATTAACTTCACAGCCCCATAAAAATAAATAAATAAATAAACACCAACAGTCGAAGTATGGAATGTACCTAACACGAAAAAAGCCGAGAACCGCATGTAATTCTTCAAGAATCCAGTACAATTGTAGTAATACAAGAGAACGAGAAAAAAAGTAACCACGGCAATGAGAATAACAAACACGACCGCGTTTAAAAGAGCGCCTTCGAATTTCTGGGAGGTTGAGTCGGAGGGGGTCTCGAGGTAGACGAGGTTAGCAGCGGTGCGGATCGGCGGAGCTGAGGCCGCAGAGAAAGGGTTCGAAGAGGAGAGAGAGTAGACGATGAGAACAACAAGGAGCATGCAGATTGAGACTGGGGACATGACGCCAATAATTTCGACACCGATTGAATCTAAAATGCTCGACTCCATTTTTTGGTTTGGGAATTTTTCCGAGCAGATTATGGGTGTGGCTTTTTGTGTGGGATTACATTCGTCAAAGACTTGTTTTTAAGCAAGGGG
Organism: Salix caprea; assembly: GCA_964035475.1. NCBI lineage: Eukaryota > Viridiplantae > Streptophyta > Magnoliopsida > Malpighiales > Salicaceae > Salix > Salix caprea. Next base: position 5,680,684 of record OZ037754.1, read on the forward strand.
TAAGATGTTTCCTTGTGTTTGGCCCCTTGTTGGCTGATATTGTTTTTACGAGAAATTATTACACTAATATGATTTATCACTTAAAAGATTATGAACCAAACAATAATATTATTTTTTTGCATTATTAAATATATCCATAATAAAAGTATCAACATTTATTTATTTGGCTTGTGTTATTTCTAGGAAAAAATTGAATTTTAGCGGCTGGTTAAAATCAGCACAATTTATTTATAATATACTTTAAAATAATATAATAAAGTTAATATATCAAGTATAAAGTTAAAAGATACATGAAAAAAATACTTTTTTTCACACTTATTATCACTATGAATTAAAATACTTTTTTTCAAGCTTATTATCACTATGAATTACAATAATAATTTACAATATATATTTTTATCATTTTAATCTTTTAAATTATTAATTTTTATAATTTAATCCTTATATGATGTGTTTAAAAGAATTTAGAGTTGACAATTTATTTTAATTTATTATTTATATGGTTATCGTGGTATTAAAAAAATATTATACCACAAGGTTAGTATTAGAAAAATATCCCAACATAGTGATATAGTCTATTTTAAAAAATAGTTAAATAAAAATAATTTTTAAAATGAGGTTATTAAACTTAGCGGACTCAATGACCAAATTTGCGAATTTAATGATATAACCCTGGTTTTCTCAGTTTATTGGTTTAGCGGGATAACTCTTTTATTTCTTCTAATTAACTTGATTATGTGATTGTCTATTTTTTTTATTATATGGATGCTATTAAACTTTAGAAAGTTCATAGATCTATTGACGGGTTTAGTAAGTTTAACTTTTCATTTTTTCTTAATATTTTTTTTTAATTTTATCCTACGATATTGGATTGATTGAGAATTGAGTTTTATAATTTGTTTCATTTTGTTCTCTATAAGGTTATCATAGTATAAAAAAAAGTCTAAGAATTGAGTTTTACGATCATCTATTTTTGTTATCATATAGTTAAATAAATAATAGTTTAGAAAAAAACCAAATTATTAATCATAATAGAGTCCATTACCGAATTTGTAATTTTGACATGTTGACCCAAGAACCCAAATTATAGGTTTAACAGGTTTACCTATCAAACCTTAATCATTTTTTAAAGTTTTTGGTGCTTTAGTTTTTCTAATTGTTTTCTTATCTCACTATTCTTCAATATTGGATTGGTTGGGAAATAAAATTTCATGGTTTATTTTTTTATGTTCTATAGGGTTATCACGATCTCAAATAAATATTTTTTTAGAGTTGATGCTCAATTTTGCAAGAATATATTTATATCATCAAATTAAATAAAAATATTTTACAAAAATAAGTTATGAAATCTATTAAATTCATGACACAAACTGCAAAGTGATTGATGTCAATTCAATATAACATCATCTCGATATTACAAAACAAATTGTCAACTATAAGTTCTTTTAAAAGTTATGTTTGAATCTCATTAAGTTGAATGATTAACTACGAGTTAACTCTCATGTAATTTAATTTGAAGCTCGAGTTAGACAATGAGTCAGGTTAGCAAGTCTCAAGAGCGAACAACCTGACTGAATTTAATAATATTGTCAACAGGATCTCAATACTTTTAATTTTTTTTTTAAATTTGAAAAAAGAATAATCTGACGCTCAAACGATGGACGAGTAAATGTATAGTATAACTTTAAATTATGTAATCATTTATCAACATGGATTAGTAGATGTAATAAATGTCCTACGCTACACTATAATTTGAGTCAAATAAAAAAATATGTTTAAGAAATGCTATTGTAATTTTTTTTTAAATTATGAATTGGATAATAAACCTAATTAGATTCAATATAATTTCTTTTTTAGCTGGGCCAACATGAATCCGAGGAGTGGAGATAAAAAAAGGGAGGAGATAAAAAATTACGAGCGAACAAATGACCAGCCCTTTCTTAAGAACAAGGATCATAATTTTAGAGAGAGAGAGAGAGAGAGATGTTTACTGATTCCCTTCCCAGGCTAGAGATATGTTCATGAAGATAGGCTGGCATAACTTTACAGATGACCATCTTAGTGAAGAACACCTCTGTGAGCCATGATCCTCTCCTGGGCATCTTCAGTTTTGAATGATGATATACGCCATTAAAATTCATCTTCACGATCTGTTCCATACGAGGCCAACAGGATGCAGAATCAAACAGAGATGGCAGCTGGCTGAAAAGGTTCAATTTTTCTAATGAAAAAGCCAAGGCAACGGAGCATGATGGCTCTTTCACTGGCTAACCTTGACAAACACTATTTGTTTCCCAATACAACCTCACATAAGAATCCAAATAATCTCAGGATGATGATCTAGATGAGACCATTCCATCACGAGATCAAAATGGCCAACCGCAGAAGTTGCCATCCACAAAACGTTATCACCAATATCAGAAAGCAACCAAGCTGCATGTGAGCACAACCAAAAAGGAGAAGTTGCCATCTGAGGATTAACTGCGACGGCCTAGAGGAACATCTTGATTTCTCATTCTGAGTGGAATCTTGCTGGTTATATCAGAGCTTTGTATAACCAGCTTTGTAATGGCCAAAAAAAAAGAAGACAAAAGCAGATAAACGAGAATATGAAACTCACACATGAACCCAGTAACATTCATCGAGGAAATGCAACAAATCCAGGCTATGGCTATTACAAGCAAAATGGCACCAACAACTCAAATACAAATTTAAAATCCATGGCCAATGATGCTCGCAGGTAACACTGATAAACAATATTGTCTTTACAGATTCACATAGTATATGCTTTTGCACTCAGACTCCCTGCTGGACCGAAATATATCTTAAATACCCTATAGCTATGATGGTACCAAACAAATCAATGCTGCAGTGCTACCATCATTCAACAATTTTTGTATCATAACATGTAAAGATTAGATAACATCCAGAACTATAAGTGAGCTCTGCAAAAGGGGAAATATATCTGATACTAAAATTTGAGAAGCCTGGTTGTCATGATAAGACTAGCTTCTCTCTAACCATATGATAAAAGCCAGGTCACCAACTTGGCTCTGGTCATATGCTTTTGCACCTACATTTAAATTTTAACATTGCAGAATTGCATAGCAATCAAGGAACTGAAAGTGTTGTACTCAAACACAAACAAGGGACTGAAAGTATTGAAAGGCATCATGCCCTTCATAACCCAAGTCAGCAGGAAATCCAAGTCCTGGCTCCAAAACACTAAGAGTCTTCAATGTACCACCGAAAATATTCAAGGACATGGCTGTACTGTCAACTGATATCACAACCTTCGATTCTTCTTCCTTTTCAGCCCGAAGAACATTCAGTATTGTAAATGAATCAAACTTTTTTTTAGGAAATGCCCTTTTGACACTACAAAGATTTACATGGTACAGCACAGACCATCCAGAATAATCAGAAGCCATCTCCCAAACATCAAATCCAGAGATAAAATGGCTTCGTATGCCTGCCATGTGCAAACGGCCCCGTGATTCCCCAAAGTACATAAATTCCCGAGATCTGTTTACAGTTGAAAATATAGGAGGCATTGGCATTATCTTCAAACTTTCAGTATTTACATCAAAATACAATGTGGTCTGTTCATAACTGCACCAATGAATAGCATCGTTGCAGAAAACCCCATTCACAAAACCATACAAAGTCGGTGCTTCCAAGGAGTTTTGCCAGAAGCTCCAAGAGTTGGTAAGCGAGGAATATAGATAAATTTGGGGATTTTTAGAACCTCGATAGTCAACATGAAGACAAATGATCTTGTAGTGTTGTGATTTTAAGGGATCAAAGGCCAAACCATAAAAGCTTGAATATGTTTTAGAATCCCGGAATTTGGGAACCGGAAAAGAAAGAGTCTTAAATTGCTTGGTAGTGGGATTACAAATAATACCCTTGAGTTCAGAACCTGCATCATCAAAACCACCGCCATAGAAGATGGACATACAAAGGATCAATCCGTTGCAAGAATTCTTTATCTTGAGCCAATAGTTCGGAGACACGTTCAAATAGTCAAAGACCGCAACTTGAGAATGAGAAGATGCGTCATCACCCATGAGAGGGACGAACTGGAAAGTTGGGGTGGAGGAGTAAAAGTTGTTGAGCAAGAGGGCATTGGGTGTGGGGTTTAGGACTCGATGGTGGCAAGCATGCAAGATACAGAATCTGGGGTCAGAAATTAAAGAGAGCCACTGTTTTGATACACACTTGAATTTCAGGAGAGGTTTTGCAGGTATTCGGATGAGAATTTCGGTCAAGAGGTCTTGGTTGCCGGCAATTACTTCCGCCGAAGATAAAGAAACACGCTTCATATCTAAGAATTTTGGTTTTCTGATAACAAATACAGAATTTGGTGTGATTGTTTTTTTATCTAACAGGCTGATGTCATTCTCTTATAAACATAGCAACTTCAACATTAACCCAGATCCCAGAAAGCAGTAAAATTAAAAAAAAAACAGAGATTTGGACACATATAATCAACTAAAGGTGAAGACACATATACCGCAAAAAATATTTAGCTTCATCTCTGAACTGTTTCAAGCTGGTGGAAACTTGGCGTCCTAAAGGCTGCGATTACTTAAACAGCAAACCGGTCTTCTCTCTGATTTCTGTTCCACTCCAAAACGTGAATTGCTTGCTATCTCCATCAGTATGAGGTTCTTAACAATCCCCTTCAGGCTTTCACGGCTCGCTCTTGAGGGTTGAGACCGATGATTCCAGTTACGGTGAAACCATGAGAGCATTTCTTGTTTTTGTAGACTAAAAATTCCTGACTCTCTCCCCGTCTCTCTTATGGTAAGCTACAATTTGGTCCTCCTCATGACTTCAACTTTTAAAAATTTCTTATTTGTCCCCAAACTTTCTTTGATTCTTCATTCACCCCTACAATTCGGATAGGAAAATTTATTTATTTTGGAAGCTTAATTTCATTTGGAGTATATTGTTACATGCCAAAGATAATTAAGATCCCAAGGCCACATAAGTTAAAAAATTACTAATTGTTAAAGGGGTATTTTAGGGCATGCATGTTTTAGGACCAGCTGTTATGTAATTAATTGTGTAAGAAATAAAGGGCCAGTTTTTCAGAATTAATAGTCACTTAAAGAGTCAATTAACTATCCTTTAATTCAAGTCTGTAATATGCCTATAAAAGACAGAGTATTAAGAATAAAGACATCCAGTTTTAGTCTCAGTGTATCGTGTGCATCTAGGAGGTTTTTGGCTCCTCGAATTGCCAGAATTCTTTTATATTTTTCCTTGCTCTTAACAACTGGTATCAGAGCATTACGTTTCATGGCTGAAGGAACAAGACTATCCCAGTTATCTGAGATAGTACACACTTTACAAGGGACAACCACTGCCCTCAGGGAAGAACAATCCAGGCAGGGAACACTTGTAGAAGGAGTGTTGCAGTAGCTCAATAAATTAGCATCAAATTATGATAGCTTGGTACAAGTGACAACTAGAAAACAATCAGGAGAAGGCACTTCTAGCAATGTCAAAGTAAATGTGAATAGGTTGTTTGAGGGACACGGGGGAATTTAGGCTCGCTTCCTTCGGTTGGATTTTCCTTGTTTTGATGGAGGAGACCGTAGTGAGTGGATCTTGAAAGCACAACAAGTTTTTAGTTACTTTGAAATAACTGGAAAACCATAAAGTGGAAATTGCTTCTTTTCACATGGAAGGGAAAGCACTAACCTAGTATTATTGGCTGCAAGAACTAGCCCGATGACTAGTTGGAGTGATGTTTTGGAGGCCATTCGCACCTGATTCGGACCTTCAGTATATGAGGATCCAGTAGGAGCATTCACCAAACTGAGACAAACAGGAAGCGTGGAGGAATACCAAACAAAATTTGAGGTCATGTCCTATAAAATAACTGGAGTAAGTGAAGAATTTCGTATAAGCACTTTTTTAAGTGGATTAAAAGATGAAATACAAATTATTGTTACTATGTTCAAGCCAAATACTCTTGCGGCTGCTTTTGGATTAGCTCGACTATAAGAAGAAGAGATAACCAGAAAACATTTCCCATATCGATACTCTCCTAGCCAAAATCACCCAAATACACTTGCACTCAAACATACTCCTCTTAGACTACCTGGACAAAACCCCTTACCCTGATTACCAGCACCAACTACAGCACTTAGACTTCTAGCCCCCCCAACAACCAAGAACAACTTCATCAGTCCACAAAAACCCATACCCCATCAGACGTATAAGTCCCAATCCAATGCAGGAGAGAAGAGAAAAAGGTTTATGCTACTTCTATGATGAAAAGTATCATCCAAGACACAAATGCAACAAACTAAAATTATACTTAATAGATGGAATGAAGTTTCAGGAAGAGGAGGAAGTGGAAGAAGAAGAGCCATTCCACCAACAAGATACCGAGATCTCATAAGCACTCCAACAAGTTGAGTTATTATGCATATTCTTGCATGAGATTGCAGGGGCACCTGCACCAAAACCATGCGATTAATGGGAAAAATTGGGACATGTTCATTTATTATTCTCATTGATATAGGAAGTACTCACAGTTTTATTGGTGAGAAAATAGCAAAGAGAGTGAAATTACTAGTAGAGAGTGGCCAGCTGACAGTCCAAGTTATTAATAGAGACACTCTTCCTTGTATGGGCTGCTGCAAGACAGTTCTTTTGAAGATGCAAGGTTGTAAGGTGTTAGCAAATCTGTTTTTATTAACCCTAGGAGGGTGTGATGTTGTGCTAGGGGTGGATTAGTTAAGAAATCTGGGGACTATCCAGTGGAACTTTGCTGATCTAAGTATACGTTTCCAGGTGGAGGGAGAGGACCTTTTCTGCAAGTCTTAAGATTACATAAGGAATCCATTAAGGAAGAGCAGAATCGGAGCAAGGCTGCCATTACAGAAGGTAAAGGAAAATGGCTGCAATTCCTGGAGAACAGTGACAGTACAAGAGGAGCACCAATAGAGCCAGCCCTACAAACTGTTTTGAATAAATTCAAAATAGTGTTTGCTGAACCTACTGGACTCCCACCTCCAATGAGTCACGACCATCAAATCCAACTTTCAGAAGCAACAAAGCCAACATGTGTAAGGTCTTATAGATACCTTTACTATCATAAATAAGAAATTGAAAGGCTGGTAAAGGAAATGCTTAAGGCTGGGATCATATAACCAAGTCAAAACCAATACTCCTCACCAGTTCTCTTGGTAAGGAAAGCATATGGAAGTTAGCGAATGTGCATGGATTATCAAGCTCTCAACTAGGATACAATTAAAGATAAATTTCTCATTCCTAATATAGATGAGTTATTAGATGAACTAAATGGTGCTGAGATGTTTTCTAAACTTGACTTGCGATCGATGTACCATCAAATCAGAAGGAAGATAGAAGATATGCCCAAAACTGCATTTTGTACCCATAAGGAGCATTATGAGTTTTTGGTGATGCCTTTTGGGCTCACCAATGCCCCATCAACTTTTTAATGGTTGATGAATGAGATATTCAGACCATATCTCATAAAATTTGTGTTAGTCTTTTTCTTATGACATACTTGTGTACAACAAATCTCTTGAAGAACATGTGGGGGCATCTAAGGGTTGTTGTAGAAGTCTTGAGTCAACATCAACTATTTGATAAGGCCCCAAAGTGTATCTTTGGCTATCGGGAGGTGGAGTACTAGGGACACATTATTTCCAGAGAAGGAGTTAATGCAAACCCACTAAAGATTTCAGTCATAATGGAGTGGCTTGAGCCTAAAAGTCCTAAGGCTCTAAGAGGATTTCTAGGGCTAACACGTTATTATAGGAGGTTTGTTAAGGGCTACGGGAGTATTGCAGCTCCTCTAACTACTCTAATTAAAAGAAATTCTTTTAAATAGAATGAGCAAGCCTGCCAAGCTTTTGTAGCCTTAAAGGAATCTATGGTGACACCCCTTGTTCTTGCCTTGCCACACTTCTCCAAAATGTTTGTAATAGAATGCAATGCTTTGGGAAATGGGTTGGGAGCAATTTTAATGCATGAAGGGAGACCTCTAGCCTATTTAAGTCAAGCATTGAAAGGGAAAAACTTGTTTCTGTCCACTTATGAGAAAGAATTCATAGCTCTGGTATTAGCAATTCAAAAATAGAAACACTATCTACTGGGACACAGATTCAAAGTCAGAACAGACCAACAAGCCCTTAAGCACCTCTTGGAACAAAGGGTCGGGACACCCTTCCAGCTGAAATGGATAACATAATTGTTGGGTTTTGATTTTTGTGTGGAATATCATAATGGCAAAGGAAATAAGGCAGCAGATGCTCTCTCCAAGTTGCCAGACCAGGAGAACAATTCAGAAACAGAAGAATCCACGACTAGATATGAACACGTCAAGGCTATCAATATGATTTCTATTAATTGGTGGGAGGAACTTCATCAAGTATACAACCAAGATACCAAGTTACAGCAATTATTCAAAGGAAGACAAAACTACCAGCAAGGTGAACTTAATGCCCTCAAATACCAGGTCAATGGGGGTTTCTTATTCTACAAAGGAAGACCAAACTTAGGAACCTTAAAGACACAACAAGAGTAGGTCATGCAACACTTCCACAGCAGCCCCATGGAAGGGATCTAATGTGGAAGATGCCACCTAGATGGACGCAGAAGAACTAAGGAGGATGTACGTAGAACTTGTGGACGAGTTCTTCTGAAGAGAGGAGCTTTGTTACGTGCCAAAGATAATTAAGAACCCAAGGCCACATAAGTTGAAGAATTACTAACTGTTAAAGGGGTATTTTAGGGCATGCATGTTTCAGGACTAGTTGTTACGTAACTAATTGTGTAGGAAATAATGGGTCAGTTTTTCAGAATTAAGAGTTAATTAAAGAGTCGATTAATAATCATTTAATTCAAGTCTGTAATATGCCTATAAAAGGCAGAGTGTTAAGAATAAAGACATCCAGTTTTAGTCTCAGTATGTCGTGTGCATCTAGGAGGTTTTTGGCTCCTCGAATTGCCAAAATTCTTTCATATTCATCCTTGCTCTTAACATATATTTCTTTCACTCACATCATAATTCATATAATTTATTTCAATGGTAAAAATGTATTCGATGCGTTGTTTTAAGTAAAAGGCGTACTAAACACTAAATCTCTTCTCAAATAATCTTAAGAATCATTTTTTATATATTTATGTGATGTATTTAAAGGAATCATTTGTACATATTAAAAGCATTATTTATTTTTTATTGTTGAAGAAAAAATATAAAAGGTGTCAAAAGTCTTCTAAACTATTGGTCCAAGTAGAATTAGTCTCTCAAAAAATTATTTGGTGCTAAAAGTCTTTAAGCAAAATTGAAGAACTAATTAGTGTTGAGATTTCTTGTAAATTTCATCAGAATTATACTATTAGGATTAAATATTCAGTTTTCAATTTAGAACAAATTTTATGATAACATTTTTCCCATTTTATACAAAATTAGACTTGAGTTGTATAATTATATAGAGAAACAAGATGAATTAAACAACTTAGGCTTTCAATCGTTTATTGTTTATTGTCTAAGTTGGTGAAACAATTATCATATCGTCATATTAGAGTTTTTTCTAAACCCACATATGAACCCAAACTTTCTAGTAAATTCAAATATCTTATGAGTCATTATGTTCTTAAATGTGTGTAAGGCCTAAGCTCACAAGAGATGGAAAACAATTATAAATGAAGATATGAATCCTTATAAGAAAATGAAATGTGAAAACTTGTTAATCCTTCATCAAGAAAGAAACTAGTTGGATGTGAATGGGTTTACATGGTAAAGTGCAAGATTAATGTATAATTTGTTTTAAAGCAACACTAATGGTTAAATATTACAGTCAAACCTATAGGTTCAATCATGTCAAGACATTTTCACTTATAGCTAAATTCAATACAATATAATATTACGGAACATGCAGAGGTAGACAAATTCTCTATTAAACAAAAGTTGGATAACAAATAATTATGGAGTTGTCTAAGATTATGTAAAACCCCAAGTTTTCACTATAGAAGAATAATATAAAATAAATATTTTTTCTTTGAAAGGTTTAAAATAAAATAAAAAGACCAAAATTGGAGAAAAAAGAAGAAGAATAGGGTTGAATGCAAATGAAGAAATTTAGTTAAGGAGTAAAATGAACTCTAAACTCTCTTTAAAAAAAAAAAATGACCTCTTTTAAAGGAAAATAAGGTATCATTCTAAATAAATAAAAAGAGTAAGGTTAATCTTATATAACCATAATCTCCTAGAGAAAACACTTTGAAACAAAAAATTATGGGTAAGGATATTTGTATTCATGGGTAACAAATACCTTGTGTAACTAAAGAATATTGAGATTTGCACTCTTAATATTATTCAAAAGAGAATATGATGTAAGACTTGGTGTGATATAGGCAAGACATCAACTACAAGACCAAAAACAAATTGAATAGAACCAGCAAAAGAAACAAATAGGTAATTTCACCTTAACCTCTTTTATTATAATAGCTATTATAAGTTAATTTCAATATTATGATTGTTGATTTATATAATACTTGGTGGAATTGCATCAACTCAAGGTTCATGTGGGGCTTGCAAAGAACATTATGGAATCATCTGCGGGATCCAACAGGTGGCAGAGCTGCAAAAACATCAGTATCAAAAGTTACAGTGAATCGGAGGACTTGGATCCTTGTTGATGTGCTTCCATAACCGGAAACCTTGTCATGGTGGTTGTAGGAAGAATCACATGTGCAATTAATAACAATAATTATTATATATATTTGTTATTATTATTAACAAAGAAACATTTTACTGTTGAGCCGTTGTTAATACTCTCATATTTTTCTATTTATAAGCAATATAACGTCATCTAAATTCCTTCTCAAGGTTTTATTTTTATCTTCTAGTTGTAGATTCTTTCAATTTAATTCTTGAAAGTGCTTTTGTTCTTATCCTATGTTTTTTCGTTCTCTTTAAGTTTCATGTTTATGCATGCAACGATGAGATTGTTTCGAAAGTGTTTGACACTGTGTTTCAAAAATGCTTTTGAAAAAAATTGAAAATTTTTTAGTTTTATTTTTATTTTACTTTAAATTAATTTTTTATATGTTTTTATATCATTTTAATTTGTTGATGTCACAAATGATTTTTAAAAAATAAAAAAAATAATCTTGATGTATTTCTGAATGAAAAACATTTTCAAAAATAACCGCAACCACACTCCCAAACAAGTACTAATAGCATTGTGATTTTTTATTAGGAGGTTTAGCATTGTTGCAAAGGACAAAATTAAAAGAAATGGGACTGAATTTAACTTTTTGATATTAATTGGTAACTTTTTTAACTTTACTATTCAAGAAAAGTGTAGATCCTTACCTTGTTCCATTGATTGGGTTATTGTTTTTCCTATTTGATCCCTTCTGATTTTGAGTTTTTATTTTATTTTTTCCAAACTTCATTTGCTTTGCATTTCATTTTTATACTAGCCATATTGCTCGTGTGTTGCCGCGGGCATTCCTGTGTATATAATTTCACATAATTAAATCCATAACGATAAGTTTACATTATATAATTAATAAAAAGTTATAGATCAAGAAACAAAATGTGTAAATTTTTAAGTGGAATTTGTTGCACAAGCGCAGATTACATCTTTTGGAATGTAGCCATTGTGTTACAAGAGATCATAAAAGAGCGCAAACTATACTACTTGCATATCATTGCAAAAAAAAAGGATGTCGAGGTGAAGAACAAAGCCAAAACCTCTCTTTAAAATAAGACATTTCATCTCCTTGCTAATTCTCATATTAAAAAAACATCGCAAGCAATTAAATGAAATGAAAAAAAAATGATGTTAATCAATTGAAAATTGCAACAAATATCTAAAAAATGATTGATGTGGACGATCTATGGTGCAAATTGAAAATGATACAATTTTTTTTTAGTTGACGCCTCATCATTTTTGTCAAGAGTCACTGCTTTCCGTCCAACCATAGCCAGACAGCACACACAAATAAATTTGCAGCTGAAAAATCATTAGTTCTAGTGGGGAAAAAACACAAACATAACCAGCCTGAACAACAAGCTATCAAAAGAGAAAATGCAAAATAAAGGCTATAGAACTGCATGAAAAACAACACAAAAACAATCTTATATTTTAAATACAAATGCAAAACAAAAGATAAAAAATTGTGTCATATTTCTTTAACAAACTATTTGAAAAAACCAATTATTAACAGAGAAAATTCAAAACAAATGCAACAAATCAACAAAAAAAATCAAAGAACTAACACAATATGTTGCAAAAATCGTTGCAACCATTAAAAAACAAAACAAAAAAACAGCAAAAAAATTTCATAAGATTGCAACAAAAATTGGAGCCTTAGAAAACCATCATGCTAAATCATAGCAAGGCAACACATGAATATATAGTTCCAGCTGAAAAACCTCAACATTTCAAACTAAAAAACGTTGACACGGAAGAAATGCAAGATAAGCAATCAAAAAGCATGAAACACAGAAAAGAAAGTGTCATACCAAAATAGAAACATATCAACAAAAACAATAGCAAAATCACCCCAAAACAACAATACAATGTTCCAAACATAACTTAAAATAAAATAACTTCAAATACCTTACTACAACTATAAAAAACAATCATCATTCCAATTGAAACAACAGACTTGGAGAACCATCTTGGGTGGTTTATTTCCAAACAGTAAAACAGCATGAAAAATAGTAAAGGCTTTTACAGGGAAAACGCAACATAAAGACAATAAAAAAGCATGGAAAACAGTAAAGAAAGTGGTGAACCAAAACACAAACAAAAAAGGAAAAATAAAAACATAATGTAACACAATGTCCTACATAAAATATAGTAAAACAATTAACAAGCAACCTGTAACAACCCTAAATTTTCTCTTATTTGTTTAATTTTTTTAATCTTTCTCCCTCTAAAAAGGGTAGATGAAGCATGAATTTTTTTTTCTCTCTCTCCGAAATTTCTAACGAAATTTCGGCATAGTCTCCCCTATATCGGGAGATCCCAAGTTATCCATAACACAACCTGCACACAATTTGAATCACATCTCATCCACAATCACATCCATTTTTAATACAATCAACGGCATAATTCATTCCAGAATATGCTCAGGACCATATTCATTCCCAAACTCCATCTTACATCACACACATAAGATAAAAATTAAAAGAGCCAATTCGTACACGAAGATTTCACATATAGATACATATATACATATATACATACACATCGAACATAACACAATTTAATATTCGAAGATAATCTAGTACTTTCTAATATCCTGAGCATAGGTTGATACATTTAATATTACAGAAACAAAATTTACAAATATACTATTCTATACAATTTACATGTTCTTCTACATAACAAAATTTCACCATAGCTTCCTAAGTTCCTATCTTATACAAAAAGGAATTAAGGCTTAAAATCTATTCCTGACGAGAATGGGAAGAACCTGCAAAATATAGATTTTTTCATATGAGTAGAACAATTAAGTAATTACTAGCAATTACAGAAGAATTTGAACAACATATCCATCAATTTACTTAAATCATATGAGATTCTAAACGCAACCATATACACCCTTTTAAGGTTATATAAAAGAAGATTTATTTCTTTTGACTGCTTCTTTCCCCTTTTTCACATCGAAGAGACTATAGTCGACACTAATGACCTCCAATAGTGTCTCTAGTTATCCGTCCTGAAATCAACTAATCAATTTCATGAAAATATTGACACGAACATAACCGTGGGTGTCATTATCTATATATATGTATTTTTATTTTAAAACAAACCAAAATAGTTCATCTTTGTTCCGTTATTTCCTTAGGGGGTTTTAGAGTATGCCGATGTCAAAGATTCTTGATATCATTAGCTTTCATCTCAGAAAGCTAATCAAGTCTATAAATTTTGCCGATATCGACGTCACCTGCCGATATCATTAACTATTCCGAAATCGAATAGTTAATCAAGTTTATACATTATGCGGATATCGACGTCACCCGCCGATATCATTAACTATTCTGAAACCGAATAGTTAATCAAGTTTATAAATCATGCCGATATCGACGTCACTTGCCGATATCATTAACTATTCCAAAATTGAATAGTTAATCAAGTTTATACATTATGCCGATATCGACGTCACCCGCCGATATCATTAACTATTCTGAAACCGAATAGTTAATCAAGTTTATAAATCATGCCGATATCGACGTCACTTGCCGATATCATTAACTATTCCAAAATTGAATAGTTAATCAAGTTTATACATTATGTCGAGATCGACGTCACCCGCCGATATCGACCAGCTTGTTTCTTTCTACACACACACACACACACACACACACACATATATATATATATATATATATATATATATATATGTATATATATCTATTTTTCCATCCCCTAACCTTTCCTTTACCCGTTTTCTTTTCCTCATCAATAAGCACCAAATTATAACTTATAGTTCAATAACTAGTAAAGAAAATAATTATTAGATAAAGAAAATATAGGTACCAAGTACCTACCTGCTGTGAATGTTCGACTTGCGTTACCATGTTGTTGTTGTTGTTGCCCTTCACCCGCGGTTCTTCCTGAAACCACAAATACCCACCATTTTTTTTTTATATTAATCCACATATCCCACACAACAACAATAAAAATGGTAATAATATTCATTTCCCTTTTACCAATTCTTTTCTTTCTCACTTATATTCCTCATTATCATCCTTTAATTTTTCAGCTCATTTATAGTCCAAATGGACATCATGAATTCAATTTCTTATCACCATTTATTCTCTTCTTTTATTTTCTAAAGATCAAGACACATTTTATGAAGGGAAAGGGACAATTTCTACCCTTAACATGGTTAAATGTTTTGATATTTTCTCAACTTGGCCGAAATTGTCAACACATGTGACAGCTTGACCTCTCCTCAGAGTTTTACCCATATCTGGAGTTCCAGAACTCCAAATTAGACGGGGTTGGACTCGTTGGAAAGCTAATACTCCCAGCTACAACTTCTATGAGGGACCCTCCCTGAATTATGTATTTTTCAGGTCCAAAAGTCCCTCACAAAAAGGGCAACGAAACTGCCCAGTTTTGAAAAAAAAAGGAAAGTGTCTCCAATTCATCTTCAATCCTTGATTTCTCATCAATAACATCCATGTCTTCCTTTTATTCATGAAATCCTACTCATTTATGCATTTTCCTAACATTTTGTGTTAAAAACCCTAATTCCCAATTCAAGAACAATCATGAACTTCTAATCAAATTGAAGTTAATTTCATAGAAATTGGAATTAGAACTCCTTACTTGGATGAAATCTAACAATTTTGGAAGAATCCTAGCCTTCTTCTCCTTGAAAATACCCAGCCACTCTTCTTCCTTTCTTCCCCAATTTCTTCACTTTTTTCTTGTTACTTCTCCACCCAATTGTGCTCTTCCACTTTAGAAATCCAAGGCTTGTATGGGTTTACAATTTTTTTGGGTGTTTGCTCTTGGTTTTTATGAGATGAATTTCGAAATTCTCCCTCCTCTCTTTCTTTTGTTTCAGCTGGACATGGCTGAGAAGAGATGGGTATTTATAGTCCCATCTCTTCTTAATTCTATTTTGACCCCGTTTTTTTTTTCTTTTTTTCTTTTTCTTTTTTTTTTGCTTTTTCTTTTCCTAAATTTTGTATAATAACAACATTTTAATTTTAATTTTTTTAGATCTCCTACCTCTTTGTATACTTTATTCTCGGGTTTCACACAACCTCAACAACAATACAAACAATCTCGGCAACAATAACAACAACAACAACAACAACAGAAGCAAAAATACTACCAGCAAGTAACTATAAAAAACACAAACATCAACCTTAAAAACAGCAGCAACAATCTTAAAAATAACAGCAACAACACTCAAAACCAACTGAATGCATAACCCAGTCACACGGCCAATTATATATATATATATATATATATATATATATATATATATATATATATATATATATATTGACTACACTATGCCTCTTCAAATGTTTTATTGCATGAGCATTCACCTTCCTAACAGAAACTGAGAATGTATATGTTTTTCAAGCAGCTTGTTGAACTTGTCCAGCAAAGGAACATACAGAACCATGATCATCAAACTTAGGCTTGATCCAAACATATCCACAAAGCAATATCAAAAGAATTAAAACCCTAGAATGAAGACCAAAATGTCGATGTTGAGCAACAAACTCCATCACTTTTCACAAAATCATAATAACATATCCGATTGTTGTCTTTTGACTCCATATTAACAAAAGATGAATTCACTGCTACTTGACTGTTGATCTAATTCTATGGCAGAAAATCAAAGAGCAAGAAAAAAAATAGAGAGTGAGGTGCTAATTTTGTATGGTAAGGATAAAATTCTTGAGAATCATGGTCATTTTCATTAAAGCATCAGCTTTCTTAAATGCAATTTCTAATCCTTATTTTAGCAAATTCTAAGAGAAATAAAAAAAAATCCCAGCCTCGATAAAAGATGATAAAAAAACGCTTAAATTGTATGAACAATATGTAGAAATGCAAAAGCAAAAATAAATCAGCATATATCAGATTTCAATAAAATATAAATAGATGAGAAATATTGGAAAATGATTGGTGTGCAAAGCAACCTTTGATGGGGGAGAATCGTTGTTTTTCTTTCCTTTAGCTGGTGGCTCATCTTTTTCATAAAGAATGATTGCTTTTTGCTTGAGATGACTGCAAAATTGAGGAAAAGAAAATATTATTGTATAAGGAAGCTTATTCTAAGATAATGCTGATGATGCAAGGAAATAAATGTCATGAAAGTGTTTTGTATTGACTAAAAACATTAAGTTTGTATCAATAATTATATTTGCGATAAAAGAAAATTGATAGATTTTCTGAATGGGTATCGCTAAAGGTCAAAGCCTTCTTAGCTTTTAGGTGGTGGCTGTCTTTGTCAATGTCGTCCAAAATAATGCTTTGCTGATGCTGAGATGGCGGGGTGCTGTCAGGTGGTGTTATTGGAGCAATTGTGTCTGCTTCAACCATTGATGAGTCTTCTACAGCCATGGTTGTTGTATGGTTGTGGGAGTGGTCGAGGATTCTATTCCAAATTGTTCTGACTGAGTTACTAAAAATTATTTTGTGCCTTCATCAAATACATTTGTAACATATATGTCACATCTGCTAAGGGCTGATTTATAGGCCCTAAAATGTAGCTGAAAGATTTTCATTTTGTTTAATACTTCAGTCATTTGTGGTGGTACTGCATAAGGATTAGTAATTTTTTGTCATAAATAAAATGATGTGCTGAGGCGTTGAAAAAGTTCTCCTCGGTTTTTCCAGATAGCAAGAAGTTTGTAACATTGTTGCCATTAGTGACAATGCAGTTCACCTTAAACCTGCATCAACATATCGATAGTTAGTTATAATTGAGAAAAATGTAATTATACTTTTTTTGGAAAAAAAAATCTATTTAAAACAATAGATTATGTGTTGAATCTTTTTCACCATGGAATTGGTACAGAGTCTAGAGGCCCATGTTCAATGCATCTGAGGTTATCCGAGGGGCCGAGAGTATTTTAGTGCATTTTGGGCATGTTTTGCACCACCACCCATTATAGAGATCATAATCAGTAATGGATACTTTGCAAGTGAAACGCATGTTTTGCATTGACCAAGAAAAAAGTTATCATAAATGTTGAAAACTAACGTTAAAAGAGCATGCATAAGCATTAGTAATAAAACTTTATGCTAATATGGGTCCATGCATAAGATTTCTTTAATTGTCTTTCGGCTTTCATTAATTTGTTGATCTAATGACACGACGACATTCAAAGATGAAGGAAGTGTATGGACATCAAGTGGCATCTGACCATAACTGAATTTAATAAAGTTTGATATAGTTAGCAATACATATTTATTGCTTAAGTAAAAACAAAACGCTAAATATTTTGAGATTATTAGGGATTTACATTTCTTGTATTGCAAAACTTATGGAATATTTGGATTGAAATACCAGAGTGAAATAGCAGCCCAATCAAATTTGTTGCACCTGAATGCAAGCAACACAAATAGAAGAAATAACAAACATTAATTAGAAAAAAATAGTATTTGTAAAATAAAGAAAAAACTGTATGATGCTATTGTGTTAAAAACAATGCAACAAACCTCAAAATTTTGTAGTTCGAAACCCTGCGAAAACAACAATAACAGGAGATTCTTGTGCATTAATGATATTATCATCAAAGCTTCAAGCAATGTCACCCCATAAAGTAACACGCAACTCTTCCCCCTGTTTCAATTTTGAAATCTTTATATAAAGCATTGAAAAATATAAACTAGAAATGTAAATTTGGCAGCGGAAAAACCTTATATTCTCAATGATGAACTCCCTTTTATCCTCAAACCTGTGACCTTGAACCAATATCTTTTCAATTGGTTGGATTGCTTTAAGCCTACCCAGAACATCTAAAATAATTGCTAGATTAATTAAATAATATATTAGGTATTTTTTTCATGATTTGAAATAATTTTTTTATGCATACCTATAAGAATCCTTGATCCCTTGTCTTTGGTTAAAACATGCGCAAAATCAATAAGGTGAAAATGGTATCGTGGCACATCATGTTTAACAGAATCAATATGTGTTATCTTGGTATCAGACTTTAAGTCGATAATTGCCTCATGATCAACCACAACATTAACACAACCATTTTCATAGGTGTAGAAGTCTTTAATCTCAACATAATAACTCTCAGTTATGTTAAGATTGAAATATGTTGCATCTCTCACTTTGGACGATCTTTGTATGGCTCCACCCTACCATGTAAAAATCAAAGTAAAACAATATAAAAATTATTAAGACGCAGTTGAAATCCTTAAATGCTAATAAAATAAAGAATGGACAACCAAGATATCCACCCTTATGTTTCTAATTAAATACCATTTATGTTGATGAAAAAATGATTACCACCACATGAAAACAAAGGAAGAACATCAAAATATGGATGGTAGAGTATTTCATCTAATTCCAACATGAAAATAAATGAAGAGGATTTTTGAAGTCTCTCGGAAAACCGCAACAAAAGAAACGAATACACACACATAAACATATAACTATAAACCACAAATGATACCAAGACAAAAATAAATAAGATGTTGAACTCCACATAGGACATCTAAGTATAAAACTGCATAAATTACTAAAAAAACATTATGTGAAGTATAAGAGCCTGGTGGTCAACCAAAAGACAATTGAAACTACTTGTTTGCCCATTTTGCATTGGCATCCAAACGCGGCAAACCCTAGCTTGTATCAATGGATAAAAAAAATACTTCTTGATATTTTTCAAAGGAACCGCCATCAATCTGCATCACCAAACCAAAAATAAGTTGATGTGGATGGTGAAAGTAATATAAAATGTATGCACACGCATCTTTAACAAATAACAAATAGCTTGAAAAAATTAAAAATATGCATATAAAAGAATAAAGCTAGAATGCAAGACAAAATAATAATTTTAAATGGGAAAAAACCCTTTTGGCAAAGCATTGAGGACATCTTTGTAAACAATATTTTTAGCATGATCAAGTTGTTTCCCTTAACCCCAAGGGGTTGGCCTAGTGGTAGGAGGTCTGGGACGGGGGAGTGTGCTCCTTCCTCGTTTCTAGGTTTGAGTCCCGCCTGGTGCAAACAATTCCTTGGGGCCATCGGACTTGGGCGAAGCCCATGAATGACCCGTGGTGCACTTGTGGGAAACCTGCTTGCCGAGGTCCTGTGCACCCCCGAGATTAGTCAGGCCCAGCGGTCTGGACACTCGGTGCTAATCCCAAAAAAAGGTTGTTTCCCTTCCTGGCCACATGAAATGATTTTTAAACCTTTTTTGAATGTAACTCTTGAGAGTGCAACATATAGCTGACCATGTACAAAATAAGCCAAAGTAAAAAACAAATTGGAATTGGAATTCAAAGAGCATTGTCAAAAAACTAATTCCAAGTACCTCAGTATGCATCTAATCTAATTTGGGAAATATACCAGCCTATGACACAAAATACATTGACACACACTTGTTAACCAATTGCCTCTAATCTAATTTATAGACATTATTTTTTATTCGAATGTATTAACATTCACAAGGCTCCATCATCTATGATAAAATGCATAGAAAAAATATGCTATCTGAATTGAAACATTTTTTTGAAATTTAAAAAAACACATGAAAGTATGTAAAAAAATTTCATCCAAAGGGAAAACATACAGCCATTGCAAAAACATGCGCAATTCTCAATCAAGTAAATCAACTAAAAGAACTAAAACAATGAAGCATGAAAAAAAGAACGAAAGTCAAAAGAATAACGAAATCAAAGAAGCACACGGAAGAAACAAACATGACCAATAGCGCAACAAAGTTTGTAGAGAAAAAGATGAGGAAGCAAAAGAAAAACGTCTCAACCAACAAATGAACCCTTGGAGCAGCTTTGGAACAACAATTTTGCCTGAAACATATGAACACATGTATGAAGAAAAATAACATCAAAAGTCATTTCTAATGAAGGCAAAACAATTAGCACCCTATATTTAAAGACAAACAGCAACATCACACCCGCTACATTAGCCTTGAAGAACTATGGCCATCGTTAAATTTCCAAACAACAAAACCACATTCAGACAAAATAGACATATATACACGTTACTGGAGAAAGTGAACGCCGCTAAGAACAAAACGATCAAAGCATATCTAACATAAACACTTAGATACCAACAACGAACAATGCAAAAATAAATTCAATCAAGAAGCTGTAAAACCAACAAAGAAATCAGTACAATGGTTCAAGGGAAAACAGAAAAATAAAAAGACCAAGTATTGCACCCAAAAGGAAAAAGAGCCAACATTTGAACTAAAACATAAGCTCTGGAGAACCAACACCTAGACACCAACAAAGGAAATTGTTAATCAAAGGCAATTAAATAGCTTCAAGAAAACAAAACTAAAACAATACAACAGTACTGTCAAACCAAATAGATCAAATATTATGTAACATTCCTCAAAAACTACAAACATTTTAGCTAAATCATAAGCATTGGAGCACTACCACGAATGATTTATTTCAAGACAACTAAAAAAATGAAGACAACATACACGCATATTCCCACCAACTTGAGAAACCCAAATAAATCAAATATTGCATCATATCCCAAAAGAAAACACCAACATTTAAACTAAAGCATGAGCATTGGAGAACAACAACAAATGATTTGTCTTGAAATAGCAAAACTAAAGCAAGTTAGCACACACGCATATTTGCGAAGTTGAATGAATCAATAGTTCTAAAGAGCAAAAAATAAATCGCAAGCCCGAATACAATTGTGAAGTCAAAATAAGCCAAAATATTGCGCCACATTAAGAAAAATCTAGCATTTTAAGATAAACACTAGCGTTAGAGAATCATTGTATATGATTTAATTCGAAACAACAAAAATAAACAAAAACTACACACGCACATATTTTCACAGTCTAAGAAACCAATAGATCGAAAGACCAAAAAGAAATGCAAACCTAAATAAATCTGCGAAGCAAAAACAGATCAAGAGACCGTGGCAAAACAACCAAGCATCTAAAGGAAACACGCAAGAGAAAGACAACAAAGATGCACAAAAAATAGTAAAGGTATGGCAGAAGAAACGCATAACAAAGGCATCAACAAAACATGGAAAATAACAAGGAAATGAGCCAAACCAAAACACCAATAAAACAGTGAAAACACAATAGTAAAACAACTTAATATCCTAGACAAAAAAACCAAAACAACCATCACATAACCTTAACATCAGCAGAAAAAACAAAAAGATCGAAAGACCAAAAAGTAATGCAAACCTAAATAAATTTGCGAATCAAAAACAGATCAAGAGACCGTGGCAAAACAACCAAGCATCTAACGGAAACACGCAAGAGAAAGACAACAAAGATGCATGAAAAATAGCAAAGGTATGGCAGAAGAAACGCAGAACAAAGGCATCAACAAAACATGGAAAATAGCAAGGAAATGAGCCAAACCAAAACACCAATAAAATAGTGAAAACACTACGGAAAACAACTTAATATCCTACAGAAAAAAACACCAAAACAATCATCACACAACCTTGACATCAGCAGAAAAAACAAAAATGGAAAAATAAAATAGCTAAGCATATTTATGGGTGGATAGAGATTAGAGAACGAAGAGAAAGCTTGAGTAACATGAGACCATGACTGTTTTTTTTATGCCATATTTATGGGTTCATTGCATACCATGTATCTTTAATGCACCGGAATGTTTTCAATCACGTGATGAACAAGAAATTGCAGGGGTAAGCAAAGCTGCTGCCTCTCCTTTTCTTGCATATTGAAATTCGAGAGAGGGTGGTGCCGAACACGGCAGCCACAAGACAGATGATTAGATGGGTCAACATTATCTTTCTTGGATTTGATGGTAAAACTATGGAAAACCTCCCTCTAATTTTTATTGCTTTTTCCATATGGAAAATAATAATAAAAAAAAAAACATGAATGGAAGTGGAAGTGAAAACTGTCAGCATAGAAAAGTGATTGCATTGTAAATGTCTTGTAAAATAAATGGTATAGAGTAGCAATAATTAATTAATTCCACCCTCTTTTGCGAGGGGGTTTTGTAGGGTTGTAGCGCAATGATGCCTCGTTTTATATACCTAACCAAGTTTTTTTTTTAAAAAAAATATAAGGAGTCGTGGCTAACAGCCAACTATAGCAATCACCAGCTGTAATTGTATATATATTTTTTTATATAAAAAATTTATGTTCATGCCATTAATATTTTAAAAAAAAACTACTGTAATAAATGTAAAAAATTAATCAAGATAAAAAAGTGTTTTCTAAAAAAGATAAAATATATAACTTAATTTTTAATTTATTAAATATAAAATGATAAAACTAGATAATAAAAAAATAAAAAAATATAAATCAACTCAAGTTAATATTTCCAAACTCCTCTGCGTGCCTACGTTTCCATAAAGCATTGTTCGGACACAGACACTGCATCTGGTAACACAGGTGGTAGAAATAAACCGAGTGTCAGGCCTCGGAGGTATAAGGAACTTTTCATTCTAGTTGAGAGATTTTCATCTCAACCAGGTAGTGTATCCTTGGTTCATATATTAAGGGAAGGTAATCACTGTGCTGATGTCCTTACCAAACAAGGAGTTCGTAAAACTGTTGAGTTTATGGCATGGATCTGAAAAAAATATAATCTAGTCCTATATCTATTGGTTCTGCTTTGTTTGGTTTCAATTCTGATACTGCAGGGAATAATATGATGTGTGTCTGTTGGGAAAGGAAAGGGTATGGGATCAAATGGACTGTTGAGATTTCTTGAATTACAATCGATCATTTGTGACGTTAAGGTTTAATAATGCAACGTTCTGAAATCTTGGGTTAATTTTGTAAGCGAATGGGTCTTTATAGTCAGATTTTGTTTCTCGTAATTCTAATCTCTCTTTCATTAAGATGCCACTCGTGGGGTTGGTTCTCTTCTACAACAGAAACTCACTCCACTGATAATTCACAAACACATGGTTTGCCCCATGGTTCTGTGGTGGAATTTTCTATGAATGGTTTTTAGTGATGACAAGGGGATGAAACTGGTCGAAAAGCCAAAAGTAAAATGGTTGGCACGAATTCTTGTTTGTTATGCCACACGTTACATTAAAGAAAAGCAAAAGGCATCTCTTTTTTTATTCTTCTTGTTCTCCCTCTCTCACGCATATACATTTCTACTCATTTTCCTCTTGGGGCCTCCCCTTCAACTGACATATCACATGGATTAGAGCTCAAGAAATCAAAGTTTGATGCTTAAAAACGCCAACTTTTGCCACCCTTTTTTGGCCTCTAGGTTTTGTTTAGTTGCATTTGCATTATTATCTTCTTATCAAGCAAGACAAATTTAATTACAGTGGAAGCAAAAGGAATGGGGAAAATGTACAGTATCTTCAGCCAATCAATACTATCATTTTCCTGTTTTTTTTGTCATTATCGACTGCCATTAACTGATGGTGACAAAGTAATGGCAATTATGATCGATGATAATGAGTTACAAGAACACAAACACAAATAATAAACCAGTAAGCAACCACTAAAAACATAAAAAACATACCTTAAAAGCAGCATGAACAACACAAAGCACTCACTGAAGCCTTGGTAGCAACAGTTCACAATGAGCAGGCCAGAACCTCAAAAAACAACATCCAAAGAATTAGAACAAACCTCTTAACATATTGCAAAAAAACATGAAAAGAAAAGAAGTCAGAAAGAGAAAGCAGCAGACCGAACCAGAGGAAACAAAACCATGCAGCAAAACAAAAGACAAAAAAAACAAAATGGCAAATATATAACATGTAACTTAACCCACTAAGAATGACAGCGTAAACTACTCCACCAACCACCAACAGAGAAGAAGTCAAAATATGAGCATGTCACCCTACTAAAAACACAAAAAAAATACATGTGAAATGACATCACAAAATCCTATCAACTAAAGAAACCAAACCAGAATGCAATTGTAACAACAAAATGAACTAATAGAACCTAAGCAAAACAGTATCACCTAAACAAAACACAACAGTAATTAATTTCACCTCTAAACCGAGAGCAATAAAGAAAGAACTAACGAACCCGAATGCAAAGAAACCATACTCAATCAGACCAAACCGAGAGCAACAAAGAAAGAACTAATCAACCCAAATGCAAATAAACCAAAGCAAAACAAACCTAAAGTTCACCCGAGAACCAAACTAGCATAAAACCGAACACACCATCCAATCCCAACCCAATTAAACCAATTACCCAACACCCAGCACACAACAACTACAAAACCCAAGCAATCCCCACCCGATCAAACCAAATGCCTAGCACCCACCACACAAAAACAACAAAACTCAACCAATATCAATCCAACAAAACCAATAACCCAGCACCCAGCCCACAGAAATCATAAACCAAGAGAAAAGAAGCAAAAGAAAAGGAAATAAACTGAACTTCAAGTCTATCAACCCAAACAAACCACACCGAGCAAACCCAAAACCCACACAAAACAATGGCCAAAAATATAACTCACCGAGCCACCAATCGAACCAGCGAAGCCAGCCAGCAAAACCACCGCACGCCAGCTCAAACCAAACCGAAATCAGGCCATAAACCCCCCATCCGCCCAACCTGGCCTCAGCAGCAAATAGCCCCTCGCCCTCCCTGCTCGAAAACAAATGACCCAAGACATGCAAACACCCTAAAACATAAGGCCAAAAACCAAACACACACCCAGGAGAAAATAAAAACATGCAGGCTCATTAAGGGCACAACAGTCTTCACACTGTCGCAATCCACATTTATTCACCTCACAATCCACAGTAGCCAAAACAGTAAAATAGCCACAACAATTATCTTTTAGGTAATAGTTTTTATCAACATTATTATTGTTATATTTTTTAATACATTCTATTTTATTCATTAAGACTTGCTTTTAAAATTATGAAAAGCTTCATTAAAAAAACACTCTAAAAAATTGTTAAACAAATAATGCATTAATAAAAGAAAGAGATTTTGATTAAAGATATGTTTTTCGTACTTATTTTAAATCCATAGAATATTTATCTTGGTTTTAATTGCTTGCAAATTCTATGCAATAAACAACTTAAGCAAAAGGGCTAAAGGATATATATATATATATATATATATATATATATATATATATCTTTTATTAAAAGAAAATCTATACTAATATTGTTTAAAGGAGAAAACCATGAGCGGAGAGAGAGAGAGAGATAACAGTTCGTCTTTTTAAACTGTTCATTGGGGGGTCCTAATTCAAGCTTTGAGAATCAGCAAAACATGCAAAAACTTTGAGAATGACGAAAAAGAGAAGAGGAGAAACTGCAAAAACTCGAGCAAAGAAGGCTTTGAGATCAAGCGAAGCACAACCAACATGCAAACAGCTTACATAAAAAACAAAAGGCTGTAACCAACCTTAATTATAATTCATCAAATCAAAGGGGATTTTCGTCAATAAAAACCATAAAACTTGATATCTTGCTGTTATTTTACAGTACTTGAGGGAGTATTGCACCTGCAGAGAGAAGATGGTCACGGCAAAATGGCGTTTCCTTTTGACCAATATCAATTGCTATTAAAAAGAAACAAATGGCAGTAGAAGTATCATCTTTTAACAACCACAACCCACCAAAACTGCGATCCTAAAGATAAAACTAAAAGCACAACAACGCAGCTTATGCTTGCAAAACTGAGTCTAGGCTATCTTGTCTTTTAAGCAGTCTCCTCCTCCTCTGTGCTGCCATCTTCACTAGTCCCACTTGTAGCCTCAGCTTCTTCCTGTGATTCCTCTACTTGTTCAGGTTTCACAGGCCCTGGACCAGCAGATACTTTCACCATTGATGGACGCAAGAGCCTGTCACCAAGCTTAAACCCCTTGCGATATTCTTCAAGTACAATACCTTCTTCAAATTCAGCTGAGTCCTCACGCATAATAGCTTCATGCAACTATCACAACAGAGGAAAATTTTGATTTGTCAGAAAATTGCCCAAAATCTTCTATCTTAAAAAAACAAACAAGCCAACTAACATCCTTGGAATTCACAGAAACAAGCTTATTATACCATCAAAACATGAGAATTTACACACAAATTTGGTAAGGGTTTGCTTCTTGCCTACCTCTTTTATCTGCAAATTCATGCTACAAGTACAATATGAAGGTCATTTATATATACATTGCTACACATTCAAACTCACCGAGTTGGCTCGAAATAAGCAAAGACTTGGTTTGAGTTAAAAGCGTATCCAAGCCTTCATAAAACCAGAACAAACTTGATCAAATTTTCGAAAAAGTTCATCACTACTTGACTGAATTTCGAGCCAACTCGGTACCTCGCCTGCATTAAGCCAACGATCCACATGACTGATCATTATGCCAATCAATAAAAGGGTAATAATTTTACATAAGGGTTCCCATTTCAAAAAGATCATTTAATTATCCAGGCATGCATATAGTTCATTGCATACTACAATGACAGTCTTTCTTGAATCTACAGGCATCATTTTTACCATTCTTTCCCAAACCTTAGTAATTATATGTTGTCATGTATACTGAAGTTGAGTTCAGTTAAGCTAAGCAACTCACCATTGGATCAAAGGGCTTCCCAGTAGTCTCCACAGGTACAACGCCAAGCGAACCTAGAATTTCCATGAATTGCTTGTATATGTTCTGGTAGCTGTTGTTGATCTTCTCCTCTCCTTCTGTTGCTGTCTTAATCTGGGTCTTAGCTCTCTCAAAATTATCCAAAACAGACAACAGATTCTCCA
This sequence comes from Salix caprea, assembly GCA_964035475.1. NCBI lineage: Eukaryota > Viridiplantae > Streptophyta > Magnoliopsida > Malpighiales > Salicaceae > Salix > Salix caprea. The sequence goes on from OZ037754.1 coordinate 5,708,111, forward strand.
CAACTTCCCCTTGGGCATTTGTTACTAGTGAGAGGCGTTCTCTCTCTGTCCGCTTCCGAAAATTATCGAAGTCTGCACTAATCCGAAGAACCCGTTCCTTTTCCGTCGATAATTCTTCAGTCAAACTGGCCACTTTCCTTTCAATGTCAATTTTCTCATCTTCGATGGATTTCAAAAATGCTTCTATTTCAGCAATTACTGATTCATCATTACTTGCCAAAGCTTCTTTGTAAGACCGGAGGGAAGCCATGACAACTGAAGATGTGTCCTCTGCATCAGCAACCTCCTCACTGCTTGCAGCATCTTCCACCTCACCGGCAGCATCTTCCACCTCCACAGCACCATCGGATGAGTCCTGCTACATAAATTTATCAGCTAATGCATGCACGAAAGGAAACCATCTCTTTAAACAGCACAAAAACAGAATTTATGCACAAAACAATAATTTGTTCTGTCAAGTCAGATCTAGAACATCAAAATACCAACAAATCCAATTATAAGTTAATGAAAATAGATAAACCATAGTTAACCAGTGCATCAATAAAGTTGAGCTTACACAACATCATAGGTCAAGCAACAATCAATAATATTAATTTTGTATGGTACATTTAAGTTATCTGTGATCACATGTTTCCAGACAAAACATGTTGGCAGAGCCAACATCCTTGCAAGCCAGCTAGAGAATCACAATTATGTCGAAGGCATATAAATGAATTAGAATTCTTTCCCTGCCAAGCAAAAAAGAAGAAATAAAGTACTGCCAAATAACAGAAAAGGAAAAAAGTCCAGGCCATTCCTTCCTTATCCCGATAACACTATGCATTAAGTCTTCTAACAGCAAGAATGATAGTGAAAATGATCCCAAATCAACTTTGAAAAAGGCAAAGGTCATCGTAAAGGAAGAAAACAACTAACGACACCACTGGCAACAAACTGACAGTCGAAATTGCTTTGATTTGTGACGTCATGTGCCCTTATATTCCTGAAAATATCCTTCAGGGTTTTTAAAGCTCTCAAAACAAAGTCTATCAAACATCTCCTTCTAGTGTGGTGCATATAGAAGTTCTCAAGATACAATCCATCAAATGTCTCCTTAGATAGGGGATGTGTAAGCCTAGTAAATGAGTCAAGTGTGAAATAAAAATATGCTTGCTAAGTTTGGGAAGCAGTAAAACTGAAATTTAGGCTCACTTAGTGCAGCCAAAAACCAAAAAGCTCCATGGGGCTGCTAATGCATGGGAAAGGGAAACTAACTCTGAATTAAGTTTCACTTTTTACAGGAAATTCTGAAACTACAGCACCTCAATAAGCAATCAGTCTCCTATGAGTGGAAAATGATATTGATTTGAGAAAACAAGTAACTAGTTTGCATACACTGAAGGTTAATTTAAATGATACTATAATTTTCTCAGATAAACCAAAGTTAAATTGAAGCTTAGCACTTCTTAGCACTTTAAATCCTTGTTTGGCATTTCAGTCTGACCGTGATTTTAAGAGATTTTGATTTTTTTTTAATTTCAAATTTATTTTTTATGTTCTTATGAATTCTAATAAATAAATAAAATATTATTTTAATACATCTTCAAGAAAAAAACATTTTGAAACGCAACTTTTACCACCCTCTCAAAAAAAAAAACCAAAAAAAACAAAGATCACATTTGTGCTTCACTATAAGAAATCTCCAAGGCATTGTATGAAGTGGTTGGTTGCAACCATAGACCTTGATAAATCATAGCAAATCTAAAAGTTGAGACATCATCAGCAATAGAAATCTTTCTTTCTTGTTCAGTAAAAAGACTCGAATATAGACATCAGAAATATATGTGTGTGTGTGTGTGTGTCCTAATCTCCCAAAACAAATTCCATTAGAACCCTATCTACCCTTCTTCACTCTCCAACAAAGGAATGCAAATAATTCAGCACAAACTTGATATTCAATATTTATTTTGCAACGCCAAACACCTCAAAATCCCAGCTTCCAGTGTACTTCCTTCAGTCAACTTTTCTGTTCATCAAAATACAGCTTTCATGACAACCCCTAAAACACTTGATATCCCTCTTCGAGGTCTTCAAAAATGAAAAATACCCAGTAAGTAAAATCCCAACTTTCTCACAAAATATGTCCACTTCTTTTTCTCAATCAAATCTGAACTGCCTCCAAAATAATAAAAGCAAAGCAGCGAAATAAAAAAACAAACCAGTAATTAAATAATATCAATACCTCAATTTCTGGTTCTTGAATTGTCTGCTCGGTATCGGTTGTTTCGGTTTCTCCTTGTGAAGAAAAAGGAGTGAACTTCACGAACCGGAGGGAAGGTTTGGTGGGGAACTGGAGTGAAGGTTTGGTAAGGGAAAAATTGGGAATACTTCTGTTGTTGTTGTGGCTAAAAGAAAGGCAAAAGGGATTTGCAGGTTTTAAGGAAATGCTGCTGATGTTGATAATCCGTGGCGCACTGAACGGCGACGTTTTGATTACAGTGGCCATTTTCGTTTTGGAGCAGAAAGAGGGGGGAGATAAAGTGGTGAACTGGTAAGAGGGAGAGGAGTACTGTCTAGAAGAGAAGATAGAGTTAAGGGTTTATTTAATTAAGGAGGAGGGTCTTTGAATTTTATGTGAGCCGTTGGATGGACTCTTATTTTAATCGGATGGCGTCCTTTTTGTTTTCAATCATTTTTCTTTTCGTTGAGAATAAAATTCTAGGCTTCTCCATATGAGTCCTGATACTTTTCGTTTGTTTCATTTAGGCCCATGCAAGAATCTCTTCTTTAAATGAAGTAATTTCATCAGTTTATAGTTCTGGAGACAAAGGAATTTGAAATTTGCAATTCAAAGGCTGATCTCTTTGTGTCTGAAAATATTTTTGAATTTTAAAATTATTATTATTTTTTAATGTATTTTTAAAAAAAAAATTGAAGGTTCAAAATTCTTAAATTCTTAAAAACATTCCAAGAAAAATCTTGTATCTTACTAACTTCAACATAAGACACCATGGAATTGCAATCTATAAAATTAAAACAAATTTCTTAAGCAATTATTTCTTGTCATTTTAAGGAAAATTCTTTGATAAGTGATCTCAGATAAGGTTAAACAAAGCTGATCTTTGAAGCCATCATGAAATATATAAACAAGAAATGAGATGTGGATATGGTAATTTTAACAAAAATAAGCCCTTACATGATCATGCATAAACTTTTCGATGCTAAGTAAATCTTTCTCTCTCAATTTTAAATGACAACCTCTTAATAATAACATGAATAACCTTGTAGATGTTGAATGACCTTCCATCACAGGGTTATCAATACCGTTCTGTTCCGGGCGGAATATTCCGTGCCATTAAAAAAATTGAGATAAAACGGTATTATTTTTGTCTCAGTTTTAATTCCAGTCCGTTCCGGAAATACCGGTCAAATTCTAGTCGAAACGTCTCGGTACCGTTCCGGCCTTAAAATCCTCCTTATTTTGATTAACTTGTGATTATGTTTCTAATTTTGAGATTATGTTTGTTTGACTTTGTGTTTATATTGTATAATTTAAAGTTAATTTATCTTGAATTTTAAGTATGCTTATTAAATTAATATTTTAATTTTTTCATATATATATAATTAATTATATATGAACAGTACAACCCCGAAACGGCACGCCGAAATGTTCCGAAACCGAAAAGTTTTGTACTAATAGAAAAACTAGAGCAGTATTGACAACCTTGCTTCAATCATCATCCTATTATTTTCCATAAAATAATAAACATCATGACATGCCCAAAAAAAAGTAACAACAAAAAATATGTATAAAAAGAAAATAAAGTTCACCCATAAATATGTTGATAAGTTTCACCCATAGAACAATAGGCTTTGAGAAATTGGTCGGTCAGCTATATTTTTATTTTTTTATTTAAATTAATTTTTTATTATCTTGATGTATTAATTTAAAAAATAATTATTCTAAAATATTTTTAAATAAAAAATACTTAAAAAAACATATTCTACAATACTACCCATGGTACCGTATCTTTTAATTTGACGCGTTTACTCATTTTACCGTATCTTTTAATTATCCTGCCCTAGGCTATCAGCAGCAAGCAGCAGCAAGCAGCAGCAGCAGCAGAACTATGCCGACCGTTAGCGTGGGGAGAGATCGTTTGTTCTCAGCCCTAGGAAAATCTTACTGTAAGCAATGACTTCATTTCCCTCCCTTCTCTCTCTTTGAATCTTTCGTTGATTTGATTGTTTTGTACTGTATTGTAGCTCAAGAAGAGTTTGAGGATCTGTGCTTCAAGTTCGGCATTGAGCTCGACGATGTGGTGAGCCCTCCCTCCCTCCCTCCCTCTTATAATTTTGTTTTCATTGATGATATTTCGACTCCACAATCAATCAATTTGACCCGATGATGATACCAGACAACTGAGAAAGCAATTATTAGAAAAGAGAGGCACCTGGATGAAGAAGATGGAGGAGTAGGTGATGATGATGAAGAAATCATCTACAAAATTGAAGTTCCTGCTAACAGGTAGGATGGGTTTTTCTATTTTTTTGTTTGTATTATATAAACAAGAAAAGACTGATGATATCCTTATGTTTGATTTGTTTTCCCTCAGATATGATTTGCTTTGCCTTGAGGGGATTGCCCAAGCCCTCCGCGTTTTTAACGAGGAGCAGCAGACACCAACATATACACTTGCCGGCATTCCCAAGGACTCAATGCTTAAGATGCATGTCAAACCACAAGTATGTATTCTTTTATTCTATTTTCTCTAATAGCCGCAAACATGCTTGGGGTAATTTTAGCATCTCATGGCCTGCTGCAGACATCCTCGATTCGTCCCTTTGTTGTTTGTGCTGTTCTGAGAGATATTACATTTGATGAAGCTAGTTACAACAGTTTCATTGATCTTCAAGATAAGCTTCATCAAAACATTTGTAGGTAATATTAATATTCTTGTCTAAATGTTCATTTATTATATTTCTCTCTCCTCTCATAATACTTACATCCATTGTTTTCATATGTTTTAGGCGAAGAACCCTAGTTGCAATCGGGACTCATGACTTGGATACACTACAAGGCCCTTTCACATATGAGGTGGGCTCAGTATCTTTGAAATCATCTCTTTTCACAAGCATCTTGTATTGTCAATAATGCGATGTAATACTGCAAGTCCGGAAAAAGAGGACCATGCAACTCACTTGGCCTGTGCTATAATTATAGTTTGTGCAGTAGATGCTTCTTGTAGGATGGGATTGCTTCAACAATTTTGCAATGATGTATTTAATGTGTCCAGTTACATATGGATCAGTGGCCTTTGGATATTGTCTACTGCAACTTTTTGTGTATTTCATTTTTTCCTTTCTCCCTCGGTCCTTGATAGGTTTTCTGGATTTTATTTGCTTCTTGAAAATCAGGATTTGTTCACAAGAGGAATACATACTAAATCATTATATGTTTTATCTGCTCATTTTTCAGGCTTTAAGTCCGAAAAGCATAAATTTTGTGCCACTGAAACAGGTAACTTGTGCTATGATATATATTTTGTGATTATATGTTTTAATATATTCCTATCTGCGCTGCAATGATGAGTTTTGGCCTTGTAACGAGAAAATCAGTTTATACTAGGTGGACTTGAACTATAAGCCTGCCCCTGCCCCTTTGCTTAGTTTTATAGGTCTTTTTCTGAATGTACTTGGCACTATTTAGTAGGATTGAGTTAGTTATGTCTTGTTTCTGATATACTCTGGTTAAACATCTTAGTGTGCTCACACAGCAAATACCTGGAGAGAATGTGCATACTTCTTGAGTTAGAAATCTATCCAGACAGTCTTTTTGAACCCTATTTCACATTTCATGGGAGCTTCCGTGTTTTTCTTTTGGTGGCTAATCTTATTGTTGTCTTATCTGCTTTGTTCTTTCCATTCTCAATGCCATAAACATTTATGACTGACTAATGGTGATTTCTTTGTCTTTGATTCTCTTAACTTAGGAGAAAAGCTTCAGAGCTGATGAACTGATGGAGTTTTACAAGGTGATTTGGAAATTATGGCGCCTTCTATTTGTTGTCCATCAGTGATTTTGTCAAGTTTTGACATTGCCTTTATATTGTTTGTTTTTTTAATCTTTGAACAATTGTGGTGCTGATGGTTCTGAGCCTATCCTTTGTGAATGATTTTCTTGTAATATGCAGTTCGTGAATTAAATTGTATGCTAGGTACAAAAACTGCGATTATGCCTTTTGTCTTGCTATGGATTCTAACAATATTTACTTGGCAGTCTGATATGAAGCTGAAGAAGTTCTTACACATAATTGAGAATTCTCCAGTGTTTCCTGTCATATATGATTCTAAAAGGTGTGAGCAGGTTTCTCAATAAAATCTTGTAATTGTTATGATTTTGCAGTTTCTTGCCTGTCAACCTATTGATTTGTTATTCAGTTTTAGTTCCTTTTATCTAGTGACATCTTTTCTAAAATTTGATTTAGTGTCCAGTTGCTTCATATACCCTTGGTAAGAGAGATTCCATCACCGAATGGAGGATGTGAATGCACAAGAGTTAGATCTCCCCTGCGCATCACCTAATTCTGGAATTAGGGTGCATCTATAGTTTTCCTTTTCCAATAACTTGCTCTGGTTTCATCCTTGTGCATTATATGCATCTAGTTTGTGCCCCATTTTTAGTAAATGATATCTTGTCGAGAGAGGGAACAAATTTGAGTCGGATACAGATGAGGTAGAAACCTTATGTTTTATTTGTATATATGTGGAGATCAAACGAACTGATTTTTTGAAAAATGAGCAACCCAGCCTGGTCCAATTTTCTTAGGGGGGAAAGGCAAGGCAGATATCAGCAATTACAGTGACAATAATCCTCTTTTTTCGTGTGGTTGTTTCTGTGAAATATTTTAGGTTACTTGTTGATACATTTCATTTGATCATTATGTATGAAATGCCATGCTCTTTTATAGCCCGCAACCTCTCTTTTGTGCTTTAAGAATTTCAAGTTACTGCCTGAGTATATGTATATATATGTATCTCATGTTTCTTTCTGCAGAACTGTTTTATCTCTACCGCCAATTATTAATGGTGCACATTCAGCTATCACTCTGAAGACTAAGAATGTTTTCATTGAATGCACAGCCACTGATCTGACAAAGGCCAATATTGTTTTGAACACAGTGGTGAGAAACTGTGAAACTCAGGTTTCTTTTTCATGGTAATTTTTAGATTTATGCACACATTTTCCTTGCTTTCCTAGGTAACAACCTTCTCAGCATATTGTCAAAGAAAATTTGAGGTGGAGCCTGTTGAAGTGATATATTCTGATGGGAGGTCGTTCGTTTACCCTGATTTATCTGTTTATAACATGGAAGTTCCTCTTTCATATATTACTGGCACAATTGGAGTCTCTTTGGAGGCAGAAAAGGTATTTTTAATTCCTGTTGTTCTTACACTTGTTACTAATTTTGTGCACACATGTGCTTTCATTTAAATTTAAATGAAGTGCTGGTCCATTTGATGTCAGCATTTTCATTGATTAAATGATGTATCATAAGTAAACCAATTCTGCTTTTGATCATATTAGGCTTGAGTTTGAAAAAATAATTGATAGTGTCAAGTTTACTCAATCTCCTGAAGCTAAGGACTGGTGTGGATTGTTCAAGTGCACAAAGTTTTGAAATGGACAACACATTAAGAAAGATTACGACTTCAATTTTACTTCAATTTGCAAATTTTGTCAATGATACCTGGAAGGTTACTTGCTTTTGGCTTTACTGGAAAAAAAGATTTACTGATCTGAACATGATTTATTGTATTTACAGTGTTTGACTTCAATAAGCAAGACTATAGTTTAACTTTGGATAGTTTTCAAGGAGATACAAGTTGGTTCCTCGCATGTAAGTTTATAATGGATGGTAGCATGTTTAGCTCTAGGTGATACTCAATGATGCAGAACCACCTGCCACTGAATTCTAGACTGCTTATTTTAGGAAATATTTAGGATTTTTTATTCTTTCCGAGACTCGGTTAGTCCTATTCCTAGTTTTTTTTTGGATTGGTTTGGTTTTCCTATTTTCTAGTTGCTTTGATGCTAATAAATAGCACTGGTTAGACATTCAAGATGAAGGGACAAAGATCGATTGATCAAATAAATTGAGTGTTCAGAGAATTAGTTTTCTTGGGTTGTGTTAATTTTCCCTTCAGATGGTACCCCATAACTTTGTTTACAAGTTATATTAGGAGGAGAATATAGTTGGGGCAGATCAGTCTGGATTTTGTCTAGTTTGCTGGAGACTCAGTGGATTTCTAGGGAAGTCGTCTAAAGATGTTTTAGCCATTTAAAACAGAGCTCAACAAATGCTGTTGTTTGAGGTGTAATTTTATCTGTATCAGCATCAAGGAAAAGGAAAACAGATGCTGAGGTGGTGAAAATAATTGAATTTCTGATTAGTCTTAAAAAATTAGACAAGCTATCTGAAAGCAGTTGATATTTAAGAATTGTTAAGCAGCGTTCAATCACAGGCTTATTTTTTCATGGTGATTCATTCTTTTTGTATTACTCTTCCATATGTCATTGTCCTTTTATTCATTAACCATCCACTGTTGTCATTTACATGGTAATTTTGGTAAAAATATCAACACTTTTTTTCCCCTGATGATCATATCGAAATTGCTTCTGTCTTGAAAAAACCATCTCTTATCAGTATATGTTGTACAGTACAGTACATGATTTCTGTCATTGGAAGTTCTACACCTGATGGGTATATTAGCCCTCTGGCATGCTTTCTTCTAGGATTTTCTGTTAGCAATCTGTTTATCAATTATGGCATTGCTGAGAATATTCCCTTCTGTCTGTCCATGCAAGAAAGTCTGAGATAGTAATAGCACTTGTTTTGTGTTTTTCTTCTTTATCATTAAGGTTACTAGTTTATTAAATCGGATGCAATTGCGTGCTGAGCATTCTGTACTTGATGACAACAACTGCAATATCAATGTATTGATACCTCCAACAAGAAGTGACATTCTCCACCCTTGTGATGTTATGGAGGTATACAGCAATGGTTACTATTATTTATTGTGTCTATAACGTTGCCAGTTTGCATACTTCTGTTTTTGTGAATGACAAGGCATACACTGTCTTTTCAAGGACGTTGCAATTGCTTATGGGTACAATGGCATTCCAAAGAGAAGGCTCCCATCAATGAAGCCACTGCCCTTGAATCAGCTTGAGGATCTCATCAGAGAAGAGGTACAAAAGGGAGATCTCTCTCTCTCTCTCTCTTTCTATATGTTCTTGCTTTGCTAGCATTTTCTTATTGTGGTTTTTATTATTCTACTTTGATTATTTATTTATTTATTTATTTATTTTGTCTGTAATTTCTAGATTGCAATGAATGGGTTTACAGAAGTCTTAACATGGATTTTATGCTCTAATCGAGAGAATTTTGCCTTGTTAAATCGAGAAGATGATCAATCAAGTGCGGTGATTATTGGAAATCCCCGTTCCTCAGATTTTGAGGTTTGTGTTAAATCGTTTTTGGTGGTGTTCCAAGCCTACTATGTTTTCATGGTCTATTTTGTATTTGGTCGTTACAATCTCTTTGAACTGACTTTCCTTCACCTTTGTTGAACTTTTTTTACCTGATATGCACCTCTGCTTTTCCTTGTTTTATTGCTAAGATTTTTAAACCAACAATCAAATTATTATGAAGATAAACTGTGTATTGGTGTTTGGACTAGGGTCTGCATGGTAAAACCTCTGTATGTTTGTATTCTCATATAATTGTGGAGTGTGGTTGATATCCTCTGGAAATATCATCCTTCAATTGGCAGAATTTATAGCTCTAAAATGTACTTGCTTGTTTGTTTCAAATATCGAAAGACTTGGATATACTTAAATGATATATTCTTATGAAGATGTTAGACATTGCTGGTACTGCACATGATCAGTTGGAATCAGAAAAAAAGCTGCTTTTGCAGCATTTGTGGTTAGGTGATAATTCATTATGAATCACAAAGGGTTCTGGGATTGGGGATGAGAGGGTTCCAAACAGGCGTGCCTAAATGGGCAGAAAGCAATTTTCTGAATTGCTATGTTGGTTCCTATGTTTGTGATCTAAATAATCTTTGCAGCTTTTGCATGCTACCTCTTTTGGCATATCTATCTATACATAATATCTTCACCTCTTGTTCAAATTCAATTTCCTGTACATTTCTGCAGGCTGTCCGAACAAGTCTCATGCCTGGTGCTTTGAAAATTATTGGACATAACAAAGACCATCCTAAGCCAATCAAGGTACTTATTTCTAGTTCTTGATAATCCTTGTTATTACAGAATTGTATATTTCTTACACTATTTTGACGACTCAAATGCATAGATAATTCTACTCATCTCTGGAGTATGCTCAAATATCTATCAAGTATGATAACTTTCTTGAAACTCCATGCAATATTTTTTACCCTCACTCTCTGGTAGGAGGAAGTTCCTTCACCTAACAGAACAACTATATAGGGTGCAAATTTTTTATGCATGTCCAAGGATGGTTGGTTAATATCGAGTCCAATTCATTGCAAATTAGAAGTTCATACTGGTATTTTTATGTACAAATGTGCACATCTCCCATTATGCTGTTGGTAGCTGCTATATCAGCGAGAATCAATAATAATTTTTAATATTTTTTTCAGGATATATGTGTGTATGTGGATAACTTCTCATGTTTGAAATTGGTCAATAGATTTTTGAAGTAGGTGATGTAGCACTTTTGGATGAGAGTAAAGATGTTGGTGCAACAAATCGTCGCCATCTTGCAGCTCTGTATTGTGGCACTAACTCAGGATTTGAGGTATAGTTTGTTATTTTTTTTACCTTCATTCCAATCTCGTATGGAATGGCTTCATAACAAGTTTTTGAACGATTATTATTTGATCCTTCATCAATTCATTGATATTATTTCTTTGGTATTCTTTTTTTGATATCTTGTTACCCATTAAAGATCTCTCAAGTTGATTTTCTTATTTTTAAGGCATGGCTTTTTGCCAAGCAATATTCAAATTCATATGCTTTTGTGCAGCAATTATCTAGCCTGAGGATTAAGTGTGATTTCAGTGTGTAGGTACAGGGGCCAACATCTAATAATTGCTGGGAGACAAGTTCTCTTGCTAGAATTAGGAAGCATAAAATATTTTCTGCTTATCAAATTTTAAATTCCTTGTTTATTTATTTTTTATTATTCTAAATGGTAGTTGTGTTTTTCTTTTTGGAGTCAAACTCTATTGGTGACACCAGGAATATTTCAAGCCCATAAATATGCTTTTAATATTCTAATCCGGCTGCACAATTTAATGAATAAAGTTGCATCCTATTTCTCTAACCCCAATGATGTCAATGTCTAAATTCATTGATCTAATATCCTACAACAACACACTCCATGAAATTCATCAGTAGACTTTTTCTCTATTGTTCTGCATCCAGCAATTTTGCTCTAAATTTTATTAGTCACACAATTACAAAGTCTAACAAGTTAAATGTATGGCATTTGAAACTGTGTTTGCAGCTTATTCATTCCTTGATGGACAGAATCATGGAAGTGCTGGGAACCCCTTTTGTGCCAATTGGTGACAATACGGGGTACTACATACAGCGGTCAGATGTAAGTGTTTCCCATGATGCCTTTAGTTTTCAACGTCATTCTGGCATTATTGGTTATGATAACCCTCTTTTGGTATTTACTGAAGGCACCTGAATTTCTTCCCGGTAGACAAGCTAGCATCATTTACAAAGGGAAGCATATTGGTGATTTTGGTATCGTGCACCCCCAGGTATCTAGTGATCTCTTGCTTGGAAGCTCTATTTATTAGCACCATGATATTTCATAACAATAGTCAGTAACAAAATATAGTACTCTTGCTATGTCAGTGTGTTGAAATCTGAGATTTTCAGTAAACTTTATTGATTGTGCCTTACTTTATCCTTGAAATTGGCTATTCTATCTTCGAGTTTTTTATTAATTGCTTTCTTGGACGGTAACAAATTGTTATATACAGTTGCACAGCGCTCCAGAAGTGATTTTTTAGTGAAAACAGTGACTTGTAATGTTTTGGTGTTCATACATTCGTGGAGAATATTTTATATAAATTGGTTGTCTTTTTGGTTCTGGCAGCGGCTGTTTATTGAAAAGTTTTGTTTTAACTCTGTAATCTTGTTCTGGAATTTCAGCTTTATTTTATGTCAGACTCAACACAATAAATGAAAAATGTGTTTCAAAAGTTATTTTACAGAACAGATGATGGCCAGTGGCTATGCGGAATAAATTTATAATAGAAAAGTGTTCCTTTCGCAAGTTCCATTCAATTTCCTGCCAGCCCTCCTTTTGCATAGTTTAAACATCTTTCTGATTAGCAATAAATTACTCAGGTCCTGAACAACTTTGTCATTACGGATCCCTGTTCCTTCTTGGAAATTGACATTGAGCATTTTCTGTGAGGGCTATACGGTGACAACAAATGTAAGTAACGGTCCTTGTTTCAAGTATTCGTTTCCTGAAAGCTTAAAATTCTTTTGAGCAATGCTACACCCATGGGTGCCTGACATCTATGAGCTGCGCACCAATCAGCCCGCTGCCCCACTTATTTTTTGTTATTTGTAAATGATTCATTATTTTTCCTTTTGAGCATGCAGGTCAGCTGGTGATCTGGTGTGGTCGGTGGCTTGAATCTTGTTTTGCCTGAGATGGTGATCGATCTTGGAGCATTAAAGCTGGATAGAAATTACTGGCCTACACCTGCGAGTATTTTGTTCTCTTGGAGAGTTCGTTTTCTTAAGACAATGAAACTGTATTGATTATTTAGGCAATTAAAACTCAGATTTTGATGGGAAATACCTACTGATGTTTTCCTTAGCTCGGTCATTTCGTTTCATTTTCTATTTTTCTCAATATGTGACTAGTTTTTGTTAGAGAAATATAAAATCAACATTGGAGCTTCAGCAAAACATTTAAGTTCTTGGGTTTATAGTATCTCATCGTTCAGTCTAATTAATTAATGAAGATTGAGCACAAGGTAGTAATGAACTTGTACAAGTTTCAAGTTCATATGAGGGGTTGTTTTAGAGAAGTTAAATAAATTCATACCTTTAGCTCAGTTTTTGAGTTAAAATAGTTGCTTGATAGTATTTACGTATGTATTTATGTTTTTGAGCTGAAATGGTTGTTTGATAGTATTTATACATTCACATTTTTTTCAACCAATCATTGCTTTTAGATGAGGGAATGTTTCAAGTTTTGTTTGATATTGCGGTAGTTTTTGTTTTTTAAAATATATTTTTTTTATCTAAAAGCATTAAATTAATTATTTTTAGGTGTTTTTTTTTTATATTTGATATAGTGATGTAAATAATATTAATAATAAAAATAAAAATAAAAAAATTTAAATTTACTATGCATCATAATTATAACTACACTAAATTAACTATTTTGTCAATTTTCATTTTTATTGTTTTTAGTAAAGGTATGGTGGAAACTTAGAGGAGGTTATTAGATATTATTTAATTGTCTGTTGATAGTATAATTAAGGTTATTTTTAAAAATATTTTTTGTTCAGAAATACATTAAAATATTTTTTTATTTTAAAAAAATATTTTTTGATATTAGTATATAAAAATAATCTAAAATATCAAAAGAAAATTAATTTAAAGTACAATCAATTAACATTTGATTAATCATACTATTTTAATTTTTATACTAGTGGTTATGATGTGTGTAACCTATTAGATTCTTCAATAAGTTGGTACAAATATAAATCATAATTCTAAATAAAATATAATTAAACAAATTAATTTGTTATTAATTAAACAATTGATTAATTTATATTTGAAGATCAAGTATTATTGTTCTATGATAAGGCAAAAGAGGGGTGAATTAAATATAACACTAATAATAACAATTATTGTAATTAATTCAAATAAATATAATTAAAGAATACTATAATTAAATCACACAATGTAAAGAGTTAAGGGATAAAATTCACCAACTTGTTTAACATGGTTTGACATGCCTACATCCACACTTCAAATGCCAAACTATATTTGAGCATTATATTGTTTATTGGTTCAAGTTCAAAAAATACAATAACCTCTTGATGAATCTATGCTAAAATGTTTACACCACTTAAAGATATCCCTTCTCCATGATTTTTCTATTTTATGAATCCAAACCAAGAATTTTCTTCTTAAAGATATATTATCTTCAAGATTTTTTCTGGAGAAAACCTCTCAAATATCAATTGTTTTATCCTAATTTTTAAAGTTTTATAATTACGGTTTTTCTCGTAAAAAAACTCTCTCAAATAGTAATAATACAATTTAAACTTTATCATCTTTATCACTCACTTAATAACACTTTAATTGTTTAAAGATGTTTAAGAGTAGTGAGAATGAAAATAAATACTCTAGTTCTTAAATATGAAGGTTTAATTTAACACGAACTTATAGTATGATAGGATTAATGATTTATTATTGGTTTCTTTCTTAAAACACCTTCTAAAATATATATATATATATTCAGAATCTTTTTTTGTTTTTGCTAGAAAATGAGTTATTTATAAGTTTTCAAAAGAAATTTGTCATTGAAATCTCATTGATGGCTAAAGTGATCAATCAATTCCTACAACTTTTCAAGTGTTCATCTCTATTGAACTAGCAGTCGACTGGTTCTCTTGGTATCACTAAGTATGATAAGATCAATTATTTCTTGTTTTCTTTTTAAAAATAGCTTTTAAAATATGTATGTTTGGAATTCTATTTTATTTTTGCAAGAACATGAGCTATTTATAAGTTTTTAAAAGAAACTAATTGTTGGAATCTTACTGATGGCCAAAACAATTGACCAATCTCTGCAAATTCTCAGGTGTTCTTCCTTGATAAACTGGCGGTCAACCGATTCACTTGATATCACCAAACAGTTGACCAATTCAACTTATAAATCTAGAAATTGATAGTTTGAACCTATTGAATCTTGAACCAATATCAACCATATATGCATGCAGAGTGAAGTGTGAGAATTAATTTTAATTATGCTATCAAGATAATAAATAAAATATTTACATAAACACTAAAACTGAACATTTAATCCTAAGTCTTTTTGTTCTTCAAATAAACTTGTTTAAATCTTATTCTTAACAAAGAAAATATTAGTCTAATTTCCATTTAACTATTTTCATCATAATATGTAAGAATATTAATACATGGCCCAAAGATCAATAATTATAATATCTACCAACTTGTTATGATTCTCCAAATATTAAAAAAGTCATAAGTGGTTTGACATAAACTTTCAGTGACTAGTTTTTTTAGTTACATTATTATCGTTTTATCAACATTGTTTCAATTTAGATATTATAACATAGAGTGTGTCTACTCTATCAAATTATATTTATTCTCAAGACCATAGTCATCAATTATTTGATTAATATCTAAATTATAATATCAATGAGGTAATAAAGAGATGATTCATTATACAAGAATTTACAATTAATACTATTTAAAAACATTTGAGATATTTTTCCTAATTCACCTAGAGTAATGAATCATCTCTTTATTACTTAAATACATTTATATAATTCATGTTATACCTAATATTTGTCCATTCTTCATCATTGATTAGGACAAAGCATAGTAGAATCAAAACATAACATTCAATATATAAGATAACTTTGTGATATCAAGTCCAAAGATCACTTAGACAACTATTACATGACCCTTTCCATAGATATAAGTAATCTTTTCAAATAAAATTCTCGTGTGAGCTAGTTTAGTGTACATATCATCTAACAAATACTAACATATTAATTTATGTATCTTTCAGGTCTCAAATTATAAGAACAAAATTTTCTTTCATGATGGGAAAATATAATATTTATAACTCTTAACAACTCTAATTAATATTTTGTCTTGATATAGCATTGACCACTAACATATAAGGAACGATATAGCATTGACCACTAACATATAAGGAACATTACCTTAACATAATAGAAATATGATAATTG
The DNA here is from genome assembly GCA_964035475.1 of Salix caprea. Taxonomy (NCBI): domain Eukaryota; kingdom Viridiplantae; phylum Streptophyta; class Magnoliopsida; order Malpighiales; family Salicaceae; genus Salix; species Salix caprea. The sequence goes on from OZ037754.1 coordinate 5,724,137, forward strand.
TAACAACTTTATAATTTACTTTGCAAAGCATATTTGTACCAAGAATTTTATCTTTACTTTAGATTTATTAATAAAATATGTGGCGAATATTAAAGATATGTTTAATATTAAAAATAAATTGATCATATATTATAAATTAAATATATTTATATGAACATAGTCAATGTCATGTGTAACCAGACATTAAGTTACAGGGCATATACACCAATAATCTCCCACTTGCAATAAAGTCAATTGCTCTTGTATCAAGTATCATATTGCTCTACTTGACGATAACATTTTTGCTGAGATAATGGTTTAGTAAAAGGATCTATAAGGTTCTTTTTAGAGGATATTTGTTTTATCTTTAAATATTTCTTTTCTAGGATTCTCTAATTAAATCAAATTATTTAAGTACATTTTCAAGTCATTGACGAGGCTTTAGTTCACTTGTTTGTACAATAGCTCCATTATTATCACAATATAAGAATACTGGATCAACACTAATAGGAACTATATCTAGTTCAGTGATGACCTTCTTGATCTAAACAACTTTTTTTATCCTATCAAACTTAGAGTTATACTAAAATGTAGTTGAAAATTCTATTTTGTCTCTTATTTGAAACTCTTTCAACTTATCGCCATTATCTAGAGTAAAACATAGCCATTATGATTTATTTATTTTTAATTTTCATACCTTATCAAAGAATAGCATCTAAATATCCATGAGCTACTAGTTAATTTCCTTCATAGACTAGAAAAACATTATTGTTTCTTCTTAAATACTTAGGAATATTTTTAACTATCATTTAGTGATTTTCACCCACATTCAATTAATATCTACATGTTATGCTCTAAGCATAATATAATATGGTTTTGTACATAACAACACATATATTATGAATCTTACATCCAAAGTATATGAGTTTATTACCATCCTATCTTTGTCAATTGGTATTTCAAACAACATGTCTTTGAAGAGACATTACCTAACATATAAAAGGCGTAGCCTTTCCACTGTGCAATCCACTGTGCCTTCTCTCTAAATTCACTGTGGATTGCGACAGTGTGCGGGCGAAAATGGCCCTCCGGCGCACGACAAAGCAGGGCTGGCAAGCGGGGCTATTTTTGATTTTTCCTTTTCCCGTCCTTTTTTTTAAAAAATATTCAGATGTGAACAGTGCACTGACGATTTCGTCCCTGGTAATAAGACAAAATAAGGTTTCCGGCTGAGGGGCACCGGTGTAATTGCGCGCGGTCGGACCGGTCCGCCGCAACTTCTGATTTTTTAATTATTTTCTGAAATGGCTAAAGACGGTTGTAGCCCCTAATAAGACAAAAACACTTAATTGGGTCAAGGGACAAGACGGTAATAGCCCCTATTTTTGAATTGAATATTCGGTGTCTGGCAGTGCGTCCGCCGCACGCGCCAGGCGGTTTTTCGCCTCACGCCCTCTTCAGGCGGCGCGTGCGGCGTGAAAAGGTGGCCGGAAATTGTCTACCGGCGGACAGATCGCATCGCCGCCGCGTGGTCTTCCTCCCGCGGTGGTGCGTGTAATCACCACATGTCTGTGGACGCGGCGGAGGCCGGTTAAAGCCGCCGACCACGTTTCTCTCTCTCCTTCACGTCAATGTGCAGGAGAGTCCCCCATATTTAGTAACTTTTCACTTTGGTCCCTCGACTTTGAATTTGGTTTTTGGTCCTCAGTTCTTTAATATACTTTTTGATTTAGTTCAATTGGGTCCTCCGATTTTAATTGATTGAATGTGAAAGTTTCACTTCGGTCCTTCTACTTTCAATTTCCGGGTTGGCTGTATAGAACTCAATAAATTCGGTACACAAGTTCCGATTTTTGCAATTTTGTCCTCTGATTTCAATTGACAATAAATGTAATTTGCATTTCAGCCCTTTGACTTTTAATTTTTTAATTTAATCCCTTTATATTTGATTTTCATTTCAGCCCTTACACTTTTAATTTTTTTCATCCCTACTATTGTCCATGTATATATAAGTGTATTTAACACAATAATAATAATGATAATAATAATAATAATAATAATAATAATAATAATAATAAAAATAAAAATAATAATAATCATGATTGAATTATTTTTTATTCTTACTCTTTTGTTATTTTTTTTCCCTCGCGATAATTTGATAATTTTTTTTTCCAGTGATAACAATGATAATATTTTTTTTCTTTATTTTTATCTTTTATTAAAGTTTCTAGGATATTTTTTTTCTTTCATTTATTTTTGTTTCTTTCATTATTAACATAATAATACTAATTATAATAATAAATGTGATTATTATTAATATTATAATAATAGTTATTATGTATTCTATTAATATAATAATAGTGATTATTTATTCTTTCATAATAATAATAATAATTTTTTCATTGGTTTTTCTTGCTTGCTGTTTTGTTCATGCTTTTTATTTTTTTCCCTCGACATAATTTAATGATTTTTTTTGTTTGTATTCTAGCGGCAATAATAATCTTAGCTATTGTTATAATATTTTAAATTAATATTACGTCCTTTTCCCTTTGATTTTTTTATTTGCTCTTTCTATTAATTGATTTTTATAATTTTATTATCTGCACAATAATGATTTCAGTATTTTTTTTTCTTATTCAAATATTTTGCTCTTTTTTCGAATGTTAGTGCGCGCTCTTTTGTGATCGTTTATGACGCAATACTTATATTCTAAAAGATGTAATCTATGCTTACGTGACAAACTCAACGCAAAATTTTAAACATTTTATCTCTTAATCTATAACTTTTATTTACTTATATCATATAAATTGATTATTGTAGATTTAATTATGTTAAATTATATACAAAAAATTACCCGCGGCAACGCGCGGGCAATTTGCTAGTAACCTATATAAAATAGGTTAACATTTCTTTTTTGGATTCTTCCATGCTAAATTGTTTCAACATCCTGTCTATGTAAATGAATTGAGACAATTCAATTCATCTTTTAGATCTATCTCTATAAATCTTTTTTCATAATGTAAGTTGTTTCTCTCAAATTCTTTATGGAAAGATTTTTGGACAGCCAGATCTCTACTAACTAGAGTAAGGAAATATTATTTTCTATTAATAATATAATATATATATATATATATAATATTTAAAAAACAACTTTACTCGACATAACCTCTTCTAAACATAGGGCTCATTTGTATTTCTAATAAAATATATAAAATATATTATAACTTTTTACATCCTAAATACAATGTTAAAAAACTAAATAAAACTAAATAAATAAAATATTATAGGACATTAAAAAGAACCAAGTCAGTTGCAATAACTTTTCAGTGCATTATTTGTGAAATTGGAATCTCATTTGATATTAAAAAATAAACACAAAAATAACTGAAGAACATAAAGAATACAAATCGTAGTGGGAATCTACTTAGACTTGTCAGTGTATGAAATACTTAGACTTGTCAGTGTATGAAATGTGACAGTGTGATTAATGTTGTTTTTGTCTAAAAATATATTAAAATGATAATTTTTATTTTTTAAAAATTATTTTTGATATCAGTAAAATAATTTATTTATTAAATTAATTTAAAGTAAAAAATAAATAAAAAATATTTTTTAAAAGTACTGAAATGTAATGAGAAACCTGTCCGAACAATGAAAGCATTTGGATTTCTTCTTAATTCTTAATAATACCAAAATCCAATGGAAAACACTTATCTTCGTTTTGTTCACTGTACAAAAAAAGAAGAAGAAAAAGAATCCCTGTTTTGTCAGCTCGCGTGACCTCACACGCGCACAAAGTTGCTAGTTACAGGCAATACATATAGCCCTCATCCAGACGAGGTGTCATTTGTACGATATAATTTCCCGCCTAGTCTCTCCCATTTCCCGCTCTCAAAACCCTAACCCACCCGCTGCCAGAAGAAATGGGGCAGAAACAACAACCCACCGCCGATCCAATCTCTGAGCCTAAGAAACGCCGTCGTGTTGGCTTCTCCAATATCGGTCAGTCAATTTCCCAGTAACTTTGCTCACTGGTTACCGTCTTTTACAAGTGGTTATTTCTTAGTTTACTGGTGTTTTTGTTGATATTTGATGCAGATGATGGAATCGAGGCCAACCAGTGCATCCTAGTTTACCTGGGTACGTTATAATCAAATTTTTAGGTGTTTTTTTTTTTTTTTTTTGGGGGGGGGGGGGGGTTAATCTACTTGTAACCTGTTTGGCTGGTGCCACTGACTCGTGTTATATTAATTTTAGGAAAAGAATACAACTATTACGAGTTTTTTTCCCCTGTCCTTTCTCTCTTATGAAAACTTCGGTAATAAGCTTTGTTCTTGCTGGAGCATTGTTAAGTCACTATTAGAAATAGTATCAAGCAGAGAATTGGACAGGATTTTGCTTGTTTGATAAATAAACATTCATGTCTTTGAGATGGTTTTTTCCCCTGATGCTCTTGATGAATGATTTCTTGTGTAGTTGCATTTATAGCACCCTCTTAAATTTTGGATTTAATAATGTTATTTTCTTTATTCTTGTTTTGATTTTCATTGCACTTGATGATCGGTATCTTAGTTTCCAGCAAGGAAGAAGTGGGTGCTTCACACAGTTTTCGTATTAGTCCAGTTGACTTGAATAGCTTTTTCGATGAGGATGGAAAAATCTACGGTTACAATGGGTTGAAGGTGATTCACATTTTCTCTAGATTGCTGCTTACCGGGGTTTTGCATGTTGAGCATGTTATTTATGTTAACTATTTACTGCCTGCACACTCACTAGTTTAAATACATGATTATTTCTCTATGCTACCATGTTTTGTTCTCCAATTTTGTTCAATATCTTTGTTTGCAGATAACCATCTGGGTTAGCAGCATATCATTCCATGCATTTGCTGATATTAAGTTTCAGAGCACATCTGATGTGAGTAATGACTTTCTTGTTATTCAATATATTGCACAACTTGTATTATCAATCAGCTTAGTTTCTGAGGGTCAGCTTAGTTTCTGAGGGTGGTTCTAGCTTTATGTTCTTAAATGGAATTTTTCTGAGTTCTGTCATTGTATGTTTTTAGGGGGGGAAAGGTATCACGGATCTCAAATCATCTCTTCAGGTATACAATGACTGCAATGCTACTGTTTTTCTTCATTTCTTTTGTCATCAGGGCCTGATGATTTGTTTGCTGTTACCTGCAGAGAATTTTTGCCGATACACTTGTTGACAACAAAGATGACTTCCTTCAGACATTTTCAACAGAGAGTCATTTTGTTAGGTGCTTTGTTATGGCTATATTGTGCACACCTAACTCTCAAGCTCTTATTTAGTCCTTGCACTGCTGTTTGATTTATGATTTATATATTTTAAATGTTTGCAGATCCATTATCTCAGATGGAGAGATATTGCAACACAAAACCTCCAATGGACATGTTGATTCTAATAGTCATTTAGGGACAGCTGCTTCAGATGTTGAGGTACTTAATCTCATATTCAGCTATTACATTTTTGTTTGTAGTTCAAATGGCTTGTCTGGAATCTCTTATGTTGAGTGGGGGAATACAGAAAAACCCTAAAACTTCTGTCTTGGGTGTTTTATTGGGGAAATAGGTATTGAATAGAATTGGATAATATCTGCAAATGATTGCAATTTGATTTTAGAGAATTAAGAAATGAAAAGTGGCTGGAACATTACAATGCTTGCTTGGTTTTAGATCCAATTTGAAGGAGGTTGTGTTCACAATTCAGAAAGAAAGGGAAGGATGTAGATCAGGGAAATATTAAACAAAGGAGGGAACCTTGAGCATTATGTCTCATTAATGCATCCTTGCTAACCATATGCTCTAAATGCAGTACAGGTTGGCACTCAAGGCAGAGTCCCCCTATACAATCATAATTCCTGAAATTGTTGCATTTCCCAGATTGTTCCTCTTTGGCATCTATATTTAAACACAGTGCTTTTATAACTAGCAAACAAGAGATATATAAAAGCTTTCTTATCAGTCCAAAAAGAAAAGGTCCTTTGTTTTCATTTCCTTTGTCTCAGTTCTATTTATTTGGTGGGGAAAGAGGGTGTTATGGGGCTTGATGCTGACACTGGAATAAACAGTTTCTAGTCCTTCTATTTCCTTCTTTTTGCCTAGTGTATTTTGAAGAGGTTTGCTTGAAAGAGATGGGAGTGGTTACTGTTCTTTCCTACTCTGTCAGGTTGTTCGCATGGTTATAGGAAATACAGCTGCTGGACACCTATACAGTCGCCTGGTTCCTCTTGTTCTTCTTCTCATCGATGGTAATTCTTTAGATGAATTTGCTATTTTTATTGTTTCCTTCGTTGCTGTCCAGGCTTTTGATTCTGAAGAGGTGTATTTTCCGTTTCAGGTAGCAATCCCATTGATGTTGATGATCCAGGATGGGAATTGTATGTCCTAGTTCAGAAGAAAAGTGATGAACAGGGCGATGGTCAACATAAACTGTTGGGTTTTACTGCAGTGTATCGCTTTTATCATTACCCCGACAGCACACGCTTGCGGCTCAGTCAGGTTTGTTTTCTTTTATTTGAATACGTCAGTGGGGGGAGCAGGCAAATACATTTCATGTGAATTTCTGTAGAGACCTGATGAGATCTTTCTATTGATGGCAGATATTGGTGTTGCCTCCATACCAACACAAGGGTTATGGTGGTCACCTTGTTGAGGTACTCAGCAATGTTGCCATATTGGAAGATGTTTATGACTTGACAGTTGAAGAACCATTAGATTACTTCCAACACGTGCGCACCTCTGTTGACATAAAACGTCTCCTTCACTTTGCCCCAATCCAAGAGGCAGTAAATTCAACTGTTTCATATCTGAAACAAGGAAAACTGTCAAAGAAAACCCATGTGCCTTGTTTTAACCCACCTGCAAGTGCAGTTGAAGATGTTAGGAAAACCTTGAAAATCAACAGGAAACAGTTTCTCCAGTGTTGGGAAGTTCTGATTTATCTAGGTCTTGATCCTGTTGACAAGTACATGGAGGATTTTGTGGCAATCATTTCAAGTCGTGTGAAGGCTGATGTCTTAGGGAAGGATTCTGGGAGCAGTGGGAAACAAGTGGTGGAAGTTCCAAGTGATTATAATCCGGAGATGTCATTCGCAATGTTCAGGTCACAGGACAGTGAAGCTGCTCGTGGTTGGATCGATGAAAACCAAACAAATCAAGAAGAGCAACTCCAGCAATTGGTAGATGAAAGGGTCAAGGAGATAAAATTAATTGCGCAGAAAGTGCATCATGTTTAAACTGTTGCCTCCCACCTGTGACGCAGATGCATCTGCCAGAGATTAGAGCTTAGGGTAGTAGAGGCTCTCAAGCTGTAAGTTGAAGCTCGACTTTAAACGATTAGCTGTAGTTTTTTTGGCTTATAATTTATTTAATGTTCTCTAATGGAATACAAGTGTTTTCCATCCGTATAATTATATGCTTACTTTATTGCATGCATCCTGTACAGGGCCTGAAAGTTAAAGCGTGTTTTCGACGCTGTGGTGCTGGGTGTTCTTAAAACATATATTAAAATACTTTTTTTAGAGATTTTTTTCATATTAATGCATGCAAAATATTGAAAAATATTTTCAAAAAATATTCATCTGGTTTTTTTTTTTAATTAAAAAAACTGTACTTTTAAAAAGCATCAAACGCAGAGACAATCTCATTAACCTCTAATGGTCTGTATAGGATTATGGTGGTTGGGAATGAGGTAAATAAAAATCTGTTTTATAAAAAATATTTTTAGTTGAGATTTATAATTGAAATGTTTTGTTAAAATTGTGATTGAGTTTGAGGTTTAATAAAAATAGTTTCGTGTGTTTGGTTATTATACTTTTTATATATTGTTCAAAAGATTGAGTTATAGTTTTTTTTTTTTGTTTGGCTAGAAGGGTGTTTTGAACTATATATTAATAAAACAAAACTTTTAACATGTTTTTATATTGATTTGATAAATTTAAAAGTTTAATAATTTTCAATATTTAATATATGATTTAAATCTGAAAAGTAAAAAATAATAATAATCTTTTTGTAATTACAAAAATAAATAATAAATTGCCATTAGTGAGTAAATATAAATTCAATTCGAAATAGACTTACTCAAATTGTAAAATATCTATTTTGTGTTATTTTGTTTTTATGTTTTGGAATGATTAAAAAAACTTTTTAAAATTTATTATTATTATTTTAATCAATAAACTTTAAGCTAAAGGGCATATGTTTAGTGTACTGTAGAATTCGCAGAAGTTAATGAGAGAAACCACGTTACCATGATGGCCGAGTTTTGCTATATGTTGCAGTACAAGAAAATGTGAAGCTTCTGTTACGATATATACGAGTTAGATTATAAATTTCATAATGACAAACCTCTAATATAGATAGTAAATGATTCAGCCGTCACTGATTTCACTGTCCAGCACATGATAGTATTGATCCTCTCCCTGCTTTACTCACGTATGGGAGCGCGTGACTGTGTTTTGGGGATGCTTTTCTACGATTGAAGTTAAACTTCGGTTTTGGTTGGATCCCACTCTTATAAAAACTGCCATGGACTCTTAACCAAATTTATTTTTTGATACATTCCCTAAATTTATTAAAAATGTTTTTGAAAAAAAAAATATTTTTTATTTTAAATTAAATATTTTTAACATTTTAATATGCTGATTTTAAAAATATTTTTTTTATAAATAAAATAAATATCATTTCAATATATTTTTAAATAAAAAATAATTTTAAAAACAACAACATTTATATTTCGGAAAAGATCTTAATGGAAATGTGTGATGCTAAACATGGCTCATGTCGCATTGCTTGTTTATGAAATTTTTGTTTGTAAAATAATATCCAGATAAGTTGATTTATTTTATTTCAATTAGATGTTAGGAAATAAATAATAACAGTAAATTGATAAGAAAAAATCATGATAATATGAAGAAAAAAACTTTGAAGCATGAAAATGTATAAAAAAAATCATTTCAATTAACCTAGGCAACACGAGTCAAACCAATCTTAGTTCACTGTTAAAATCAAGGTTTTCAATTATGTTTTGGTTGATATTTTGTTTTTTCAATTGGAACGAAATATTTTAGTTTTAAAGTGTTTCGGCACTCCGTTTTGAGGTTGCATATATATATATATATATATATATATATATATATATATATATATATATATATATTGATTAAAGAAAACAAATTTTAGTTCAAATCCAAAAATAAAATAATTAAAAATTATACAATTTAAATTTCAAACATAACTAAAAAAATAAGAGATGAACTAATATAATTTAACCAATTTAATGAGTTCAAAGATAACATGGAAAATTAATAAAAATATAGTTTAACTAAAAAAATTCATACCTATGGTAAGCTTAAATGGGAGCTTGGCACCCCCAATTTTTTTTTTCAAAAATAATCTTTGTCTTTAAATTTTCATAATAGTTATGCATTCAACTTTTTGAAAAATAAAATATTTTCTTTTTAAAGATATATTTGTATAACGACACCTCCAATTAGAATTTCCTTATTTCCTTTAAATCTTTGATGGTTATTTGTTTTGCTATTTATTGCAAACAACAATAGCTGAAAAAGGTTGCAAAATAAGATGTGTTTGTGTAGGAGGGAATGAGGAGGTTCTCCCCTTAGGAAAAAGGCATGCAAGAACTAATATGTTGTTTTTTATTTGCGTAAGCTATATTATTTAAAATCATAGTAGTGAGACTCATGATAGGATGACTCGTATAAAATCCATGATATGACGACTCACATTAAGTTGTTATCTTAGGAGCCTATGATAAGGTGACTCACATGAAGGTGTTAGAGACTCGTGACGGGGTGACCAATGTACAAAGTGATATTCTTGGTAGATAATAAATTTTTAACTAAATACTAAACTCAAGGACAAGTTCCTTCCAATTTAGAAATATTGATGCAAGATTTATTTTAAACAAAATAAATATTTTTTCTATTCTTTATTGTTATTTTTTTTTAGAAGCAAAAACATTTCCTAATTTATTTTTCATATTCAATATTATTATGATTTTCTAGTTTTCATTTATAAAAGGTTCTAATAACCTTTTGACAAGTGTAAACCTAAATGAATTAAAAAAAATGAGTATTTTGGTTGTCTCCTCATAGATATGATTTTTTTTTCTTTAAAAATTATATCATGTAACAAATCCTTGTATCATTTGTTCTCGTCTACATCAATTGATATTAATGCTCAACGATCCTTAATGGGTTTTTTTCAATGTGTGCTGTAGAACAACCGTGCCTTAAAGAAAGTTTGTGACATCTATAACTTTTTAGTTTTTCTTTTTCATCCACCATGATTAGAATGTAAAACCAAAGAAGTTTTTTAATACATTTTAAGTCTACTAAAATTTTGGTAGATTTTCCTCTAATGTTAACTCTTAATATTTTAACTAAATTCAGATGCATATCAAAAGACCATTTTCAAAATTACAATAAATGAGATGTTTACGAAAGTCCCTATTACAAATTAGTAGCTACTAAATACAAAAACAATATATTGCTAGACATCAACATGAGAAGATCTTGAAAATAAAATTTAATTATTTAATGAGAAAACATTATTTATAAACATTACATAAAGAATAGATTATATATGTTTAATTATTATTCTTATTATTTTTCATTTCCTTCTATTTAATAACATATCATTAAAATAAATATTTTATCTTATTAAATACATTAAGGTTATCATGCTTCTATTTAATATTGTTTTTTTTTAAACTTTAAATAACACAGCATCCTGATTATCAGACATTATAATGCCTTTAGCACAATCCATGGACTAGTTGATTTATTTAAACTTAGTTGTCAATTTTTTTTGACACTTTTAGTATCATCCGAGATACTAGTCAATTTGAGTCTCAATCAATGGATTCACTGATGCCTTTAGTATCACTCTAAGTACTAGTTAATTTTCAGTATCGGTCATTAGATTTATCAACACCTCAAGTATGACTCTAGGTGTTTGCCAATCTCAACCTATCATCTTCAACATACACATATACAACACTTTTAGAATTTAACATTGATTAACATTTAAAAAAATCAAGATATAAAGAAAAAAATAAGTGTGAGATTAATTGTCACTTAGCGCATGCGCTTGTATTATCGCTCATAACTAGCTCTCTAACCCAATTGTTTACCTTGTACCATTATAGTTACAATTATTATGAGAAATGTAATCATTAAACATATCCAAATTCAATTCTCATTTAAACACTAACAAGAAAAACTTTTCAGAATTCCACATATGTATATAAATATGTTCATTCCACAATGAGAAGAAGATCTATCACCTTACGTGCACAATATCATTTATAAGAGTATTTGTATTTGATATGAAATTAGATAAGTTTAATATACTTTAAAAAACATCATAATACATTTTAATAAGTTTTTGTTTTGCCATACTATTATATTGTTGCACCTACATTGTCAAATATGACATATTTTCCTATTATGACTTATTTCATTGTACATGTCCTATTTATAATGTGCATAACACTATTTTGCATCCATTTTTTTTTATACAAACGAGTAGACATTTTTTAACCACACTCGAGTTTCCATCTACATGAGTTTGTTTCAACTTGAGCTCCAGTGTAATCATTACATTCTAACTCGTTTAGTAATGGATAGAATGACATGTCATATATTGATATACAGCTCTGAACCGTGTAATGATAAATAAAAAAAAGTGTAAAATCTAAGTGATTTTTAGCACAACATGTTAAAATCATGTGAATATGGATGTTGATATGTTTGGTATTTATCACATATGTATGTTTTATCATTCAATATAATTGCACATCTAATTGTTTTTATAATACCTAGTTTAATAGGGGTGTTAACCTGGAAAACTTGTTGTTCAAAGTTAAGCAATATTACAATATAATCTCTTTCCCTATCCCTGTTAATTGTCATTTCAACCTAAATTAATAGGGGGCAAATTATTACTTGTTAAATAAAGTCATTTGTTTTATGTCTTCGCTTAACTCAATAACTATAAAAACTATAAAATATCAATTGCACTAGAGTCCAAATAGACATTACACGAGCACTTTTCAGAATATGATTAAATGATTATGAAAAAAAATGTTTTTATATTACTTTATTGGTGACCACTATCATAACATAGTTGCTTGTTTTTCTTTTGGTTCTTGTTCAAGCCATTCTTGATATGTTGAGTCCAACTTAGATATTTTTTCATACCACAAATAAAATTTGCATCTTGAAGATTCATAACACATCCTCATCAAATCTTTTTTTCATAGATAGGTCTTTCAATTTGATATTAAAGTTATTAACAAAATGCCATACATAATACTTATGATATCTTATAGGTCCATGCTAAATATCGACTACTCCATTATTATGTTTGCATGTCTTTTTATTTTTTACATATATTTATTCTATCATCGGTGACATGTCTTTGTAAGTAAAGTAAAATAATCTCTAATTAGATTTTTGTATCAACAATAAAAAAAGCTAACAAGAACATCTCATTATTTGCATGAAAAACAATTTGCAATTAATAACTTCCTAATATATTGCCCATATAAATATGAGCCATGAATACTTATCAGTGGTCCACGGGACTTAAATCCTTCAATAGAAACTCTAAATGACCAAAAAATATCTATAAAAAATCGTTATACTATCATTAAAGTAACTTTCTTAGATTTGATTCTTTTATTGATAACAACCTTGGTAGTTTTTCAAAAGACTCCTTAAATGAACCAAATAAATGCTCAAGCACCTTCTATTTTGCAAATCATGCTTTATCATATGATGTTTTATACTTCTAATGCAATTTTATCTCATTATATATGCTTACAACTATCATTGAAAGATTGTCTATCATAATGGTTGTTATAGTATCAACAAAAAAATTTGCATTGAGTTGATGGTGATCTTTTTAGATAAAGGTAAAGGTATGTATGTGTGACTCTTTTAACTTTTCTATCTCAAATAAATTTGATCTTTTATGATATTCCTTATGTAAATACCACTTATATTCAAATATTTGCACACATTGTAATTAAACAAAGGTCGAGTTTAACCATTAGACTTGGTATTCAACCAAATATGTAAAGCGTTATTGTTTAACTACATTAATCAATTCATTTTTACAATAAATGTTTGTCCAACCTCTAAATTAGAGTTTTTAGATAAACATCTATGATTAAGTGTCCAATCATGAGAAACAACAAGTGTAGACTTAGAAGCGTGTTTAAATTTAGGAACATGAGATATTATCTCATCATCATCATTACCAACATTATTATCAATATTTTCTATCATATTTAGGTCTAACATATCATCCTCTTCATTGTTATTAAGCTCAGAATAATAAAATCTATGTTGACTAGTGAATGAATTATCAAACATATTATCATAAATCCTTTATAACAAATCACATGACAATAAATTGATTTTCCCTTTGTTAACTGAATTTAAAGAACCAAAAAATTGTGATGAACTTAAATATATTTGACCAAAAGTTAGGACTCACAAAGATTTTGGCTGACTAATCGCATATAATACCATCATATTTAATTTACTTTGGATGAAAGAATCACTTGTTGCCTTAATACTTCTATCATATACAATCTATACAAGGTAATATTGATACTTATCAATTTGACATCTCCAAGTTATTCCAGCATTAATATCATTATAATTCCACTCAAGTCATGATAAATCATTTCTTTTATTTTCGTGTCTGACTTTCTTAAATTACCATCTAACAACAAATTGTTTCCGTCATTGCATGTGACATCAGTATTCATACCATGAATAATAAGATCATCTTAATGGCATCACATAACTTTATTATAAGAACCCCCCCCCCCCCTCCCCCCCCCCCTCTCTTTCTATATATATATAAGTAATAAGTTGAATTATAGTGAATTGAGCCTAATTTTAACTAAATTGCATTACCTCAACCCTAATTGTCAAATTTCATAGCAAATTCCCAAAATTTAACGCCATGCTTTTTTGACCAAAATTAAGAGTAATTCATAATATCAAATCTAATTAATATTTTTATGCTCAATTGTATGAAATCAAACTCATAGACAATTCAAACAATTCAAAAAAAAAATCTACAACTTATCTATAATTCAATGCAACATATAATTTGTTATAATTCTACCGCATTCATGCTCTATTGCATGAAATTATTAAGTGTAGTTGATAACTTTAGTAGTTGATTCCAACCAATTCATACAAAATCTCTAGCTTGACAACTAATCCGAAATTAACGCAACACATAATTTATTAAAATAATTAATTTAACTTATATTTATGTTTAACTATATCAAATCAATCTTAATTGATGTTTTTCATAGTTAATTTATCATCAATTTAACAAATTATAAATTCAACATAAACACTAAACAATAATTTTATTTCAACTAAACCAAACACAAATTCATAGCAATGTAGTATGTTTACTTGTAAGATTAGAAAAAGAGTTAGGATGGTGGGGGCAAAGACAGAAACGACAACAACAACAATAAATTTTTTAAAATAAATATTGCAGGATGCAAAGACTAGGATAAATTTGGTTTTTCCTTGATTTAAGGGCAAAAAAAGTGACGAGTGAGTTTTTTAGAGAGAGGAAAGGTATGAATATAGTTTTTTTGGACAGAGGACAAATATGTCTACCTGTGTTCTTAGATTTGAGAAGAGATTTAAATTTTACAACATAACATGTTTTTTAAAATGTCACATTTTAAGTTATCATGCTTATAAAATATAACAATTATCTTATTTTATTTAGAAATAATATTTAGTAAATATGATTGAACACACTCAAAAAAGAGAATATACTAATTTATCAAAACTTTTTCAAATGAAAAAATTGGGCAAAAAATTTAAAGTTACTGTACTAATTCTAAAAAAAATTAAAAAAATCACAAAAAAAGATTCAAGCCAGGGGGGCGGCCAGCTCGCAGCAACTCTGATCGAAACGAAAAAAAAGTTCTTATAATTATGCACTCCTGCTATTACTTTTACTTTTCAAAACCCAATAATTAACTTTCAGTCCATGCTAAATCATCGTATGTATTTAGGGCACTGTATTACAATAACTTTATATGAAATTTTAATTTACACGTACAAATACCTGAAATTTTTTATTTATTTTCTATTTTAAATTAAAATTCTTAATGTTTTTAAATTATTTTAATATATATATATACTATATCAGAAATAATTATTAAAAAATAAAACAAATATTATTTTAATATATTTTTAAACAAAAAATATTTTAAAAAATAATTTCAATCGCAAATTCCCACAGATTTCGCAATAAATAAATTAAAATTTATGGATGGATTATCCGTAGGGGGATATTTCAAGCCACCTTGTCTTTGATTTATGACAAAAAAACCCATTATTATATTATAAAATGTTGTGGAGCTGAGATGATTTGATCTCCTTTTATTTTGCGAAAGAGGAAAAGGACTAATCGTGTTCCTCCTCTTCTTCCTTTTTATAACTAAACAAACCCTAGATTCCCTCTCTCAATATTTTCTTCACAGGTTGATTGATTTTATTGGGCTTTTTAAAAACAGAGGCTTTGATTCATCGAAAGCAAGGAAGAGTTTCGATTTTTCTTTGTTTAGGGTTTGTTTTGCTTGGAATCTGTAGAAAAATGGGGAGTAGAAAAGAAGAAGAGAGAAACGAGAAGATAATTAGAGGTCTCATGAAGCTTCCTCCTAACCGTCGCTGTATCAACTGCAATAGCTTGGTAATTCTTGTTTTTTTTTTTTTTTTTTTCATAAGATGAATGTGTCTGTTTTAATTTTTTATATATATATTTGAAAATGCAGGGTCCACAGTATGTTTGTACTAATTTCTGGACTTTCATTTGCACTACTTGCAGTGGGATTCAGTGAGTATTTTCTTCTGCTTTCTTGCTGCTTGTTATACTATTTTTATGATTATTTTAAAAAAAAATTGAGTAAAGTTTTTGATTGTTTGAATTTGAAGTAATGCCTTGCAGTCAGTATAATTGCCTTTCATTTTCGGCTGAAACCGACATTTATACATGAATTGTGTATTTACTCATTTTCGATTTTTTATATATATGACAGTCGAGAGTTTACTCATCGTGTGAAGTCAGTATCCATGTCGAAGTTCACATCCCAAGAAGTTGAAGTTCTTCAAAATGGTGGCAATCAGGTATAGGCGGCGGTGGATTTTTGTTGGCATTGGGAACAGTTGGGTTTTTTATTGTGATGTTGACCAGACATTAAAATGTTTCAGCGGGCAAGGGAAATATATTTGAAGGATTGGAACCACCAAAGGCAGAGATTGCCTGATAATAGGTGCAGCATCTTTTCTGTTTTCCTACTACTATGCATGTAGTTGATAAAAACAGAAGTTCTTTGATTGTGT
Source organism: Salix caprea (assembly GCA_964035475.1). Taxonomy (NCBI): domain Eukaryota; kingdom Viridiplantae; phylum Streptophyta; class Magnoliopsida; order Malpighiales; family Salicaceae; genus Salix; species Salix caprea. The sequence goes on from OZ037754.1 coordinate 5,740,566, forward strand.
TTTCTGCCTGCAGTAAAGTGGATAAAGTGCGAGAATTTATAAAGGATGTGTACGTGGATAAAAAATATGCTGGAGGAAATACCTCTGATAAGCCTCCAAGAGATTTGCAGGTAACATCGCAGTAAACAACTGATATGTCTACACGGTAACATTTTGCTGAAATTTACACTTCAGATGTTCTGTAAAAAAAAAAAAAAATCCTGTTTTTCAAGATGTAGAATGAAAAGGTGCAATGGACTATTTTTTATTTTTATTTTTGGAAAGAAAATATGGAGATTTTCAGAATTATCTATCTTTTTGGAACATCAAAATTATGTTTGTTGTTACTCTTATGGGAAGGGCTGATGAAAAATATTTTTTGATGGATGTATAGGTATGTTGTAACTCATATCAAAAAGTTTAATAAATGAACTCTGACTATCTATGCAGTGTTGTTATAATTCATTGCAAAATCTCATTTCTTCAGCCTTGAATAAGAGCCTAACAGGTGTGAATCATAAATGATGTTGACAGAGGATTAGAAGCCATGAAGATGAGACAAGGCGCGCATGCTCTTATCATTCTTATTCTCAAAGTCCTCCTTATGACTTTCAATATGAAGATCGTCTTTATGGAAAGCAAACTAACACACTTACTCGCAAACCTGGTTCAGATCGAGGTCTTAATGTTGGAAAGATGGCTAGTTTTATTTGCAGTCCTACCCGCCTAAATGAAAGGATGTTTGAAGACAGGTTTGCAAATGAGGGTTCTGTTTCTCGTGTTTCAGACTATTCTGTGTCTAGTGGCAGAGATCCAGTCAGATCTGGTGCAGAATCACCAAATTTTCAGAAGGATATTGCTTTTAGTCCACCTATTCAGCCTTCAAGGGATGGTTTAGGTGACATAAAGCATCAAAAGGCAAATTCATTTTCAGAGGCAAGCTTTAAAAGAGATGCAGATGGGATTCCATGTCCTCAGGTCATATTTCACCTAGTTTTTATGCTTATAGTGCGGATTGTTTGGGTAACATGTGATTGGTGATTTTTCATATAAATGTATGCCAATGGTGATTATACTGGAACATTGTTGTGATTTTCATACATGATTTGGCCCCTTGCCTGTAATTTGTTTTACCGTGCAATTAAGACATAGATCATACTAACTGGAAATCTTTACTTGTGTCCTAAAACAAAATAGTAATTAAGCCTACTTTTACTCTTATTTTACTTTTGATACTCTGGCCTATATTTGTGTCAATGCCAGACACCTACTGGTAGGCTGGTGCAGCTAGCATAGATGTCATTGGCTTTGATGAGTAATTTATTAAGAAATAGTCACTGAATGGCTTGCAATAGTGATTAGTTACTGGGATTTCACATTAACCCATTAGCTTTTCATATTGAACCTTGGAATTAGCTCATTACATGAATAGTTGTGTGTGATATTATAGTACATATGCTTCAAGTTACTCTTGACAACACTTGCATCAAAGTTGCATTATAGGTGGCTGTGTAAGATAGTTGCATTGTAGCTGTATATTACGAAAATTGGATTAGCTCTTTATTACATATGTACACCATAATTTGCACGCCCTCCCACGTGTATTCCCTCCAATATTATTTAGGGAAAGCTTAAGCCAATCCTAACAGAATGGCTTAAAAATAGCTTTATTTGGATATGGAGAATTAATGATTGTAATGTTAAATGGACATTTAGAGCCAGCAATTATTTTCTTATGGCATTAACTGTGGCATGAAAGTCTTAAGTTAATTAGCAAATATAGCATGACAAGCCAGCTTGATTTTTTCAAACACAGTTCTGAATATTATGTCCTTTTTTCTTAGACATTTAGACAAATGAAAGACCTATAATTTTTTGTCAGTTTTAAGCTGTAGATAGCATCTTGAGCAATAACAATAGTTTTGGTAACCTTTATGTTAGGATTCTTACAAAGTGATTCTGAAATGGAAAATGATTGGTTAGCCAAAAATATCACTTGGAGTCCATATACTATATATTAGGAGTTTAACACATCCGCAAGGCTAATCATTGCACTAAAAATGTTTAAAATGCCATGTCTCTTTTTTAAGTTTTAAAATATTAGCTATGATTTTTGGCTATAGGTACCTGTCAGATGTGAGTGCCCTCGTGCTCCTATATGTTTGTATATTTGAAGGATTGTACTTTAACAAAATAGGTATGAAGATTTACAGAAAATTGTAGTTACAAAGAATATCAGCATGTTCAAGTCTTTGATTCAATTCTGTTTGTCCTTGTAAATTAAAACTCGCTAAGAAAATTAGATATGGTCAAATAAAAATGCCAAGAAGTCATTAATTGCCGGTGTATAATTACCACTGGCAACTTGGCAAGGTTTTCATGCCATGTACAGAAGTATAGGTCCTGGGGATGTTTTTTGCCCGTCCTGGGGATGTTTTTTGCCCTTTGGGGTATACCCATTATTCACTGATTGCTTTCACCTGTATATTTCAGGATCCTAAATGGTTTGGAAACTGATAGATGGTATCCTTTTACTGTTCTTTTAGAAAAATAGGCATTGCTGATATGGATTGGACCAATAGATTAGTATTCATTAGCTAGATCACTCTTTTAATGGTATGCGTTATGGAAAAAAAATATCTGGTCTATAAGTGGCATCATTTTTTTCCTACCTTGTTACTGCTTGTGGATTATTTTAGCCTCACTTTTTTTTATCAAATTATACTGAATTGTCCCTCTATTCAGAGAACTACATCATTAGGAAGCACGGGATCATTTGATAACACTTCTGTGTCCATCAAGTCATACAATTCAGGAAGTTTGCTGGATGTTGTCGCAGAAGCTGGGCAAGCTGCTGGAAACCCCCAGGAAAAAAGGCCTGCTTTTCCACTGTCATCTGTTTCTAGTCATGCTAGCTTGGACCTTTTCAAGGAACAAGTGGCTCCAGAATCAGCCTCTCCTATGGCCCCGCCAATTGATTTGTTTCAGTTACCAGCAACATCGCCAGCTCCGTCTGTAGATTTGTTTCAAGTGCCTCCAACTTCATCTATTAATTTATATCAGCCTTCCCAAACCTCTCTACCTTCAACAGTAGACCTCTTTGGTAGTAGCTATCAGCAGCAGTCAGTTACTACATTGGATGAAAAATCACCACATTCCTCACTGCCCAAAAATGAAGGATGGGCAACTTTTGATGTTCCTCAGCCCATAGCATCCACCCCGGGACCTGATGATCATACATCTTCAGTAGGACCTTCCAATGTAGGCTCTTCAACAAATTTTGACCAAGTTCCATCATTCCATACAAGCATGCAATGGCCACCTTTTCAAAACTCTGTTGATCATAGTTCATCATCAGTTCCTGATCCCTGGCTTGGTGATTTGCACAGTGTACAAGCCACTGACAATTCAAGCTCTCAGGTATGCTATATTTGACCAAAATAAATCTGTGTTTCATGCATCTCTTTTGCGGTCCTATATTGAATAACTGGTGTTTTTATATGCTGATGGCTAAATTATGCTTTACAGAACTGGAAGGCCTTTGAGTTTGATGATTCAGTGGCAGACATTCCCCTGGAGGGCATTAAGCAAAGTAGTGAACCACAAGCATTACACAATCCTTCACCCACTGCTGATCAGTATTTTGGCTTTGGAGCTTCAGAGGTTGTTTTGCAGGACTTTAACAAAGATGGGATTCAAAGAACTGCTTATAACGGAGTACTTCCTGGTCCTAGTGAACCATCAGATATTGTTGCGGGGCCATCATATACTCCTTCAGGACATCCTATGGTGGTTTGTAACCTTCACTCTCACTGGTTTTTTGTCTTATGCAGTATGATCTTAGCCTTGATAATTATTTATCTATCTATTTCAACAGAAAGAAACACAGTCTCATGCGGATCATAGATCAGTTAACCCGTTTGATCTACCATACGAATCTGATATGGAGCAAAGCAATATGGTATGAAATAGTTAAAACAATTTGCTGATTGGTGCCTGATACTGTATTAAGTACTTTGACTGGATGTCTGAAACAATGTCTACACTATCATCCAGAAAAGATTCAGGTGGTGGAGAGGGTTGTCTTAGATTTCTTTTTTATGAACTTGATACAGGGTTTTAATTCTCTCTTTTTCTCTAGGCTGACTATTAAGCAAGTGCTTTATGATTATTCCAAATAAATTTGAATTTATCACTATTTTCTTATTTGTAACCATCGTGTCAAATTTAACTGGAGCATGGATCAATGTTCAACAATTCTTAATAATTTAGGGTTTCATCAGTATAATTTGCAGTAACCAGCTCTCTGTGAAGGAGAAGGTAATACAATGGGGAGTACTACTTCTGGGATTTAGTCCCTTGAAAATTTGATGTTGTCTCTGTTGGTTTGTCATGTAGAAGTGAAAGTGGAAAATGTAAGCATATTGAAAATTTATCATGTCCAATCTATGAACAAATTAAAATTAAAGTGATAGTTGCAGATCCGCCACATGCAATAATCAAGAGCAGCCTATGATGTTCAAGCCTTAGTTTTTTTCATGTATACTGTTTGTGCACTTGTTGTGTATTGCAAACCAAATATGAGAATCATCAAATTCAAAAGTAGGAGTGTGTGTGTTTTGGTGGGGAGTTGAGGGTTTGTGTGTAAATTGTCGATGACTATTGTGTCCTCAGCTACCATGGTCAACTTATAAATATGGCACCCAAAAGACTGCTGGATGAACGTCTTTATTCTTATGCAGATGCAATTGTATGGGACCTGTTTGATATGCTAATGCAACACAAATTTGAGAGTGCTGTCTGCGTTGGGCTATCTTTTCATTATTTATAGGATTGAGAGGGCTGCTTGCAAAGCCTTTTGCCCATATGCTGTGCAAGATATTATAAGATGAACAACCTTGTGAAATGGCAACAGTTCCTTGTTAAGCACGAGATTGTGCTGCTATATCATTTTAACTAATGTTGGCAGGAAATATGTATAAACTCTATTCCATTAGAGGGTATTCTTCATGCTACCATCAAATAGCATTTTGAGGTATTAACTTCTGTGGCATTTTTTAACAATTAGCTATGAATAGGTTTTTGGGAATAAAATGTCACTAATGAAGATGGGGTGTTAGAGGTTCGTTATGGCTGTTAATAATAATTCTGGTAATAATATTTGGCAATCATGTTTCCAAGTGATGGATTGTAGGGTGGCAGGTTCATTCCTAAACATATCGAAGATGACATTAATAATCTAAGTGGGCTAGTATTTTGTCTACCTTTGGATATGCAACTGTCATGCTTTGTGTTGCAGTGTAAATTTGCACTCTAGCTCTGGGGTCCAAACATTTTTTGGGTTGACATAGGACTTTTACGAGGCTTCATCATGCCTCTAACGAAGCGCTTCTTGTCAAAATTAGGATATATATGCCTGCCTCAATGGAAAAAAAAAAGATTTGTAATCATGCAGCATGCATCCTTCTCCTTTTATGTTATGTAATTGTATTTAGTTTCCTTTTGTTTTAGATATGCTTATCTAAAATAAAATGAAGGCGAATAAATTGCTGTAATGTCTTCTGAAGAGAACCTGAAAGGTCTTATGGATACTATGTTCTGCTGAATTCTATCATCACTTTCCCCCTCATATTGAAAGTTAATCTCGGTGTATCATATTTCAGTTCATGGACATGAGCTCTTTGGAGGCTGCGCTGCCCAATGGAAACTCGCCACCCAGCTTCCTTGGTGTGACTCAACCATGGTTTCCTCAAGATCTAGCGATGGCATATATCCCTGCTGCACCACAAGGTAAACTGTCTACTGATTCCGAACAAAGAAACACTTATTTGTTTCAGCTTTTGTTTTTTTGGTGAATATTATGGCCAGACACCACACTGAAGCATTTTGTTGGGATGCTTAGATACTAATCAGCCCAAGCATTCAAAACAATGTGCAGCTTCTCATTACACAACTATGAAAGCATTCCATACATCTCTGGCAATGTAACATGCTTTTATTTCATCCAATCTTTCTTTTTGTTTCTGTAGGTGGATTAGCATATATAGCAGGACAAGCACCCAACCCTCAATTAGGGTAAGCTTCTGATGTTGGTGTTGGCTGTGAGATTTCCGTCATTGTTGTTGCTCTTTTGTTCTAGTAAATTTATTGCGGTAGCCTCGCTTGCCTTCTCAACAGGAATGTTCAAACACAAGGGCCTGTTGCTTCTGTTGGAGGGAATCCATTTGCATAGCATTCAGTAATCAAAAGTAGATTTCTTAATCGCGTTAAGTTTGCTGTTGGAAGTTTTCCGCTGACCTCTTGTAGCCACTTGGTAAGTCAGGATGATCGAGTGATGTCATTATTAATAATATTATTTTTGGTCATTTTGAATTCTTTGTTAAAATAAATCCTTGATGTGAATAACTTTCTACCAGTATGCAAGGCCATTTCATTGTTAGTTTAAAACTCAATATTCCAGGCCTAGTGTTTGTATCCCTAATTATATTAGTAGAACTGGTTCTTGGCACTGCTGTTAAAATGTGCAAGTGTGTGGTCTTTTCTATTTGAGAAGGGGGAATTTGTTCACGGACAAACTTCGATGTTTACAGCTCGTTTGGTTATGTGGTACAAACTGCGTTTTGTTGAAAACGCAGTTTGTACCCATTTTTTAGTGTTTGGTAACCTTTAAATTGATGGTGGGACCCATCAATTTAAAGGTTCAAACCATGGTTTGCGGAAAGCAGGAAATTCCTGCTTTCCGCAAACCATGACCTGAGGGGGCGCTAAGCTATGCGCCCCCTCAGGTCAATATATATATATAAATATTTATATATATTTATATTTATATATATATATATATATATATATATATATTTATAAAAAATATAATTTTTGTCTCCCAATTCTAATTTTGTTTTAAATGATATTTTACGATTGTTTTGGGATCGAAAAGCCCTTCACGTATAGATTTAGTTTGGATGAAATTACAAGTAATTTGATGAGAGAATAAAAACAAGTGTCTAATTTAGTTGAATTATTAATTCTATTTTTTTATTATATCCTGTATCCCCACCCCCAGCCCATATATATATATCTTAAAATAATCTAAAAATTAATTACAATATATATATATATATATATATATATATATATATATATTATAAGAATATCACAATATAATTTTTGTCTTGCAATTCTAATTTTATTTTAGATGATATTTTACTATTGTTCCGGGATAAATTTAATTCGTGATAAAATTACAAGTAGCTTGATGAAAGAATAAAAACAAGTGTCTAATTTATTTGAAATATTAATTATATTTTATTATTATAATTATTAAATCTATAATATTTAAAAAATTATATATATACATATGTATATATACATATATATGTCTTTTAAAGTAATTTCACAAGTTAAAAGCAATATGAAAAGTTTGGTAACCAAACATTTTAAAACTGCTTTTTTTCAACCTCAAACTCAACCACAGTTTTAACCAAACACTTCACTATTTATTTTGAACCGCAGTAAAAACACTTTTTATGAAACTGTTTTTTTTCAACCTCAACCGCAACCGCAATACCAAACAGGCCCTTAATCATGTGGTACGTGGTTTCCTATTTTATTTTATTTTATTTTATTTTATTTTATTCTAGATATAACTGGCGCGTGGTTGTTTTTAGATGCCTTTTTTTAGATTATTAAAGTGTTTTTAGGTTAAATAGGTTGAAAATGGTTATTTGGTTCCAAAAAAACTTATCCTTGATTTTTCGGACCTCTTCTCTAGCAGTTGAAATTAGAAAATCATATGATGCATCATCAACTCTAATAAATAAATAAATTAAGAGCAAACGACATGTGTGCTCTAAAAAAAATAGTAAGGGTAGGAGCTCGGGTTTGGACTTGCAAGCTCACACATACCTACTTTTTTATTCTTAAGCTTGGAACACGATTCCCAGGTTCTTAGCCCATTCTCCCATACCCTTTCTATTTTCTTTTTCAAAATTTATTTCACTTTTTCATGATTTTCATTGATATACACTGGAGAGAAAAGAAGAAGCTTAATATGATATTAAAATTATTGTTCAATCATCTCCTGGCTCTTAAAATAGGTCATAGGATTCTGCAAGTGTCAACAAAAACAGATTACTGTGTACCTATTGTGTAAGAATAAAAGATTTCTCATAAATATTCAAAAACATTTTAAAAAATATGATTTTTTTACATTATTTGTTTTATCTTTTTTCTCTTTAAATCACAAGCAAAATGGTGATGTTATTAACGTTATTAAATTTGGTCAGGGCCATGACTATGGCTCAAGTCACGGGTTCACTTAGTTTGAATTGGATAATCAAATACATTGTATCTGTTTTAATAATAATAATAATAAAAAAAAGTTGATTTTTTTATATAAAAAATATCTAGCATGGTTTAGGCCAAAAACATCATGAAAGCTGGGTCAATTCTCATTGGATTTGTTTTGAAATCCAAAGATGAATTCCACAACTCACCTAGCGAGTATGAGAATTTAATAATATGCATTCATTGATGGGTTTGTTTAGAGTATTTTGGATTTTTAAAGTGATTTTCATTTATAAATATATTAAATAATATTTAATTATTCTTTTTTTTAAATGATATAACGATATCAAAATAATTTTAAAACACTAAAAAAATCAATTAGAGCAACAAAAAAATCTTTTTTTTTCCTTCAAAAAGCACTCTTGGAAAAACAAATTCCCTAAGCAACGCACAGACACTGAATAATGTAACACTATATCGACAAGCAAAAGGTGAAACGGAATAGAGAATCAAATAACACTATAACAGTATGACAGACTCTCTCCCCCTTGTGTCCATCTTTGATGAACATGTCCAGCATTGAGATGAATATTCTTGTACAAAGGTGTCTTGCCCCAAATCCCAAAATAACTCTTATTTATCCCAAACGCTAACCACAACGAATAAAGAAAACCTCCTCTGTAATTTTTCTATTTTCTTTTGATCAAACCATTTTTCATCTTTTATAGAACTGAGCTTCCCACGATTTAGTTTTTTTATTTAAAATTAAACCAAAACATATTCCTCTCAAAAAAACTCATTGTAGTTTATTTTCTATCCCTTTCTTGTAACCACACAAAAAAAGAAGAATTAAAAAAAAAAAGGGCCCTGGTCTCCTTTCTTGAAAGTGTTTTTTATTTAAAATATATCAAAATAATATTTAAAAAAAATTATTTTTGATATCAATATATAAAAATGATTTATAAACACCAATTTCATGACCTACAAAACACTTCTTCACTCCTTCTGTGGGTTCCGAGGAGTGAAGAAGTGTTTTGTAGATCATGAATCCCAACGTGATTTGGAGATGATATATTGAACGGGACATGTAGGAAATTTGTTGTTTTTCATCACCCAAACCAAACCCTAATTTTTGAGGAGGAGGAAGAGGAGGGGTTAATTTTCGAGCTGGGGGGAGGAGAAGGAGGGGGTTTTGTTTTTGCTTTTTTAGCCTATAAGTTTTAGGCACCGATAGCCTCAAGCTTCCAGCCTTCCACGATGACCTGACTTTCTTGTCAGGTCATCATATATATATATATTATTGTTTATGAGAATATTAAAAATACAAAAACTAAAACAATAAAAATTATAAAAAAATAAAATTGTTACGCTGATTTTGATTTTATTAAAAATAAAAATTATATTTAATTTTTTTGCTTTTTAAGTTTTTTTTATATCTATAATTAATTAATTAATAATGAACAATACAACCTTGAAACGGCACGCCGAAATACTCCGAAACTGAAATATTCTGTACGAATAAAAAAAATTAAACGGCAACCAAAATGATATTGACAACCTTGGTTTAAACCCCAAAAATAGAGAAGTAGCTATTCATTTTAAATAATGACCAATTTGGTGGTCTCCTCTAAAGAATTTTAGTTTGATCCTCAAAAATAAAAAAATATTCATTTGACCGCATAAAGGAGATATCTTGACATACTTGACTAGTTTTCTCTAAATTGTTACAGGGAAAATATTTGTCCTCTCTCCGTGATAGCGAGACCTTTGCTATTTCTTAGCTTTCATATAACAAATTTAGCTGGTGAAGACAAATATATACAGGATGCTACTTCAAAAAACATCCACCAAACAAGCTGAATCTGCCCTTTGAGGTCAGATCTGCGCCCGCTCCATCAAGCTCAACGGCGGCTTAAGGAAAGCAAAGGACGCTATGGGAATATATATATATATATATATATATTCCCATAGAGAGAGAGACACACACACATCAGAGTTTCACCAGGGGGCAAAATATCGTTCCAAAGATGAAAAAGAAGAACCTTTTAGGTAAATCTCGTGCTTCTATAGACATATTTTGAAATGATAAACTAAAATGAAAGAAAAGGGTAAATTGTGTATACATTATTCGAACTGTACAATTCTCTTTCCCATATGACGCGCATTTCGGGCTGAAATTTCTCGATACCCTTCATCTCTGTGTCAGGCTCTCGTACCAACCACTAAAACCATCTTCTTCCCCAGCCTCCCACATCGACCAGGAGAACCAAAAAAACTACGGGGAAAGAAAGAATGGCAAGAATAAAGGGGGAATGTGCTAGCAGTTAAAACGCCAAAATTTTCTTTTTCCTAACTCAACCACAAATATACACTTTGTACATGGGATGAGAAGCCAGGGCTCAGCCATTGAGCTTGGCCAAGAACTGGGACAGATTGTACTCTTCGGTGTACTGTGATTGATCCCACAGATCCTCCAGTCCACCAAGGATGGCCTTCAACCCCTTCCCAGTCCCCATTAATTTTGGGTCCTCGTCTAAGCTGCCATCTGTGCGCTTTGATGCAGTACCTCCCTGGAAATAAAACCACAGAAAAGGAAATTGGAGATTGAAGGTGAGCCCACTTTAGGTTGACCTTAAGATAATAATAACATCAAATAAATAAAAACCTCAGTAAATAAAAAGAAAACATATTGGTTACAGCTTTTCTTAGCATACCTTTCCTCTGGTTTCAGCTGACGCAAACAAATCAAGCAATTGATCTGTGTTCATCGTTTTGAGACTCGCATTCTCTGCGTTAATAACAGCATTGGCGACCGACACTTTGAACTTTTGGAGACTCATAACTTTCTCTTCCACAGTGCCACGCATGATCAGGCGATGGACATTCACAACTTTCTTTTGTCCCAATCTGTGTGCCCTGTCCATTGCCTGCAAGTACATCATATGACATAATTAACTAGATAAGCCATTTAAAAACATGCTTGAAGTTGAAGAAACATGAATTCAAATCAAATAGAGGCAGGGAGCTGCACCTCTTTGACAGAAATTCAAGCATATCCAAAATACAAAGTTAAACAGGAAATCATGGGGATCCATATACTAGCAAAAGACCACATTTGATTTGATTACATCATCGAAATTGCTTGTTGCATGTTTTATATAATGATTTGGGTATAAATCACCTGCAATACCCCAACTTGCTGAAACTTCAGCAGTGCTTCCAAAACATGGAGATGGGTATGGTAGCATGTAGATTGTGTGTTTGGGAGTGCTTTTGACTTGAAAAAACATCAAATTGATACTTTTTTGTGCTTTATGATTGTTTTGATGTGTTGATGTCAAAAATGAAATAAAATCTGTAAAAAAATTGTACTTTGATGCATTTTCAAGTGAAAGCTATTTCAAAAAGCATCCTGCACCACAATCCCAAACACACACTAAGGTTGACATTTCATTGGCATATCAATTGTTCTGATAAGTCACTTAGATTAACACACTTGTAATGATATATTCATAAATTTAGAGGTGTGTAATATCTGACAGGGCCACTGAAATTTTGTAAGGTGTTGAAGGTTGCCTTGCTTCCAACTAGTAGAATAACCCTTGGGCGGTGAAGTGGTAAGTTCCTAACAAGTTACATGGCAGGCAACACATGGTGCTAAGATTACAAATACCATTTTGGACAAAATGATGAAGGGAAAACATCTTAGAAAGGGAGAGTTTTCTTACCTGAAGATCTCGCATTGGATTCCAATCATGCTCCATAAAGACAAGAGTGTCAGCAGATGTAAGATTCAAACCAAGCCCACCAACTGCCAAGAGAGCCATAAGTTGAATAAACTTCAGTAACTTAAACAGCTGGAGAAGCAAGGTTATCAAAATCACAATCCAAGCCATAAAATCGCATGATTTCATGATGCCACTTCAAATTGCTTGGTGAAATCAAGAACTCATGATTTTAACAATCCCATTTTTCAGCCTTTTGGGCTTTGTTTTAACTTTTTTTCATGTGTTATCACCTCCCAAAATTAAAGAATAGTCTAACATTCGCTCAGCAAGAGCTTGAGTGCAGTTCTAAATGCATTCCAAACTTCCCAAAAACCATAGAAGAAGAACATAAAGAGAGATGAATAGATGACAGAATGGAGAAAAGAACAGAAAGATTGAGCTCGCAATAGTACCCCTCAAGATCATTCTCCTTGTCCCTCTTAATGAAATATTAGCCCTCTGCTTGAGATGTTTGTCAGTCAAAACTATTAATGAAAAGTACAATTTTTTTGGGACTGGGATAATTGGAAAGTGTTCTTATCTGTAGTTTGATAAATGGGCGAGGAGATGAGAATGAGCAGTAGATGACAGGATTCATTCCCTTTTTTTTAATTGATACAGTAAACGTTAAGAGATGCCCATGAACTGAGGCTTTCTTTGCTTCAATTGACACAATCTCAATATAAAGTATCGGGCTATCATGACTCCATTATGGTTTGTTTTCTTTTTTTCTAAATATACTTTTAATTTGCTATTACAATAATAGAATTTTCTACAGTTTTCAATATATGCTATCTTTTATCACAATAATTTGAAAATTGACTAAAAATCCTAATTTTTATTTTGTTCGAGACATATAAGTATTTTTTACATTTTATAAGTTTCACAAAGTTGATTCGTAGCGTTTAGAGTGTGTGTGTGTGTGTTAATTGAACAGTCATCATGTAAAATATTACAATTTGATTTGACAATCTGACTTTTTGGACCCTTCATCGATCTTATGATTTTAATAGCCTTGGGAGAAAGAGCAACTTACCATGCGTCGTAAGCAACAAGGCATCAATAGTAGGATCTGAATTAAAAGCTTTTACAATATCAAATCTTTTTTGAGGCTCAACAGATCCATCCAGCCGCAAGTATGTGACACTGCTCCAAAACAAGGTGAAAATATCAGAAAAGTGAAATTTTATCGCTGCACAATGAAGAAAAGCAAAAGATTGCAGTAAGATATATTTTCCCTATGAAGAACTCTAATAAATAATGACCAGAGCATCTGTTTCTCAGCAGCGAGACCATAGGTGGAATGGAAAGTCGAATGACTACAGAAACAATTTCCACTATCCATTTCCCTATGATATCTGTGGTCTGTCATTGACATACTCGAATTCTAAAAATCATCCTGTTAAAATAATTTTGGGTATAACCAAGTATGGTAACAAAACACTGGAAGGCAGGATTGGATGGGTTATAGGGTTAATGTCATTGTACCTATAATGACAGGTTTCTTTAGTACACATAAATCATAAGTGTGTTGCTCGTGCATGTGATGCCTCACTTCAATGCTTTAATCCTTAATGAAGCAATTCATTTAAGAGTTTTGATTTAAAGAAATCACATCTCATTGGCAATTCAATGATAAATATATATTTTATTCTTGTTGTGACAATTCCTTTTCTCAGTTCATGGGGATAATTCACACTATGTTGCCTTTAATACTCTAACTAAGCAATTACCTCCAACAGGAACTGTTCTGCATGCAAGCAATGAAATGGATAAACAAAGGACTGGATGAGTAAAATGAGACCATGTGAAGATAAAAACAGAAGTAACTAAGAACTCAACGAGATATCAATAGAAAATTTGAAAGTATAAAAGGTTAATGAGAAGAAACTCCAAGACTGAACCCATACAATAGAATTAAACACAGAAATAAGGTGTTCATATAAATACAAAGCACAAAAGATTAGTTTAAAAATGGGAAATGGGGAACTTACTTCTTCATATAAGACTGAAACAAGTCCCTTTCAATAATGTCAAGAAGGGCCTACATGAAATTTGATTATTAAGCAATGGAGGATCATAGAAGGGAATGCAAGGTGAAGATTATAAAGAAGTAAATTTAGTTGAAGAAAATATATTACTTTGTGCTGCGCAAATATCAAAACTCTGTGCTGCCCAACACTCACAGCATTATCAGAACTTGAAGCATCCACACCTATTCCACACTCTTCCAGAATCTCCTGGAGAGCAACTAATTTTGGAGAATGGTGAAGCTTATGAAGTTCCAAAAGTATGTCACAACTTGGAGGTAAGAGTTCATGTAACTGGCATACAAGTGATTCAGGCATTTTTTCACCAGCAACAAGCAATGGATGACTACAAAGTTTTAACAAGTATTGAAGTGCCTGAAAGGTTAAAAAAAGTGGCACAACTTAGTTTATTCAAAACTATTACATCGCACAACAGAAGTGGAACAACACACTGCCAACAAAAACACACATCACCTGAAAAACATGTGTAGAAGCTTTCGGTGAAGTGCTATTTCCTTCTGGATGTGCTGAATCATCCACCTTTACCATGCTTGAAATCTCCTGTCTAACATGGGAACCGGAGAACTGTTCATATAGTTTTAACTGGACAGGGCTCAGGTCACAATACCTGTCTTGAATAATTTTCTCTGGCAAGTCAGATAATACTTCATCTTTTGTTCTTCGTAAGAGAAAAGGCATGACCTATTGTATAAACAACATCAGAAGACAACCTATAAGATCTGCCACGCTCCAACAAGGTACATTCCCCTCCTCCCTCCAAATAAGGGAAAGGGGAATCATGAGAACAAAGGGAAAAACGACATCACCTGCTTGTGCAATGCTTCCATAGCAAGTACCCCAGCTTCAGCATCCTTGGCAGAGCATTTAGGATCTCTAGCAGCCAGCAAAGGTTTCCCATAAGTGGCTTGAAACTGCCAAAATTTCATCAAATCAATAATCATATACAAGAATGGATCGCACAACATAAGAGAATGAAACTGAAGCTCTTGGTAACATCAGAGTTTTATAGAACCAAGCCAAAGATTTTAGTAGTTTGATTAGTCTACCAGGAAGAGGAACTACAAACAAAGGTATAAAGATTGCATCCTTATCTATTTAACCAATTTTAGTTATCTTATATGTAATTAGCATGATATTTTAATTTATGAACACATGAAAAATAGAACTCAAATGAGGATTTTTGGTAAAACAAAAAAAAAGAATGTCTAAAAGATAAAAATGCTTGTAAACAAAACAAACATTAACAATAACCACAGTAATTAAAAGACAATTAAGAGAAATTTTTTTTTGGAACAAATGTTAAAAGACTGATAATAGATACTGTGATTATATATGTGTGTTTATGTATATAGGAGATCCCAAACTCCTAAACATGTGAGATAATATCCGATAAAATAATTGAAAAACTCAAACAATTCAGAAATTGGGCTGCTGTTATCTGTCATTAGCTGTACATAAAGTGCTAAATTACAACAACCAGTTATTGTTTTCATAACAGAATTGTAATTTCCAGCAAATTGGGCCAAGGAAAAATTAACAATACACAAGTTCTGCAAAAAAATCAAGCGCTAAAGCATGGCTGAAGGTTCTCAATGAAGTAAGAACGCCACACGTGCACAAAAAAACATATTTTAGGGAAAGGAAGAAAAGATAGGTAACTGCATGACATTATCATGAAAAGAAGGTGCAAGCCAATACTGTAATTTATGGTTAGCTAGAACTATCAAATAAAAGAACCACACTAACATAATCAAATCCATTGATGTCACTTAAAAACAAACAACTAACATGCTTCAGTGCTTTCATCTTCAGGTTTTCTCTTCTAATATTCATATACAACAAGTCCACAAAACAGCATAAGTTGAACTCAACATTCAGAAACAGCTAAAAAACAAACAGCTTTCTAGGAACCAAGACATAGGACACTTACTTGTCTGTCAGTTCCAAGGAACCCTGGCATTAAAAAGTCAAAGAGGGACCATAAATCCATGATGTTGTTCTGTGAGAGAAAGCAAGTCATTTGTCAGAAAAAAGAAAAATGTTATGATCAGTGTGTTTTTGCACTAGTGTCTCACCTGAATTGGTGTTCCGCTGAGTATTAGGCGATGCTGGGATTTCAACTGCTTCACGGCAGCTGTAATTTTGGATTTTGCATTTTTTATTATATGTCCTTCATCTAAAATACAGTAATTCCACAGGGACTGTCCAAGGTAATCAATATCTTTGCGAACCACATCATATGATGTTATGATGACATTGTGCTTATGAAATTGTTCTCGAAGACAAATGCGCTCTTGAGCAGAACCACTATATTGTAGAGTACTAATTAAAGAAGCATCAATGTACTTCTCTATCTCAAAGGCCCAGTGTCCCACAAGTGTCGATGGGCAAACAATTAAAGATGGTTGAACATCCTCACAGTTATCCAAAGCACGAAACTCTGCCACATCAGATGCCACAATTGCTGATGCTTGCAGGGTCTTACCAAGTCCCATATCATCACATAGAATTCCATGCAGCTTGAATCGTTTTAAGAAGGCCAGCCAATTTATACCTTCTTGTTGATACCTGGAAGCACCAAGCATATTATTATGATAACTTGGGGACGGGCATTAAAAGAGCACCAGTAGAATTAAAAGACAGGATGGAAGATAGAAACCCATGGCAGATGAAAGGCACATCCTTTGAGAAAATTCAAAGCAAGAGTCATGGGAGGCATGCAAATCAAGAGGACATACTGGTCAAAACACAAATGACCCTGTTTTGACTTTTATGTCTTTGATAGGTTAGTTGGTCATTTTATTGATCAGAGTTATTTAAGATGCTACGTCTATTTTAATAGTGAAAGATATATGAGTTACTGGATTCAGTGTAGTTGATTTATTGTACACATAAAGGCAAAATTAGGTATTTTTCTTTTTTAGCTTCTATAGCATGGAATTTATATCAACAGGGAGAGACCTAAAACCAAAAACATGAAGATCATGAGTTACAACATATGAATAAGGGAGACCTAAAAACAAACAAAGAGTGCGATCAATTCAGCTGCTAAATTTTAAAAGATATGAACAGAGCATATACCTCCTCAATGTCACTTTTAATTCAGTGCAGAGCTTGTAATCATCAATATGGGAATTGTCAAGTAGTTGCTCCAAAAATTGTGCATCCTCTGCATTTCTTGCTAACCCTTCATTCAGTCCACTCGGAGGGGCTAGACCTCGAGCTAAAGGAAGGAGAGGAACAAGAGCAGCAAAACTTCGTGTCACACTCTGTCTGACAGAATGATCACAATCACTCATGCAACGTAGAAGAGGAACAACCAGTAGCCTCGCATATGGGACCAGCTCCACACCCAGTCCCTGAACAAGTGAACTAATAAGCATGCCAGCACCTTGTCTGGCATGGACAGACGAAACATCCCCTAGCATAGGAATGGCATTCTCAATTACAGCTGCCATGACATTTGTTGTCATAGATTTGGCCATTGAGGTGATACACCTTGAGGCAGCTAATCTAACAGCAACATGAGAATGGCGCACACATTTGAAAATGCAAGGGAGAAGTGTGAGCAATTTAGGTTTCAATGCCTCGTCCAGTAATGGAGAAATAGATCGGACCACCTGCAATTCATAAATTAGAGAAATTAATAACTAACAAACACTCTCATCAAAATGAATAGGAAAATAAATCTAGCTTTTTTATCAATCAACTTCTCAAGTGTCCTATCAAGTAATGGAGCAACTTCACTGTTATAAAATCTAGCTTCTTTTTTCCTCTTGACCTCTCAAGCACTCAAAAGCTTCCTAAAGCACACTCACTCGTCATTTGTAACATTAATGTCTTCATCTATCTATGTAAAGAAAATGTCTGGATGACAAATCAGGATGGTAACCACCTGGATATTATTTATAAGGATTTGAGGATCCTTAATGGATGCGATAGTTTTTTCAAATTGTTGTTCATCTGAAGGACTTCCAGGCTTCAGAACTTCGACGAGGCAATCCCATAGTTTTGGTAGCTTATCAAATAAATGAGCCCCAAACTTCTCACATAAATGTTTCAATGCATGTTCAGAACCTCGTCTGCTAATAAGGCCCTCAACTCTTGACCGGTCTTCACCACCAGCTAGCATATGAACCTTTGACTTTTGTTTCCCTGTACTAATCCCAAAGGAGAGGAGATCTTGATCATCAACAATCTCTGTGGACCCAATGACTCCAGCCTGGGGTGTCTCACAAGGATCCATGCACGTCAAACTACAAATATTCTTAATCAACTTATCATTTGGGCCAGGCTTACGTGCAATACAGCGTGAAATTAGCTCTGCAAGTGCTTCAGCGGCCTTTTGTTGCAATATCTCCTCCTGAAAATGGTATGCAATATATATTAGAATCCAGAAACAACTGTACTTAGTGATCAAAACTGATTCCGGTTTCTGACAACCATAATTGGGAGAAAAAGACCTGCTCTCTTTTGATTGAGGCCATCAGGGGCAAAATGATCGGATTCAGCCGTGCAGGAAGCTCTGACATCCAGACAACTGCAGCAGCAACTAATGCGGAGACAGTAACATGCAAATTACTCTGGAGAACGCAAATTATAACAACAAAGAACAATTTTATCAAATGAGAGAAGATGGAGAATGGATAACTTAAAAATAAAGTCAGAACTCAGCAAGTGATTCAGACAGGGTAGCTAAAGAATAAATCAGGTAATATCGAGTTCTCCAACTTAAAAGGATACAGAATGCTCAATAGAACAGCATTAGACAAGCAATATCACACCTGGAACATACCTGAACACATTTTAAATAGCCTGAAGTTGTCAGAAGTCGCTGTTTTGATGAATCAATATCATCAAGAATGTTTTGTCCAGTAGATTCATCAACAGCACTATCATTGCATGATAATGGTAATTTTGATGCAAAATTGATTGCCTCATCAGGACTCAACTTTTCCACATCTATTTTAATAGTTGACAATGCATTCTCAAACATGCCAGATGACTCAGTGACATGTAATAATTGGTTGGCTTCATTGCGCATCTTTGTATAAGTCCTTGAGAGCTCAGAATATGGAAGAACTGAATCTTTTGTTGGAAGTGCAGGGTCAGAACAAGACAACAAATCAAACAGCAACTTCTCAATATGATTGGGAAAAGCAGGCATAACCCCATGGGTTTCAGAGGATTCCTTCCTTTTAATCTCTTTGAACAATGATATAAGAACCATTGATGCTACCTGATGAAGGACAACAACTATTAAGAATAGAGAGGAAAAGAGAGTGGTTATTTACTTTAAATATGAAAGCTACCTGCCGCTGAACCCCTGATAGAGAGATGAGAGCATTCCACAGTGGATCTATTACGTGCTGCATAGAACCCCCACGCAACTTAGAAGCGAACATTCCCAAAGCTGATGCTGTAATCACTCGAGTATTAGTTACTGAGATTTCTACATCAGAACCTACAATTATCTTGACTGTGCTAGCAGAAGCATCCCCATTTCTTTCATGAAGAATACTTTCTGTCTCAATATCTAAACCAATGCCGCTGCAAGACTCATTTTCAAGCCTTACAGCTCTCATTTTAGCTGCTGCTTTAAAATGAGACTTTCGAGGTGGAGCCACAGGCCAAAACATCTTTGTAGAATCTAATGGTGAGCCATATGGAGTAGTTGTAAGTTCTATCCAAGAAGCCATGTATAAACTAGCAGCAGCTTCCAAGTCCTCTGCTGGGCACTAATGTAAGCAAAACAATTTGACAGGGAAAAGTAAAATTAGCAAGTCCTTGCAGAAAAAGTGAAAGCAACGGAACTAGCAGAAAATTATAAACATTAGAGAAAATTTTCCAGAAATATTCAAGAGTTAGCAAATAGACAAATAACATTTGGATACAAGCATTAATCCACTAAACAAGATAAGTATGAGAACATATTACCTGTTGTAGACATTATAAATTGTAATTTTAGGCAGCAAGTACAAAAGTTGACTCTAAAAAAATAGTGCTTGTCGAATTTTTCTATTCCAAAGTATCAAGTTACAATTGAAAGAACTAGCCTGACCAAATATAGTTTTTTCAGGGACAGGAATTTGCAACTCAACTCAATATTGAGATTATTATAGCCATGCCTCTCGCTTTGTCAGTCCTCTGGAACGTATGAATATATGTATAATGTCCTACTCTTGGAACCAGATAAATTTATGCCTTAAAAAATGAAAATGCTAAAATGCTGCTTCCAGTGCACAAGAAATTTATGGAATTGCATACTTTGTTGAAGTGACAGAAAAAAAAAATGCAAACAGTGCATGAGAAAAACACAACGAGACACAAGTGGAGTTCTGTCATTAGCCCCAGAATCAAGATTTTAAGATATCAGTAGAATAGACTGAACTTGGCAACAATCCAACAATGAAATGAAAGATCCAAAATATCTGATGCACATCATTTCATGCATCGAAGTTAAATAGGAAACCTGGACAAGGAGCCTCCAAACCCTCTCTGAACAACGCAAAATTTCCTCATTTGATTCCAGCAGCAGATTCTGAAAAACAATACGCAGGGTATCTCCCAAGATAAAAGAGGACCAAAATGATGTACTGGATGGCTCAGAAATGTTCCTCTTATAACCAGCTTCGAGCAATCGCTCCTGAAAATCAAATTCTTAAATGAAACATGATAGGATAGAATGCTCAGCATATAGAAACCCCCATTCTAGAATATGCTTCATGACATTACAGGAAACATATATGAAAGCAATGAGAACATTTGTTCATGAAGAAGTCAAATGAAATAGACATGCAAGAATTCTAGTTTCAGTGAGCATATACTTATGAGGGAATGGTTGCCCATAAACAAGTGCCATTGCCAGCATAATTTGACTTGGTAATTTTAACAAATTGAGATACTGACAAGGATACATGAATAATAAGGGGCTTAAAACACTTACCAAAGTTCGAATTGCTGAATGTCGGACTGATGTGATACTGTGCCTCATGAATGGCCATAATCGTGGTGCCAATGTCGATAACATGTATGGATTTTCTTGTAAGTCTCTTCCTTCTCCAACATCATCAACATGTACCACTTCATTTAAATCCAACTCTTGTTTCTCTTTTGATGTTTTCTTGGGAATCATCTCTTCCTGGGAATAGATTTCTGCCAGCAGATTCATCACGCTGCAACAAGATAATTGATGTTCAAACTTAAACTCTTTGATAATATTTAATTGATTCAGACTACCACAACATGCAAATAGTCACACTTGAAAGATAGTCCAAGTTTCAGCATATCACCAAAGTCCAATGGATTAAAACCCTGCCATTCTTGACAAGTTGTTGATCCAAACATTAACCATAGATAATCCTCAACAGATAGAAGGAAATGACTTTGTTCCAGGAAAGAGAAGGATGCTAGCACCGATTCCAAGAAAAAACATATGTAAATGAATCCCAGAGGTAGGAACAAAAAAAACTTAAAGTAAATAGCTATAATGTATTGCCACAAGTAAATTTCCACAATGCCTGCAACAATGAATTGACATGGAAAATTGCCTCTTAAAACCCAAGCCCCTGTGCTTTTGAAGGTCAGGAGTACAAGCGTTTTCGAGAGCTCCTGTTTCAAGGTTAAAAATGGATCGCATAATAGAATGTTGATTTTGAGAGGAGTGCAGAATATTAGGAGATACAAACCTAGTTCAACTTCTATTAGTTGAAGTATAGAATAAAGACTAGATGGGAAGAAGATGAGGCCAATGAAACCTTAAAGGAAAGTTCAGTTCAAAGAAAATCACTCTACATAAGAAATGGTGCAAAGTTAGGAACCATACCAGCAATCTTGACTTTGCACAATCTTCTAATGGGGAGAAAAAGTGATAATCAATGTTTCTGTGTAAATCTGGTGCTGAAACTGAATAGACATGAGTGGGCTAGATATTTATAGGGTAGGGATATGCAAAATGGATTTTTATGTGAAGCGTCATCCAAAGTTTTGCGTCTTATGACAGGAGAGATGGATTTTACCTTCTTGTTTTCCTTCTGGAAGTTAACACAGTTAATCTAGAATCTAGCATTAGTAGAGAGAGATATGGTGTTTTGGTATTTGTTGGATACGTGAATGGTTCCAGGTTCAATTGATAATGTTTCTTAAATGCTATGGGAAGGCCAAAGACTGCAAGCTTTTTCTGGATTTTGGATTCTACGATATGTAATCACCACATCAATGGAAGCAACTTTTTGTGGGATAAGAGTAGGTTTTTTACTTCATAGGTTCTTCAGCTCAAGGGGCCTTTGAGTGTATGTAGAAGACATCCAGAGAGACTAGAAAGCCCTATTATGAGTTTTATTAGCTTCAGGATATCTTCATCTTTTCGAGGATGCCCATGGTGTAGAACAACCAGCAAGAGAACCATTTCTCTGACAGAAAACATATGCACCAAACAAAAAGAAATAGGAAAACCACAAGGAAACTACAATATCAAAATAAAACTTTCTTTCTAGGTAAGTAGTCCAAAAACTATCTCGTGGTCCTGTATTGCCCATCCACCCTTCATACTTATTCACTTCTAGTGTAATTGATGCATGATGCCAGACGAGGCATGTTATCACTGTTGAGGAAAAAACCTTTGCTGGCTGATCTTTTTGAAATAAAGACTTGTAAATTAGCTTTGGCTTGTGGTTTGAGATATGGAATAGATGTTTCGTGATTTGGTGTGAGGATTCAGTAAACCCAGTATAGTGGAGTTGTTATGGATTTGTGTGGAGTTTAAAAGAAGGAATTTCAGAGTTTAAATAATTTTGGGCAGAAAAAATTATAGAATTTCAAGAATCAATTTTCACCCATGCAGCGGTTCCAGTACCATAGATCTTTTTCATTTGCATCTTTATGGTCTACTAGTGTAGTACTTCTATGAAAGTTTAAGGTCTCCTTTACCTGACATCAAAGGGGACTGAAAAGTCCTCAGTTTTCTTGTATCAAGAAAAACAAAATCATAAAAAGTGAGCATGCAATACAGGCATCAGATACATGAACCAAAATGAAGAATAGAAAACAAAAAAAAAAAACACATAGCAGGTGATGATGGCACCAAGATGGCTTATGCCATGGGCACATTGTATATATGTGCATCATACTCGCACAAAAAAGTAACGAGTATATAAAGCTTATTTTTACTAGAAATATTACTTGTCACCCAAAAAAACACATAAGTCACCCAGTGTGTAGATATACCTGCTAGTGGAAGGGCTTAGATCATCCAAATCAAGCAAGATATCCCAAAGTAGCATAACAATGGAATGCAACGTCCGGCCCTTCATAGAAACAATTGCAGCAGAAGTAGGTATTAGAGCATCTGCAGCAACTGCCCTGACATCATCATCAGGGTCCTCCAGTC
Organism: Salix caprea; assembly: GCA_964035475.1. Classification (NCBI taxonomy): domain Eukaryota; kingdom Viridiplantae; phylum Streptophyta; class Magnoliopsida; order Malpighiales; family Salicaceae; genus Salix; species Salix caprea. The sequence continues at coordinate 5,764,034 of OZ037754.1, forward strand.
CAGCTTTACAAGCAGGTAGAATGCAGCCAAGTAAATCAGGCAGCATCTCCTAGTGTAAACAAAGAGAAGAGATGCATGACAAAGAGAAATATAAATGACATGAAAAGAAAAGAAGAGACAAAAAAATAATTACAACTTTAATGTGTGTAAATAATAAAGTGTATGCATGAAGAAGCCAATGCTTGAAACTCAAAATCTTAAGCACTGGTTGTTTCTCTTCTGTCTTCTCTCCACTTGCTGGGTGTTAGTTCCCTCAAAACATCAGTACCTTGCCTCAATATTTTTTGAGGCATGTGTTTTCCAGTCCAGTGCTAGATATCGCTCTCCCTTTAAACCCCCCACACCGTTGGTGTGAACAAGAACCGAAAGCAAGCCCTCAGGATCAAGGCAAAGAGATCACTATCAAAGTTACCAAGACCCATGAGCAACAATCTGCTTGGCATATTCTTTACAAGGCAAAACACAATAAATTTTAGGCCACTAGAAATTATCTTTCCCATTTTCCAAACTCTATTGGCATATGTCTTTTTCTAGATTTCTATCTCATCTGTCTAAGCCTGAATAGAAAATAAAGGCAGGGAATCTGTGCTGTACATATAATTAGTTGATTTGGAAGCAAAGAAAATTAAAGAAAGCATGTGCATTACAAATGATGAACATTTAGTGATTCAAGGAATAAGGAAACAGAATCTGAAATTGTCACTAATCCAAGTGACCAACCCTATCATGCCACAAAACAGGCAAAGGATGTAATACATTATCTATCCTAGCCATGGAACCAAAACAGAACATCTAGACTTCAAATTTAGTTTCCACTTTCCAAAAGAAATATGCATGAAATACGGGAATAAAGAAAAATTGTAGATGCACAGGAAAGAGGGAAGATCGATTGGTTTAAAAAGGGGAAGGCATGACCCAAGTTCCAGTTTCAGAAACAATATACTCCAGTCAGGTCAACTTAAACCTGAATGTAACAGTAAGGACAAGGGTGTTGAAGCCTTGATTGAGCCTGGCAAAATCCACCCAGAGATCAGTTCTTGTTCAAAATTCTCTACGTCAAAATTTTTGAAAAGTTCAGGACACTGGATTATTTTACTTCTAGCTAAAGACTGCTGTTTTTTTGACCCCTTTCTAATGGTTCTTTCACATGTGCAATGAACACTTCAGGGAGTTATATATGGGTCTCTCTATCTTGCATTCAAGGGGAATGGAGGGATCCCTTTCCTTATTATTCATTCTGGATCTTTCCAAGTTTTCCTTTTTTTCCTACATCTCTCTTTTTGGAGGATGACTCCCTAATACAAAGCTTTCTACACATTTTTCATTCAATTTTCTGATATAAGAAAAATAAATAAACAGTTTGAAATAATTTCATCAGGTCTAGAATAAGCACTCATAAAAAACCAAAGAGAAAAAACTCACCTGTCGAACAGCAACCAGATACTTGATGCCCAAAAGGCTTCCATGACGAATTTCCCATTCTGGCCTACGCTGAATGAGGAATGACAGAAAAATAAAAACCACCGAAAAAGCACCAGGTATACATCATACCCAGCATCTCCAACATAATAGATTCTAAAAAGCATGTTGGTATATGATATCTACCTGCATTTGAAGCAGAATATTCAATGTTTCATAAACTAAAGAGTGATGCATATACTTAAATGCGGCACCTAATGCTTGGGCGCAGGTTTCACGTACTGGAGCAACCACCTGGTCAGATACATAGTCTCCAAAACTGCACAGGAGAAAGAAAAACTCAAAAGCATCATATATATACTAATCCAAGGATGGAAAATAGAAATGTAGCTCATGCAATAATCTTAAAATCATTATATATATAGATCCCAGTCAAATAATGCGTGAAAGACTGAAGCTTGAGAAGCAAAAACTTTAGGCAATCTAAAAGAATCTGCACACTTACCGATCTAGTGATAATATGCACAAGAAACGAATTGCACAATCTTGAAGAAATTCATTATTTTTTATAGAAGAATGCCTGGCCAATTTAACCATATTCATCAGCTCACAATTTTCAGGAGAGCTGTTCTGCAAATTTAACTTCATAAAAGAACCCTGATGTTCAGGGTAGCCCTTTGACTCTACTATGCCAACAGCTCCTTCACCAGAATAAGATGCAACATTAGGGTAAGATTCGGGCTCCATCTTAACACAACTAGCAACATCAACTTGGCTATTAACCTGCCCACCAGGCAAATTCCATTCACTATGCTCAAGTTTTACACCAATGTCACTACTACCAAGATTGCTAGTAGAGACCATCATATCTGTTGTCTGGTATGACAAGTCTTCAGATTTATGTCTTTTTGGATTTGGCTCATTCTCATCTGTTAAAACTTGCAAATTCAAATCAATTTCTCTCTCTCTTTTAATGGCATTTGAATAATCTCCCTCTCTGAGTTCATCAAGAGCATCCAAGCTCAAGTCAGGCACAATCAATCCAGCAGAACCACCATGATGAGTTAAGATTTCTCTCAAAGCCATGACACTGCCATGGCGAACCTCCCAAACTGCCAAAGAATTCTCACACAAACTACTGTTAGATAATGGAACCACAGTACAATCCTAATCTAGCAAGATAAAAATAAAAAACTCACCGGGGTCAAACATATCAACAATAAGTTGTTCAACGAAACCATGGAAAGGCCACCTCCCATCTCCATCATGCTCCAAGTTGTCTTCTTCATCAGCATCTGCCTGCATAGAAAGAAAGCATCAAATTGCTGCTCGACACTGATCAGGCAGAACAGGTAAAAGCAAAGGAGGTATAAGTAATATGACTTTACAGCAGCAAACAATGACAAAACAAGTAAACCATAATGGATATCTCGCCAGTGATATTTTGTCAGTTAATCAAACCATTTTCCATGTCCCATTTTGTTGATCCACTTTCCAGAATAACACTACAATTCTGCTACCTTCCATTATTGAATTATTCTTCTATAAAAACAAGCATTGAATTCATTCATTGACCAAAGCATATTAGGTTAGTCTGCAAACATGTCTTCCTTAAGACTTAGGATTCACTATAATGGAGAAGTTATTCATTATAAGAATCTGTCTCTAACAAATGTTTCAAATTCCTGTTGTTTGATGCTCTTGTCTGTCACATAAACTAGATGAAGGACAGATTAAAATATATAGATCCTATAAATGGCTTTTGTGACCGAAAATTAGCTTTTTCTTTCAATTATAGTTAAAATAAATGAGCAAAAAAAGGACTCTTGGTAAAGTCAAAAGATGAATCGTTGTAATCTGGATGGAGAATTACAATTTATAAGCCCAAAGATTTCTGGTGCATACCCTAATTCATTGTATTCTGATACTGTTTTCATAGCTTGGTCATCTAAGACCCTTTCAGTCTCTCCAAATTTACCCTTCTTTAACAGATAAGAAATTCCATTCAGTGAAAGAGAAATGAATACCACATGGAGAATTAGTCATTTGCCAACTGATACAATGTACTAAAACAAAATAGCTTCAAATACCTTTGAGTGGCAGCCAAAATGCTCTAGACACAAAACATCAAAATATGCAGGGGAAAAATACCACTTAACAGTTTATTCTAGTACATGTGGTTTTAGGTTGCCAGCTTAAAAGATATTTTTTTTCATGCCCTTGGGCTTGGCAAAAGTCTGCAATAAGTGGGTGCACATACGCCTTAGATTGATGTCTATCTCTCAAAAACATCTTCCTACTTGAACTTACAATATGCCTCTAAGGTAAACTGATCAGCATTAAAGACTTTTAATCTGCATAAGTAAGATGATGAAAGCAAATAAAATGCTCCCTCAAGAAAGATGAGCAATCAATGCATGAAGGAAACAGGCATAATGGATCACATCATTTGCTTCTCAATGTCTGTATATTCAAGAGCAGCTGCACATAAGTTGTGACGAGGGGCAACAAGCAAAATATTGTAGTACCTTTTTAAAGCTAAAGGAGTCTGTATTTGAGCCCTTTGGAGTTGAACTCTGAGGACAAGCAACCTCTGTATCCCCATCCTCTGACCAACTTTTAGCTTGGTCTTTGGAATTTATTTTTGCTTTTCGCTTTAAGAGATTCAGCTCCCTTGCACTTGGTCTTTTGGAAATTACACTCGGAACCATACTTGCAACAAGTTGCTGGATGTTGTGCACTGACGGGTGTTTGTAAAATCTATGATCTAAACCATTTCTTTGAGAGTCTGGTTTGTGGACAACAAGATCTTCATCTTTAATCACATCGTTGACATCCATAAACTGCTCACAAACATCTAAACCTGCCACAGAATTTCAAGGTGTCTGAGGAAATTAACAAGCACTTCAAACAATATGTTGGTTGGGAGGCATATGGGCCAGAACAACAATAGCACAGAACAGCTGGATGTGTTAGTATATTCACTGAGGACTCTCCTCAACAAAACCAGAAGCAAAGCACCACTAATAGGCAAAGAAAACAGTATTTTGTCGCAAAGGAAAGAAAAGTAATAATGACATCAATTACTAACCTAAACGGCGTCGCAGGTTTTGTTTCTGGCGAGCCAATCGCTCCCGTGGATTCTTAGAATTGTCATTTGCAATGTCATATTCCTGGGATCAAAACTGATATCAGATCTTGACGTAGATGCATATATTTACATATCAGAACATGAACAATTGAATGGAAACGGAACTAGCCATGCCAGCAACATGCAGTTTTGTGTCATGCAAATTCCTTGCACATCCAAAAGAAAGCAAACCACCCCAATTTTAATAAAAATGCTATAAAAGGAAAGGATGGGTGCAAATTTCCAATGAATATCCCAACTGGTTTGTGAAGATAAAAAGTTATTAGAGGTGCGAGTTTGAATGGTACGTGATGAAATTTCAAGTTGCTGTATAAATGTTCACAGCATATGAACAAGTCCCATGATCAGCACCATCAGAGATCACTATTTTCCTAGTAATGCTGATGCATATGCAAGGTGTGGATACCAGCATTGTTCATTACTAAAATAATTATTTAAGTACTGATGAAATTGATAACAAGAAAAGACTAAAGATTCATTTCTCCCTTGAACCAAATAATCTTTTTCTTCATTTCTTCCTTTTCTCTTTTTTTTTTTTTTTTTTTTCCTGAGATGTATTCTAAAATCTAAATATCAATAAACTGGTACTAAATCAGCCAACTTCAGCTGAAATAATATTTCCGCAGGACTGGTAGCAAGTTTACTTCACAAAATGCATTAAGTTAATTTAACTTCATATAAGAATTATCTAATATAGTCAATGGCACAACTCCCCAAAAGTATTCATCAATTTTGTTCCGTCATGCAGACTAATAGGAAGTTGGCCCTGCAAACTCTTAAGTCTTCCCCACAGAAAAAGTAGTCTTCCATTTATTTTTTTCATTCACCAAAATGTCACAAGGCAATTTAACACAGAAAAAAAGGAACTGAATACCCATCCGCTAAGCATTTGTATCTACCTAAAATAATTTGAGTCCTACTGAAAACACTGCTGCTGTGGGATATACCCAATCACCACTCTACACATCATTCCACGAAGCCAAGTTTTCCAAACAAAAATGATTGCACTGCCAATTCCTCTCTTATGGCACCCTACTCAGCTAAAGAAATACCTTGAAGGGGGGAATTCAATCTGTAAATCTATCTAATCACAGTATGACATTAAGAGTGTGGGTTCAGAATGCTATCCATCCTTTCTGGAAAGAATAATGATGGCTGACCAATCTATGTAGAGAGCCTCTCCTTAATACAAATGCATTATGATAGATTTGATGACGGTCACTGAAGATATAGAGTTCTATGTTGTTTCTTCACTTCAACTTCTTTAACCTCTTGCATCTTTATCAGCATTCCAACACTCTCCAAAAAGAAAAGTTGGCTGGAATCTCATTCCCTTGGTTCAACAGTTAAGAATGAACCCCGTTCAATGGTTTAAGTTGTTTTTATGTTACATTCAATCAAATAACAAACTTTGTACAATAACCAGATTCACTAGGTAGAAAGCCACAGCATGTAATCCCTTTCTTCTTTTCCTTAAATATACCGTATAATCAAAAGAAAAGATTAAATAGTTGAAATTGAATCAAATGTAGTCATTCCATGAGAGTTATTGGCAAATTGGTGCTATCTTTTCACAAAGCTGCTAAACTAGTGAATCACCTGTTATTACACTGTTTTCAGGCTAAAGCACCAAAGGAGTTGGATTATGGATCCGTGGTTGTCACTTGGGACATTCCAAGCTCCACAGAATATGAACTGTGAAAGCATTAAAGGGCAAAGTTCTTTAGGGCGGTATCAAGAGATATGGGGTTGTATTCCACTCCCACCAATTCTTTTTAGGATGACATGGAAAGAGGAAAAGACAAAAACACATGACAGAGAATAGATTTCCTTTATATTTCTGATATAGAATGGAATCTGTTATCTAATGTAGATGATGTCAAACAGTCTGTTCATTCATTATTCTTATGAAACTTCTTTTGCCAATGAAGAAAAATCCAAAGAGCAATGGATTTTCATGATCGTGCATGAAATAACATTACCTGGCCTCCAGATGCCAACAAAGCACCAAATTCCAACACCTTGTTCATATCAAAGCTGTTAAATAGGTGAAGAAAAAATAAATATCAATGCACAAGAAAACTTTTTTTTTTTGCTTATACACAAATAAAATCAAATCCACATACAATAAATGTAAAAGAGTGCAAAATCAATCAATCAACAACCTTCTAAATGAACCGTTTGATATAATTTGAGAATGAAAATCAGAACATGCCACCAAATCTTCAACAAGACCAGAAACCCCAATCTCAGACATCTTTGTTTCAACAGAAGCAAATAATTCAGTTAAGGAGACGTGCTTGACATTCTGAGCAATAGCCCCAATCGCTTGAGCAGCTGCAACTCTTGTATCCCATTTTTTACTATGGAGATTCTGAGAAACCTATTTTCACAAGGCATTTATATTAAGACTTGACATGGTGGCATTATTGCAGAAATAAATAAATTCTTATCATCAACAATTTCAATATAATTAAACAGATACATTACAGTGAATAGAACCATTCAGTAATAGTTCACAAGAAAAGGTCACCACAAAACCACGATATAATAACCAATAGACCCATAGAAGAGGAGATTAACAAAAGGGTCGATTCAATATTTGAAAATATATCAAAATGGCAGAAAACTATTTCAATAATAAAAAAAAATGCAAACTAAGAGACAAAATGTGCACTAAGGCAACAGCTCATGGCTGTTACACTTCAGCTTGTTTACAATTTTCTCTACATTTACTGTACATGCCACTTTTCACTTGTTAGAGAAGCCCTCTTTAATACATTAAGAAAGGATGTTCATAAGGGACAAAAACATTTGGTCATAAGAATTTAGACCACCTACACGCTGGTAAACAAAAACCACCTCAACCAGAACAGAGTAAATAACAATGTTGAATCGGGCCGCCCATTCAGCCATACCATCTGGGACCATAATCTGATATGTTTCTCCTCATCTTTGCTCATACTAATTGAGTCCAATTACTCTTTTCCCTTATGCACCATATGTTTGCATAGCACACTTAACTAAACCATCACAAGTTAAAACCCTCCCTAAATTATCCTAGGGGGTGCCTCCTCTCCCTCCCTGAAAATGTACTTGCTTTATACATACCTTATATCTCCAAATACCCTCATCTCAACTAGCCCAAAGTATATGGAATCTCTAAGAACACCCTCACGGGTCTTTAACTATTCCCCAGGTGCTCATGGTCAAGGCCAATGGTGGTTTATATCAAAGAATGAATGAAATGGGCCAAGCATCAAGTGCATTTTTTTAACAACACATATTCTCCCATTGACAGTTTAAGATAACTCTAAAATCAAGTAATCCACCTTCAACTTAGTTTTTTAATTCTCTTTCATTTCAATCATATTTTATCATCTCCAGTTCCAATACCCAATGAAAAGTCATGGCGAAAAGTTTCACAAAAACCTCAAAAAAAGATTGAGGTCCGCATCACCTCCTTATCATTTCCAAAAGGTCATTTTACCCATTTATGTCCTCTTCCATAGCAAGTCTTCTCCATCACTGAAGCACAAAAAAAAGAGCACAAACAGCCCTTTTTACTAACAATAAGTCCATTTTTTTCTAAGAAAAAGTATCAATAGATTCCATACACCATCAATGAATGCCTCACGATAACAAATGAGCACAATTTAAATCATAATCCAACTTAGCAAAACCATTTGCGTTTATCTTCTTCCTTGAAAACATATATATAGTAGAAACAACTACATAAAAGGCATTTCAAGAAACTAAAATACAGCATGATCACAAGAGCCTCGAACCCACCCAAGAAAAATAATACAAAATTGGCAAACTTGTCCTAACCTTGGTGAAAAAAACTCCACAAATCACAGCCAAGAATGGATAGTAGTCCATCCCAAAAGAGTTTTTTTTGTTTGGTAGAAGATGTATAATACAGATAATAGAATGGCCATAAAAGAATTGGAGAACAAGTCATCTCTAGCAAAAAGAAAAAAGAAAAGAAACAAATCTCAATACAAAAGTTGAGTAATCCAGGCCCACTAAATTTATGGCCATAAATCCCCTCTAATAACCCCAAAGCATTATATCATGAGGAAGGGGCTAAATTGACCCACCCCACAATAGACATCTAGTCTTGAAACAAACCTTCAAAATCCTAACATTTATCCCCATCTAGTTACACCAAAGGATTACAAAGACAACATGCCGACACAGGATAATATTAATACCCATCCTTTTGGTCAAATGAGTCCCCATATAAAAAGATCAACAACAAATTTGATCATTCAAGAAGATTAAGTGCTCGAGAAATCAATATTAGGGACCCTCTTTGAAAGATTCTCGCCAGCTATCCACTTCTCCATTTTTCAAGGATCAAATCCCACTGTCCTGCCCAATGGTAAATGCTTAATTTATAAAACATGAACATCCAAAACTTCCACATCCTACACTACAAGTCACCCTTACCTCACTTTACCCAAATTGATCAGAAACATAGCCAACCCACCTCTACATCCTGCCAAGCTTTAAGCACAAGCCCAAATGCTCTAAAAGAAACATTTATGGCATGGTTGTTAGAATCTTTTGATTCATGATTCGAATCTTACATTTTGAATACAAAACAAAAGAAATCATGTGGTGAATCTTAGATGTACATGAATCTTACGATTCAGTCACAATTCGATTCCATTCAATATGATTGTACGAGTCAAATCAAATCAAATCAAAAATGAAACAAAAATGCATGATTTTAAAAGAGATGGTAAGAATTGGGAGGCCTGGTATAGAATTAATGGATCATAACAATGTATAAGAAATTTTCTTCAATCAATATTTCTACTTGAAACTGAAATGAATTATATATTTAATTTCACAGAGATAGAAAAGGGTGAGAGAAAGCAAGATTTCGAAGATAACAAGAATAACAAAGGTGATATCAACATAGAGAAAGAGTATTACTTTTATTATAACTAGGGATTCTAGTAGTTTAACTAGTTAAAAATGGGCTATTTATTTAACTTGGTAGGGAGTTGATTTGTAACCAGGGTAAATAAATAAGCCATTGTTTATAAATAGTGTAGTCCAATACGTGTGCAGAAAAGAATGGTGCAACTCCAATAAATGAGATGTATACATGAAAAGGAAACCTAACTAAAAGTTTCCCTTTGCTGTATGCTAAAAGATTGAATGCATCGCTAGTTCGTTTACAAATTTGAAAGTCAAAAAAAAATATGGGGATAACAGTACAAGAGCACAATCAACACAAAATTCCAATTTTGTTGAAATATCCACTACCTAAAGTGAATAGAAATAACAAAAAGGAACAAACTCTTAAACCCTAGAACTTAAATTCCCAGAAAAAAAACCAAAATTCATGAACAGTCTTAATAATGCTGCAAAGCCACTAGATATCCCGTATCAAACTCTTTTTTTCCCCATTATTTTATCTGTGGGAACGTAGTATTGAGCCAATCTTTAACTGTCAAAAAAATCCCTTCATGATAAATTTAATTACAACTGGCTAAAAGCAACACTAAAGCTCTAAATTTCCCTTAGAATGAATCACATTCTATCTGCACATTTATAATTAAAATCTCAATCAACGCTTAGTGCATATAACAGCTTCACTTTTACTCTCAAATCATATCATTTGCCAAGCAAATTCATGTTAAACAAACTTAACCTTTGACTTCCAACTCGTCTGCTTAAAAGATGGAAATCAAAACGTAGCATCTTAAACATTAAAACCAAGCACATCCCCCTCCTAGCTACTTCTTCTTTTTTAGTAGGGTCTTCTCAGGAAATGAAATAGAGATGGTGCTGACAAGAGCTAATCAGTTAACTTTAAAGAATCATGTACGTAGAACCAGCACAACGATATGACAGAATCAAAAAAACAAAAGAAAAAAAAAACCTTCTTCAGGAGAGAATGCAAGTCTTGAGGATGCGATTTCGCAATATCCCCAATCTGTTTCGCAGCAGTCAATCTTGTGGCTTGTGTCGAGCCAGCTTCAAAAAAAAATTATATATATTTTGTTCGTATAATTAAACATGAAAACATTAACAAAATCAAATCAGATCCAAGAACGACAATTAGAAAACAATAACTTACTGTCTAATAAAGTGAGCAGCCGATTGAGACGTGAAGATTGTTGCTGAGCCATATCATAAACTCAAAAACCTCTACCACTTCCAATTCAACTACAAAACCGCATCGTTATTATCCAAAATTCACTCACTCACTCACTCCTGCTAACAATTGATCCCAAAAAAAAACATTCAATTTCTAAAAAATGGCGTTCCTCTTATGAGAAAAATGCTTGAATTCAGTATTGTTATTTTTCAATGAGAACGGAGAATTCAAAGGATGGATGATGCATGGATAAATGCATGTGTATTATAGAGGGAGAGAGAGAGAGATTAGGGTTACCAGACGAAAAAGAGAAGCAAAACGGCAGCGTGTGACGGTTGTAACAAAATGGGATAACGAAGCTACTTTTTACCCTTTTCTCTCGTGCTATCTGTTTGTTTATAAATATAAAATATGAATTTGTAATACAAAAATATATAAATGGATATTGTGTAAACTTCCGTTTGATCCCTATATAATCATCGAAATTTCAATTCTATCCTATAATACTTTCAAATATCATCCCTCTAGTTTCCAAAAATTGGACACAGGTCACTATATTAATCATGGTTTTGTTTACATGTTGAGCTAAGAAAATAAGTTGATGCATATAATAAAACAAAGCAGTAGCATAAGGACATACTATAATGATACAGGGACAATTTAATACTTTAATTAGAAACATATCAATTTGGTTACTATATGCATGGCCTCGGTTTGCAAGTTTATCTATTTTTTTCTTCATTTATAAAAAACAATGCTATAAAATACAAGTGTTTCCAAAAAAAAAAAATACCAAAACTCATATTATTAGCTTAATTGGGTTCAAATATCTTAATTAATTTAACAATACATATAAAAAATACAATGTTAATAAAAATGAAAAATAAAATAGGACTCAATCTGAAATCATTCAGGTTAGCATGTCAAATATGTGATTGGGTTGTGACACTAGGGTATCCCCACGTGAAAGCAAATTAAATAAAATCATGAAGTTTATTTATTAAACAAATCAAAGTTAAAAGGTGAAATTGTAAAAAAAAAATTAAAAAAAAAGATCTGACAAGGTTAACCTACTAACATTGTGACCATAAGTATAAAATTAGGATAACCTCATAAGAAAAAAAACATTTAGACCAAATCCTAAGCAATCAAACATCGAGGATGAACACGAAATAAAAAAATCAAATGTTGAGTGATCTAATTTGATAATGAATGAATAATGAAATAATGATGTGATAACCTCACATAATATAAAGTGAAAAAAGATTCAAAGCTCAAATAATAACAACCAAATATTAGTGAATAAAATTATAAAAAAAATTATAATCTAAATTTTTTAAAAAAAAAACTAACTTAAATCCAACCAAGTTAGCATGCAAAATATGTGCTCTAATTGTGATATTGGATAAACTTATCAATAGTAAACTACAACAAGATTATTATATTGTTATAAGTAAATTTAAAGGTAAAAAACAAGATAAAGAAAAACTTAAAATTATTATTTATTGTAATAGATGTGTTTTTTTTTTTAAAAAAAAAAAACTCTTTTATGGTTTAATAGCAATGTTACACTTGGGCATAATCAAAACTCTTAAAAATAAAAGAAAATTATTAGAAAAATAGAGTTGTCACCTTGTAAATAAGGAAATAAGGAATCCTGAAAGATACTCTAGTTATAAAGATTTATATAAGGAGTAAGAATGATGTCACTCTTACCATATTCTTTCAAACAAAAAGTTACCTTTACTAAATGATTTCTCATAAATCTATATTTTATTGTTATTAAATATGCACTTGCCTTCCACCCTTTATTTGTAATTTATTTTTGATTATTTGAAAAAATGATATCAATTCCTAAAACTATAAGATTTGTTGAATTGAATTTTTTTTTCTGAAAAAATATTGGTGTTAGTACCTTTAGAAAAAAGATTAATCGCTAAGGCTATTATGAATAATTTGGTCTCAGATCCTTGGAAAATGAGACTTTTCAAGAAGATATTATTGTGAATTTTTTTTATATTAATCCCTTAGAAAAAGAGAATCATTAAGTCATTGGTAAAATTTGACTCCAATCCTTTAAAAAATGAGACTCTTTGATTTATTTATTTTTGAAAAAAAAATCAAATGTCCATCCCTTATAACATGAGACTCATCAATATATTTTTTTGTGAAAATATATCTATGCCTTTAAGAATATAAGATTCGTTGATAAGGTCACTTGAAGAACTTTAATACTTATCCATACAATATCAGACTTGTTAACTTGTTCATTTCTAAAATAGGTGTTGGACATGAAAAATACTGGATTTTGAATTGGGCTTGGCCCATATACTTGGTTAATTTTAAAATGGAATCAAAGGTCTCAACTCATTTTTAATAGGTTTTCGTAAGGAAATGTTAACCCAATCCAAATCTATTTATTATGCTACGAGATGATGTATCTCGTGAACCCATAAAAATCTTAACATGCATTCTAAACAAAGATGAATAAAAACAATAATAATATGTACAAACAAAATATAGAAGAACAAGATTTATCTTTTCATTTTATTAAAAAAAGATGTCACCATCTCAAATGTAGCTTTATTAGCAAACTAGTAAGATATTGTATGATGGAGGTTTGAATCATAAGGATATTGTTTAAGAACCCTTTAACTCACAAATCCAAATTCAATATAAAAAATATATATTTAAAAACCGAGCAATAACACATAAAATCAAAACATTTATTTAGTAATTAATTTTATGACTTCTTGATAAAAAAAAACAAAGGAAATGACTTTTTATATAAATACTCCCACCATGTTTTTTTCACAAATTGACTAAACATGAATAAAAAACCACATATATGAAAATCAACGAAATAAACATTACCCCACACGTACCTTATGAACACATCATTCCCCGTTGATATTTATTAACAACATCAGCTACATATGCATAAATCAAGTCCACACATATCATATAAAAATACCCATACCAACATATCAATAATGTTATACAAATCATTCAATAACAAATCAATGCATTCAGGTTGAAAAATGACCTTCAAGAGCTATAATAATTGACCATAAACTTTTAGAACTTATATTTGCAATGGTGGAATGTGAACCATACACCAGTAAACGACAAAGCTATGGAGCATCGATACGTATGACATACACCAATGCTTAACCTATAAAAAAAATATAAAAGATGGAGATATTTAGGTTGTGATGATGTCTAAAATTTATTGGTTTATTTGAATTTGATTGAGGTTGATTTGGTTATGATTTTAAGCTTCTTTATGGTTTTCAAGTGGTTTTTATAGCTATTATTTGGCCATAATGTATGATTCTGTTCAAGCAAAACAAATATAAGAAAAGGTTGAAGTATTAAGTTTTCATATGGTTGATGTGTCATAACATTGCAATAAGTTGATGGTTAGATGAAATGTTATTTGTTGTGGATTGTGAGGGTAAAAAGCTTGCTATTGTCATGAATTGAAAAGGAAATGGGAAGTGAGTTGATGAATTTTATGGCATCATTGATTGACATGAGAACTCGTTGACTTAGATTTTGACAAACATTATACTGTGTTTCGGTAGCAAGAACTTGACAATATGAGGCAGGGTAGCACTTCAGCTCTATCGATATGTTGCAATTACTAATTAGATTCTTCTTCCTTTCCTCCAGTATCATACTCTGTTTCATATCAAAACAAAGTTGTTTTCAAGCAAGAGCTTCAAATTGAAAAGAGGGAGCTGAGAATTGCATCAAAGGTGAGTTTTGTAAGTTTTTGCTTCTGATTGTCATAGATATGTGTCTTCTTATAGTAATTCCCAACTAATTACATTATTTTCCTCTTTCAGCTACCAGAGTTTCTTACAGCAGGATCTTATCTGGAAAATATAGTTTTTGAAGTTGTTGATTCTCAGGGTGATGTTGATCTTCGTATCCATAATGAAGAGAAAGCTGGTCAGTGCCATTCACTAACTATAAAGTCAGATTCCTTTAATTTACAGGATCCTATCCTATTCGTTATACTTTGAGGCATGATTGCTGCACTATTCCGGCTATTCAAATCCCTCCAATTGAAGGAAGCTTTTGCTTTATTGCTGCTCACTCCTGTTACCCCGAGCTGCAGCTGAGGGTCAAACTTCCAGTCATGAAAGCTCCAATAATGGAGTGTGATGAGATTCTATCACCATATTCAAGCAGAGAAGTCCCACTGATTCCGGACTCAGTGTCCCTCGAGTATACTAAAAGCCTAATGACGCCCATTGTAAAACCTGCGACCATTCGAACTGTTCCTAGCATTGCCGTGATGCAGGGTTGGTCTTTAAGACAAATGGATGTGAACAATGCATTTTTACATGGCCAGCTGACTGAAACTGTCTATATGAGTCAACCACCAGGGTTTAAGGATCCATCTAAACCTCATTATGTTTGCAGATTACGCAAAGCCATCTATGGCCTTAAACAGGCCCCTCGGGCTTGGTACTGCCCTCTTAAGACTGCTCTCATTGCTCTTGGTTTTATTATATCTAAAGCTGACCCTTCTCTGTTTATTTATCGTACTGATTCGATAATCTGCTTTTTATTGGTTTATGTGGATGATCTCGTGATTACTGGTAATACTCCCTCCTTTGTGCAATCAATTGTGACACAACTTGGTTCCAAATTTTACTTGAAAGATATGGGTATTCTTAATTACTTTTTAGGGGTGGAAGTTCTTCCCACTTGTGCAGGATTGTTCTTATCTCAGCATAAGTATATTCGGGATTTACTTACCAAGACAAACATGGTGGGTGCCAAGGATATTTCTACTCCATTATCAACTAGCACTTCACTGAAACTGGTTGATGGAACTGCTGCCTTTGATAGTACTGAATTTCGTCGGGTAATTGGAAGTCTTCAATATCTTTCTTTAACTCGTCCTGACATTTCTTTTGCTGTTAATAAGTTGTCACAGTTTATGCACAAACCTACACACTCCCATTGGGCAGCAGTAAAGAGATTGCTTCGCTACCTCAAGTAGACTATCTTTCACGGCATCCATCTCAAGAAGAACACCTCCTGCAATCTTACAACATACTCTGATGCTGATTGGGCTCAGAATATTGATGATCGTTCCTCTACCTCAGCCTACATCAGCTTTCTTGGTCAGAATCTTGTCTCCTGGAGCTCCAAAAAACAGCGAGCTATTGCCCGATCTTCCACCGAGGCCGAATACAGATCACTTGCCAATGCAGCCTCAGAAACAATATGGTTGCACGGTCTCCTCTCTGAACTTGGCTTCCCCATCAAAACTGCTCCGTTGTTACTGTGTGACAACCTTGGTGCCACTCACCTCAGCTATAATCCAGTCCATCACTCTCGAATGAAGCATATTCAAATTGATCTTCACTTTGTTCGTGACTTAGTTCAAAAGGGTTCGCTCACGGTTCAACATGTTCACACTCAAGACCAACTTGCGGACCTACTGACGAAACCCTTGTCTCACCAGCGCACTGAATTTCTCAGACCCAAGATTGGCCTCACCGATGGTAGCCCTATCTTGCGGGGGCGTATTGAGGAAACATGTCCAAATCCAGATTAAGCAAACCATGCAACATTCAACAGCAGAAAATCATGCTCAGCCAATAACTCACTTTCCAAGTTTAAGCACTCTACCGTTACAATCCAACCGTTACAGATCCTTCTACATTTAGAATTGTAATCCTTTCATTTAATGTACAAAATTCCAGTCTTAAATATCAACAAACATATAGGCAAACATGTAGCTGTTCTGTGTATATATATATACTGCAAAGAGTCAATAAAATAGTGTGGTGGAATTATTCATTGAAACCGTGTCTCTCAATTATCTTATAATCGTCACCCGAGAGGAGTCTATTTTTAGAAAGCATGGAGTTTTTCTTTAAAAAATACTATACAGAGGTGGTCACACGATATTTAGGGTATTTTTAGAGGAAAAAAAACACGGAGATTTTCTTACAAAACACACTTAATATTACCTGGTCAGCCGATATTGAGACCATTTTTAAGGAAAACTTAAAGTTCTTTTTAAAAAACATTGAATATGAGGAGGTCACCCCATGTTAAGACCAATTTTAGAAAAATGTGGTGTTTTTTCTAACAACAAATCTGAAAATGAGCACGTCACGAGATATGGAGACCATTTTTTGAAGAAAAAAACGAGGATTGACACATCAGACGAGAGGAGTCTATTTTTAGAAAGCTTGGAGTTTTTCTTCACAAAACACTATATATGAGCTGGTCACACGATATTCAGGGTATTTTTAGAAGAAAAACAACACGAAGATTTTATTAAAAAAAATATGACCTGGTCAGCCGATATTGAGACCATTTTTAAGGAAAACTTGGAGTTTTTCTTAAAAAATATTGAAGATGAGGAGGTAACCCAATGTTGAGACTAGTTTTGGAAAAACATAGCCTTTTTTCTAACAACAAATCTGAAAATGAGCACGTCACGTCACGAAGATTTTTCCAGTCAACTTCTGGCAACAATAACTAGGGGTGGTAAGGTTCCAGAATCCACCGTCGACCAGTAGTCCTTACATGAACAGGTACCTCCCTGAAAGTGATGGAACCGATTTGCATCTCTGACAATGATCTTTCGTTGATAAATTTGTGAAATAATTCTAAAGCTAGCTTCTCGCTGTGATAGTTTAACATGTGCTCCTTGTCTTCCTCCTCGACATCATGTAGAGCATAAGATAGGTCTGGTACATACCCGGCCATCTTCATCTCGATTGCCAGGCTTTCCATTTTTTTGTAAACTTCGTGCCTGTATGGATTTTCTTGGTCAGCTGTGTGGAACCCGAAAATATCTTTACCATACTCGATCATACTAAAGGCTGCAGGTTTCTTTAATCCTTTGTTATTCATATCTTGCCCCAACTTCTTTCCATTTGTTTGATCCTGCAAATATGTTAGACATTAGCACATAGTATCCTGTATGGTTTGGCTCAAGCTGGAGTAGATTACTGGCTGCAGTTTTTCCTAATTCCATGTTCCCATGGATTTTGCAAGCTAGCAGCAGAGCACCCCATACTCCATCACTCGGAGGTGATGGCATTTCCTTAATCAGATCAAATGCTTCCTGCAAGAGCCCAACTCGGCCAAGCATATCAACCACACAAGCATGGTGTTTAACCTCCAGTGTCACAGATAGCCTTTTCATATCTGCAAAACATTTCCTTCCTTCATCAATGAGGCCTGCATGGCTGCAAGCAGAAAGAATTGAAGTGAAAGTGATGTGGTTTGGCTCAGCACCTTCCTCCTGCATTCTTGAAAAGAGTTTTAGTGCTTCTTTACCAAATCCATGCATGCCGTACCCTGAAATCAATGCATTCCAAGAACTAGCATTCCGTTTAGCGGGAGGAATACCATAGAACAAACCCACCGCCTTCTCCAAGTCTCCACACTTGGCATACATGTCAACCAAAGCATTGGAAAGATTTGTGTCAATTTCCATTATGCTATCAACGATATAATCATGGAATTTCCTTCCAAGATGTACACACAAGTCATTCTTGTTTATTTCTTGGTTATGGAGAAGGTAACAAGAGATATTGTTGTGGCACCCTCAGTATGTTGATTTGCTTTTGCAAAAAAAAACTCATATCTCCCTCCTGTTCTGATCCTTTTGGACCTTAATTCATGCTTTCTGTTCCACTTTTAATGCAACTCAATATTATTTCTAATTTTTTTTTATCGTTTTTCTTCAAAATTGTATGACTTAATATTAGTATTAAACAAAAAATATTAAACAACAAATTTTATTATAATCCAAACGATTGTAATAACTATATTCATAATGGTAATAATACAAATTTTGTTTTTGTCCTTTAATTTTGTCTTTTAACTATTATCATTTGTTCTTCAAATCAAATAATATTTTTTTTTGCCTTCAATCATAAGAATAATAATTTAAATAATTTATCATTGGATGTTGTATTTATTAAGAATTAATTTTTACAGCTTCTTTATATAGAATATTTCAAATTTAGTAATTTATCATTCGATGTTGTATTTGTTAAAAATCCTATAACTTAATGTTGTCTTTAATATTTTACCTTATTTCTTTAAAATTATTGTATTTAACATTAGTACTAAAGACAAACAATTGTCCTATTATTAGTTTTTTTGACATTACCTCATAAATTTTTTGCCTATGTTTATTATTTCTCTCAAATGTATAGCATCATAAAAAAAACATAGCACCCTTAACATTTTTTTCGATGTTAAAAAAATTAGTTCTTGTTGCGGCGAAGCGCAAGGCAAATGTATATTTTTTCATTGTATATCATTTGCCTCAATTTTTTCACCTATTTTATTTATGTGTGACTTCATATATTTTTTGTTTACGTGATATTATATATGAAATATCATACATAGAAAAACCGCAAGAGTCAATTTTCAACAAATACAACATCGACTAATGAATTATGACGATTATTATTTCAATTGTTTAATTGTTACAATAATTATAGTTGTTATTATAACTATTATTCTAAATTAGTAATATTCTAATTATTATTGGCAATATTATCGTTGTCACCATCATTATTGTTATTATCACTGTTATTATTACGACACTAATTATTATTATAATTAACACCATTATTTTTATTAATATCATTAAATTATAATTAGTATTATTATCATTATTAATGTAATTATTTTTGTCATTTTTGATATTCTTCTTATTATTTTATGAGTTATTGTTATTATCATTATCAAAGACATAATTATGAACAACATAAGCACTATAACTCATACAATAAATTACTATTGCTATTATCATTATG
Organism: Salix caprea; assembly: GCA_964035475.1. Taxonomy (NCBI): domain Eukaryota; kingdom Viridiplantae; phylum Streptophyta; class Magnoliopsida; order Malpighiales; family Salicaceae; genus Salix; species Salix caprea. The sequence continues at coordinate 5,783,544 of OZ037754.1, forward strand.
ATTAATAATATCACTATCATTACCATGATCATAGCACCTAAAATGATTGTTACTATTACTGTTAAAACAATAAAAAATATTAGATTATCCCGAGGAGTAAAAACACTCAAAAACTTTAGCAAAATAGCAAACAAGAAAAAAACAAACTAAAATTATTACTATTATCACTATTGCTTAAATAACGGAAATAACAAAATTACCCCGAATAATGAAAAAAGCCTTAAAAACTTTGACAAAAAAGCAAACAAAAAAATAAAATAAATTACAAAAAAAAATTATTAGCCTAGAAAAAGTCATTTTACTTGAATAACAAAAAAAACAAAAAACAAAAAAAGTGAACAAAGGAAAAAAAGAAGAAATAACAATTTTTAAATGATCACCAACAGAAATTAAAATTTATGGACTAAATTGAATAAAAAGACAGGCTCTACAAAAGAGAAAATAATAAAAATTTAAAGCCAAAACTAATAGCATATACATATAAACATGAAAAAAAAATCAAACAACCTTTCCAATTATTTTTTTTTTTAAAAAAACAAGAGCTAATCTTATCATTATTATTGCGTAAAAATCAAAACCATGAAATTATCTTGAAAAATAAAAAAAACTTTAACAAAAGAGCAAAAAATCAAAATAAATATTATAAGAATAAAAAAATTATATTATATGAAGAACAAATAAAAGTAACAAAAAAAGAAGAACAAAGGAAAAAAAAAAGAAATATCAATTTTAAATTTATCGTCAACATAAATTCAAATTTAGAGACTAAATCGAATAAAAAAAATGACAGAAATCAAAAACCAAATTTTATAGCATAGGCACATAAGTATGGACAAATAATAAAGACTGTCCAGAAGGATAGAAAAAATTAAAGAAATTAAAATCAAACTAAAAATAAAAAGAATAAGGGTCAAAATGAGAAACAAAATATATAGTCGTTTTCAATTGGATAACAAAACCATAGCCAATTCAAACCTTGAGTCTAAAAAAAATAAATGTAATTCAAAAGAAAAAAACAATCAAAACAATAATGTTAGAAATGAAAAATAGCATATATGATCAATTTTAATAGGAGGACAAAATTAAAAAAAATCAAAACATGCAGAAAGAAATAATTAAAAGAAAAAAAAACAAAAAAAATCAAAAGAATAAGGGCTGAAATGAAAAATAACATAGATGATTAATTTCAATGAAAACAAACGAAAACATTTGTAGAAGCAATGCACGCAAAAAAAAAAGATCAGGGATTGAAATGTATTTTGACGCTGCAAGAGAGAGAAAAGGCATAAATAACAAAACTGACCACTGACGACCATCCACCATCTTCTATCGACACATGAACCACCATGTGAATGAGGACATGGTATCTCACCTATAGACACAATGATCGGGCAGTTTCCTCAGCCTTCGTACACAGAACGCGCCACCTGAAAAATGTGTAATGGAGGCAACGACAGGCACGTCTGCAGGTAAATAAAAAACTAATAAACTTGAAACTACTTAAATCATGAGCCACGTCATCTAAGTAAAATGATTATTATTTAGAAGCCAATTAAGTTGGAAGGCATAATTATATCTTTTATAGGCCAATTATAGTATTATTTACATTAATACCCAGCATGCCCCACTATATCTCTTAGATTTGTTGTCGAATCGTAAAGAGCATCCCTCTTGGAAGGCCAGACTTTTATTATATATATTACTGCCTAAAACAGATCGGCCATTTACTATATATTACTGCCTAAAACAGATCGGCCATTTATTGTAGATTACTGTTGCTCATGACTCATGTGCACTGCTCACACGCAATTTGATCCGGTGTGTCGCGCGAGTTCGTCCGCCTAATTTTTTTTTGTTTTTTCTGTTTGTAAACAGTGAATTATCGATTTTACCCCCCAAAAACGACAAACAATGCCGCCGGTTTCAGGGGCTCCCCGGTAATTGACCATTGTCGGTCCGGACCGGTCCGGTTCGTCTGACCGGTTTTTTAATTTTTTAATATTTCATTGAACAGTGCATTAACCATTTTGTCCCTCAAAAACGACAAAACACACGCCTGGGCGTGAGGGGCTTTACGGTAATTAGCCAAAATTTTATTTTATTTTTTAATCTGAGAACTGTTGGCACGTCGCCGGACGCGCCGTTCGCTTCAGCGCTCACGCGTTCTTCGGACGGCGCGTGCGGCTTACTAAGGAGTCGGAAAACGCCCAATCGGCGTCTAGAATAATTTTGCGGTATGTTCTTTTCCTCTTGGGGCGGCGCGTGTGACACTATGGTGTCCGGAGACGTGTCAATGGTCGTTTGAATTCCCCCCTAATTTCTCTCTCCTGCCTGCGCCAGCTGACGTCAGCAAAGCTGTTTTTTGTCAAATTTCATTTCAGTCCCTGAACGTTGTAATTTTTTTTCTTGCCCTTATTGCTATTATATAGGTTTTGTTTCTTTCAATTGCGTCCTTCAATTGAAATTGATGATAAATTGAAGTTTCAATTCGGTCTCCATTCTTTTAAGTTTGCGGATTAGGCTGACATTTTAAATATTTTTGGTATCAAAGTTTTGATTGGTTTCAATTTCATCCTTCCATGCAAATTTATTATAAATCCTTAATATTTTCAGTATCAAAGTTTGATTTCTTACAATTTTATCCTTCTATGCAAGTTAATTATAAATTCAGTTTCATTTCGGTTTCAAATCTTTTGATTCCAGGTTTTATTTTAGATTATTTCATTTCAATGTTTTGATCGCTTAAGTTTTATTCTTGAAATTAAATATATTATTTAAAGTATGTCAAATTAATTATATATTTGTATATTTATGTCAAATTAAAATATGTTAAACTAATTATATGTTATAATATTTATTGAATATTATCGCCTAGGAATATATATAGAGAGAAGAAAACATGACCTAGGATTTTTTAAAGAAAAAAAATTAATATCAATATTCTTAAATACATTTAATATAATAATATAATGAATAAATCGGATAAAATTAAAAAAAAATTGGCTTTGAATTTTAATTATATCATCTTTTTAAAAAAATTATTTCTTAAAAAAATTACAATATTTTGGTTTTTAATATTTCAGATCTAATATTACCGGGCAAAAAATACAACTAAAAAAAATTTCACAAATTTACTTAGATTTAAAAAATATGCGAGTCACTTCCCGTTTCAATTACACTGTTCGTTTTAGACGGCAAATAAGTCATTATAGCACACAAAAATTTTTGGTTTTTTTCTAAAAAAAAATTGCAATATTTTTATTTACAATGTGTCATATCTAATATTACTGGGGAAAAAATTACAACTCATAAAAAATATATAACAAATTAACCTAGGTTATCTACAATTAAAAACTATACGAGTCACTTCCCGTTTCGATTAAAGTGTTCTTTTTAGACGGCAAATAAATAATTATTGCATGCAAAAAAATTATGTTTATTTTTAAAAACAAATTATAATATTTTTATTTATAATGAGTCAGGTCTAATATTACTGAGGAACAAAAGCAACTCATAAAAATAAAAATGACAAATTTACCTAGGTTCTCTATAATTAAAAAAATATACGAACCACTTCCCATTTCGATTATTCTATAAAGTATGTGAGACTAATTATACGTTTTAATATTTATTGAATATTATCGCCTAAAAATATATATAGAAAGAAAAAAAAATGACCTAGGATTTTTTTCTTAAAAACATTTAATATCAATATTCTTAAATACATTTAATATAATGATATGATTAATAAATCTTATAAAAATTATTTTGCCGTTTAATTTAAATTTGATGCTCTTTTGTTTAAGCTTATTTCTTAAAAACAAATTTACAATATTTTATTTTTAATATTTTAAATCTAATATTACTGGGGGAAAAAACAACTCAAAAAAAAATTACAAATTTACTTAGGTTATCTACAATTAAAAAATATACGAGTCACTTTCCGTTTCGATTACACTATTCCTTTTAGACGGCAAATAAGTCATTATAGCACATAAAAAAATTAAGTTCATTTCTTAAAAAAATTACAAAATTTTTATTTTTAATGTGTCTGATCTAATATTACTGAGGAAAAAATGCAACTCAAAAAAAAAAAGTTGACAAATTTACCTAGGTTATCTATAATTAAAAAATATACAAACCACTTCTCATTTCAATTACACTATTCCTTTTAGGCGGGGAAAAAATTTATATGTTACATATTTTGTCTATTATAATGTTACGAATTAAATATTTAAACAACTAATTAAAGCATTTAAAAAATCAATTAGTTTTCTACATTGAAAAAACCCTAACGCAATGCGCGGGCAAGCATACTAATTATACCACGCAAAAAACTCATTTCTAGCATATTTGATCTATTGTAATTTCAGTTATTGAACATTAAAATAACTAATTATAGCATGCAAAAAAATGAGTTTATTTCTGGAAAATAAGATTACAATATTTTTATTTATAATGTGTCAGGTCTAATATTACTGAGAAAAAAATACAACTCAAAAAAAAAATTACCTATGTTATCTGCAATTACAAAATATACGAACCACTTTCCATTTCATTTATACAGATTTTATCAATTATAATATTACTAATTCAATATTAAAATAACAAAATACAATACATATAAAAGCAATCAATTTTCTACATAGATAAAAAAGCCCCGGCGCATCGCGCAGGCATATCGCTCGTTGAGACCATTGTGCATCCAACTCATCATAATAATAAAAAAAAAACTTGTGTGATACAGGTGGTAAGGGTAGCAATAGTAATTGTTTTAATAGAAAAATGGAGAAGTTGCGCATCAAACCCATCCCGACAAAACTTATTTAAAGTGGGCGGTGAAGAAGTGTTGTCATAAGTGTTTTTGGTAGCGGAGAGAGAAATCCAGATGGCGGTAAGGGGAGGAGCAGTGGTTGCGGGGAGAGATATAAGAAGGGGAAAGATGAAAAAAAAAATCATTTGTTAAAATTTGAATGAAAATTTACCACATCTTTTATTATTTTTTTAACTGTATTGTTTTACCATGATTTTTTTATAAGAGCATCGATAAAAGTTATTTTAAAAAGCTAAATCTCTAAAATATTTTTTTGAATAGTGCAAATATAGTTTTTTTTATCTATATCTATTCTAATAATAAAAGCCATTTTTTATATATCATTTAAAATATAGTGCAATTATTTTCTATATAATATAATTATGTAATTAATTATATAATTAATCTAAATATTTTATATAATTAAATTATTATTAAAAAAAACACCCCAACATTATAATTATTAATTTTTTAATTATCATTTTAAATATGAAAGTATTTCACAAAGCTAATTTGTGTTGCTTTGCAGTAAAAAAAACAAACTTAAAAGAAAACTATTGAGAGTGCCCAGGATTGCCATGAGAGCTATTGAGCTGGAAATTCTTCCTAGTGACTTATCTGAGAGCTATTGGTGGAGAGAAGATGATGATTTATTTATGTTGCTCTAATGGTGCAAAAAAAGCAAAAGACTAAAAACTTAAAGTAGAAAAGGGCATTTTCGTCATCCAAAACACAAAAGAGGAGTACTTGTATTTTGCTTCCCCGCAGTGAAGGTCTTCTTCGAAAACAGGTAAATGAGACGGGGGAGCAGGGTGGTGGAGTCTGAACCACAGATAAGATAACACAGCACACATAGTAAAAGGCTAAAATTGTAAAAGACACAACACAGCACCATCAGAACAAAGAAATGATAGACATACTTTAAATAATCGAATGCTAAATACATATAGCAGCGGAAATTTAGATTATAAATACCTTTAGCAATTGTTGCTCAAGTACCAAAATAATCCCAATAGCAGCAGCAACCAAGCTTTTCCCAAAACAGCAACAACAATACAAAATAATAAAATATTTTACGAGAGGAGCCTTCTGATCTATGTCTACTAGTAGCCGTAGATAGAGTACACAAGCTATTATTTATAGGTAGATTAGGGACCCCACTCACTAATTTATTTTCCAATTTTCTCCTTCCATCAAGGAGATAATTAGCCATGATCAATTAATTGATCCCCATGATCAATCAATTGATCCCATGATCAAACCCCATGACCTATCTTCATGGTCATGGGTTTGCATGATCAAGAACATGGTGTGTCATGAGGGGCACATAAGGTAATTTCCAACATTCTCCCACTTGGCCCTTATGACACATAAATCCTTATTATGTTCTGTTCTTTTAACATGATCATGGAATCCTCCCACTCACATAAGGAATACTACACATGAATCATGGCGGTAGGACCATTATTTAATAAGTCGTCCCTTCCATGTATTACATATAAAATATCCCTTAAATAAGTACTATATGGGCATTCAAAACTTTATGAATAAACTTCCTATAAGTTATTCGGGTCCAAACTTCATTTTTATCCTCATGGATAAAGTAATAAATGTGCACAAACTTTATTACAATAGCTTGACGTATATATACAAAATTAAGACTAAGTACAAAATGAATCAATCAATCCCATATGCTCCACATGACTTTTAAATAACTTTACCGGTAAACCTCTAGTCATGGGATCCGCAATCATCAATTCAGTACTTATATCGTAGAAGATCTTGATTGGTCTCTCTATAGAATCGACAATTTTGAGACCACCAACAAAATTTTTCAACCAAAGTGCTTGTGTAGTAGCTTCATAGCACGCAATAAATTCTGCCTCCATTGTAGATGTAGCAACTATAGTATGCTTGCTGCTTCTCCAGGATATAGCCCCTCCAGCAAGAAGAAAGATATATCCTGAAATAGACTTTCTGCTATCTACACATCCCGCAAAGTCAGAATCTGAATATCCAACCACCTCCAAATAGTAGTGTGTCTGTATGCCAAACTGTAATGTTTGATTCCTTGCAAATATCGCATAACTTTCTTTGCAGCTTTCCAATGTTCCAATCCTGGGTTGCTTTGATATCAACCGAACATTCCAACTGCCATTGCTATGTCAGGTCTAGTGCAGACCTGTGCATACAATAGGCTGCCAACTGCAGATGAATATGGGATATCCTTCATTTGTTCCTTTTCCAATGCATTTCGAGAACATTGATCGTTACTGAATCTATCCCCTTTAATGATAGGTGCTACAGAACTGTTACAGTTCTTCAGTCTGAATCTCTCTAAAACCTTTTCAATGTAGGTCTTTTGAGACAATTTCAATATTCTTTGTTTTCTGTCTCTATGAATCTCTATGCCTATGACATAAGAGGCTTCACCTAAATCCTTCATTTCAAAGTTTTGAGAGAGGAAACCTTTGGTCTCGTGTAGCAAACCTAAATCATTACTTGCAAGCAAAATATCATCTACATACAAGACTAGAAAAATAACTTTACTCCCACTGACCTTAAGGTATATACATTGATCAACAAGGTTCTCAATAAAACCATATGAGGTAATGACCTTGTGAAATTTGATATAAGTAGTATGCGCGGGCAAGCATACTACTTATACAACGCAAAAAACTCATTTCTAACACATTTGATCTCTTACAATTTTAGTGACTGAACATTAAAATAATTAATTATAGCACGCAAAAAATATAAGTTTATTTGTGGAAAAAAAATTATAATGTGTCAAATCTAATATTACTGAGATAAAAAAGCAACTCAAAAAAAAATATCAGCGTTATCTGCAATTACAAAATATACGAACCACTTTCCATTTCGATTATACAGATTTTATAAATTATAATTTTACTAATTAAATATTAAAATAACAAATACAATACATATAAAAGCAATCAATTTTCTACATAGATAAAAAAGCCCCGGCGCAACGCGCGGGCATATCGCTAGTCTAATAACCTAAAACAGATCGGCCATTTACTGTAGATTACTGTTGCTCAAGACTCATTGTCACTATTCATGTGCAATTTCATCCGGTGCTACGCGGGTGTATGTCCTCTTTTTTTTCTGATTTTTAACAGTGTATTAACGAAATTAGACCCCGAAAAAGACAAAAAAAGCTGCCATTTTCAGGGGCCGAACGGTCGTTGACCGTTTCTGGCCCAGTTCGGTCCGGTTTGTTCGGCCGGTTCTTTTGTTTTTAAATAATTCATTGAACAGTGCATTAACCGTTTTGTCCCTCGAAAAGGACAAAACACACGCCTGGGATGAGGGGCGCTCCGGTAAGTAGCCAATTTCTTTTTTTTTTCATCTGACAGCTGTTGGCGCGTCGCCGAATGCGCCGTTCGTCTCAACTCTCACGTGTTTTTCGAACGGCGCGTGTGGCGTCATACGGCGTCGGAAAATGCACAACCGCCGTCTAATATAATAAAGAAAGAAAAATGACCTCTCATTTAAAAAAAAATATAATATCAATATTCTTAAATACATTTAATATAATAATATGATTAATAAATCTTATATAAAAATATTTTGGCTTTGAATTTAAATTTGATACTCTTTTGTTTAAATTTATTTCTTAAAAAACATTTTTCAATATTTTCATTTTTAATATTTTAAATCTAATATTACTAGGAAAAATAAACAACTCAATTTTTTTTTTACAAATTTACTTAGGTTATCTACAATTAAAAAATATACAAACCACTTCCCATTTCGATTACACTATTCCTGAAAAAAATTATGCGAGTCACTTCCCGTTTCTATTACACTATTCCTTTTATACCGCAAATAAGTCATTATAGCACGCAAAAAAATTTAGTTTATTTCTTCTTAAATTTACGATATTTTTATTTTTAATGTGTCAGATGTAATATTACTGAGGAAAAAAAACAACTAAATTTTTTTTTGACAAATTTACCTAAATTATCTACAATTAAAAAATATACGAGTCACTTCCCATTTCGATTAAACTATTCCTTTTAGACGGGGAAAAAATTTAATTTGTTACATATTTTATCTATTATAATGTTACTAATTAAATATTTAAACAACTAATTACAGCATGTAAAAAATCAATTATTTTTCTACATAGAAAAAACCCTAACGCGATGCATGGGCATGCATACTAATTATACCACACAAAAAACTCATTTCTAACATATTTGATCCATTGTAATTTTAGTAATTAAACATTAAAATAATTTATTATAGCACGCAAAAAATATAAGTTTATTTGCTGGAAAAAAAAAATTATAGTGTGTCAAATCTAATATCATTGAGAAAAAAAAGCAACTCAGAAAAAAAAATTACCTACGTTATCTGCAATTACAAAATATACGAACCACTTTCCATTTCAATTATAAAGATTTTATCAATTATAATTATACTAACTAAATATTAAAATAATAAAATACAATACATATAAAAACAATCAATTTTCTACATAGATAAAAAAAACCGGCGCATCGCGCGGGCATGTCGCTCATCCATTCTATAATAAAAAGATAATTTAAAAAAAAATAAAAAATCATGGAGGTGAGCCAGGCAAATATGAGCCCACAATCAATCACCACCGTCCAGTCCTTTCTATTCCTACCCTTCTATTATTTCTGGAATCTTATCCAGCACTCAATTTCAAGATTGAATTTCAATTAAAAATATATTAAAATCTATCACCTTGAAATTAAATAATAATTTCTGAGAGGATGTACAACTCCAATAACTTATAAATTGATATTTTTTTAAGTATTTTCAATAATTTTAATATTCTAGTATAAAAAAATAAAATCTTTTAATTATATTTTCGGACAAAGAATTATTTTTTAGAAACATCACTATACCCATACTGCCATACAAGACACTTGATTGGACTTGATAGACTTCTCTCCTGCCTAGCCCACATATATATATTGAGATGAAATTGTTTTGAGTTTTGACTATTTTAAAAAGAAAATAATGAAGATTAAGGGGGTGTACGGGAAAATAATTTTTTTATATGGAGATGCAAAATATATTTTTTAAGAAAATAAAAAAAAATATTATTTTAAAATATTTATAGATAAAAAATATTTTAAAAATCAGCTTTATCATCATCTTAAACGAGCACTACTGGATGCAGGGTGAGGAGACTACTGAATACTGCGACAGAGTCAAATGAAGAAGAGTAAAAGCTATGGAAGCACTTCAAAAATCTTTTTTTAAAATGATTTGTTTTTTCTTTAAATATTTTTAGATATTTTAATATGTTTTTTCTTTAAATATGTCCAGGGCGTAATTGATGAAATATATAGTTTCAAGACTCGTCCGAGAATCGGTATACAAAGTTTGGGACTAAAGATGAGATTTCTTGAAAAATATAATGCATTGAAAATGACCGATAATGTGAACCCGCAAAATGTTAATGCAAGTGCGAGTTTATCCAAAGTGTACATTAACATACTTTTGTCTATCTTGACTAGCAATTAGTCAACAATATGTTTGAAGGGAAGGAAATCTGTAATGATTACTATGTTAAAGTTAAAGCTAGTGTAGCGAATATGTGCTATTTAAAAGTATGATTAAAATTATTTTTTAAAACATTTTTTTATTTAAAAATATATTAAAATAATATATTTTATTTTAAAAAAGCTATCTAGTGAACAAAATCTTAATAAAAAACACAACTTTTTCCCAATAAAAAACAATGATTTTTCTAAATACTTGATATGAATATTATGTTACTCGCGCAACAAATTCAAGTCTATATATATATAGTTTAATAATAATATTAACAAACAAATAAAAGGCGTGCCATTTTTATATATATATGACGAGCCGATTTGCCTGCTTCGCTGGGCTTTTTTTATCTATGTAGAAAATTGATTGATTTTATAAATGTTGTATTTTGTTCATCATATTATTATATTAAATATATTTAAGAATACCGATATTAATTTAAAAAAAAAACAAAAAAAGAAACCCGGTTAAAAAAGAACAACTGACTTGGACACTTAAAAATAAAAAATACATGTGAAAAAAGGGTCACTGTTTCTTAAAAGGAAAAAAAAAAAGAGTCTAAAATATAAATTTAAATTCAAAGCCAAAGTTTTTTTTCTTATAAGATTTATTCATCATATTATTATATTAAATATATTTAAGAATACCGATATTAATTTTTTTTTGCAAGAAATCGTAGGTCATTGTTTTTTCTCTCTCTATATATTTTTAGGCGATAATATTAAATAAATATTAAACACATATACTTAGTCTCACATACTATATAGTGTGATCGAAATGGGAAGTGATTTTTATATTTTTTAATTGTAGATAACCTACGTAAATTTGTAAAAAAAAATACGAGTTGCCTTTTTTCCCTAGTAATATTAGATCTGACACATTATAAATAAAAATATTGCAAATTTTTTTTAAAAAGAAATATAATTTTTTTGCGTGCTATAATTACTTATTTGCCGTCTAAAAAGAACATTGTAGTCGAAACGAAAAGTGCCTCGTATATTTTTTAATTGTAGATAATCTAGGCAAATTTGTTTACCTTTTGTTTTTTTGAGTTATATTTTTTCCTGGGTAATATTAGATCTTAAATATTAAAAATCCAATTTTTTTTTTAAGAAATAAACTTGAACAAAAGAGTACAAAATTAAAATTCACAATCAAATTTTTATTTTATTTTATAAGATTTATTCATCATATTATTATATTAAATGTATTTAAGAATGCTGATATTAAATTTTTTCCTGCAAAAAATCCGAGGTCATTTTTTTTTATCTCTTTATATATTTTTAGGCGATAATATGCAATAAATATTAAAACATATAATAATGACTTGTTTGCCGTTTAAAAGAAACAGTGTAATCGAGACAAAAGTGACTTGTGTCGTTTTTTAATTGTAGATAACCTACGTAAATTTATCTATTTTTTGTTCTTGAGTTGTCTTTTATCCCCAGTAATATTAGATACCAAATGACTATTGCTATTATTGCAAAAAAAATTAAAATTATCAAATTATCCCGAAAGAAAAAACACTCAAAAACATTAACAAAAGAGTAAGCAAGAAAAAGAATATATTATTATTATTATTATTATTATTATTATTATTATTATTATTATTATTATTATTATTCATCTTATTATTATTATTATTATTATTATTATTATTATTATTATTATTATTATTATTATTATTATTATTATTATTGTGTTAATGATGAATAAAGAACAGAAATAAATAAAAGAAAAAAAAATCATAATAACTTTAACAAAAAAAAATCATAATTATCAGGAAAAATAAATTCATCTAACTTGAAAATAATAACAATAAAACCAATAAAAAATAATAATAGAAAGAGCACATAAAAAAATATAATAGATGATAAAACAAAAAAAATTATTAGCTGAAAAAATCATTTAATTTGAAAATTTTAAAAAATATATGTTCTACGTTGCGGGCTGAGTAAATAATTTTTATAGTATTTGCTGGATCCAAATAAAAATATAATATTTATTTATGCGAAATTTAATATAATAAAATAGCTCAACACCCCCTAGTATAACAATAGCAAAATCAAAGTTTGAAAATCTAAAATTATCATTGCTCTTACTATTAAAATAATAAAAATTATCAAATTATCCTGAAAAATAACACTCAAAAACATTAACAAAAGATTAAGTAAGAGAAACAATTAAATTATTATTATTATTATTATTATTATTATTATTATTATTATTATGAAAGAAACAAAAATAAATGAAAGACTAAAAAAATGCTAGAAACTTGAACAAAAGATAAAACAAAGACATAAAATAAAAAGAAAAATAAAAATTATCATTGCTATTACTGCCAAAAAAATAAAAATTATAAAATTATCCGAAGAAAAAAAAATAAAAAAACATTATCAAAGAAGCAAGTAAGAAAAATAATTAAATTATTATTATTATTATTATTATTATTATTATTATTATTATTGTGTGAAACACACTTATATATACATGGACAAAAGTAGGGGTTATATTAGAAATTTTAAAAAATAAAAGTATAAGGGTTGAAATGAAAATAAAATATAAAGGGATGAAAATCAAAAATTAAAAGTTTAAGGGCTGAAATGAAAATCAGATTTATTAACATTTTCAATTAAAGGACAAATTTGCAAAAATTGAAACTTTTGTACCGACTATATTAAGCTTTTTCAACCCAATCCGGAAATTAAAAGAAGGAGGACCGAAGTGCAACATTAACATTTAATTAATTGCAATTGAAGGACCCAATCGAACAAAATCAAAACTTATATAACTGAAATCAGGGCCATAGACACAATTAAAAGTCAAGGGACCGAATAAAAATATACAAAACTCGTGGGGCTCTTCTGCACTTTTACGTGCAGGAGAGAGAGAAACGGTGAAACCGGCTTTAACCGGCCACCGCCGCGTCCACGGCCACCGTGTGAAGAAACGCGCCGCACCGGGAGGAAGACCAAGCGGAGGCGCACCGGATTAGACGCCGATAGCCCATTTCCGGCCACCATATCATACTTCACGCGCCACTTGAAAGGGGTGTTAGGGGGAATACTGTCGATCGCGTAAACCGCACGTGTCTGACAGAATTCCGAAAAATAAATAAATAATAATGGTCAGTTACCGTTATGGCCCTGTGCTTAATTCATCCATTTTGTATTATTAGGGGCTATAATAGTCTTTAGCCATTTAAAAAAAAAAGGGTTGCGGCGGACCGGACCGGTTCGTACGCGCGCAATTACGCCCATAGCCCTCAGCCGAAAACGTGTTTTTGTCTTATTACCGGGGCTAAAATCGTTACTACACTGTTCATAGGCGGAAAAAAAAAAGGGTGGACGAACTCGCGCGACGCATGGACGAAAAATGTCCAGTCCACAGTGCCAATGAATCACAATGCACAGTAACAACCCCGAGCTCTTTTAACTATGCAAACACAATAGACTCAATAAAAATAATAGTTTATAACTATGCAACAAAACATTTTATCAAACCAATTAAGAAAATTAATAGTTTATCGACTTATTCTACAATTAAAGATATTTAAAGGGACTAATAGTGGTTTACCCAAACCCCCTAGTATTCCCACTTACGTGTCAATATTTAGTGAAATATAAACAAATTCTACTTTCGCAAACACCCCAGCGCACTCTAGCCATTTCTGACTTAACATACGCCCTCCCGCCGTCTCAGGCCTCTTAGAAAGGTTTTTAAAAGGTTTTTTTTTTTTTTTTTTTTCAAAAATGATTTTTATTTAAATTTAATTTTAATGTTAATATATTAAAATAATATAAAAAAAATCAATTAAAAAAAGACTTGAAATTTCTCAAATCCTACTGCAAAAGCATAATTTTCTCATCATCTTCCTCGCGACTCTCATCTTCTCTACTTTCTCACTCCCTTCAGCTTCCTCGCAACTCTCATCTTCTCTATTCTCACTCCCTTCAGCTTCTCTTTGACACGCAACGTTTTCTGTTTCTCTTTCTAAAAAACTCGAAATTCTTCGACCAAATTGCACTCCCCGCCTTAAAGGCAAGAAGAGGGTCTAATATTCTCTGGTTTTCAACTCCTTAAAGACAACTGAAACGTTGTCGTTCTTCATGGCCTTCTCTTCCTCTCTCGATGGCTGATTCTTTACAGCTTCAGGAACACTAGCCGGAGTGTAGATACAGAGAGAAAGAAAAAAATAGTTTATTTGCTTCTTGAACGTTCTGTTCTGTTTCCTTCTACGCATGTATGTGCGTGTGATGAATGCATGATTATATTGTAGTTTCTACGTGTGTATGTATGATGTGTGGGTTTATTTATGTGCATTAACTTATCAGTCACACTACAAACGCACGAAGGCAAAGAGAAAGACGTTGATTTTTAGTAGCGTTTTTAAGGATTTGATTTTTTTTTTTAATTTTATTTTTCATGGACTAATTTGCCTTTTTTTTCAATGGTAGATATAGCAAATGACAGTCAAAGATTTGCTTTTTGCCCCCCTATTTTTCTTTTTCCTGGACAATCATGGGCCTTTTTTGTGTGTGTGTGTTTTCATATTAAATTTGAATTCCATGTTAGATATAGTACATAACAGTAAAATATTCGATTTTTTTTTTCAATTTTTTTTTTCTTGAACAATTTTGAGTCTCTTCTTTCGTGTAGGTATTTTTTTTTTAATTTCATGGTACAGATAGCAAAAAATAGTCAAAGATTTGAATTTTTTGGACAAATTGATTTTTAAACAGAGAGAGAGAGAGAGAGAATGAATTTTAAACTTGAAATAAGATTGAACTTTTCTTTCTCCTGGACAGATTTGTGGTTATTTATACTCAAAGATTAGATTTTTTTTTGGATAGAGTTCGGTAAGATGGATGTGAAGCCGGGTAGAAAGAGACGGTTGGAATTGGTGCCGCATGATGGTGGTGGTGTTGGAGGAGGAGGAGAAGGTGGAGGAGAAGGAGGTGAAAGGGTGGTGGTATACAAATTCAAGATATTGTTACCGAATGGAATGGCCGTGATTGTGAGTGAGCAGATGGCTGTGAAGATCAGCATATGAGAGAGGTTCGGCCTTGGTTATGAGGCTAGTTACCAAGTCTTTGAACTCACCGCGAAGACCACGAAACACATAGAGATTGAAATCTTCAAGGGACATAGGACGTCCCGCAGCAGCCAATTCGTCAAACAATGCTTTGGCTTGCTGCATATACATGCTAACCGAGGCATCACCTTGCCTAAGGTCTTGAAAAGATCCATGAAGTTGCATGATGCGAGAATTAGAGGGAGAGGCAAGGGCCTTCACAAGAGTTCGCCAAACACAATGCGAAGTAGAACAATCAACCACAAGGTGCAGCACATCTACGGAAAGAGAGGAGAGGAGGGCACTCAAAATGAGTTGGTCTTGTTGCTTCCAACGAAGAAAGGAAGGGCTAATGGCAGAGGAAGTTGCAGCCGTAGCGTCAAGCGAGTGAGCTGGCGGGCACGGCAAGGAGCCGTCAACAAAGTGAAAGACACCTTGACCAAGGAGATATGGCTTCATTTGCATTCTCCAATAGAGATAATTGGTGTTCGTAAGCTTCAACGAAACAATATGATGGGTGTTTGATAGGGGAACCATTGCTGAAGTTTGTGTTCCCATGAGAGGCAAAGGAGAGGAAGAAGAGTCAAACACATTCTCCACATGGGGAGGTTGTTCTCGGCCAGCAGGAGGAGCATGGCTGGCCGGTGATGATGCAGCGCTGGTGGAAGGGGAGATGTCAGCGGCGGCAGCAGAGGAAGCCATGGGGAAGAAGAAAAATTAGGGCCGGCTGTGGGAGAGAAAAAAGAGTTTTGATGGACAAGGGCTCTGATACCAAGTTGAGAATTATTAGGAGGCTTAACGTAATAGTTAGCCAATCCTTTCTATATATATGTGTAGGGCAACATACAATAGTAATGGTGGAGATTACCACATAAGAATGAGATTACAATATTTCCTATTTAATTACATGCTATAATATTACTTTAGATAGTTTGGCACAATTTTTCTACATGTCTTGTCTATGTATGGCTTCGTATATTTGTTTTACGTGATATGAAATCTGAAATATGATACATAAAAAAAGCCGCAAAAGTTAATTTTTCACAAAAATAACATTGACCAGTGAATTATTTTGATTATTGTTCTCATTATTACTGTTATGATTGCTAAATTGTCGTAATTATTATCACTGTTGTCCTGAATATTATTGCAAATAAGTAATATTCTAATTATCAGTGGCAATACTTTCTTTTGAAAGTTCTGTAGGTTGATTATTTTGTTAAGATGTATAGCATTATAAAAAATATATATTGTGCCGTTAACATTTTTTAACATGTTAAAAAAAATTGGTTTCATCTACGGTGAAGCGCAGGGAAAGTGACTGTCTTTTTATTTGTAGATAATTTGACCACATTCTTTTACCTGCTTTGTCTATGTGTAGCTTCATATATTTTTTTATTCATGTAATATTAGATATGAAATATCATATATAAAAAAGTTGGAGAAGTCAATTTAAAAAAAAAACAGCATCGATTAATGAATTATCTTGATTAGTATTCTTATTGTTATTATCATGATTATTAAATTGTCACAATTATTATAGCTGCTATTGTAACAATTATTGTATATAATTAATATTCTAATCATTACTGACAATATTATCGTTACCGCTATCATGATCATTATAAGAAAAACATTCATTGTTTTGCATGTTAAAAAGTTTGTTTATGGCTACGACAACGTGGAGGGAAATTGACTCGTATATTTTTCCATTGTAGATAAGTTGCCCCAATTTTTCCACCCGTTTTGTTCATGTGATAGTATCGATGAATTATTTTGATTCTTATTGTCATTGTTATTATCATGGCTGTTAAATTGTCACAATTATTATGGATGCCATTTAAATATTATTATAAAGAATTGATATTCTAATTAATATTGGTAATACTATCGATGACACCATAATTATTGTTAGAAAATGAAATTAAATTATTTTGTTATTTTATAAGATTTATTCCTCATATTATTATATTAAAACTATTTAAGAACACTGATTTTTTTAAAAAAAAACCTAGGTAATTTATTTTGATATATATAAATATACATTAAGGCGTTAATATTATATAAATATAAAAATATGTAATTAGTCTCACATATTTATAAGAAAAAAAAAACTTACAAATAATCATTCTCACTATTTTGAATGGCTTATCTATAATAATTAGAAATTTCAACACCTAACAATATTAACGAACAAACAATTAAAAAACAAAATAATTGACAAAACAAAAATAAATACTATTAGATTTAAGAAAATTATTTAAATTGAGGAATATAAAAAACAAAGAGAAAAAAATAATAAATATCAATTTTCAAATGATCACCAACGCGAATTAGAATTTAAACATTAAATAAAAAATAACCTTAATAATAGTGGAAATAATAAAAATTAGAAACAAACACTAAGAGCATGTACATATAAACATGGACAAAAGTAGGAACCATTTTAAAAATATAAATAAAAAAATAAAGGTATTAAAATAAAATCCAAGATTAAAAGAATAAGGGCCAAACTGCAAAACACATATATAATAAATTTCATTTCAAGAACAAATTTTGAAACAAATTTAAACTTTGATACCGAAAAAATTAAAGAATTTTTAACAAAACCGGAAATTAAAAGACCGAGGACCAAAATAAAACTAAAATATATAATCAATTTGAATTGAAGGATAAAATTAAAACAAATCAACGCTTTGATACCAAAAATATTTAGGATTTCAAATCAATCCGGAAATTAAAAGATTGAGTTGTCTAAAGAAATACTTGAGGTGGAAGCAAAATGAAAAGGCTATGATAATATAATATTAAAAATCCAAAATCATTTTCATCGCCTGAGGCATAGTTATTAATTCCGTTTTGTTCCGGCCGGAACGGCCGGAATGTTCCATTCCGTTCAAAAAACCGAGACAAAACAGCGTCGTTTTCGTCTCGGTTTTAATTCCGGTCCGTTCCGGAAATTCCGGCCGGAACGCCTCAGTCCCATTCCGGGTGTGCCGTTTCGACTACATAAAAAAATCATTTAACTTTTTAACTTGCACACATCGGATGTCACTGACATCATTTTAAGTGAGCAGATATTGTAACTTTGTAAGTCAAGTTGATTGAGTTTTATAGAAGCAATTATTTACCTTGACATGTTATTGTTCGATGTGGGATAAAATTTAAAGCCACGGGATGAAACTCCTTTGCTGATTTCAACGATGTGGGATACTGGGATATGGGAATTGAGATTTGAGAATTTGGTTGTCCAGCTGGACAACCTTAATTTGTTGTTCGACTTTGGTTGTCCAGCTGGACAACCTTCGGCTGTACATGCTAGATATATATATATATATTAAAATTAAAAAAATATATATTATAAAAAAATAAAAAATAAACCAAAATCAAAACAATAAAAATAAAAAATATATATATTATAAAAAAATAAAATTGTTGCATCAATTTTGATTTTATAAAAAATAAAAACTATATTTATTTATGTTTGTTTGACTTTGTGTTTGTATTGTATAATTTAAAGTTAATTTATCTTGAATTTTAATTATGCTTGTTAAATTAATATTTTATTTTTTTTCATATATATATATATATATATATATATATATATAATTAATTATATATGAACAGTACGACACCGAAACGGCACGCTGGAACGGTCCGAAACCGGAACGTTCCGTTCCAATCGAAAAACCGGAACGGCGACCGGAACGATATTGACAACTATGGTCTGACTCGTGGGGAAGGAAAGGCTATGACAATCCGTTGTGCCTGTGAGTCTAGATTAAAACACTGTTCTGTTATGTGTTAGCTTTTGTAGTAATTTGCTCCAAGAAGTCACAATACCTCTGCGTCACGAGGTGAAAACTAGCCGGAGATGTTTTGCTATTATTAAAAAAGATTTGTTGGGAATCGCCATCCAAAAACAAATAAAGGTGCTTCGATTACACGAAGAGTTACGGCGCGTGGAGGATAAATAAGATTGAGGGGGTTGTTTTTTCTGGCGGGAAAACTTGAAAGGCCTAGCAAGATGGGCCCACTGCACACCCGACCGTTATACATTTCACCCGACCGCTGTGCATATAAGAAATATCACTTGGATTTTTTCTACTAAAATCACTTCTCTCCAGTCTTCTTCTTCTTTCGTTCTGTCCCCAGATTTAAAGTTTCAGATCCTTCATCCTGTCCAAGAATACAGGCGGGCTCTCGTCAAATAATGCCACAACAATACAACCTCCCCCCTGAACGGTATTCATTTATCTTGTTGCTCTTCTCTTTTTTTTCATTGTAATTAAAGATTAGTGTTTCCAAACTGCGGCAAGAATTGGCAAATCTTGACAAAGAGGCTGATAGTCGTATATCAGCAATGAAAGCACTGAAATCATATGTGAAAGGCCTGGATTGTAAGGCAATCCCACAATTTCTTATTCAAGTTTCTGAAACAAAAGAGACTGGGTCTTTGTCCGGTGAATACACAATTTCACTGTATGAAGTTCTTGCTCGTGTCCATGGAGGTAATTTTCCAGAAAAGTAGCACATTTTTTTTTTTAAATAATCAGCAATTCAATTTCCAGGATATTGGTTTCTTTTTTTTGATTTGCCATTGAAAGATCCATACGAGTTTTTGGATCTTGATCAGGAGTAGAATTCTATTTGAAGCTTCTTCTTTTACTTGTGCAGTAATTGCTCCTGGGTTTCATGCCTTGTACTTGGAAGCTACGGTCAAGGTATTCACTCAATGTTCAGAAAGATCAATATTGAAATCTTGATATTGCTGGCTTTGGTTAACTTATCAGTCACACTACAAACGCACGAAGGCAAAGAGAAAGACGTTGATTTTTAGTAGCGTTTTTAAGGATTTGATTTTTTTTTAAAATTTTATTTTTCATGGACTAATTTGCCTTTTTTTTTCAATGGTAGATATAGCAAATGACAGTCAAAGATTTGCTTTTTGCCCCCCTATTTTTCTTTTTCCTGGACAATCATGGGCCTTTTTTGTGTGTGTGTTTTCATATTAAATTTGAATTCCATGTTAGATATAGTACATAACAGTAAAAGATTCGATTTTTTTTTCAATTCTTTTTTCTTGAACAATTTTGAGTCTCTTCTTTCGTGTAGGTATTTTTTTTTTTTAATTTCATGGTACAGATAGCAAAAAATAGTCAAAGATTTGAATTTTTTGGACAAATTGATTTTTAAACAGAGAGAGAGAGAGAGAATGAATTTTAAACTTGAAATAAGATTGAACTTTTCTTTCTCCTGGACAGATTTGTGGTTATTTATACTCAAAGATTAGATTTTTTTTTGGATAGAGTTCGGTAAGATGGATGTGAAGCCGGGTAGAAAGAGACGGTTGGAATTGGTGCCGCATGATGGTGGTGGTGGTGGAGGAGGAGGAGAAGGTGGAGGAGAAGGAGGTGAAAGGGTGGTGGTATACAAATTCAAGATATTGTTACCGAATGGAATGGCCGTGATTGTGATACTGCCTGACCCGAAACCGGAAATGTGGGTGCAAGACTTTATTGGTTTGGTTAAACGAGAATATACTTTAGCTCAAAGAGGATCATCACCTTCGATGAAAAAGAAAAGAACTTTGAATTGGGAAAATGGAAGCTGGTCTGTGGAGGATGAAAATGGTAAATCAATGAGGCAGAGGCTCAAGTTTAAGGCTTTCGAGCCGCTTAAATGCCACATCCTTCGGCTTCACGTGAGTGACATGTAGTTTAA
Source organism: Salix caprea (assembly GCA_964035475.1). Lineage (NCBI taxonomy): Eukaryota > Viridiplantae > Streptophyta > Magnoliopsida > Malpighiales > Salicaceae > Salix > Salix caprea. The sequence goes on from OZ037754.1 coordinate 5,804,714, forward strand.
TTCAAGTGTCTATTCACCTTCTGTTTTGTTGCTAAGAAAGAAAGAACCAGTGTTAATCAATGATGGATTTGCTTGAAATTAGGATGGATCGTCGGCTGAGGTTTCTGATACTTTTGAGGTTAGTGGTGTTTGTTTTGATTGTTTAAGTAATTTGTTAAATTTTGAAGGGTTCTTCTGGTTAGTTTTGTGATGATGGATTTAAGTTGACTTATGCAGAACATGTGGGATTTGACTCCTGATACTGAATTACTCAGGGAGTTGCCTGAAGAATATACATTTGAGACCGCACTTGCTGATTTAATTGTAAGTTGTGTGGAATAATTGTGTGATTGAATTTGTTCTTGTGTTGCTGTTGTTTTTGAGTTGTGAGCATGGACTCTGGTTTTTCTCATTTACCAGGATATTTCCTTGCAAGCAGTGTGGTCTAATGGTGAAAATGGGAGGAAACGGATCAGGTATGGTATTTTGTTATTTATTATTCATTTTTTTTTTATAATTTATGCCATCATTTGATCAAGCACCTCTTCAGTTGCTTCTGTATGGTGCTTTTGTAGATGTTGCTTTGTATTGTTTTTCTTAGGCAAAATGTGCCTCTTACACTATCAGAGCCTTATTTGGAATAAAAAATAAATAAATTCAGAATGTGCTAATTGTGAGCAACAAGTTGGATAGAATACAGCCAAAGTACGAAGCCACCTTGGTGATATGCCCTGTAGATGAGTTGATTAAAGTTTCTATTCCGTGTCAAGGTACTATGATCCATGGGTGACAATGTTGTTCATAATGACTCAGTCATGATGTTTAATTCCCTATCTTAATGTTCTAGTGGATTCTTCATTTATGTTCCTCATTTTGTATCAGTTATGCCCGGATCAGTACAGCACATCACAGGCCAACCACCAATTCAGGAAAAACACTTGCTTCCAGGTTTTGTGGTAAAAGAACTTGTGTTAGAGGTAATTGTTATTATCAATTTCTGGCGCATCTTGTATTTAAGGACAAGTGGAAAAGTCATGGTTTCTTCATCTGCTTATGTAAGCTGTTGCTAATCTGTCGTTTGGGAAGAAATTAAAAATCGGGCTGTGGATTATTTCTAACGAGATTAGATTTACAATCATACACAAGAAACAACAGTACTTAAATCTGATCACTTTAGCAGCTTCTGAAGATTTTGCATTTGAGAATTTTCATTTTGATCCAAATTGTTATTGTTCATTAACCATTTTAAGCCCCATGCTTTGATACTCTATATACCCAGTTTTCACTTTCTTTTTAAATTTTAGCAGAGCATCTAATTTACAGAACTAAAAAAACTAATACAGTCCAGTGATCCTTCAGGTGATATAAGTATTAAAAAATTTAAGGATTTGATGTTTGATAGTAGAAATTCATCTACACCTTGGTAATTGGAGCATTGACATTTAAATTTTCTTTCCTCATGTATGCAAAATCTGTGACTACAATATAATAGATACGTTACTAAACTGTTATATATTTAATCTTACTATCCCTTTGCTTAGTGTTTCTTATATGCTTGTTTTCGCCCCCTTTGAGTAACAAGTTTTACTAAAGCATCAAGTGTACTTGATTCCTTTTACTCGATGTGGAATGAAAAATATTATTAATTCTAAAATTTCATTCTGTATTGTGTACTAGCTAGATCATAGTGATGTCACATTTTAATGGACTGAGCATGCTTTGACTAAAGAAGCCAATTTACATGACAATATGGTGCATCAAAGTAATTTCTAGCTAAAGATACCAGAATCATCTTTTAGGCACATGTAAGATTCTCAGCACACAAACTGAGTGGAACAGAAAGAGAATGAGATCATTGACTAACTGTTTATGGGTTTTATTGATATGCTTACTATACTTATGCCTTCTAGATGCTTGATGCTTAATGCTCATGATAACCATGTCGGAAAAGGTTTGGAAGTTCAGTTGAATGTGGATGGGTTTTGTATTCTTGATAAAGAAGGTTCAACGCGTAAGGTCTGGTTCTCAACTTTCTTTATTTCCAATAATGGTTGGATTTTGTAGTTAATATTTGGGTGTGCTCATGTTAGGGGTAGTATCATGCATATGGTGAACTGTGAATGACAGTCTATTCCGTGGCCTAAAAATAGGTTACATTTGCTATTGTTTTGAATCTCTGTGTAAATAGGTTACATTTGCCTTTGTTTTGAATCTCTGTGTAAGCTATGTCAAATGCAGTTGAGGGTTTTGATAATATCTGGCCATGTACTGATTAAAGAAGGTAGTTTGCATTAGAAGATATAGCCTTTGTAAAATTTCATTCTACTTTTCATCTTTGCATTTTCTGTTCGATGCTCTTCTTCTGCAATGCAGGTGAACTGATTTCATTCATACCTTTTTAATAAATATGAACAGTAATCAGTGATGCTAGTCCCCATGCATGTTTTAATTTAAGCTTCTTGGAAATTCATAACATATCCCTACTGACAAGGAGATGGGGGATTGGCTGGATTCTCATCTGTTCATTTTACAAGTGAATGAATTTGGCTACACGGAACCTTCAACTCCGAGGACAATATCTTTTTATAAGGAAACTTTTATTAAGAGGCATTGGATCAGTATAAATGTGGTATCCCCGTGGGTACTTGTTTCAAGTATTAGTTACACTCTCCTTGACCACCGAAGATGTCTTCTTTTTTTTTCTTTTTCTGTACCCTTGATGTTGAATGATGCACGTTACCTGCTGCCAGCAATTATGGTATATCTTTCACATATTCAATTAATATTTGCTTTATTTTTTGCAATTTGTGTACTAGAAAATGAACTGTCTAGTTCTGTATATATAACTCCTAAAACATTAGACAGTACCTTATATGGCATGCAAATTCTTATGGTTCACTCGGAGATCTTAATTCTTAAGCATGAATGTAACTAGAAAGTGAATTGTCTAACTCCTAAAACATCAGACAGTACCTTATATGGCATGCAAATTCTTATGGTTCATTTGGAGATCTTAATTCTCAAGTATGAATGTAACAATAGTTGGAATTGAGCGTTAAGCTTGGTGTGTGATATGAGTGCTGAGTTTGAAACCTTTTCAATTTTAGGTGGACAAGGATGGATGCATTGATCTCAGTGGTGTCTTGAAGGTAACAGCTGGTTTTGAAAGAATAGGTATGCCATTGTTATAACATAGCTTGTAATCCCTGATTTGTTTGTCATTGTGCATCTCTTTCAGATTATCACAAGGCTGAAAGACTTTAAAAGATGGTTAAAAGATGAAGTGTGTGTTCTAAACCGTATTATCACAGCGAAGAAAATGTTTTCTTGTCTGTCCTATGGGATACTGTTAGTTGTATGAATATGTTTATGTCTTAAGAAATGTTATCTGACTTATATGTACCATATAATCACTTGTAACTTTCTAGTTTTTTCATCATTCTGTGCTAACTTCTCAAACTTCGATTAGCTGTGCTGTCAATAATAGTGTTCCTTGATCTTATCCTAATATGAACTCAGTAGTCTGGTTTCTGAAAGGCATTATTTCTTCAGCAAGCACTTGAACTTGTAAAATACAATCAATCTCTAGCTCCACTGGTTTCTAGTAATCATGCTCTGGTTATTTGCATTCCTGACCTTAAGACACAATTCTGAATGATCTGGCATAAGAACTCGTTGACTTAGATTTTGACAAATATTATACTGTGTTTCGGTAGCAAGAACTTGACAATATGAGGCAGGGTAGCACTTTAGCTCTATCGATATGTTGCAATTACTAATTAGATTCTTCTTCCTTTCCTCCAGTATCATACTCTGTTTCATATCAAAACAAAGTTGTTTTCAAGCAAGAGCTTCAAATTGAAAAGAGGGAGCTGAGAATTGCATCAAAGGTGAGTTTTGTAAGTTTTTGCTTCTGATTGTCATAGATATGTGTCTTCTTATAGTAATTCCCAACTAATTACATTATTTTCCTCTTTCAGCTACCAGAGTTTCTTACAGCAGGATCTTATCTGGAAAATATAGTTTTTGAAGTTGTTGATTCTCAGGGTGATGTTGATCTTCGTATCCATAATGAAGAGAAAGCTGGTCAGTGCCATTCACTAACTATAAAGTCAGATTCCTTTAATTTACAGGATCCTATCCTATTCGTTATACTTTGAGGTATGGTTGCTGCACTATTCTGGCTATTCAAATCCCTCCAATTGAAGGAAGCTTTTGCTTTATTGCTGCTCACTCCTGTTACCCCGAGCTGCAGCTGAGGGTCAAACTTCCAGTCATGAAAGCTCCAATAATGGAGTGTGATGAGATTTTATCACCATATTCAAGCAGAGAAGTCCCACTGATTCCGGACTCAGTGTCCCTCGAGTATACTAAAAGCCTAATGACGCCCATTGTAAAACCTGCGACCATTCGAACTGTTCCTAGCATTGCCGTGATGCAGGGTTGGTCTTTAAGACAAATGGATGTGAACAATGCATTTTTACATGGCCAGCTGACTGAAACTGTCTATATGAGTCAACCACCAGGGTTTAAGGATCCATCTAAACCTCATTATGTTTGCAGATTACGCAAAGCCATCTATGGCCTTAAACAGGCCCCTCGGGCTTGGTACTGCCCTCTTAAGACTGCTCTCATTGCTCTTGGTTTTATTATATCTAAAGCTGACCCTTCTCTGTTTATTTATCATACTGATTCGATAATCTGCTTTTTATTGGTTTATGTGGATGATCTCGTGATTACTGGTAATACTCTGTTTCATATCAAAACAAAGTTGTTTTCAAGCAAGAGCTTCAAATTAAAGGAACTACTATACAAGTTTGTTTTGATTTCCTTGGTGAAGACATGACTGAAGTAATTGATTTTAGAATAGGAACCTTATATAAAAATATATCTTTTTAGGAGAACTTAGTGATGAAGCTTTGGGTGTCCTTGATCAACTAACTATTGATTTTTTCAAAGATTGTCTCATAGGTGATGTAATTGACATATTTATTATGAAGATATACACTACCTAACTAATGCTTCTATTCAATGAGAATTTTGGTGGTTTAGGTGGCTTATGCCCTTGATCGAGTGTGGTTGAAGAAATTGTATTATATGTTAGAGATATAATTGAAATACTTGTAAACAATGATGATATATATGATTGGAAAATCACTGAAAGAGTTGTTTTTATTGGAGAACTAAGGAATTATGATGCTAGTAAAGGTGTTATTGATAATGTTTATGCATGTGATATTGAAAGAAAAAATCTTTAATTTAAAATGAGGAAAAATATTAAAATTTAAGGTCAGAGAATTAACTAAGATTAGAGTTTTGAGATTATATTATAAGATTTGTTGATATTCAAACATGACTATATTTTGAGGCTAAAATTGTAACATCTTAGCTAAGGAAAAGATGAATAAAAACAATGACATTTTCCTTTTTCCCCCTTTTATTATTCTTAGTTTATAAAAACAACGTCATCTAAGGAAAAGGTTGAAAATTCAACTTAGTCCTCGAGCTTCTCATGTTTTGCTACTTTTTTTCCTATTATTTTTAATTTATAAAAACAACATTGTTTTCAGGGAAGGTTGGGAACTCAATCGGTCTTTGAATTTATCTAATTTTTATTATTACAGTCCTTTCTCTTATGACTTTTTTTTTAATTGCCATTCAATTAGGGGTTTTAATCTTGATTTTTATTTGTAATTGTATCCTTAAATGAATTAATTAAATCCTTTAATTTTATAACTTTTTTCAGTTTAGCCCATGACTTTCTAAAATAATGAATTTTCTATTATCAATTTTCTCTAAATCTATTTTTTCAATCGCTCATCTTTAATAATATGAATATCAACAAGGTAATCAATCAATTATTTAATAAAAAATTCTGATTATAATATACAATAAATGAAATGAATTTAACTTAAGGAATATCCTTTAAAATCATATATTGTAATAATGACTTTAATTTGATGTCATTAATATGTAAATTAGACTTACAATAAGAAAATAAATTGGTGGAAGGATGCAATTGCAAGATGTAGAAAACTTCTAGGGCATAACCAATTTAATTTATAGATTTTTTTAGAATAAGTGTATAGGTCTATTCATTTTTTTTTATTTTTTTTTTGGACAAGTTTGAATTGTAAATATCAAAAATATTTTTAATTTTTTTTTTAAATATTATTTTAATATATTTTTAAATAAAAATAAAATGATACGACGTCACCTCTCATTCTTTTTGTTTCCGCCAACCTTGCAAGTTCAAAGGTTTGAACTCAAAAATAGTGTGGGAAAGAGGAGAGAGAAGAAATGGAGGCGAAAAGTCCATTTGGATGTCCAAACACAGTCACCGTCCGGCGAAACCCTCACAGAAGAGCGAGGCCTACACCTTCAGCTTCCACAAACCGTAATCCCTATGTTCAAAATTCAAATATGACAAGAGAAATTTCTTCATTCCCGATTCAAGACATTCTTGCAATGGAAATCCCTCAAAAGAACCCACCGGAACCAGAACCAGAACCAGAACCAGAACCAGCAGCACCTGCTACCTCCGAAAGCCTCAAAGTTTATCTTAGAATTCGACCCATTGTTACACTAAAGCCAGACACCAAAGATCAAAAAATTTTTAGGCAAAGACAGAAAAACGTTTGGCCTCAAAACCCTTCATCCAAAAACAACCGTGCGAATGTAAGGAAAAATACCACCACCACCACCACCAGTAATAATGAGGTCTGTATTAATGTAAATGATTCTCATTCGGTTACTCTATCACCGCCTGCATCCCTACAAGACTCTAAAAGGATTAAATCCGAGGTTTATGAAGGATTTTCCCATGTTTTTGCCTCCGATTCCACTCAGGTAATCCTTCTGTACCCAAATCTTCAGTATTCACGTAAAACTGAATAATTTCAATTTGCGGGGCTGGAGTTAATTTTGAGTTCTGTGTGTAGAATGAGGTGTTTGAGAAGATGGTGAAGCCATTAGTGGATGATTTTCTTAATGGAAAAAATGGATTGTTAGCTGCATTAGGTCCAAGTGGTTCGGGCAAGACTCATACAGTTTTTGGGACTCCTAGGGAGCCTGGGATGGTTCATCTAGCACTAGAACAGATTTTTAAGGGGGCTCAGCAATGTGGTTCTAAGTTGACAAGGTAAGTGGGTGCGTTACATTTTTGCCGATTCTTACACTACTGAAGTTGGTTTATATTTGGGGATTTCTCGATTTTGTTTATGGTCATAGCATTGTTATTAATGAAAATGAATTTTTTGTAAGAGATTAACATTTAGAGGGATCTAAGAAGTGTTGAGCTTTTTATTACTCAATGTTAGGATTGTTCACTACATGGTGTGATTTCAGGGAATTCAAAGTATCTGTTTTTGAAATATATTCAGATCGAGGTAAGGGAGAGAGAATCTCTGACTTATCTCCAGATGGAGGTGATTTGTCTATGCAACAGGCTACCATTAAAGGTCTCCAAGAGGTTGATGACTTTTCTTTTTTCATCTGTCATTAATGTTTTATTTTTGTTGTCTATGTGCACAATGCCTTCTAATATTGACATCTGTGTAACATGATTGGTGCAAACAGGTTGTCATTTCTAGTGCTGCACAAGCAGAATCCTTGATAGCTTGTGCAATGTTGAAACGCTCAACAGCCATGACTAATACGAATAGCCAATCAAGGTGCATTGCAACCAATCTCTGCCTTTCTTCATGGAATTTTATAGATCGATAGAAAGAAATTTGGGATTGAATTTTTGTGATTGCCCTAAGGATTGGAGTGTCAAGAGATTGGGTTAATGGACGAGTCTTGTCCATTCCTTGGTGTTTTACGCTAGAACAATGGAGTGGGAACTTCTTTGAAATTTGCAATTAATGTAGGATGTTAATAAACATGTAACTAATGTCGATTTGTAGAGTAAAAAAATAATATAGTGTTGATCATATGTCCCATTGCTTTTACATCTACAATTTATTAAAGTTTAGTCCATCATGATGACTATCTATGGTGGATGAGCATTTTTTTTTTATTTTACCGACTTTTTTTTTTTTATATAAAAATGTTATTTCGGTGACATAGATTACTAGTTTAATGATAAGTGATTTTATTTTAAATTACTAGATTCCAATGTTGTTAATAAACTTTGTTGGATTTAATTGTTACAATAAAATTGTATCAACCTCATGATTTTCCTCTTGTAACATACTCGCAGCCGGTCACAGTGTATCATTAACATCCACAGTTTTGTTAGAGATCCAGATGTTGAACCAAACAATGCTGTCCTTACCATTGTTGATCTTGCTGGAGCAGAGCGTGAAAAGAGAACTGGCAATCAGGTTTTGCAGCTATACAAATCTTCTTATAGTATGATTGCACTATCAGTTGACATTTTTATAAATATATGCAGCGTTAGTTTTGAAACACACAATGTATTATCATCAGATAAGATATTGATTTTCTTTCTTTCTTTCCTTTATTTTACAAATAATCGTTTATAGAGATGGCTTATAGCTGTATGACGCTTGTTAAAGAGAAAAAACTTTTCAAAATGAGCAGAAAATTTTGAACTTTTGGCTCGATGTTGAACTCATTGAGAGGTATTTAACTTGTCAAAGCATCACATCCCAAGAGTTTCTAACTTCTTTAGTAATCCACCTATTGAGATTTCAAGTGATGTTTTATATTTATTGGAAGTTTAGAAAACCATGTTACAATTTTTATGGAGATATAAGCATAATTGAAAAATATAAATTATGATGATACCGGTTGTATTCCAATGAGTTCATTTGAGATTCCTGATGTCAATGTGATGTGCAACATTAACAATCACAAAGTGATTTTGAAATATATATTTGTAACACTTAAACTTTGCTATCATTTGCAGGGGTCAAGATTGCTTGAAAGTAATTTCATCAATAATACATCAATGGTTTTTGGCCTATGTCTTAGAGTACGTGATCTTAGTCTTTTTTTTGGATTACCAAGGCATCCTTACGATGCTAATTTTTTATGCAATGTCTTAATGACTTAGGAGTTCTTATTTACATCAACCTGCACTAACAATCCAAGAACATCTATTTTCTTTGTCCATGTGCTCTCTCTCAATGGATGTTATCATGTGGTATTATTGTTTTTGTCTCAGTCATTATTGGAGCACCAAAGTAATCCCAAGAAACCATTAAAGATGCACTTCAAGAACTCTTTGGTAAAACATCCTTTCAATGAATATCTTGGTTATATACCCTCATTAATCCTGTTTCTCATGATGGCTGAACTTATTTTTTTATTTTTTCATTGCCTTTAAATTATTGGTAGCACTGTCTTTAAAGATATCTTAATCTGTTAACTTAGTTGCTTATGAATTTGCCTATTCTATGCAATTTGACTTCATCTTTGTACAGTTGACTCGGTATCTACGAGATTATCTAGAAGGAAAAAGAAGAATGACTTTGGTATGGAATTTTCATTTTATGTTTCCTGAAGCTAAAGTATTCTATCCCAGATAAAACTCTTTTTTTTTTCTTTTTCATATGAATCATTTTTCTATATAGCATCAAATAAAATTGCATCTCATATTCTCATTTCTTCATTTATATTCTCCTCCCCCCAAAAAATCTCATGCCTTTTCGTTCTTTGTTGTGCTTTTGTAGATATTAACAGTAAAACCAGGAGAAAATGACTATTCCGATACATCCTATTTATTAAGACAAGCTTCTCCTTTCATGAAAATCAAGTAATTTTTTTTCCAGCTCTCATTTAAATTTAAATTACTTTTTTGTTTAACTTATTTTTTCATCTATCTCTTCCAAGTTACAAGTTTTCTTTTATAATTGAATTACTTGGTTTTAACATTTGCAATTCATTAGGTTCACTAATGTCGAGGAACCATCTATATTTCTTAACAAAAGGCACATTGAAATGTTGCCTAGAGTTGAACAGGCAAAAAAAATGAAATGCAGTGGGCGTTATGCAAGGGTGGTACTATATTTCTGTTCCTTTCACTCTTTTATTTGTCTTTTCATAATGTTTCATCTTTAATTTAGGAATGTACTTTAAGCTGTTTTGTATTTTTTGACACGACAATTAATGATGTTTTCTTGAAAGCTTCTTTCCAACAATAAACATGTTCCCTTAGAAAAGGGATTTATCCTCTGTAGATCATTTCAGGTTGTAGATAGATAATGAGTCAATGATCTTTACAATATCCTTCTTAATATAAGGCATTAATTAATTTATGAAGGGTATAGCTTGTCGGCCGATAGATACAAACTAAAGTTAAAGGCTGTACCTGTTTGTTTAAGAACACAATTTTAACATCTAGTTGAGTGCTTTGCATTTATTTATATCTGTTGTCCATGGACACATTGCTTAAGCTTAATTCACACGATGTAGCTTCCAAGTGTCATGAATGTAGTTTCTTAAGACGACAATTTGTTTTTGCATCACCAACTTTTATACTTGCTCTAGAGACTCTATTCTACTATGACTTTCTTATGTCTAATAAGTTCTAGTATCTAGAGTTGTCTAATGTCAGTATAGAAAGAAAAAAAAAAAAAAACACAACGGGAGTCTATTGCCCATGACAAATTTTACAACTTGCTTAAAATATACCAATATAGAAGTCACTCATTATCTTTTCCGTGATAGATGTCCATTCCAAGAACAAAGATGAATATGAAGTTTACCATATTTTATGGATCATAATTTGAGACCTGTGGTTTGAGTGAACATAATTTTTTGTTTTCATTTTTTTTATTTGCTTTTAGACAGAGGAAGAAAAAAGTGCTAGAGACGAACACCCACTTCTACCAAAAGGTTGTACAAGTCTACTAATATACCTTTTTGAATCTTCATTTACTTGTGGTTGATCTACTTTTTAATTTTCTCTAGAATGACATGGTTGCTTGGCCACAGTTACCAAAAGAATCGCATCGGACTTTGATTCTGTTGCTTTAGTCAAGCCTGACTCTGATGATCTACCACGGGAGAGAAACCATCAAGTCATGCAAAATTTTGCGAAAGCTTTATGGAATGTCTTGAAGCAATATAAAGAAAAACTCATGGTGAAGTTATATTTGTATCATGTGCTAAAGCTTCAAGTTTCATTATTTTGCCAAGTTCTTTTTCGAAGTTAACTAAAGATACTTGGCTTTGACTTGGCAATTAAATGTAATTTTAGGCAAACTACTTAGCAATCTACTCGATGAATGGTCATAATTAGGTGGCAGAGAGTGAAATCCAAAGTCTCAATGAGGTTATTGGAAATGAAAAGACAAGATATCTTGAGCTAGAAAAGGAGCTCAGGGATTTTACATCATGCTGCTCTTGCTCTATGAAAAACTCAACGCTGTCCACCTTAGTTAACATGGATACCAAGTGTAAAGCTCAAGTAAGCAAAATAATGCCATTGCCTTTTATATATATATATATATTTAAAGTGCATTGTCTTTTCTTGCTTAGCTATCAAGCTTTATTGTGGCAAAAGGGCATCACTCTTAGTGCAATTATGCATAATGAAAACAATCAATTTTGAAACTTTTGCTTTGAATCCAGACACCAAATATTAAAGATCCCAAGTGTCAAAATGACTCTGAACCAAGAAATGATCAAGATGTTTTTGTTGAGGTTTGTAGATCATTGATTTTTTCCTTCCATGTCTCATTTTGAGACTTTTTACCTTAATTTGGATTAATTAACCATTTTCTCTTCCATGTTGTAGGCACCTGAATGCAGCACAACTCAAAAATTTGAAGGTACCCTTGGACACGATCAAAATATAATTTCTAAGGTCTATACCCTCATTCATTCCCCCTTTAATATCAACTATATCCCTACTTAAATTGGGATATTTCACACTATTCACTGAGATGTTAAGTGTGCATTTATACACCACGAAAACAATTATTATGTGAGTCTTTTATAATCAGATAGAGAAGAGTGTTCATTTTCTGAACCTTAAGACATCTGAATGCAATGGTTCTCCAAGAAAGGATCGAGAGGCAACTCCTACAAAATATGATTCCAACCTAAGACGAGATCAAATTTATAAGGTATATAGTCTTGCTGATTTTTATCCTATTAGCATCTATATCACCATTAAATTAGGAAATACTGGATTGTTCACTAAGATATTTAATATGCGTCTATGTTAAAAAAAAACAATTACCTTGCATTGGTTTTCTTATATTGAAATAATTGAAAATAGAGAGAAAAATGGATGAAGAGAATTAAAGATGAAAGAAGAGGGAAGAAATAGTATAGGAAGAGAAATAAAAAAGGAGCTGTCTTAAACTATTAGACGCTCACACATATAGAGTATATAAGCAATTACATAAATACCCTGACAATACTCCATTTGAAGATGGTGCAGGAATGTATGTGATGCCCATCTTGCAGAAAATTAAATGAAACATTCTAATTTTAAGATCTTTAGTAAACATATTAATTAATTGATTTTCAAAGTTTACAAATGGTATACAAATAGTCTCATCATTTTTTTCCTTTATAAAGTGTCCATCAATTTTAACATGCTTTGTTTTGTCATGTTGAACTGTATGATGAACAATATTAATGACAACTTTGTTACCATAAAACAAAGGAACATGATTATGACTTATCATTTTTAGTTCCTCTATTAGATTTTTAAGCCATAAGAGTTCACAAACTCCATGTATCAGAACTCTATATATTATCTCTGCACTAGACCTTGCCACCATCGTTTGTTTCTTGCTTCTTCATGAAACTAGATTACCATCAATAAAAATGCAATATCCAGATGCAAACCTTTTATCTGTTGGAGATCCGGCCCAATCAACAGCGATAAAGTCTTATCTTTAAATAACCATTATTAAATATCAATCCTTTCCATCTTTAAATGACCATTATTAGAAAATAGCAATTCCTTTCTAGGAGATGACTTCAAATATTTAAGAATGTGATAAACATCTAGAAGAGATGAGTGATGATGATGTATAAATTAACTAACCACATTGATTGAATAGGCTATGTTTGGACAAGTGTGAGAGAGTGAGAGAGAAAGATCAACCTCTTAACTAATCTTAGATGTCTCTCTTTGTTCACCGGTTCACCTATATTACCTTTGTGGAAATGGTTGGTTTCCATAAAAAAAACAGGTCTGTATACTAACATTCTAGTCTTGAAAAGTAAATGAAGGATATACTCTCTTTGAGAAATGAAGATGGCTTTATTTGATTAAACAACTTCAATTCCTCATTATAGTAGTCTTCCCAAATCCTTGATCTCAAACCTTTGGGCAAATAATCCTTCAACAAGATGGTTTCTTCATAACATTTCCTTCCATCACAATATCGTCAACATATACAATGAGAACTGTGGTCTCACCATTGCAATGTTTGATGAACAAAATGTGATCTACATTACTTTATTTGTACCCAAAATTGACAACAATTTTGCTAAATTTGATATAAAATTAAGTTGTATTCATATGCTTAGATAAGATAAGATTTAATTTATCTCGTTTCTTATACTGCTCTCATTACTTTCATCTTATTTCTTCAATGGTTTCTAAAAAAGAGATGGGTAGATAAATATTTTGGAAAAATTAGTTTTAACACTAAATCTCTTCTCTTTGGAATTATAAATAAAAGAGGTTGACCTCTGATTTATTTTTAAAAATTTTTAGAGATTGAATTACATTTGAAATTCAATTTTTAAAACTTAAAATGATTCCAAATATGAGATTTTATTAAAACCTTTGAATTGAATTGAATTCATTGGGTTTCAAACTACTGTGAATGAAATAGGCCTCACTCATAAAATGTCACATTCATATTAAGAATTTTTTTTTGCTATGAGGATGATAACATTTGTAACCTTTTTGAGTGGTGGAGTATCTAATAAATACATATTTTAGAGCTCTATGATCTAATTTTTCTATTGTTTGTTGATGATCCCAAACAAAACACACACAACCAAACACTTTAGAAGGAACCATAATAGATCAAACTCTTTGTAGAAGTTCTACAGGAGATTTAAATTCATAACTCTAGAGCATTCAATTGATAAAATATGTTGATGTAATAACTGCATCACCCTCATAAGATTTTGGAACATTTATTGTGAACATAAGAGATCCTGTAACTTCTAGAAGATATTGAATCTTCTATTCAGCTAAACCATTTTGATTTGGTATATTTATACAACTTGTTTGATGAATAATACCATGATCATCAAGATAACTGTTACAAGTTCATATAGTTTATACCATAATCACTCTTTAAGACTTGTACTTAATAATAAAATGTGCACACATCATTTTACAAAAAAATTGGAGACATGAATGCACTTTATTTTTATTATACAGGTGACAAACCATCGAAAAACCAATAAGTAATTTGACTAGGACCTCAAATATCATAATAAATAGTTGCAAAAAGCTGCAATGCTTTTTTTTTTTATTAATAGGTGAATAAATAACACATTCTATAAATTCACAAGCATCACACAATAATTTATTCACATTACATTGTTTGGATAGAGTTAGAAGGATTTTATTTAAGGCTACAAAAAAGATGCCCTAGATGATTATGCTATTGATATAATTGTTGTTAAGCAGTATCGAAGAATTTTTAAAGCATGTCCAACGATACCTGTCTCAATCGTATTAACAAAATCTCTATTCATTAGATACAAGTCATTTTTTCACTTCACCATGATCAATCACCTTTCTTGTCTTCAAGATCTTGAACACCCAATAATTTAAAAAGAACGAGACTTTATAATTTAAATATTTTTTTTTTTACTTATAGACAACAAATTATTACAAAATATAGAACATGAAGAATTGAAGACAAGGATAAGGTAGGAGCATTGAACTACTCCTTTTCCAGAAACGTAACATAGAGATCCATTAGCTATATGAGCTTTATCTTTACTTGATGAAAGAAAGTAAGATAAAAAATATTTGAAAGATCTAGTCACCTGATCATTTTGCTCCTGAACCTCTAACTTATAGATCAAAATCAACTATGGTGGAAGTATTCAAAATTATAACATTTATACCTTGTATGATCAAAATTGAATGAGAAATTGGAGGGTGGTTCAAGCTTGGTCATTAAATGTCTAAAAGTTTGCAATTCCTCTTTAGAAAGAGTGGAAAAACTTGAGTCTCCACTTGAAATCCCAATTTCAGTCACTTATGACATGTTAATTTATGATTGGGTATGTCCAACTTGTTTTCCTCCATGTTCCTAGTTGGATGTCTATGAAGTTTCCAACATATTCCTCTATATGCCTCCAATAATTACATTTCAATTGCTTTTTGTTCAATACTCATTGATCATTAATTTGAGCTTGTCCTCTGTTATCCTATTGAAAAGAGTGGATTACCATGACTGATCGTTGTGAAATTGCAAGTTATAACATAAAAATTGATGCGAATCTCGTGATTACACAACCCACAATTAAGATTGAGATTTGATCCCGGAAACTGAAATAAGTCTGATAAGAGTGTGATACAATGAAGAGCTGCCGAAGGCACTAAAACTATTGGAATGAGTATTACGTCACGAAGCCAGTTAATCTTCAATAAGTCAAATTTTGTTCGTTTAAGAACTGAAAAATACAAGAATCACTCTCACATGTTAAAACTGAAAAATTTGAAAGTAATGATTATCAAAGACTACTGAAATTTTGGTTACATGAGTTTAAGTAGTTTTTGAAACATTAACCCTAATGGACCCCTTATGTGGACTTAATCATCAAATTCAGATTTAATTTATTCAAGAACTGAAGAATGCAAGAATCACTCTTACATGTTAAATTGTCCTCCTGATTGTTATACTAATTACATTATTTTTTATGTTTTAAATTGAGAAATATCATGAAGTTCAATGAAATATTACATAGGCATCTATGCTCAAAATAAGCAGTTAGTGTACGATGCTTTTGTATTCAGACTGAGGAGAATGTTTATTCTCTGAACTTTAAGGCATTTGAATGCGGTGGTTCTCCAAGAAAAGATCAGGATGCAACTCTTCCAAAATGTGACTCCATCCCAAGACAATACCAAGATATATTATGTCAGGTATACAGACTTGTCTTTTTTAATCCTAATATCATATCTGTCACTGTTTTAAATTGGGAAATCTCTTTGTTCACTGATTATTGTGTTTGCATTTATGATTCAATAAAGCAATTAATATATGATAATTCTGTATTTAGACAAAGGAGCATGCTCATTCTCTAAACCTTAGGGCATCTGAATGCGATAGTTCTCCAAAAAAAGACCAAGGTGTTACTAAGGTACTCAAACTACTAATTGCTAACCTTTTTTCTCTATTTAGTCTTGACTAGAGCCGTGCTAATCTTGGATAATGCAACTATGAACATGCAAGTATTGGAACTTTTAAAATATTTTTTCCTTTCAGAAATCTTTGGATCCATCTGAAGCACCCGAAGATGTTGCATTCACTCAAAAGTGCAGCCTTGATGTGCCAGACAATGAATTACAACGAAATAGTTATGGCAAACCATCAGATGTTATCAAACCAAAAAGGTCAGTTTTCCGTTTGACTTTAAATGACACATTCAAAATACCATTCAAGTTTGTTTAAGGTTTTCTTGAGATAAATTGATTTTAGTTTTCACAAGTTCCTCATCTATGATTGTAGGAGTCCGTTGCCGGCCTCCTCTATATTACTAAGGGACATCCCTTTGGGCATCGAGGATGAAAATATATTTTCTCAGGTAAATAGACTTGTTGGTTTTTTGTCTAACGTTGTTTCTATTCTTATTTTAGATTGAGAATTGTCATTTTGTTTATTGAGATATCATATATGCCTTATGCTTCAAGAAAATAATTAATCTCTAATGCTTTTGTATTAGACATTGGAGAATGTTTATACCTTGAACCTAGGGCATGTTCTCCAAGAAAAGATCATGATGCATTTTTTGGAAAAATGTGTCTCAACTTCTGGGCATTTCCAAGATTTATTTTCTCAGCTAAATTGTCCTACTTATTGTTATACTAATTACATATTTTTTATATTTTAAATTGAGAATATCATGAAGTTCAATGAAATATTACATATGCATCTATGCTCAAAATAAACAATTAGTGTACGATTTTTTTTGTATTCAGACTGAGGAGAATGTTTATTCTCTGAACATTAAGGCATTTGAATGCGGTGGTTCTCCAAGAAAAGATCAGGATGCAATTCTTCTAAAATGTGACTCCATCCCAAGACAATACCAAGATATATTATGTCAGGTATACAGACTTGTCTTTTTTTATCCTAATATCATATCTGTCACTGTTTTAAATTGGGAAATCTCTTTGTTCACTGATTATTGTTTTTGCATTTATGATTCAATAAAACAATTAATATATGATAATTCTGTATTTAGACAAGGGAGCATGCTCATTCTCTAAACCTTAGGGTAGCTGAATGTGATAGCTCTCCAAAAAAAGACCAGGATGTTACTAAGGTACTCAAACTACTAATTGCTAACCTTTTTTCCTCTATTAAATGTTTATTAGATTTACCCGTGCTTATCTTGGATAATACAACTATGAACATGCAAGTATTGGAACTTTTAAAATACTCTTTTCCTTTCAGAAATCTTTGGATCCATCCGATTCACCCAAAGATGTTGCATTCACTCAAAAGTGCAACCTTGATGTGCTAGACAGTGAATTGCAGTCAAATAGAATTTGCAAACCATTGAATGTTTTCAAACCGAAAAGGTCAGTTTTCCATCTTAATTTAAATTACATATTCAAAATACTATTCGAGTTTGTTTACAGTTTTCTTGAGGTAAACTAATTTCAGTTTTCACAAGTTCCACAACTATAATTGTAGGAGGTTGTTGCCGGCCTCTTCTATATTACTAAGGGATATCCCTTTGGGCATCGAGGATGAATCCGAGAAGACAAAAGTGAGTGAACTGTCCCTCTCCTCTTTCTTTGCTCTTCCCAGAAAAATAGCATGCGTGGATAATCGAATTCCACATGGAAAGGGTATGAAATGCACATAGGCTGACTTGCCTTTGTTGAGATTTACTTGCTTAGAATCCCTCTAAAGAATTAACAGAGCAAGGTTGGCATGCCAGTATTGTTGAAAATTCTGAATGTATGAATCGATGGCAATAATATGTAATCGAGGCCTGCTTCCAATATATTCACTAAATGGTAGAAGGATGGAGTGGTGAAATGAGAACTGAAAGGAGAACATATCATTTGCTCTGACCATTGATTTAGTGATTCATATACATCCCATATCTGTTTGCTATGCAGGGAAATAGAGGTGCGAACAAATCAGCAGCAGATGAAACAAAAAGAACTCAGGGCAGCATCTCTCTCCTGCGTTTGCTTCAAAGCAATCTTCATGTATAGCATTAGCTGCTGCATCCAGAAAGCCTTGCGTTCATATTTTCTTAGCTTGGGGTTCCAGCAAAGACTGAAGTAAAATATTTGAGTATACAGCGATTTGTATAGAAAATGCAAGTAAATATAAGCTGCTGGAAGAAGGAATTTAAAGCTTTTGCTGCTACGATGAGGGTCTGAGTAAACTTTTGGGGCTTGTCTAGTTTCTAATCAAAGAACGAGGGCTTTATAATCACATGCGTACATGTGAATTGTCTTATCCAGGTTTCTGCTCCTCGTGTAATATATGCATGCAATTGCTCAAACTGACTTGATCACAGACCAAGGTTGTCAATTGGTGCTTCATTTTTTCAATCAATTGGAATGAAATGTTTTGGTTTTAGAGTGTTTGGACATGTTTGTACTGTTCATGTATGTGTGTGTATATATATATATTAATTAAAAAAAAAAGTTCAAATCCAAAAATAAAATTATTTAGAATTGTGCAATTTAATCTAAAAAAAACATAATAAAATGATTTTTCTGAACAAAATTATGATATTTATAATATTATGAAAATTTCATTATCAATTTTTCAAGGTTATTATATTTTTTGATTGCTTTGAAATTTTAATATAATATATATAAATATATCAAGAGATTCTTTGTAAAATTTCATTTCAATCTAATGGTCGAATTAAAATATATGATTGATATTCTAAAATTATACTCTTAGATTATTTTCATGTGTTGATATCAAAAATAATTTTTAAAAAATAATAAAAATTATTATTTTAATATATTTCTGAACAAAAAATACTTTAAAAAATAACACTCAAGTCACTAGATATTTTATAACTACTAAATAAGAAGGATAGCTTGAAATAGATAAAGCTGAACTTACATGTGAACTTGGCATGGCATAAATTTACTTAGATAACATATTTCGTCGTCTAACAACCATACTAAATAAAAAATCAACTAAAACTAAATTAAAAAATTAAAAGAATATTTTGCTAATGTTTATTTTTATTTATGAGATATAAAAATACCAAATAAAAGATTAATTAAAAGTAAAATAAAAAATTAAAAGAATATTTTACTAATGTTTATTTTTAATTATGAGATATAAAAAATGAAAAGAATTTCTCTAGTGATTGATATGATCATACTACCTTATAATTTCTCCGGGATAAGATCCTCAATCGTCAAGTCTATCAAGCCACAAGCTTGAATAGTTCAATTGCAATGCTCATGTCATAAAATTACATTTTAAATCTAATTTATAAAAATTAAAATAGTTTTAATCAAATATATATTTTTTAAATTTTATTTGACAACTTTTTATTCTTTCTTAAATTTAAAAATCACCATGTTAAAAATATTATTCAGGTGGATGAGGGAGTTGCATTTTCTAGACCTGCGATATTTGATGGTGGTTGTTCGAGAAAGAGAGTCCGACATAAAACGGATATACCCATCCCCTGTCAGAAATGAAATTAAAAAAGAAAAGAAAAAAGGGTGCCCAAATATCTTAAGAATCAGCATCCGTTATCCATTCATGGAGCAGTAGACCAGAATGAGGTCAGGAGCCAAATACTCTACAACAACAACCGGTCAATCGAACACACACGTACCCTCCATTTCTCCGCTTTCAAAATGTCACCCAACTGGCCCTCTTCCTGTTGTGTTTTGCACCTCGACATCTCTTCTTCTAGCCATATCCTTTCTGTTTGTCCACACCCACTTGCGACTAACAAATCTCAGATCCTAAAAATCTATCATCCTACTTTTCACCACACAGGTAACTGTATCCATCCGTTTATTCTCAGAATTCAAAGGTTTCTTCCAGCTGGGATTTCGTTTCTTTTTTGTCCTTCTATTGGAAAATCATATTTTTAATGGCAGAATATAAATGGGGTATATACATTTGTACACAAATAAGACTTTTTGTTGCACATAGATAGAAAGAAATGGGGCCATCTTGTTGAACAGCTAAAAGGAATGAAATTCAAACCCCAGTTTTTTCTCTTATGTTTTTCGGTGAATATCATATACAAAATTTAATCTTTTTAACGGGATACTGCTGTTCTGGCTGTGGTGATGGATGTGAGTGCTATAGGATTCATGCAGGAAATATCTAATACAATCTAATTAGTTCACCCGAGATTTTCAGAGAAACTTATGATTGACTGGTTAATAGTTTTATGTGTCTCTTGCTCTTGGCAATCTTATGTTTGTGCTAAAGTTAACCAAGAAAAAGATAAAAAAAGGAAGATGGTATTATTGTTTGTGGCATGGATTTTTCTTCTTCTTTTTACTTACTGATCGGAAGCAGAATCAATGGATCGTTGATGGTAAGAAAGTGGACGGAACATTTGATGACTACTTGCTCTTTAGTTTTGTTGAATAAGATTGAATCTCTGTCCTTTGTTATGTTTGTGATTTGTTTTACGATTTAGGCTTTTGGGATTGAGTTTGAAATTATTGGCGAGTCTTCTTGTTCGAAGGATTTCCTTGCTATACTTGAAGAATCTGAAACCATAAGGAGGAGCAGAAAAGGTGAAACAAGAAACGATATCTAGAATGTGGGAAATGGGGAGGAATTGGTAGTGTTGATGGAGAGACCATTGACTTGAAAAGGGGAGGGAGTAATTGAATTTTGTAGTACTGGCAGCTGCTATGCTTAGATCATTTTTTTTGTCAGCTCATGACATCTGAATTTATAAAATTAGTTTGTAGGTACCACTCTACCATCTTAAATTCATTATTGAGAATATTGGTGGGTATGGAAGTGGAATTTCTGTCTGCATGGAAATATTTTTGGAAGAAACACCCTTGTAAAACATGTGGGGGATATTGAAGATGGAAATTTTGAGAATTGTCAGTTAAAAGGTATTTTGCACCAATATTTTTGAGATATCATGGCTTGGAGAAGTGGAAGAAGCTCTTTTGATAGCCAGCGTTTTGCACTCATATATCTTTGATATAGATTTTAGCAAGGCAAAACAGGGTGTTTATCTATCGAATAATCTGAATTGATAATGTCTTTGGGAGTCCAATGCCATCAGATTGGTCATTTCTCCACGCAAAGGGGACCTTTTTCACTGTCTGTTCATAAACACAACATGGAAAAAGTTTTTTTCAGGTGTTCCAAAAGCTGTACCATCTAGTCATTAGAAAGGAAGAAGCCTTATTTAAGTTGTTTAATAGCTGTATGATCAATTTTCTAGCATTATAGTTTGGCTGAGCATGACATGGAACAGAAACATCATAAACATGCATGTGCCTTCTTGTTGATTGTTGTGATGTAGTATGTCATTGGAATGTATGTTCCTTTTATGTGGCATATGTACTTTGAATAATTGTTTGATATTTGAATTAATTGATTATTAAATGTTGGTTTCAGCTTGCACAAGCGTCACTAAGATTTGCAAAGATGTCTATCAGAAAGTTGCAAGGAAGCAGTACAGAAAAATCTTTGTCAGTTCAAGAGCAGCTGGCTAAGGTATATATGTAGCACTAACAATAACTTTAAGAACTATTGTTATGTTTTAATTCAATAAAAATGAATTTTGAAATTTAGAGGAGAAAGTCTTGTTGCCCGAGGGGACTTTAATTGGTTCCTATCAAGTGGAATGGTGATTCAACAATGAATTTCATCAGATAAGTTACCAATTTTGTAATAGGTTTATGCTGGAATTCTTTGCTAGTTATACACTTGCTTAGTACAAGGACAAGTCTTAGCAAAAGGGGGGGTTAGCTTCTAGTTTTCCCTTTTCCATGGTCATTTCTTTTTATCTTTTCTGCATCACGAGAAACAAGTCTTATTATGGATGCTTATCAGCTAGTAAAAACAAAAGCATGATCCTGCTTTTTCCTTCAGTAACCTTTTTGCTGCTTCTCTACGGTTCAATACCTTCTATCTAGGCTTGGAACGTGGTTCACCAATCATCTGGAGGGCTCTTCTTTTCATTATATTAGGATTTGGATCTGTCGTCTTCTCAAATTGTCACCCTAGGTTGATCAATTTTAATGCTGCTTTTATTTTTCTTAGCATCCAGCATACCGAGAACTTTAACCAATTTGATATTAATCATTTCCTTTGATGCTAAGCTCATCATCAATCAAAATAATTCTTTAATACCAGGTTTTTCTTGTTGGGTTTGAAATTCTATCCCTCTTTCAAAGCCCCTACTGAGTGATGTATAATTCGAATTGATCAAATCAAATATGTGGGAGGGAACTAACTTTGTTCCTTTTTTTTTTCCAGATCAATGATGTTAGGAAGATACTGGGTCCTGTAGCCGATAAGCTTCCAGTGCTTTGTTCTGATGCATCAATATCAAGGTATCTCAGAGCAAGGAACTGGAATACAAAGAAGGCAGCCAAGATGTTGAAAAACACAATGAAATGGAGCTTGGAATTCAAGCCTGAGAAGATCCAATGGGTATATGCTTCCAGTACTTTTTGGAATTGAATTTCTTTGACATGGACTGTATGGAATAATCGAAGTAAAATAAGAAAAGAAAAGATATGCTAATTGCTAGTTGTAGTGATATTTACCCCTAATTGGCCTGGCGGGTTCAACAAATTTTGGTCCTTTAGCTGAATGATATCCTCTTAGTGAAATGCTTAAAAAAGAGTGTTTTTTACCCTCACTTTTCTTTACGCCTCTTGGGGGTATATCTTCTTGTTCAGAAAAGTTGAAAAAAGTGGGCAATTTTATCACAATCTCAAAGGGAAGACAGAAACTACAGCCAGTCAGTAATTAACAACTGTGCTAAAGTTGTATTTCATTTTATAGCTGTGCTGTGAGCCTGTGACTTATTCCTCGGTATTATGGTCTCTCTTTCTCTTACATGGGTTATTGAGTTTCTTTTATAAAATGTAAACATATTTTTACTATTTTTCTAAACCTAACTAGATGAGGAATGACATCGCTCAAACATATGGATGTCTTGCAATTCCTTACATGGGCACTGTTTGAAAACTGTGCCTTGTTTCTGTGCAAATTGAGATGATGTTTTTTCCTTTTCATGTTTTAGGGAGATATTTCTAATGAAGCTGCGACCGGAAAAGTTTATAGAGCTAATTATCTTGACAAGAAGGGACGAACTGTTCTTATCTTTAGACCTGGTTTCCAGGTGGATGCCTTAACATGAAAAACCCAGCTTACTCCTATCTTTTTTAGTTCATTAGAGTATCATGCTTTCTGGGACTTAAGACAAATCATTTTATATCAGAATACAAGCGACATAAGAGGACAGATCAGGCACATTGTTTACTGTATGGAGAATGCTGTAATGACTTTAAATCCAGATCAGGAGCAGATGGTATGGCTAATTGATTTTCAAGGGTGGACAATGTCCTGCATATCGGTGAAGGCTGCTCGGGAAACAGCTTACATCCTGCAAAATCATTACCCTGAGAGACTAGGTGCTGGAATCCTCTACAATCCCCCTAAAGTATTTGAATCCTTTTGGACGGTATGTGATGATATACATAATGCTCTATCTTGAGCTTTAATATTCCTTAAACCTAGAGTAAATGTGGCTCTTGTATCTTGATTCCTAACGCTTTCTGCTGTAGAAAGAGATCCTGGCATCTGTGCACAAATTTCTCTTCATCCATCTTCATTTTTGCTCTATCATTTTCATTCTCACCATCCAGTCGAGTTGTGCCAGTTTCTCTTTATTTAACTTCATATTTACTTTATCGTTTGGGTTTGCAACCCATTAAATCTGATGTGTTTGTGGAACAAATGTATGGAAATTATATTTGATTGGATATGTGAGAAACATAAGAGTTGGTTTACTCTAAAAAGGGGGGAAAGGTAAGAAAGAGTGCTGATTCCCTGTACTCTTTTCTTAATATATTCTTTGATGATGGAACAAATGTATGGAAATTATATTTGATTGGATATGTGAGAACCATAAGAGTTGGTTTACTCTAAAAAAAGGGGGAAAGGTAAGAAAGAATGCTGATTCCCTGTGTTCTATTGTTAATATATTCTTTGATAATGGAACAAAGGTGTGGAACCATGAAACAAATCCAATTAATTTTGTATTTGTCCCTGTTGTGTCAAACCTTGTTCACTTGGTCATTCCCTGTGGCCTTTATAACATGACTTCTCCCATGCTAACCGTGATTCCAAAATTTACAAAACTTGCTTTTTTGCAGTTGGTGAAACCATTTATTGAACCCAAGACATACAAGAAAGTGAGGTTTGTCTATTCCAAAGAACCACAGAGCCAAAAGCTGATGGAAGAACTCTTTGATATGGATAAGCTGGATTGTACTTTTGGTGGCAGAAACTCAGCTGGGTTTAACTATGAAGCTTATGCCCAGTGGATGAGGGAGGATGACAAGAAAAGGTTTGATATGATGTACTCTGGATCGTCATCACCGCCACCATCCATCGTGTCTGAATCACAGAGCTCAGAGACATTGACTCCAAGTGGTATCTCTGTGGCTTCTGATGAAGATGACAGTTCATCTGGTGATGAAAAAACTTTAAACCTGGAGAATATTGATGAGAAAACACAAGGTTTGCCACTGAGTTGTGAAGATGTTGCAGGTAGTGAAGCAGTCGACGTAGTTAAAGAACTAGAGAAAGGAGAGCTGACATGATTTTCAAACTCGGGAGAGTTTGGATGAGCACAAGGCTCAGCACATGGCCACGATCACATTGTGATGATGAAGCCGAAGTGGCTAAAAGAAGTGAAAATTAGGTGAGCTCGAAGGTGGCATGAGAACAAGGATAGGTTCTGGTTAACATTATTTTTCTTTCAAATTTTGAGCAAGCGGCTCGGCACGCAAAAACAGTAGCATGATGAAAACCTCGATTGAAACATTCGTTTTCGTTCATGTTGAATATCAAAACAAAGCTTTTAAAGCCAACTAATAGCTTTACTTGCGTTAATCTTTCTTGCACAGGCCGAGATAATATGTATATCCCACGAAATCTACTTTCTGCGGGATGTGGGACAGCTGGGGAAATTACAAACTCTATTATATATAGCTACTGTTTTATAGTTTCTTGTTCTCAAGATCTCTCTTTGATGAGTTTAGATACGTTGATTGCAACATTCAAATCTAGATAGATCAAGGTAGAGGAAAATATCCTGAAAACGTTGAATGCTGGCCGGGAAACGAAATTATTGGTTCAACACTGTCCGTAATAAAACATGCTGCTGCAACGATTTCAGGAATTTGTAAGAAAAACAAAACATTTTGTTAAAGATATTGCGACTATAGAGTGGCTTGGAATGACTCAAAAAGCTTGAATCCAATTGACAGCAAGTCTTCTTTTTTTTTTTGGTATAAACCACGCGGTGTCCTAGGCGCTGGCTCAGACTAATCCATGTTCGCACCGGGTGGGCCCCGAAGGGGTGAAAGTGCTCCCTAAATGGCCGGCTCCATACAAGAGGAGGGTTTGAACCCCTGACCTCTCTTAAGGGACGAGAGCGCCCTCACCACTCACGTCATGACCCCTTGGGTTGACAGCAAGTCTTTGAATATCAGGCCATGCACCAAACATGAAGATTAACCCAGATAGGGGGAAAATAACAGAACCACACCATTAAATTAAAGGTCTCGAAAAGGCTAGCCATTTTTTAAACTAGTTATTTTCCAGATTTTAGCAGTGACCAACTTTTTTTTCCTTGTAGTTCAGACCCATTGGCACAATTGGTGGTTAAAAACAAATAATGCCCTGAATGATCTGTGCAATCAACACATGGTCATCTCCACCACTTGAAATTTCTATTGTTTTTGGCTCAATAACTTGGACAATTTCAGTCCATTTAGGGTGTGTTTGGCATTGCTTTTGCTTATGCGATTGCGGTTGAAAAAAAACAGTTTAAAAAAAAACGCTTTTAGTGTGTTGCAAAATAAGCAGTTAAGTGTTTGGTTAAAACTGTGGTTGAGTTGGAGGTTGAAAAAAAAGCAGTTTTGGGTGTTTGGTTACCAAACTTTTCATATTGCTTTTAACTTGTGAAATTACTTTAAAGGGTATATATATATATATAATGTTTTTAAATATTATAAATTTAATAATTATAATAATATAATTAATAATTCATGAAAAAACAAATATTATTTTTTATTCTCCCATCAAACTACTTGCAATTTCATCACGAACAAATATTTCTTTTCTATTAGGAGTAATCTGTATCTACACATTTTTTTTTATTTTTTTTTAATATAAACAAGTGTTCCAAAGACCAATTGACTATTAATATAACTCCGTTGCAGTCCCATTTGTTTCATTCAATTCAAATTCGGTCCAATTGAATTGAATTAATTAAAACCAGCCCATTTGACTCATTTTTTTAGTCCTACAGGTTCAATTGAGCTTACTTTAGTCCAACAATTTGTCAAATTAATACAAATTAGTCCCTAGTTAATTCATGACTCAACTGTTCAAAATCCAGCTGAACGTTTTTCAATCAATCATGTAGAAAATCCTAGCCAAAATTGATTAATTGCAATCAATCCTCCACAAATCAAGCCCAAATCTTTTCTTCAATTGATTTTCCAGAATTGCAGCTCCCTCTCCATTTACAGAAAAACAACAACAACAAAAATTTAGCACTAACATCTTTAATCACACAAATTTAATCACACAACAAAACAGTGTGCTTTCTCTTCAGGTGTGTTCATCTTCTCCTCATGTTCAAAAGACCCACGGTCACTACTCTTCAATGGAGCATCATTTGCTTCACATATGCTTGCAATCTCTCACATACAACAATAATTCTCCCTCTCTTCACTCACTGTAAACGGGAGGAGGCGAAGAAGGAGCAGCAGAGATTGACGGAAGCCATCTTTAAAGCTTGTTTCTTTACAACAAAGAGACACAAAAAGGTAGCAAACCCACTAAAAGGCAAGTCCTTTAAAACATCAAAAACAGATAGAGAAGGAAAAAATAGAGGAACCCATGTAGTAATTTATTGCAAATAATCAAAGTTGTTAGCTTTTCAACTCCTCGTCGTAGTCATCGCCATTGCCGACCCCAAGCATAAATATAAGGGTGTGGAGTTGTTTTGTGAAGAGAGGGGAGTTCTGTGGGCGGATCTGGTTGCAGAGGAGATGTTTTTTGGTTTCTAGAGAGGGTTGCTGTGAGGGTTGCAGAGGAGAAGGGTGTGGTTTTGTGCAGACGAGAAGAAGAGAAGAAGAGAAGGCAGACGAAGGGTGTGGAGAAGAAGAGAAGGCAGAAGGAGAATGGGTGTGGCCGTGGCTTTGTGCAGACGAGAAGAAGAGAAGAAGAGAAGGAAGAAGAAGGGTGTGGTTGTGGCTTTGTGCAGACGGAGAAGAAGATAAGGCAGAAGGGAGAAGGGTAGGATGAAGATAAGATTTTCAGCAGATGTTTCAACGGATACTTTTTATAATCGCAGATCGTGATTTTCCAAATCGGCAAAAAATAAGCATCAAAATGCTGCTTTTTTCAAATCGCCGTTCAGAAGAAAAAACATGCGTGGGACCCGCCAAGAAAACCTGTGTTTGGTTTTTACCAAACACCAAAGTTGTGGTGCGATCTGGCAATCGCAGATCGCACCACAACGCCAAACACGTACTTAGTACCTGTTTGGCGTTGTGGTGCGATCTGCGATTGCCAGATCGCACCACAACTTTGGTGTTTGGTAAATACCAAACACCGGTTTGAGAGGTGGGTCCCACGCCCATTTTAATCTGAAACGGCGTTTGGAAAAAAAGCTCACTTTTGATGCTTATTTATTGCCGATTTGTAAAATCACGATCTGCGATTATACCTGCGATTAAAAATATAACCGTTGGAAATCTGCTGAAAATCTTTACCCTTCTGAAAATCTTATCTTCTCATCCGAGCCTTATCTTCTTCCTTTTCTTCCTTCTCTTCTTCTCTCGTCTGCACCAAGCAACGTCTCCTTCTTCTTCTCCACACCCTTCTCCTTCTGCCTTCTCTTCTTCTCCACACCCTTCGGGTGCCTTCTCTTCCTTCTCGTCCGCAAAAAACCACACCCTTCTCCTCTGCAACCCTCACAGCAACCCTCTCTAGAAACCCACTTTCCTTCTCTGCCAGTTGAGACGATCTGGGCTCACCACCACCGCACTCGGCTTCTCTTCCAGTTCAAGACGACCTGTCGGTCATCAGTCATTCAATCTCCCGTCATCGCCACCACCTTCATCGCCGTCCAATACCCAAGCAGCCAAACCACAACCGTCCGATTCTTCTACCCTCCTTGTGATTCGCAACGATCTGGTGAAATCGGTGAGTTTGAAAGTTGTTCTCTCTAAATTCACTTCCAATTTCTTGCAATTTAAAAATCGCTCTGTTCTCTCCTCTGCCCACAGATCCCATCTTCTCCACGCAACACCCTCACTTCACCAGCACAGCGATAACTTGTAAGCTCTTGTTTCTGTCAAATTGTTGAATTAATATGTGTATTTGTTGATGAAATTGCACTATATATTTTCTGTTGAAATTGTTGAAATTGCCGTGAATTTTTTGATGAAATTGCCGTGAGTTTTTTCTGTTAAATATCTGTGAAAATTTTTGAAATTGCTGTGGGTTTTTGCTGTGAAATATGTGTGAAATTGTTGAAATTGATGTGATTTTTTTATGTGATTATTCTGTGAAATTGTTGAAATTACTGTGAGTTTTTTCTGTGGATTTTCTGTGAAATTGTTGAAATTGCCGTGAGTTTATTCTGTGAAATTTCTGTGAAATTGTTGAAATTGCTGTGAGTTTTTTCTGTTAAATTGTTGAAATTGGCCTTCTGTTGAAATTGTTTCTTTTCTTTTATTCTAAGCTTGGAGATGTTGGGTTTTATCGATGTTAGTTTGCTTTTCTTTTTTCATCATTGATGTTGTTAAAACAATGAATTAATGTTCTTTGTTTGATCTTTGTATTGCTGTGATTGATCAGGTCTGCTTTCTCATCTGAAAGTTTATTGGTTGATTAGCGTGGAGCAGTTGCATTTCCTTACGTTAAGAAGTTTCTTAATGCTCTATGATTGCACGTTTTTATGAATTCCATTTCTTGAATGCAGTGTTGTGTTCTGTAGCACAATGCTACATAGGATTTTGCGGAGACTTTGAAGATTGTCGGAGATTATTATGAACATGAAAGCGAAATTATTTGTGCATTGAATTGTGAATTTTTTTTCAATAAATTATCCTGTTCCGATTCAGAATAATATTGATGTGCAAGAATAAAAAATAAAAATAATACAATAATGAAGGACTATAAAATAATTAATAAACGGAATATAATTCTAGTCCTCGAATAATCAAGTAGAGACTTGATTGGCTATTCCTAAAAGTATTTTTAAATAATATATGTATAGTATTTAAGTATTTTTTAATTTTCATAAATAAATTCTTTCTTATATCTTTGACATAATTGACCCTAGCCATTGTGAATTTTATATATAGTTGTTTTGTTAAAAAAACTATATATAAAAAGAAACTTTCAATATAAAAACTTGTAAGAAAATCTTTCTTCTGTTTTAATGAAATATCTTAATTATTTATAATAAATGAA
Source organism: Salix caprea (assembly GCA_964035475.1). Classification (NCBI taxonomy): domain Eukaryota; kingdom Viridiplantae; phylum Streptophyta; class Magnoliopsida; order Malpighiales; family Salicaceae; genus Salix; species Salix caprea. The sequence goes on from OZ037754.1 coordinate 5,834,560, forward strand.
ATTTATAAAAAACAAAATTAATAAAATTTATAATAAATGAAATTTAATAAACGAAAAATTTAAATGAAATTTCTTATTTATAATTAAGATCATTATTTATGAATACCTATATTAGGAAGATAATTTTTCGTTTGGACCCACTAGTTTTTTTATTTCAATTTCATCTACTAAAGACAGTTTTGGAAGTGTCGAGAGATTGGAAAAATTAACTACAGAAATTTAGACAAAAAGTGATATGGCCTAAGGGTCCAAAGGATATGCATTTAGTTTTTCTTTTATTTGATTGATTTTATTTCATCGTTTGATTAGAAGTGCATTGCAAGTATTTGCAATTTTAGTATTTACGGTGTTCTTGTTGTACTACACATGGTGTGTTTTAGTAATCGTTCGTTCATAGTATGTAGTGCTGGTTTGTAATGTTTATTTGTTGTTCTTTGCAAAGCTTCACGATATATCATGGACGCTTCTAAGTCAGGTGGGAAAGCTAAATGGACTAAAGAAACCTTGCATATATTTTGTGATATATGCATTAGGGCAATTGATATGGGTATGCGACCGAGTTCGCATTTTGAGCTAGTCGGATGGAAATATATTGCAAAATCATTTGGAGAACAAACGGGTAAACAGTTGCAGAAAGATCAACTGAAAAATAAATGGGATGTTTGTAAGAAAGACTGGCGGATATGGAATAAATTGATTGGTGAAACTGGTGTTGGATGGAGTAATGAATTAGGAACAATTGCTGCCAGCGATGAGTGGTGGCAATCACGAATTCAGGTGATATTTTGTCATGCCATCTTTTTCAACAATGTTATTATGTTGTGTGAAGATAATGACAAGAGCATTAATTTGTTTATGTAGGAAAATAGAGGAGTCTCTAAATTTAGACAGTCCGGAATCGAGCCTTCATTGAAGTTGAAATTTGATAGAATGTTCTCTGGAGTCACGGCTACCGGCCAACATGCATGGGCACCATCGTCAGGCACAGTACCTGGCAGTGATGACGATTTGGAGACATTAAATGTCGGTCTACAAGGTGCTGATTTGGAGGAAAGAAGCGGGGACTCGGATGAGAATGTGGATACAAATTTTGAAAATTATCATTCTCGAGGCGTTGGGGGGGAGCATATATCTAGTAGTAGCAACACCAAGAGCAGTGGTAAGCGAAAAGAAAGAGAGCAGCCGGAGCGAAGAGCTAGAAAGAAAAAGTCATCTTCTATTGGTGCTCAACTTGTATCAATACAGCAACAGCTTCTCGACAGCATGTCTAGTAGGAGTGATTCAACTTCTGCAAATAAAGACTTGCCAGGCTATAGTATTCCTGAAGTTATGGCTGAGCTCCAATCCATACCTGGTTCGACAGATGACGAACAATTTTTGCTTCGCGCCACGAAGTTTCTACAATCGCGAAAAAATAGAGAAATGTGGGCTAGCATCATAGGTGTTCAAAAAAAATACCGTTGGCTTCAACTAAACGTCGCGCCTTGAGAAAATTATTAACTGCAATGCTCGTAGAAACTTTGACTATTTGGTTTTCATATTTGTCATAGTTTTGGATTGTAACATCACAAACAAGTAATTTGTTGTGCAAATGTTTTTCTATTACGACTGTGAAATTGTTGTGCTCATTGTTATGAATGTTTGTTTGGACTAGTTTTAAAACATATCGTGACGAATATTCTTAACATCATATTGTTTGCTAGAATGTATATCTTGACTCAAATTTCTTAATGTCGACAGGTTTGCGCTTGTTCTCTAGATATGGATGATGCACATTTTAATGTTATACTTAATGGGGATTTTGAAGGTGACTATGACAATGTTATGGATCGTGTTATTGAGCACATTAACTATGGTGCTGATGAAGGAAACAATAGCGCATACGTTGATGGTGGAACTGCTGTTCCCGACAACGATGATGATGACGATGACGACAGTAGCGACGACGACGACAATGACGACAGTAGCGACGACGACGACGATGACGATGAAAATGAAGATGAGGCAAACTTTATACGGAGAAAATATGATGATGACACACTAATTTTAAGCACGGCTGGAGCATTAAACCTATATTATATTGCTTATATCCATAAAGAACCATGTATGATTTCATACAATACAGGGATGCGTTGGTTGCATGACATTTTAAGAGGTCATTGGAAACGCTGTGTTAACATGTTTAGGATGGACAAAGACACTTTGCTGGGTCTGTGTAATGATTTGGAAACGCACTTTGGTTTAAAACCTTCGCGGAGGATGTGCGTACTCGAGAAGGTAGGAATGTTTCTATTTACTCTTGCAAATGGGGCATCAAATCGACATGTGCAAGAAAGATTTCAGCATTCAGGCGAAACTGTAAGTAGATGCATGAAAAAAGTCCTTAAAGCATTACGTCTGTTTGCTATAGATATCATCAAACCAACTGATCCAGACTTTACCAACACACCAATACAAATTGCGATGAATCCAAGATTTATGCCACATTTCAAGGTAATTTTTTAAGTTTACATTAAATGTAGTTTGCACTAAAATTGTGTATTTTGTTTGAATATTTTTATCCTAATTCATTTTTTTTGTACTTGTAGAACTGTATTGGTGCAATTGATGGGACACATGTTCGTGTCACGATTTCACCCGAAAATCAAATTCCTTATATTAGTAGGAAAGGTGTCCCAACATAAAACATCATGGCGGCCTGTAGTTTTGACATGCAATTCACATTTGTATGGGCAGGATGGGAAGGTAGTGCGCACGATACACGCATTTTTCTCGAGGCTATAGACAGTAGGCGTATCAATTTTCCTAAACCGCCTGAAGGTTGTCATTTATTATTTCTTACAGATATGATAATTTCAATAAAGTACTATTCATCTTTTTATATTGAATTAATATACAAGTTGAATTTTGTTTATATTTTCAGGAAAATACTATTTGGTTGATGCCGGTTATCCGAATGAGTATGGATATTTAGGTCCATATAGAGGGGAGCGATATCATTTACAAGATTTTCGACGTCGGGGTGAACCAAGTGGACGACGCAAAGTATTTAATCGTGCACATTCATCACTACGCAATGTGATAGAACGAACATTTGGCGTATGGAAGCAAAGGTGGAGAATTTTGCAGTGCATGCCAGCTTATCCTTACAAAACACAAGTTGCGATTGTTGTTGCATCAATGGCACTACATAACTATATTAGAAGGAGATCGCAAGATGATGCTGTTTTTGTTGAATATGATCGTAATCCTGATTATATCCCAGATGAGTTATTACCAGATGTTGTTGCGTGTGAAACTAGTCAGAGTTTGCACAGAAATTCACGTATGGATATTGTTCGCGAGGGCATTGCAAATAGTTTGATGGGTGAATGAAATGACGTTTCCATGTTACTTGAAGTATTCACATTAATAGAAATTGTTATTTATTTTTAAATGCGTTTTTAGAAGTTATATATATATATAAACAAAATATTTAGATATGACAAAATTACTTAAAAAAATTAATATACAAAATTATAATTACATAATTATAATTTTGTATAATAATAATCTATTAATTTTGTATAAAATTAATCTATTAGTCAGTTTCAAATAATAATAATACATTTTATTGTTATGATTATTAATCTACAAAATTTAAAAAATAATTAATCTATTAGTCATTTTATTGTTTTTTCATTAATTATTAATTACATTATATTATTATAATAAATGAAATTTACAATATATATATATATATATATATATATATATATATATATATATATATATATATATATATATATACCCTTTAAAGTAATTTCACAAGTTAAAAGCAATATGAAAAGTTTGGTAACCAAACACCCAAAACTGCTTTTTTTTCAACCTCAAACTCAACCACAGTTTTAACCAAACACTTCACTGCTTATTTTGCACCACAGTAAAAGCGCTTTTTTTGAAACTGCTTTTTTTCAACCGCAATCGCAATCGCAATCGCAATGCCAAACACACCCTTAGTCTCATCTCAAAATCTGAAACAGAAAACATTTTTTTTTATCATATATATATATATATATATATATATATATATATATATATATATTAATGAAATATTAAGATCAACTTGGTCCAAATACATTACAATTATACATGGAAGAAAGTGGACGTGTGATGGTTGGGCACACAGGTCCTAGCTGCCAACTTGGAAAGAATGAAAGAAGAGAGAATAAATCCCTTTATCTAATGGATGCAATGATCAATCCCACACCTTTTTTTTATTTTAAAAAACCTAACCAATCAACTGCAAATACTTGTAATATTAATTGGGTTGTTTATATTGTGGAGTTTTAATCATATGCTATCATGTGCTACTAACCACTTCCTAATCATGATTAACCTTGCTAATGCTAATCCAACAGTCAGAATTGAGAGTTGTTATCCTAATCCAATGGCAAAAATCCAAGGAACATCAGATTGTTGTATTCCTTGACTGTAAATTGAAATAACCTCAATAACAGAAAACAATATACTGGTTCCATAAAAATATAATTAAATAAACTTAATTTTAATTTCCTTTCACATTCAAGCTTTTCTCTTTCTCTGCTTTTAGTACCATTATTTATCATACCACCTCCCTCCCCATTTGATCATCTCTGTCAAATACAAAATTTATTCACACTCTACAAAAAGAAAGCTCCCTCTCCACGCTCATTGCTGACCCAAAAAGAAGAAATCTGGTTAAAAGAGAGCTGCAGAGAGAAAGGAAAAGAAAAGAAAGAGAAAGAGAAACAAAAAGCAGAGGATTCCATTTCCTTTTTTCTGTTTTGAATCCTCTGATCTGTATATCAATCTGGTGAGTCATTCATTCATTCCACTCTGCTCCCTTAAAAAGTTTCAAACTTTAACATCAATTTCTTGCGTTTCTATTGTGCTCTGCCTCTCAGGTATTGATTTTGCAATAATCACTAAGTTGATCAGTCCAGATTTCTAATTGGATTGGATTTCTCTTCTATGTTTTTGTCTATTTTTTGAACTCTGACCCATCACTTAGATTTTCTGAATTTGTTTTATGGATTTCAGGTGTTGAATTTGATCATAGTTTGATTGCTCTGTATTTCATTTGATTGGATTTTTGAGGTGGGGTTTCGCTCAGATTTTCATTTATCAGCTTCTTTTATATGTTTTCTAATATTATTTTTGGCAATTGGGTTTCATGGATCTAGTGCATTTTAGTTAGTTTCTAATTTCAAGTTTTTTTTTTTGGTTAAAAAACAGGTTGTGATAGGAGGAGAGAGAGACGAAATGGCTATTGATGCAATGAGAATTAGAGTTCAAATCAGGAGATTTTTGGTGATTTCATTTAAATTATGTTATAGATCAGTTTGCAAACATCCATTTCTTGTGGGCATGGTTTGTTACTTGTTATTGTTGTATAGGTCATTTCCTTTTTTGTTTTCCCTTTTAGTCACTGCATCCCCTGTTTTGATCTGTACTGCCATTTTGCTTGGGACCCTTTTGAGTTTTGGGGAACCAAATATACCTGAGATTGAAGAAGAAGAGGAAGAAGAAGAAGAAGTTAGCCATGAGATTTCATATTTAAAGAAGGAAGGGGTTGCAGAGGATGCCACTTTTGTTGTTCAGAAAGATGAGATCTTTAGTTTAGAGGGATTTGTACGGAACAAAGATATTGAAGAAGAAAGCTTGCTGGAGAACAAAAATAAGAAGATTGAGGTTCATGGTGATTTAGGAGATTACGTGCCGCTGATTGATGAAACTTCCCGAGAAGGTCAATTTGAGAAGCTAGTTGTTGAGGAAGTGGAGAGTGATTTTGATAATTTAGAGTTAGGAAAGAAGAGGGAAATTCAAGAGGAGAATCTTGGGATCAAAGAAGTGTTAAGTCTGGCAGAGGGTGTCAAAGAACAATATTCTCTGCTTCAAAATCCAAGAGATGAGAATCTTGACGATGATAATTCTGTGGGAGAGTTTATTGCAACTCAAAATGGTTACTTGGAATTTTCTCAGGAATCATCTTGGAAACGTGCATATCATGATGATGACGAGGCTTCTGATTCTGGATCTGATGGGGTGGAAAGCTCCTCTCCAGATGCTTCAATGGCAGACATTCTTCCAATGCTTGATGAGCTCCACCCACTTTTAGATGAGGAAGCTCCCCAACCAGCTAACATATCTAATGATGGATCTGATGCTGGTTCAGAGGGGTCTCATAAGAGCGATGAGAGCAGTATTGAGTCAGAGGAGGATGTGGGAAACCAGGCAGACGAAGATGGTGATGATGATAATGATAATGATAATGAAGAAGAAGCACAGGGAAGTAAAGAGGATGAAAGTAAATCTGCAATCAAATGGACAGAGGATGACCAGAAAAACCTCATGGATTTAGGGACTTTAGAACTCGAAAGAAACCAGCGTTTGGAGAGTCTTATTGCAAGGAGAAGGGCTCGTAGAAACATGAGATTGATGGCTGAGAAAAATCTTATAGACTTGGATGCTGCTGATATTCCCATCAATATTCCATCTATTTCAACGACTAGGCACAACCCGTTTGATTTTCCTTATGATGATGTTCCTGGGTCTGCTCCTTCTGTATTGTTGCCAAGACGAAATCCTTTTGACCTTCCGTATGACTCAAATGAAGAAAAGCCTGATCTTAAGGGAGATAGTTTTCAACAGGAATTCTCTGCAACTCAGCATAGGGAACCATTTTTCCGAAGGCATGAAAGCTTCAGTGTTGGGCCATCAACTTTGGGGGGGACCAGGCAAGATCTTCGATGGAAGCCTTATTTTGTACCGGAACGATTTGCTACTGAAGGGACAAGCTATCACACTTTCCAGCGTCAATTGAGTGAAGCTAGTGAGTCAAAGGTGAGCTCAGTTCCAGATACCGAGTCAGTTAGTTCAGCTTTGGAGGAAGAGGACAAGCGGATCAATGAAGAAGATGTTTCTCAAGAAACAGAAATGATTTCCAATGTTGACCATGCTTCTCTCCTTGTCGAAAGGGGAAGCTTATCATCTGAAGAGGTAGATTCTTTGGATGATGAACAGGTTGAGAAGAGAGATTTGCACTGTGATGGGGCTGAAATTGCATTTGGGGACGTTGAAAACCACCAAGATATAGATTCTGGCTTGTCTGAATCAGGAGGTGCAACTCCTGAGGAGCTTAACACAAGTGAAATTCTTCTGCGTATGGGACGTGGTGAAGATGATTACAGCAGTAGATCAAGTCTATCCTCATTGTCAGAGATAGATGAAAAAATATCTGATGTGAATAGAGCATCAACAAGTCTTGAGCCAAGAAACAGTCAGATTGAGGGCTCTCACATCTCAACCCAAACCTCACTTGATTCTGATTTTCATTTTGTGAATGGGTTGACAGATGATAATGAACACAGGGAGCCTATTTTGGAGCCAAGAAATGATCATATTGACGAATGTGACATCTCAACACAATCTTCTCTTGATTCAGATTTTCATTTTACAAGTCAGATGATGGATGAAAGTCAATATAGGGAGCCTGGTTTGGATTCAACAGGCAATCAAATTGGGGATTCTGGCATTTTGAAGGAGATCTCAATGGAGTCTGATTCAAATGTTATGAGCGGGCTGCCAGATGACAATCAAGAACCTGTTCTGGAGTCAGGGGGGCATCATATTGAGGCATCTGGCATTTCATTACAAACTTATCATAATTCAGATATCCATTTGACAACCGCAGTGATAGATGATGGTCAGCATAGTAATCCTGTTTATGATTCAAGCCCCCAATCAATTGAGACGTTTCTCTCATTCTCCTCTCTTTCTTCTGACACACAAAGATCAGAAATGGGTTCACCTCTGGCAATGGCTGAATTTGCAGATAAAGATTCTGAAGTGCATGCTGAGAACTTGGAGAAGGATATGTCTAGTCACCAAGTGATGCTTGAAGGCTCTTCACAAGCACACTCACCAGATGAAATTGAATTCAGATCAACGGGAGTTGCAGAAAATACTGGGAATGAGATTGCAGTTCTTGGGTTCTCAGGAGTGGAGATAAATTTTGATGGTCAGAAAGGGTACACAAAGCCTGAATCAGCTGCTGAGAATGTCTCAGTTGATTATTCATCTCTATCCGACAATGGATCAGCAAAGGAGGTTGTAGACGGTATGGAAGAAAACTCTCATCACAAAGAGGATCGACTGCACTCATCAACTTTTGATGCAGAAACAATTGTTGATGGTTATATGCAGTTGGATTCTGCCTCTTCTAGTTATAATATGGCTTCTGAAGAGATCAATTTGCCTGTACTGGAAAAAGATCCTCCACTGGTAGTTGGGCAGGTTTCATTAGACACCAAATTATCTGCTTCAGAGGCCAAACCTGTCAAGGACCATGCAATTGGTATTGAAAAAACTTTTGGGCTTGAGCAGGATCAAGTTAGCTCAACAAGTTTTGATGCGGATATTCATGCTGATGGCTTCCAAGCTGTGGATGAGAGATTATATCTGGTGGATTCCAATTCTCAGCATGTTCCTTCAAATGATTTACATTTGTCTGTGCATGAAGAAGGAGAGCCATCAGTGGTGGCTGAGCAAGTTTTGGGCACTCATCTAGATGAATCTTCTTTGGAGATGAAGCTTGTGGAGGAGCATTCATCAGAGAAGGGGGAAACCATCCAATCTGTACAGGATCAAGTGCATTCATCAATTTCTGATTCAGTGATTGGTGCTGGTTTTCACCGAGATGTGGATGTGACAATTGTTTCTTCAGAATCTGGTCACCAAAATGCACTGTTTGAGGAAAAATCTCATCTTGAATCGGAGAAACAGCAGTCTTTGTCAGATAAATCCATTCCCGAACAATCTTCTAGTAATCATGATGAACCTCAGGTAAGGCATGCAACTCTTATGCTTCTAGTTTTTTTTTTTTTTTTAATTCTAGCATGTTTTGCTTCTTGTACATGTTTTGTTGAATGACTAATATGAAATGAGGATCTCTTGTTGTACATACAGCATGTTTCATGGTTTGTGTATAAGATTGCCTTCCATGAGTACCTCTTGTTGTATGAATGCCTTTCTTTGAGAATGACTGAGGAATTTATCAATTTTATTTTCTCATTTTTTTCTCACGTGTTGGATTTGTATGTGATTGAGTTCTACTTGAATGCTTCTCTCAACATTTAAATCAATTCAATATTTGGGTTTTGGGTTTTGTATTAGAACTATACAGCAAATCAGTGATTATATTAGGTAGCTGAAATAGTTCATTAAACGTGATTTCTATGACAACAAACAGGGACAATCTGTTACCGTTTCCAACAATGAAAACATTCCAGAAGTCCACAATCCTGAAGAGAGAATTTCAAGAAGTACCACTTCCTTGATGTCAAATTTCTCCTCAGACTCTCCCAATAGTCTACCATACAAATCACCAGATGGTGGAATGGATTTGAAAGATGATGTCCGTGATAAAATTGTATATGAGGATTATCATCAGGTCTTAGAACACTCTAATTACCCAGGAGAAGCATATGGCCCCCCTGTTGCTGAGGAAAATATCAATGAAGAGGAAGACGAGATAAAGGAGATTGATGATGGATTGTTGTCAGAATTGGATACAGTTGGGGACTTCAGTGTAAAAGAAGTTGTTGGTGAGTCACTCCATGATGAGCAAGTACCAGAAAATAGTGTTAGTCCTGAATTTGATTTCTTGCCAAAAGATTCAAGCCTGACAGAGGTCAAGCCAGAGCTCCCAGTCCTTGAAGCTAGATCAGTTGAAGATATAGACTTGGCTTTCAAGCAGCTTCGTGAAGGAGCAAATGCTGAGGAGGTCATAGTTCCAAGTATGTTTGAGGAGCAATTAGCCGAGGATGAATCTAAACATCAAAATGATTCAGACTTGCGAGTTGTTGAAGCAAGATCTTTGGAAGATATTCATATTGCAATGAAGAAAATCTCAGAAGAGAATATTGAGGAACTGGTGGATTCAAGGGAAGCAACAACAGAAGCAAATGAAATGGGATCTACCAAGGAGATCCCAGCCCTTGAATTTAAAACAATAGAAGACATTGACTTGGCTTTCAGGCAGCTTCATGAAGGAGTAGAAGTTGAGGAGGTCATTGTTCCCAGTGCAATTGAGCAGCAGCTAGATGTGGATGGTACCAAAGATCTCGGGCAAACCAGTTCAGCTTTTCCAGTTGCTGAAGCAAGATCTCTGGAGGATATTCATATTGCCATGAAGCAGGTTTCAGAAGGAAATGTTGAGCAGCAGCCAAAGTTGCTGGATCCGAATGATAAACCAGGACACGAAGCAGCTTCTACCAGGGAGATGGATTCTAGGAATTCAGAAATAAATGAAGAGGATTCCACTGAGGATATTGAATCAAGTACTGTAGAAGTAAATGAAGTGAGTTCCATCAAGGCTGTTGAATCAAGCACTGTACAAGTAATTGAAGTGACCTCCATCAAGGAGAGTGAACCGGCTACTGCTGAGTTTGGTGTTGGAGGAACCGGCACAATTTCCCCTCACGAATCAAAGCATGGATTTGATGAAACATCTGGAAATTCAAGTTCGAGCACATCAGATACTAAAGGCAAGAAGGCAAAGTCTCATAGTTCGAGTTCTAGTTCCAGCTCGAGCTCTAGTGATTCAGATTGAAGATGATAATTGTAGGGAAGAAAAGAGAGGAAGTTTTGTGGTTTGAGTTTTCCTTCCTTTTGGTTAGTTGTGTGAGAATGAGCTTTTTTTGATTTTATAGTTTTGTCTACCACGATGTATTACTTGGCTGGGTTTTGTTTCCATTCTAATTTATTGATCTGATCTCTTCAAGAATGAGTTTTGGTTTGATTTCTTGAAGCTAGAAATTTTTTAGGTTCTAAGAGTGAGCAGTTTGAGGTTTTCTGGGATAAAGATCGTTTGAAATCCTTGCATATTGTAAATTACAATCTGTAGAATGAGTGCGATCAATCCAGGTGTATAATGTTTTGTTTCAAATTTTCTCCTCAGTTCTTCTTTTTCATCTTTGATATGCCCATGTGTTATCTTGTAAGAGATTATATGCAGGGTTGTCATCTGTCTGTGGCCCTGTTGCAGCATAATTGTTTCAGACCAGTTCCAGGTCCTGTCTAGTGTAGATGTTCAACTTGGCTGCTCCTTGAAATGCAGTATTGATTCGACAACAGCAATGCTACTGTCTTTCTGCAGCTAGGGTTTAAAGTGTGCTTGGTTGCCAGCCAGACACCATTTTCGAACTGAAACACAATGCAGGCTGATCATCTTTTCTGTTGATGCACGCAGCCCTTTTAACGGCTGGCTGCTTCCTTTCCAGGGTTCTTGAAAGTTGGCAACTTCTAACTTTTAATGAAACTTTAAAGATGCACTTGGTGAGTTCAGTTTTACGTGTAGACAATCTGTCCTCTCCCAGTAAACCACCATGAAAGACTCGTTTATGGGTCCTCGTATGCTGTCAGGTTAAACTTCGAATGGCTGCTTCCTTGTCTGTCAGAAAAGATGAAAAGATTCCTTCTTTCTCTACATCTATAATCAAACAGCGCTGCTGGCCAAGGTCAATATCTGCGAAGGGAACAAAAAAGAGAGTGGTTCGTGGGAGTGATTAGATAAAGTTGACTAGAACAGCCCACCTTCCTCCATTACTTGGATCATACGTTACACGTCAATTCTTCTTTCAATATATCATCATCACATTTATACAAGACAACCGACCGACCTTTGAATTGTCAGATACGAATCCGATCTTAGCCAGGAAACAAGCTTTTCGAGCCGACCTTTGTAATCCGATCTTAGCCAGGAAACAAGCTTTTCGAGCCGACCTTTGAAATGTTAGATTTGAATCCAATCTAGCCAGGCCGGCACCGACTAGTTGGTGGTGATCTCATCCTGTCCCTCTCAACATAAAGGGGAATAAGAGAAATGCCCCAGCAAAACATCATTTTTCCAGGTAAATTACGTGGCGTGAAACAAAGACTAGTGAAAGATCAACAAGGAGCTCTCAACTTTTCAGCCTTTTGATCTCCATTTCTTTGAAGCCAATAAACAATTGAATTTGAAGGCTGCCTGCCAGACACCGATGCCTCGGCGGTATTTAATAAGCCGACCACTTTCTTTCCGACCTCTACGTTCGATTCCTTTTCAGCCGGTAGTCTTAGACTTAATTTTTATGAAAATTATATTCCCCTTTAGCTTGATTTCCCATGCTATGCCGGGGGTGGAATTTTCTTTTTTCTTTAATATTTAAAAACTTTGAAGTGCAAACCAATAATTGATACACGTTTTCAATAAAATAAATAAAAAAATTATATGTGCTAATAAATGATGATGAATTTAAAGTCCCAATAGGCATAACGTGATGATAAAAAACTTAAAATTTGTATTATAGGTCTCGGGTTAGAGTTAGAGTGTGCTCACCTTGTAAAAGTCTGGGACAATCAAAGTTTTACTCGCTTAACTTAGACCTGCAAAGGGTACCTAAAAGGAGGATTAAGTTTCTTCGAATAAAAAAAAATGAATTTATTAATTCTAACAAAAAACCTAAATCAAAAGGATAAGATAAAAATGAATATTAAGACATCTAATCTTATGTTACATTAGTTTTCAATTGTTTTTTTTATTAGAAATAAATAATTTAAACTAATATTGATTTATTCTTCCTAGCTTAATTCATACATTCTTCTTATTAATATATTTTTTAAGACAAAATATCTTTTTTTTTTATTATGGGTTCTTAATTTGATAAAAAAAAAGAATAAGAAAATATTTTTTCCCATTCAATATTACTGAAAAACTATTATCAAAATTTCACATATCAAGCCATACATAATTATCTAAAAACCTACAGATAATGTGTCATTTGTTTACCCATATTCTAATCATCAAGGGGTGATCGAAGAATTACTATGGAGTGTTTTTGGATTCTATTTTTTAACATATTTTGACACAAAAACACCTAACAAGCACAATAGAGCATCATGGATAAATTAATTACTTAGCTGAAAACACCTAAAAATAGATTCAAAAATTTAAAATAAAACTGAAAAAAAATCCCTCTAACCTAATCTCCTTTTCTCCATGCAAGATAACTGCTAAAAATCACCACCATCAAACCCAACATAAAACTAGTTCTAGTTACCTTCATCAAACCCCAACATTTACCCCAACATTTAACACTAACAGTAGCTATTTTAGTTGCGTGAAAACCAACGACTTTTTCTCTTTTGTTATGTTATAACTAGTTTCTCTCTTTTTTTTCCTTCTAACTCATAAATGAGTTGCTGAAAAATAAATAAAATTTTAAATTAAAATGAAAATTGATAAGAATCTCAGATTAGCCATAATTCGGTTCTATTTCTTTTAATTTTGCCATAATTCAATATCAATTTCATCGACTCAATTAAATGGAGGGAAAAGGTATAATAATGGGGGGAAAAGTCAGGAGAGAGAAGCTCCGTCACAAAACCTAGTTGTTTTATTAGATGTATTAGGTAATCAGATCAGATCACCTCAAAAAAATCATGACATGGCACTAAGGGAAACACTGGCATTCTCACATGAATTCTTTGCATTTTCTTGTCGCACGATCATAGATATTCTAAAATGGGGATTTTGGTTTACATAGAAAATAGAAGGCACCCTCAAAAGATTTAGAAAATTAGGGTACCTAAAGAGACTAGGTGGGCAGATTTTGCAGAAAAATACTCTAAGAATAGTTGCCTGTAGCCTCCATAAGATACTGAGCTACGACTTGACATCCTCAATTACCCTGCCGGAGAGAAATTTATCAGTTGAATATATCGAATGGCTAAATGGGTGTTGCCGGGAAACATGCGTTTCAAGTCCTGATCTATTCATCAACTTCGAACTGGTACGGATGCAAAGGCATAGAGGTGCTAATATGTATAACGTGATAGTTATGAACTGAATGGAAGTAGAAGACATGGTTCTACTGCTTTTGCTTCTTTTGAGCTGGTCCAGAAGTGGTCCCAACCTGGACAAAAAAAAAATGATATCAACAACAGGAAAGAATCACACCCCTTGGAAAAATCGAAGCACCCAAGAGTGGCATTTTAAGCATCACCTGCTGGTGCAACTACAACACGGATTTCCCTCAGCAATATCAAGCATGTGTGCAACCACATAAATATAAATTCAAGAAAGCACAGAGAGAAATTTGTATAGCATCAGATCAGCTAAGCATCCCAGATTTTAAATCGACGACCTACTTCCACCAAATGATGAGGATCTTGGTTTATTTTAGAGTAGCTTGGACAGAAAAGTGAAATCTGACTAAAAGCCAATACCACCATCATTCGCCTCATGTGTTCTCTTCCAATTTATTTATTTAGTAACCTTAAGCTTGACCCTTTATTTTGAATTTTTTTTTGGTATTAAGATTCATCAAAAATAAAATAGAGACCAGTGAAGTCAGTAGTAGAACTACACAACAGGCTCTCTTTTTTTCCTGGAATTTCACTACATTTGCTTGCTAAGAAAGTGCACTGAGATATTGGAGCATATAAGTAACAGGAGGGAAATAATGGAGAGTTGAAAGAGGAATAGACCAGCTTAGGGAGCTTAAATATTGTGCGGTGGGGATATTAGACAGCACGGGAAGAGCATGGAGAATTCAGTTAACTGGAACAATAGAGGGATAATGGTTAATTATAGAGTAAAAGTATTTTTGTATGGCGATGCAAGGGATGATTTGGAAGTGGTAAGTTGGAGTAGACTGTGGAGTGTGTGTAGGCATGTGTATTTAGTGAAAAGAATATGGTTCCTAGCAGTAAAAATACTCAGCAATTAAACAATATTTTTTTAATAAGCAGTACCGAGGGTTGACATATTGTTGTGATTTGACAACCCACAAATAAGGGGAAGAAAGATGAGCATCTCTATGACAATCTTTGTTCCAAGCTTGCAACCCTAAAGACCAGCAATTTAAAAGTCCTAAATTAAGGATCCTACGGTTTTCAAAATCACCCTTTTTGCCAAAAAAAGAAGAGAGAATAAAATGGTAGATATTTGAAGCAAGATACCTCATACATCTATTCATTTATATGAAATAATCCAGCTAGCACCAATTTGTATCACCACCTTGTTTAGACTTTACACACAATTCTGTGTAAATAATTTGAGTTTCTTCATGAACAGTTAAATGAAAAGAGAGGAGAAACGCCCATTGAAAATGAAAAGCAAAGGAGTCTTTTTTTCTTTTCTTTTTTTGACAAGGAAGATAGCAGACATTCCTTTCATAATTTTCTCTTCTTGTTTATTAAATGACCTCACATATTTCAAAATTCTGATAAATGAGTCCTGTTTTAAAGAACCCTCAAAAGATCACCATTTTTTTAGAAACATTTACTCGCAGACATATCAGGATAGAGAATCGTGCATACCCTGCTAGAAAGCTGCTCATTGATGTAGGTCATTGATCTTAACATAGCTTCAACTGTGTCTCTGCTAAGCTGAAATTTCACTTCCGTTTCTCCTGAAGAAGTCTTGCTGTTATCTTGAAGCTACAAATCAAGACAGGAATATATATATGTAGCTAAGAAGGGTGAATTTGAAAGAGCTCCATGACAATCTTGAAACATGTAGCTCTTTGGAAGTTTGCTCACCTTACCGAGACAAGAAAACACAATACCAGCATTCACATACCTTGAGAGTTACAATGGCAACTCTATTAGCTGATGAAGGGTTGCAATTCTCTGCAGTCCATGTCATTGATTTGAGGTGAGGTACATTAGCCTATATAATAGTACAACCAGTCACATATATAAATTACCAAAGGATTCAAATTTCTGATGTGCATTATCACGAGCAATCTTGTTCACTTAATTGAAGGCCTGAAATTTGAATGTATACACGAAAGCAAATACACCTTAATAGATATTATTATCAGAAAAAGATATGTAAGTACATAAATAAAATTTCTAAATTAGTTTTTTGCTAATCAGAGATGCTCTTTCAGACCTAAATTGCTGTGTATGGTAACTAGAGAGAGATGTAAGGACATGGTGGTATAGTCCCCCCCCCAAAAAAATAAAAAAAGATACAGAAGCTTGTCAGAGCTTCTCATGGAGGATCAAACAACATATTTCAAGACTTCAACAGGAACAGGATCAACTCAGATTAAAAAAATTAGGAAAAGGACTAGCATAAGTGCGGTCAATGGATGGCAGGCGATTGTTTCTCAATTCATTCCTGGGAAGCAGGAGAAAAGCAGGTCATAGTTATTTTAAAATCAAGTAGGACAACGGCAATTTCAGGGATTCGCATGCTAAAAGGCTGGAAAGATAGAATTTTGGAATGGCAGAGATGGTTCAATCTGAAGGATGTTTCAGCATGAATGATGCACTTGTATTAAATGTGATTTTTGTGGTCTGAGATGAACAGAAAGAAATTTGAAGTGATGGAGATTGAGATGCATGGTCTTCAGAGCCAGTTTAAATCTCAATTGGATTGGTTTCTTGAATGCTGTTCCCCCTATGACCTTGTTACAGGATGTTTCAACTTCCTAGGAATCAACGATTAGGATTTAGTATTTATAAACTCTCCTCTTCTTTCTCATTTAAGTTTCTCCCCATATAAACCCAGTGAAAGTGGGTAAAGCCACTCTTTTCCCCTTCTACTCAATTGTTTCTCCAGAAAGAATCGCCAATCCATTTTTTGCTGGACATACAACTTCTTTTACTTAGTTAGAGAACAATTCAGCATCACAAAAATAGTTTCACCGGAACAAGTAAACCGAAGTAGCCAACCTATTCTCTTTGTTAATTTCAGATATCCACAAAACAAATTTGAGCAACCGAGTACGAGTTCAAGGCTTCCTTTCTTTTCCTTTTTTTTTTTTTTCAAGTGGGGCACTAAGAGCCAGAAAGTAAAGCATCACGACTTGAGCAGATACCTCCTCAGTGACAAATGATATTAGAGGTTAAAACCAGAGTTCTCATTCAAGAATAACAGGCAGTTAAAAATATCTAAAATAAATATAGCAGCTAACTACTGCTTTACGGTATAGTACATTGAAGAAAAACACAGCACACATTTGCTTCCCTTACCATGTTGTCAAGAGGAGTAACATGATGTTGGACAGAAAATGGGGCAGCAGTTTCTGTAATCATTGACGTAGATTCCCCCAAATCATTATGATTAAAACGTCCATTAGCATCATCTTGACGAGGCCAGAGCTGCGTCGGAACCTCCGCCGTGAACGACGGCGGACCACTAACCCTAAAATCACTAGTCCTCGGCAACGAATGCTGGATATGAAAAAACATAAGTTCACCATAATGACAAATACAAAAAATAAATCAGAGCGGTAAGAAAAAACCTGTTCGGCTGTAGCTAAATCATCCTGCTTCCATTGAATTTGATACTTGTGGAGCAAAGTGATAAGAGTCGTTTGCAAATCAAGGGGTAAATCAGGTGGAAACAGCTTCAACAGATCATCACTGCTCAAATTCTCATGCACACATTTCCTGATAATCGAACGAAGGCATGCCAAAACCTACAACTACAACAACCTTTTCAATTAAATAATCGCCTAGCTACTATTCAAAAACAAAATTGAAAAAGGAGGAGCAAGTGATTACGGGATCGAGTTGAGAAAGGGAAGGGAGATTGAGGAGAGATTGAAAGCGGGATTTGAGTTGGGAAGGGAGACCAGTTCCTCTTGTTTTCCAGAGAGAAGTAAGGATGTGCTCAACATCTTCTTCCTTTGTTGCTACTGATGATAGCTTGTTAAGCTGCAGATACAGGGAGTCTCCATCCTCCATTTTAATTTCCAATCAATGGCTTCAATTTCAGCTCCTGCAATTTGCCTGCAGCCTACTTAAACCTCGACTCCTTTGCGAGGTTGTTTAGAGTTTTTTTTTTTTTTTTTAATGTAATATATTTCTTAATTATTATATTTAAATCTAATATTCAATATATTTCTTAATTATTATATTTAAATCTAATATTCAATATATTTCTTTTTAAAATCTGTGATCATTAAATCAAATAAAAATAAAATTTATATCTTGTTATTTTGTTTATTATACTTTCTTAATAAAATTACCAAATTAATTATTTTTTTCTTTTAATAGCATAACATGATTTTTAATATTTTCTGTTTGTTAAAATTAATGTTTAGATGACGAGGAGCCAATAACCCTATGCTTCGTCGGAGTCAGAATTATATTTTATAAAATACAAAAAAAATCTGAAGAGTGTGAGAATTTTTCTATGATGCTATAAATGTGGGCAAAATTTTTGTAAAGCATGAGTTTTCAATAAAATATATAAATTTTAAATATACATGAATTTATTTGTTTAATAGATTTAAATAAAAATTGAATGTTTTTTTTAAGAAAAAAGTAACATTAAACAATGCAATTTAAAAAAAAAAGCAAGACAAAAAATAAAGATAATATTTAGCCACAAGATTTATCTAAACAATTAATTCGGAATATTAGATCTGATAAATGCTATATATAGACTATAGAGAAGTTGCAAAACTCAATTATTAACATATACAACATCGAATTATGAATTATTTTCAATTATTATTCTCATTGATATTATTATGATTGTTAAATTATCATAATTATTATAGCTACTACTATTATCATTATTGTAAATAATTAATATTATAATTATTAGTGGCATTACTATCATTATTATTGTTATTATCATTGTCATCATTACCATAATATTCATCATCGGTTTAACCATCGTTATAGACTAAAACTAATACCTCCATCATTTTTATTTTTACTATCATCATTATCATTATTAGTGCAATTATTTAATCATTATCATTATCAGCATCATTGTCACCATCACGATTATTATCACGATTATAATTATTATTATGATTACTAACACTACTATTTTTATTAATATCATTAAAATTATCAATAGTATTATTATCACTATTAATATCATTATTATAATTGTTTTTGTTATTATTGTTAGTCTTAATATTATTTTATGAGTTATTGTTGTTGTTGTTATTATCATCTCCACAATCATAATTATTAATATCATAAGCACCACAACCATAACAATAAAATACTATTGTTATTATCATTAATGGTGTCACTATTATTATCATGATTATAACAACTAATATTATTATTATCATTACTGCTCAAACATTGGAAATTATTAAATTATATCGAATAATAAAATAAAAAACCCAAAAAAATTAACAAAAGAGTAAGCAAGAAAATAATAAAAAAAAAAATCACTACATATATTATTATTATTATTATTATTATTATTATTATTATGCAAACAATGAAAATAATAATATTATCCAAAGAATAAGAAAGAAAACCCAAAATCTTTAACAAAAGACCAAACAAAAAAATAAAAACAAAAAATGACAAAACCAAAATAAATGTTATAAACATTAAAAAAATCATTTGATTTCAAGAGCAAATAAAAATAAAAAAACAAAAAAAAAAGAATAAAGAAAAAACAAGAAATATCAATTTTAAAATGATCATCAACACAAATTAAAATATAATGACTAAATTGAACAAAAATAAAACCTTAACAAAAGAGAAAATAATAAAAGTTAAAAACAAAAACTAATAGTGTAGACACACAAATATGAGCAAAAACAAGGAAATGCTTCAGAAGGACCGGTAAAATTAAAGGTCTTAAAATAAAATAAAATAAAATAAAATAAAAATAATATAGGCCAATATATATATATATATATATATATATATATATATATATATATATATATATATATATATATATGCAAATAAAAAGCAATTTTAATTAAAGGACAAAATTAAAACAAATAAAAACTTCTATTGACACAAATCATAAAAAAGAGGACTTGTATGCATTTTTGAAGAGAAAAGGAAAAAAAAACAATCGACCATTGACAAGTCTCCGACTAGTATGAGCCAACACACGCACCATCATGGTGAAGAGGCGACGCATTTGATGAGATGATGGTTGGATATTTTTAGCCACCCCATGACGCTTCATGCGCCGCCTATATGGCATGGACGGAAGAAAACAGTCAACACGTCAGGGAGACGCAATAGCAACTTTTTTAAAAAATATGAAATCACCAAAACACCCCCTTGGAGCACATGCTAATAATAATAAAAAACATGCAAATACCAAAATACCGCCGAGACCAACTATTTGTTTTTGTCTTTTTCAAGGGCAAATCAGTGCTTTCAGTGCTTATTGTCTTGGTCAAGAGTGTCATAACCCAATTTTTGGGTTACTCCCCAAAATTCACCGAAAAATAACAAAAATAAAATAAAAGAGGTCGGCGTTGTTAGAAAAATCAATGTGCAAATTTTGGTTGTTTTCGAGAGTCTAATTGTATCTCTTTTGTCCCAAAAAATAGATGAAAATACAGATTCAAGGCAAAAATAATTTATCATCGGATAAATCTGTGTAAAAATTAAGTCGAGAGATATAATTATTTTTTTTTGTTTTTTTTATGGGCCAATTTGATTTAATTGTCGACAAATTTAAAAATATAATTATGTTCAGGAATTAATTTAGGGTCCAATTAAAGGATTTAATTAAGTGCAAGGACTTAATTATACTTTAAGGTGGTCAAATTAATTTTATTAAGGGCTTAATTAGTGAAAAATCAAGTTAGGGAGCTTAATTCGGGTTCAATTGAGAAGTTGGGAATTTTCAGAGACTAAATTGAATTTTCCTAAGCCATTTGTGCGAAATCAGGGGTCCAATTGAAAACAATTGAGAGTTTAATGGTCAATTGAGGGTCAAATAGCATAAATTGGAAGCCAGGGACCAAAATAAAAAAGGCAGGAAATTTAAGACTAACATTTGAATTTTTCGCAGGGACACAATCGCACAAAATTAAAAGTTTAAAACCAATTAGGGGTGCGATTGAATCAATTATAACTTGAGGGACCAAATTGTATTTTTTCTCTCCCTCCCAAAATCATCATGACGTGACTGCAGTGTTCAGGTGAACTGAACAGTGCAGCACTCCGCTGCCCATTGCAGGTGCAGGTGAAGAGGCAACCCATCGCTGTACGCAATGGGCAGCCGAAGGGTTGCCTCCTTCGCCTATAAATACCCGATCACACCATGCATGCGAGGGGGAGAAAACTGGGCAGAACGTTGGGGAAGAAAGAGAGGGAAAAAACTAAAGGGAACACAGAAGAAAACTGGGCAAAAACAGAGGGAAACTAGAGGAGAAAAACAGAGGGAAAACAAAAAACGGGGAAGTTCTGGAAATTCATGGAGATCTTTAGCAAATAAAAATAAAGAGAAATCCCACGAAACAACACCATCATCTTCATCTTCCTCGGCATCAGCTCTCTCTCTCTCCCCAGTTTCGCAGCCCGTCTCTCTCTCTCTAAAACAGCCCCGTCCAGCTCTCTCTCTCTCCACCGTGGAAAGCCATTCAACCACCCAGCACCTCTCTCATCATCACCGTAAGCTTCCCCTCGACGCCAGCAACTCAGCCCCACTCTCCGGCGAGGCAACAACCCAGGTGACAGTAGCAGCAACGCCAACACCGGCGACTTTGGAAGCTCCCTCCGGCCACCACAAGCCACCGTTGACGACGCCACCACGACAGAAATCATCACCTCGATCTCCTCTACCCAACGGTGCTAACAGGTAAGCCTCTCGTCGTGGTCGACTATTTTACTGTTCATTGTCTTCTTCCTCGCGCGCGCTGGGGGAGTGAATCCCGTTGGGTCATTTTGGGCCAGGTTTCAGTCCCCGGGCCAGCTGCCAAAGTTGATGGGCATCTCGGCCCATCAGGGCTGGACAATCCAGTCCAGCCCAAGTTTATCATAGTTGGGCTCTTGGCCCAACATGGCTGAGCCGGCCCATTTAGAGGGGCCCGGTCCGACCAAATTTTTTTATTATTATTTTTTTATTTTCTATTTAAAAAAAATAAAAATTGCATTTAAAAAAATATAATAATAAAAATATGTTGTTTTTGTGCATACGGCCGGATTCCAAGATTTTTTCCATCATATTTTTCATAAAAAAAAATATTTTTGCATCTTCCTCATGTTTTAAAACAAAAATTGGATATCGTAACCGGTTTATGATTATCCGTTGGAATTTGGCCAAAATATAAAAAATAATTATAAATATTTTTGTTTTATCTATTACGGTGTAAATTTACATTGTAAAGTACATCCATGGATAAAAAAATGTTTTTAACTACGGTGTAAATTTACATTGTAAAGTACACCTGCAGATAAAAAAGATTTTACTACGGTATAAAATTACATTGTATAATACGTCCGTAGAAAAGATTTTTACTATGGTGTAAAATTACATTGTAAAGTACATCCGTAGATAAAAAAGTTTGTAACTGCGGTGTAAAATTACATTGTAAAGTACACCCGCAGACAAAAAAAAGGGTTTTTGAAAATGCAGTGCAAAATTTTTAACTTAGAAAAACAATCAAATAACAATGCAGCTTACCTTAGGTAGGGTGCATTGAGGGTGATGCGTCTTCCCCTTGCACAACAAGTCCCTTTACCTAGACTCTTGCAGACCAATAGGTTCCTACTAACCTTAATACTAGGTGGCGACTCCTGATATTTATAGTCGTAATTCTTACAGCTATAAAACCACTCCATTTTCACCGCGCGTCGTTGTCTCTCTAGAGAGGGATGGCGGGGCGTGAAGCGCGAAAAAATCGCCGTCGCGACAAAGAGTAAGAGAACTATTTTACTATTCATTGAAAAACAAAATATCTATAACACCCTTGCCCAATTAACGATTTTTTGACTGAATCCAGGGCAAAACTCTAGTTTTACTGTTTAAAATAAAATAACAAAGATGCAAACATCCCTAAACCCAATAATTAAATTTTATGAACTGAAAGTCATAATAGTAATTACAATATTTGATGTCATAACCCATTTCTGGGTTATTTTCCAAAATTTACTCGAAATAAAATAAAAAAATAAAATAAAAGGGGCTGACGTTGTTAAAAAAATTAAGATGGAAATTTTGGATAGTTTTTAGAGCCCGATCATACCTCTTTTGTGCCCATAAACGAAGAAAAATGCAGATTTAAGGCTAAAATAATTTATTATTTGATAAATCTGTATAAAAATGAAGTCGAAAGACATGATTATATTTTTTATATGCGAATTTGATTTAATCGTGGCCACTTTAAAGTATAATTATGTTTAAAAATTAATTTAGGATCCAATTGATGGGTTTAATTAAGTGCAAGAACTTAATTATACTTTAAATTAGTCAAATTAATTTTATCAAGGGCTTAATGGGTGAAAAAATCAAGCTGGGGAGCCTAATTCAAGTTTAATTGAGAAGATTAGAAATTTTTGGAGACCAAAGTGAATTTTCCAAGTCAATTGGGGATGAAATCGAAGACAATTGAAATTTTAATGGTCAATCGAGGGTCATATTGCATGAATTTTAAACCAATGATCAAAGTAAAAGCTGAAGGATTACCTCCTTTGTCTATAAAAAGTAGTTCAAACAAACAGCAACGGAGAGAGGGGGGGGGGGGGGGGGGGGGGTGAAGAGAACAAAACGCCCCACAAGCATAGAATAACACAAAGGCAAAGGGAAACACTGGGAAAGAACACAGACGAAGGAGCTCGAATAAAGGGAAAACATTGGAAAAAAACACAAACGAACAAAGGAGAGTGACCAACGACAATTTTCCACCACCGACAAGACCTGTGTCGTCTTCCTCAGCACCGACGACCTCTCCCTTAGCAGCAACCCCCACTAGTAGTCACAAACCACAACAACTACAATTTTCTTCAAAAACTAGTGATAGCGGGCTCTCATCTCCCTCCACAGTTTTCAGCAGCTTGTCCGGTAAGCACTAGCAGGTTCCCTTCACACTCACACCAGCTCCACCGTGATATCTAGTGGTAGCAACAAGGCTCTTGCGACACAACAACAACTCCCTCCCTCTCTCCCTTCTCCAACAACAAGTTCAACAACACCACTCCGACAACTCTCCTGGCCATCACAGACCACTACTTTTGAAGCCACCACCACAAGTGGAACCAGTTTGGCCTCCTCTACCTAGTGGCAGTAAGAGGTATGTCGGTTGTCTCCCTCCATCAACCTTCACTTTACTGTTCACGTAATACGTGAATAGTGTAACACAAGTTTTTTTCTGTTTTATTTTTGGGTCAGACCTGTTCTCGGTCAGCCCATGTCCAGCAGAGTTGGGCCCTTTTGGCCCAACTTGCCTGATAGACCCATTCAGTTGGGTCAGGCCAAGTCTGATTTTTTTTAAAAATAATATAAAAATCATTTTCTTAAAATACAAACAAAAAAAATGTGTTATTTTTGTGCATACAGCTGAATTTCAATATTTTTCCAAGCATATTTTTTGTAAAAACAAATATAATATATTTCTTATATTTTGAAACGAAAATTGGATATCGTAATCGGTTTACGATTATCCATTGGAATTTGGACAAAATATATAAAACATATAATAATTATTTTTCTTTAGCATTGAGGTATAAATTTATACTGTAAAGTACACCCCACAGATAGTAAAAAAAAGGGTTTCTAAATGCAATGTGAAAATTTTTCAAACTTCAAAACGATCAGGTTTTTGACCCTATGAGGTAGAGACTCTCTCACAAAGAGAGATATACTTGAGCCTTAGAAAAGACCTATGAATAAAAAATTTGACTTAGGATAAAACAATCAAACAAAATTCAACTTACCTTAGGTAGGGTGCACTGGGAGTGACGCGTCTTTCCTTTGCACAACAAATCCTCTTACTCATACTCTCGTACACCATTAGGTTTCCTAATAATCTTAATACTAGGTGACAAATCATGAGATTTATAATCATAATTTTATGATTATAAAACTCCTTTTTTGCATGTCGTCTCCCCTCTGGGATGACAGGGCGCGAAGCGAGAAAAAAAACGTTGTCACGACAATCTATATGATATTGCCTATTTATTTAAATTACTTAGATTCTTATTTTTTCTAATTTCTTTTACTTTTAGTTAAAAAAATATTTTACTATTACAAAAAATATTTTGATAAAAAACATATGAATAAAAAATTATTATGTTTCTTTTCAAATTTTTTATTATTTAAATATATTTTGACAAATATTATATATATATATATATATATATATATATATATATATATATATATATATATATATATAAACGCGTCGAGGTTGCACTGTTTACGTTCACTGTGGATTTCAAGAGTAACATTACTATTTTTCCCCTAGAATTGTTAAAATTTAACCCTCGGTACTAGGGGTATTCTCGTCTTTTCAATATTTATTGCATAGTGAAACTACCTATTTACCCTTAAGAGCTAACAAAAAGATGAAGGCTGAAGGAGGGTATTTTAGGTTTTTTTACATATTTGTGCACAATACAATTACTTGCATACCCACCGAAAAAGACAAGGAAATTCTGTGGCTAGGGGTATGATAGTACTTTCACTCCTGGTTTTTTAGTGATTATCGCTGGGATTAGGGATGTTTAGGTAATTCTATAATTTTTGTTTTGAATTTACTCCAGGAGCATAGTATGAATGCGCCATCGTTTTTTCACGTGAACATGCCTTTCAAGCAACGCATGAGCTTCCTTTCTCTCTCTTGCAGTCGAAAAGTTCATTACGATCCTTCATATCTTTGGTTGTTTTATTTCAATCCCTGTTTTTTTATTTTGTTTTTTTTACTTATTTCTTCAATGGAAATTTCGATTGTTTTGAATTATGCCCTTAATTAAAATTGATCAAATATGGTACATTTCATTTCAATCCTTAATCTTTTGATTTTTGGTTTTTTTTTTTTTTAATATTTTTGGTCTCCAGGTTTTAATTTTGTCCTCCAATTTAAATTGATCATATATGCTACTTTTCATTTGAGTCCTTATTTTTTTTTAAACAATTGCACTGAATTGTTTTTTTTTTAAATCCCTTTATTGTTTTTTGGTCCCAAGATTTTGATTTGTTGCAGTTTTGTCCTTCAAATGGAATTAATTATATATTTGTTTTTTATTTTGGCACCTATTCTTTTAATTTATTATTTAGTATTAATGCCTTTGTTTTTTTTTTATCCTTCTTAGACAATGTTTATTTTTTGTCCATATTTATGCATTTATGCTTTTTTTTTTAATTTTATTTTTTGTTGGAGTTTTATTTTTATTCGGTTCAGTTTTGAAATTTTAATTTATGTTGGTAATTTCTTTTTCCCTTTGTTCTTTTTTTTTTTTAGTATTTTTTGTTATTTTATTTGTTATTCAGATCATATGTTTTTTTTATGCTCATAATTTTTTTTTTAGTTTTTTCTTTTTTTATGGTTGTTTTTGTTTGTTCTTTTGTTAAAGTTTTTTTTTTGTTTTTTTGTTTTCTTGCTTTCTTTTCTTTAAAAATGTTTTTTTAATTCTGTGGAACAATTTAATGATTCTAATTGTTTTGGTAGTAATAGTGATAATAATTTTAGCTGTTATAGTCATGATAATGATGATAGCTTTGTAATGATAGTTATCGTAGGTGTTTCCACAAGTTATATTTTATTATAGTATTTAATTTAAATTAGATTATGAAATGAATTAATTATAGTACAGTGAATTCGATGATTCAGATATCTGAATCTTCTTACTTTTTTAATGACGATAATAATTTTATACTGATAATTTAATTGAAATCTATTAAACAAATAAATTTATATTAATTTAAAATTTATATATTTTATTAAAAAGTTGCGCTCCGTAAAAATTATATACAAATTGATTATTTTATTTAAATTTATAGTATAATAAAAAAAATCTCACAATCTTAATATCTCATACTCTTAATATATTTTTTTTAGGTTAGAAAAAAATATGGTTTCTACGTCGGCAAAATGCAGGAAATGGCGAGTGCGTATATGTATATATATGATAAGTATGGTGGGCCATGCCTAATTGCAAAACTACAAGTATGGGGAACAAATAGAAAATAGATTGAAGCAGAAATCTGAATAAAAAAGGAAAAAGAAAAAGAAAAAGGAAAAATCGTGACAGATCTGGCTGTGTATTGTCTCTCTCTGTGCATCCAGGAAGGACACCGTAAAGAGGAGAGGAGAGGAGAGGAGAGAGAAATGGATGTTGGAACCTTCTTCTTCTCCGCCTCCTCTTTTAAAGAATTGAATTTCGGCAGTTAGTTATTGATAGGAAAATAATAATAAGATTAAAGAATATTGGTCATAAGCTTTCTTAACTGTTAGGTTTTCCCTTTTTTTTTTTCACACCCTTTCCATTCCAAGCTTCTCTCAATTCATTCCTTCCTTTAAGCCAATACCTGCTGGGGTACGTTCTTTCTCTTTCTCTTCCTTTTATTTTTATTTTTATTTCGCGGCAGTTACAGAATTGATTTATTTTTTTTTTGATGTAAAAATTGGGTTTAGGGTTTTAACATGTTTCATGTGATTTAATTTGATTTGATCAATGCTAGGTTTAATTAATTAAAATGACGACAAGAACAATGAGGAGAAGACTACATCATGGTGACGTTGATGGAAAAAGGCACGGCGAACTTTTTGATTCTTCCGAGGCTGATGGTTTAAGTGAACCTTTACTCGGCAATCGCATTGATGATTCTTCTGTTCCCGTCAGTAGTCACCGTTCTTCAATTTTATTTTAATTTTTATGCTATTTAATAAAATCAAGAATTAAGCTAATGCTACAGGTGCCCACACTTGAAGATATATGGGACGATGATGAACGGAGGAAGCAACACATTCACTGGACTTTTGTGTTTTCGCAATTGATTGCGCAGTGGGCACAATGGTTAGGTGTGTGATATTTCTTTTTTTCTATGATTTATGAAGACTGTGTTGAGCTGCCTTGTTTCAGGAGAATGTAAAGTATTGTTTCTTCTCAAATTGTGAATAGAACTGAGGAATTTGATTTGATTTGACTGCCCCTTTGTTTCATCTGCTCATATAATTTATATTTGATCATGTATTTTTTGTTCCCTATAGAAACAATTTTTTGCATTACTAACCTAGCTTTTTATTGTGAATTGTTTATTGAATTTTGTTGATGATCAGCTGTTAGGCATGGCTATGTCATGTTTAGGAGGAAGTTTATTTATTTATTTTTAATTTCAAAAAGTGTGTCAGAATCTTGTAAAGAAAAGTAATTGGGATCTAAAGCATGGTAGGGCTTGCAAGCTTGTTTTGGCTTATTGGGATTTCCCGTAATGGTTGCATTGTGAAGTTTAAACTAGATTTTCTGCTTATTAGGCTCTCTCCATTTTTTTTCTGAAGGATAAATTCCTATTCATTGAGATTACTCTGTATTGCCCTTGAGATGTGAAGCTCTTCTTGATCTTTGATTACATTGTAGATTGTTAGACCTGTTTACCGTAGGTGACTAACAACTTTATGCTGGTTTCTGTAGCAAATATTGTGCTAGGTTCTGGATCATTTATTGCACGACTTTTGCCCCTTTCTTCTCCCAGTCAATATGGATCAAACAGGAAGCTTCTTCAACCTTCTCTTAGTCCATTACAGGTTTATTTAGCTGTCTGGATAATATCCATATAGTCTAAAGCTACTCATTTCACACGCTTGATTTTTTTTTGAGTATCGTGGATTTATTTTTATTCTGCCCACAGGGTGCTTTTTTGTCCAGGAACATAATAGTCTACTTTTTTATGTTGCTTCTCTTGTGTATGCTTTCTGTTAAATCAAATTAAACACTCTGTATCACATAGTTATATAAGTTCTGCCTAGTCTGTTTTTTCCTCTAAACACAACATGGTATGACATTCCACCTAGATTGAAGTGCTGGATACAGTTGTGTGCATGTGGAGTGTATCATTACAAACTGCATAACTTGCTTTCTTTCTCTTAAAAAACATTTGCTGTCTTCTAATATGATCCTTCAGGAAAATCAATAAAATGTTGCGCTTTCCTCTTTTCTCTTCATATTTTGCAAGCATTATCAATTACTTTCTCTATATGGGAATCTTTCAGATCTTGATATTTTACAATGACATGGCTATTTTTCTTTGAATTCAATCAATTTTATGCATTGTTATAGAAGAGCTGGGGTTCTGATTCTGTAAATTGGCTTCTTTGAAGGAGGCAAGACTTAGAGATCTTCAGAAAAGGTTGGGAGTTCCCTTTGATGGTTCTCGGGCAGAGCATCAAGTAAGTCTTCTTCTGTTTCTTTACTTTATTTACTTCTGCTCCTCCTATTCTTAATCTATTATCTGTTTAGTTGTTAACATTTAAGATGGTCTGGCTATAACTTAAACATAAAACTTTTCTTTTCTTAAGGAAATATTTATGAAATCTGGATTTTAGTTTTATTCAATAAAAATGGATTGGAAATCATGCTGCTGAATTGTATATGAAGTGCTGGACCATTTTTCTTATACTTTGCAGGATGCTCTTAAACAATTATGGAGGCTTGCTTATCCTGATAGGGAGCTCCCATCTTTAAAGTCCGAGCTTTGGAAAGATATGGGTTGGCAAGGCTCAGACCCATCAACTGATTTTCGGTATGTAGATGTGTGGAAACTGGTTTAAGATGTAATATATGCTCGGATTAATTCCTTGAAAAGTATACTTATGCAACTCTTTTCCCTGATATTTGAAGGGGCGGAGGATTTATATCATTGGAGAATCTGATCTTTTTTGCCAAGAAATATCCGGTTTGTCCTTAACTTTGAATGTCATAGGTTAGGTATTATTATCTGTCATACAGTGTCTGATGCTATTTAAAGTGATTGATAAATGACCCATGCCATGTATTTCACATGAGTCTAACTCCATCAGCATGCACATGATATGATTATGTCTGTTGGGAGTGCATTATGGCACTGGTTTTTTGTTTGACTTTAAGTCTGCAACTGTGAAGTACATACCTCAAAAAGAGTGCTAATCATTTCCAGATTCCAAACTGGAGGTTATTCTTTAATAGTGAGAATGCTCTCAGTCAATGGATTTGAGTTTGTACTGTTAACTGTAGATATTTTGGGTAAAGGTTCCAGTGTCCATCAATGTATTTGAGTTTGTACTGTAAACTGGTAACTGCTATCTGGCATGTGCCACAATGTGCATCTCAACATTTAGTATTGGTTGTTGGAAGGCGATCCTAACATTGTGATCTCTTGTTCCAAGGAAAAAATATTTTATTCAGTTTCATTGGTAGTTGATGAGTGTGATTTTGATTTTCTCTCCTGACATATAATGAGTTCTGAAAATGAGAGGCTGTGAAAAATGAAATTTAGTATCTTTTGCCTCATCATTCACTTTCTCTTATTTTTCTATGTCGTTTCCTTTTCTGAGTGTTTCATTTTGTCCTTTCTCGCATTAAAAGAAACTTTAGCCTCCTTTCTCTGTAATTTGTTTTTGCATACCTGTGTGGAGAAATAATATTTGGTGCATGGTTTGTCTTGTATGCCTCTTTGTACATGTTTGGATGCGTGGGAATTCTACCCTGTTCCTTATGTTTTATGGCCTTGAAAGGAATACAAAATTGTGTTTGTGTAGTCGTTAGTGTCTGATTTTGGATGGTTCTTGATTGAACAAATAGAAGGACAAGAAATATCCAAATGGCCATCATGCTTGATATGGGACTTCCTGGAAGTGCATACATTTTCAATTAAAGGGTTTCTGGATTCTATGTGCCCTGAGTTGGCCATTATTTGTTGGTTCCACTTGCATATTTGAGCTCCACAAAAAATGTTGATTGAGCTTGCATGTCGCTTTAAACTTAAAATTTCTCTTAGGTCCTTAGGGAACTGCTTGGGCTTGTATGCTGTATGCAAATCCATTGATGGTGGTTTCTCTTCCTTTCCCCACCTTCTCTTTATTTTGTGTGTATTTGATGTTGTGAAAATGATTTTGGTTGCTAGTTCTAATACTGACATGGTTATGAATCTGTTCTTTGGTTGACAGGACTCATTCCAGAGATTGTTGAACAAAAGAGATGGAACTAGAGCTGAATGGGAGTATCCCTTTGCTGTGGCTGGCGTTAACATTTCTTTTATGTTGGCACAAATGTTGGATCTTCAGACAGGTAATTGACATCTAAATTTAGGGGATATCTGATGTCTCTCTGATAGCTACACAGTTCTGGAAAGGTGACTTGATTAAATGCCAGTCAGCATTAGAGCAATGATATTTCCAACAATTTTGGGGGTTAATAATGAATTTCCAAGTTTGTTATTTTCCTTGTACAGTTCTGACGCTCAATCTTCTCTCTTTCCTTTGCAAATTCAAATACTCCAACCATGGATTGAAAACTTGATGTAAAATTTCATTTGCAGGGAAGCCATCCACCCTTGCAGGAGTCAGATTTTTAGAACTACTTGCAGACGATGAAATGGCATTTGACAACCTATATTGCATAGTATTTCTAATGATGGATGCTCAGTGGCTTGCAAAGCGGGCTTCCTATATGGAATTTAATGTAAAATTTGTTCCAAAAGCTTTCTGCTGTCGAATCATTTCATAAATAATTTTCAATTCAATTTTGATCCCATGCAATGTCTTATATTATTAGATTTATCACCTTTTTCCAGGATGTTTTGAAGTCTACAAGGACGCAGATAGAGCGGGAGCTTTCCCTTGAAGATGTCTATACTGTGAAAGATTTACCGGCATACAATATGTTGACGGGATAATACGGCAATAAAGTGTAAAAATAAATAAAAAGAATCCCCTTTCCTTCTGTGGAATATATATCGTTCCAATCAAATCTGTAAGAAGAAACCCATTTTTATTCATAAGCATGAAAACCAATTACAGTTTCCACTAGTAACACCTACCCTTCGTAATGGTACATCTTTGAATTGGATTACGCTATTCTTTCCAAGCAGGTACATGCAATGCCTCGTCTGTATTTTTGAACAGGTACGCCCCGTCTTCCTATGTATCCTCGGGTGATGATCATGGGTTGTAAACTTATTTCCTGTTGGAACCTTCCGGATTATGCAGAGGTTACCTCAGATGTGGCTGGCGGGTTCGATGCTATTTATGTTATGCTAATACATGACTGGGAATGGATTTCATTAGGAAATAGGAAAAAGAGTTGGACAAGTTAACGCCTCATTATTTTATCCTATGCTAATAGTCCTCTCCAATATTGTCAATTTTATTTTGGTTAGTTTTTTTTTTTGTTTTATTAGTATGGAATATTTTGGTTTCGGAGTTTTTGGGGTTAGCCTGTTCATATATAATCAATTAATTATATATATGAAAAAAATTAAAATATTAATTTAACAAACACAATTCAAGATAAATTAGTTTTAAATTATACAATACAAAGTCAAAGTCAAACAAATATAATCTCAAAATTAGAAATATTTTTATTATTTCAAAATATTGTGAAAGTAAATGTTGTAAAATAAAAAATAATATAAATGAAATATCTTCTACATCATTAATATAAAAATAAGGATCTTAATCTTGTGGTGGAATGTAAGAAAAGTATCAACTAGACAGTCCAATAGGTGATCATTCTCACCAAGCTTATTCTCATCATTAAAACATATCTCTTCACAATTGAAATTGGACATGAAGACAAATTTCTTGCATTAATAAAAAAAGATCATTATTTAGCAGAGGGTGTATGTGCCAGGAGGAGGAGGGAGGAGATCAAAGGAGGAAATAACTGCTGGAATGGAGTTGAAGGTGTTTAATCAAGGGGATGTGGAAGACAGCTATGCAACAAGTGGCAAGAGACAGGCACGTGCCCTTATGGTAACCATTGTCAGTTTGCTACGTCCAGTTATCAGGCACCCAAGGTACAAGACTGAAGCTCTGCAAGATGAGGTGAGGAGCTGAGGACTGAGGATTGAGGAAGAGGGGTGTTAGGGATTTGATTTGAGATTTTGAGTGAAAATGTGAAATTGATTTGGGGAAAGGGGGCGCGGGGCGTTTAGCTGTTTACGTAATTTTTTTTTCATGGCCGAAACGACGCACCCGGCGTGCTTCTAACATGTTTTGACTGAAATATCCGATACAAACTGGAATTTAAACCGAAATAAAAACAACACTATTTTATCTTATTTTTTTGACTGATATAAAACGTTTCGGCTGAAACGAAACGAGATTGATAACCTTGGTCAGACTTGTAAGAAGACAACCCTTGAATTCAAAATGTTGCACGGCATGACCATCTCAAACCATGCTGCTGTTGGGGTAAATCTTCAACCCTAAAATTCAAAAAGGATACATGCCCATGAAATGCAAGAAACTCCCTAAATAATGCAAGAAAATGAATTTAATTCCAGGTTAGGGCAGGAATATTTTTAAGCGAAAAACATCCCTGATAAGCGTGGACTGAACACTGTTGATTAAAACTGAGAAAGCTAGTATAGGACATGGAAGCCTGCCATACATTCTGCCACTTCCTTGTGACTTACCAAACAGGAAAGTAACTTTTGTTGCCAAACGAGAAACACAGAATGCAGCAGAAAACTCCAACTGAAATTCAATTAGTCAAGCTAACTTTCATAGCGAAACTTTCTACCTTGCCTTGGTATCTATCTCATCTCCCCACTTCATTTGCAACCGGCACGCTAGACAAACCAAAACAACAATGAAGTGGGGAGATGAGATAGATACCAAGGCAAGGCAGAAACAATGAAGAATTGAAAAATTAATAAATGACCACCAAAAGTGGTCATATAATAATTTTACTTTGGTTAGTGAATATAATTATATATATATATATATTTTCTAAAAATTATCTCATGTTTGAAATTACGTGGTAAAGATACTACAAAAGATCAAATATTAGAGAAAATATTCTTTACTTTTCATGCTTCAAACATTGTCTTGCAATAACAATACTAGAGATTAATTTCATGTCTTCTTATGATTGAACAAGATAATGAACTTCTGATGAAAAATCATCAATCTCATCCCACAAGTTCTAGACCATTCTCTCAAGTGACTGAAACCTTTGACCAAAAGACAAAAAAGAATCAAGGATATAAGTATAAAAAAATAAATGGATAAAGAAGAAGAGATAATTCTTCAAAAAGCAACTCACCATACCACCAGAAGTGGAGATATAATGAACCGAAACAAGAAAAGACAAGAATTTGCATAAACTTGAAGATAAGTGTCATAAATATGATATGCATGGTCATTGGTCACGTACCTATCACACACTAAAACATCTTACAAATTTATATCAAGCCTATATGAAACAAAATATAGTTGATACTAATTTTATTCATAAAGATGATTTTAAAAATCATAATGCT
This sequence comes from Salix caprea, assembly GCA_964035475.1. NCBI lineage: Eukaryota > Viridiplantae > Streptophyta > Magnoliopsida > Malpighiales > Salicaceae > Salix > Salix caprea. The sequence goes on from OZ037754.1 coordinate 5,868,773, forward strand.
TATCTTGATGTTTCTGATTTCTTTGAAAACCCAAATAAAACAGAAAACATAATTAGTGGTGGAATCCTTGAGGATGATAAATAGTTTTTATTTGTATTAAAATATTTATGTTATTATATTTTTAATAAACAATATAAGTTTTTTAAAAGGTAAATAATAAACTTTAACTATATTTTGAAGAGTGACATGACTTTTCATAATGAAAATTTATTGTTTAGCAAACAATGTAACAACACATAATTCTAAAGGAAAAGAAATACTTTGAATATCTAATATTAATCAAAGATAATATCACTATAATATCAGGTCCAATAGACATGAGTAAAGGCTTCTAGAAAAGCTAATATTGTATTACCAAATAACATAAAATTAGGCATAAAAGATGCATTATATTCACATGAGTCTAGAAGAAATTGACTCAGTCTTAAAGATATAAGTGCTAATGGTTATCATATTAAAATAACAGATGAAGACATAAAAGAATATCTTTATATTACTGCATGTCTTTCGGGGTAGATTCTTGTACTTGAAAAATTACATGCTTTCTTTTCCGGAATTTATTATACGAACATGAAATGTATTGAAACAAACGTTGTGATACACTAGAAGTGTTCCAACCAAAAATAATTTATGCTTTGGCATGATTGACTTGGACATCCAATATTAATAATAATACAACAAGTTATTGAGAATTCATATGGTAATCTTTTAAATAATCCAAAGATTGTTTTACCAAGTGAAAATCCACACACTGTATTTTCTCAAGGTAAATTAATTACCAAACCATCTCCATCAAAGAGTTCTTATATAATCACCATTTTTTTTGAAAGAAAGAATTCAAGAAGATATATGTGGATCTATTCATCCACCATGCATACCTTTTAGATATTTATGATATTGATTGATGCATCAAATAAATGGTCGTATTTATTTTCTAGTCAAAATATTGCATTTTCTAGATTAATAGCATAACTTATCAGACTACGAGCATAATTTCCTGATTTTTCAATCAAGAAAATTTGATCGGACAATGCTGGTGAGTTTAATTCTCAAGCATTTGATAATTTTTGCACTTCTATTGGAATTGATGTTGAATATCTTGTTGATCATGTATATACTCAAACTGGTCTAGTAAAATCATTTATAAAGCGACTTTGATTAATTGCTAGATCATTACTTATGAAATTAAAATTGCCTACATCTGTTTGGGGACATGTTATATTATATGATGCATCATAGGTTATAATTCACTACAAGAAAAGGGCCCTGTTTGCAATGGGAAATTGTTTAGCAACAGATATTCCATTGCTAAATGAATTTCATAAATTAAAAAAGAAAAACAAGGGTTGCAACGGATTTTCCGTTGCAATTGTCATTTGCAACGGAAAAGCTGTTGCAAATTAAAACATTTAGCAACGGATTATCCGTTGCAAAGTAACATACTTTGCAATGGATACTCCGTTGCAAAATAAATAACTACGCGCGCGCGCCCCGTTTAACTTTTTGGCATGCAGCACACCGTTTTAACTTTGAAAATTAAATATCCATTCTTGTCTTCCTCTCTCGTTCGTCTGCCATTTATGAACATTTACTCATCATCGAATCGAACCAGCTGATCTCCATCTCTTGTTCCCAATCTCCACTTCGCCGGCGTCGAGCTTCAGTTACCCAGCAGACCCATCACCACCACAACGAATATCTGCCTCAGGTACGGTCAACATTTCAATTTTTTTAATTTTCCTTAGTTTCTAAATTTGTTTAGGGTTTAGGTAGTTTTTGGAGAGCATTGTCATGGGTTTGGCTCGGCACCATCTATGCTCATGGGTTGTGACTAACTAAGTGATTTTGTCTAGAAATTTTAGTTTTAATTTGAACTTAATTGGAGGTGGTAGTATTTGGATTTTGTTGATGTGGTTAAATGAGATAGTGTTTTTTTGGAGGAGAGGGTTCCGGTTGCATGTGAGTTGTGGGTTGTGGTTTCTGGTTTTGTTAGTTTAAAATCACAAGAGTGATTAGTTTAAAATCAACTGGCATGTTTTCGTTGTCATCTCTTTGTGGTTTCTGGTTTTGTCACTTAATTTCAGTTTCTAGTTTTGACTTTATCCTGAGGGTGGGGTGCAGCGGTAAGGCCTGGGGTTGCCGAAGGCATCACCCAGGTTCGAGCCCTGCATATTTAACTCCCCTCGTAAGAGCCTGAGACAGCCGGGGTTTTACCCACTCCCTGGGCCCACAAAGTGCGCTTTCCGGGTAGTGGGGTTTCCCTGTCTCCAAAAAAAAAAAAAAAACAAAAAAAAAATGTTTTCGTTGTCATCTCTTTGTGGTTTCTGGTTTTGTCACTTAATTTCAGTTTCTGGTTTTGTTACTTTATCTTTTGTGAGTCACAAAATCTACTTTCTTGTCACTTTGGACCCAACTTGTCTTTTGCTTTTCAAGATTCTCAATTTGTTAGTTTGAAAAAATATACAAAATCACTGTTAAATTCACTATATTTTTTCGAATTCATCTAAAAAGGAGGAATAAGATTATTTAGAGGAAGCAAAATAAAGAATGTTACCGAATTTGGAATAGGTTCCATGTGTAAAACTAATCATAACCATCACACATTCCTTTAAAATAATCAACCATCGTTGCTTGGATTTGCAAATATCCTCCATGGCAACTCCCTTTTTTTAAAAAATTGGCACCCATGCAAGGTGTTTTACTAAGATTATGGTTTAATTAAGCTTCATATTACCTTGCCAAGAACCATTTCAATTTAATAACTTAACATATTTGCGGATGATTCAAAATTACTTTCAAATAGACCTTAAACAACTCTTGTCAAACTGATTGTGATTCTGGGCTTAAAGGATGCAATCGAATATAAATAAAGTTTAATATTGCTGTTGGTTGATATTCAATTTTTTATTGAATGTACTAATAATATCTCTCTACCTAGGGTTTTTGAAAGGAGCATCAAGCATTGATCAATATCTTTTGACTTGAAATTCTATTAAATTCGACTGAAAGGTTAGTGTAATTTGTTTATTGTGTCTTTTTAGTCTTAATATCGATTAAATGCATATTGTTGTGTATGGTGCTGCTGTGTGTGTTGCTCCTCTGTTTTTGCTGTTATGTGTTCGATGTTTTTATAAGTATTTGTATTATTGGTTTTTGTTTTCTTTGTCTTGGCCATTAATAATCCGTAAACTAGAGATAACGATTGAACTCAAGGGAGACATAACTGTCCTTTTGATTATTGAAATCATATTAATTTTAATTCACATTCTAAAATGTTTCTATGTTATAATGTTTACTAGATTAATATGGATGATCGAGAGTGGATGTATCATCGTATGAGAAGTGGTCGTCTGAATCCTGAATATATTACGGGTGTTAGAAGATTTATCAATTTTGCATATTCAATTGATAAAAATATATCAATAGGGAAAATTAGATGTCCTTGTGTGAGATGCAAAAATCAAAAGTTTCAAAAAGAAGATGATGTTTGTAAGCACTTTTTGACAAAAGGGTTTTTACCTTATTATAAAAATTGGACTATACACGGGGAGCCTTATGACACAGATATATTGGTCGGACCTTCATCAGGAGGGATTAGTCGTGTTGTGAATGATAAGGGAGATGCAAATCCATATAGAAATATGGTTCTAGATGCAATGAGGGATGATGATGCATACTATAATGATAGGGTTTGCAGTACTGTTGTGATAGAGGAACCTCCAAATCTAGAGGCATCTAATTTTTTTAAGTTGTTGAAAGCTGCAGAGAAACCTTTGTGGGATGGGTGTACTAAGCAATCAAAACTATCTGCTTGTGTACAATTGCTTAATATGAAGTCAAATTTAAATTTAACTCAGAATGCCTTCAACAAATTCACTAAATTTGCTAAGAGTTGCATGCCTGATGATGCTAATTTGGTTTCAAATTTTTATGATGCCAAGAAATTTATGCGGCCACTTGGACTTGGTTATGAGAAATATGATGTGTGTCGTAATAACTGCATGCTGTATTATGGGGTTGATGCAATGAAAATAAGGTGTGATTTCTGTGGAAGTTCACGATATAAACCTAGAAACCCTACTAGTAAAGGCTCTTACAAGGCGGAGAAGCAACTCCGATACTTTCCATTGACACCAAGACTTCAGAGACTATTTATGTCTCTACATCATGCCAAGGATATGACATGGCATAATTTTCATAAGTCAGATGATGGAGTAATGGTGCACCCATCAGATGGATATGCTTGGATAGAGTTTAATCGTGTCCATCTGAGCTTCACGACAGATCCATGAAATGTTCGATTAGGATTATGCACTAATGGGTTTTGTCCATTTAATATGGTTTCAAATGCATATTCTTGTTGGCCAGTAATTGTGACTGTGTACAATTTGCCTCATTGGAAGTGCATGACAAGACCATTTATGTTTTTATCAATGATAATTCCTGGGCCAAAGAATCCAGGAAAAAACCTTGATATTTTTCTAAGACCTTTGATTGATGAATTGAATAAGTTATGGTCTGCAGGTTGAAACTTATGATGTATACCATAAAGAAAATTTTCAGTTAAAAGCAGCTTTGATGTGGACTATAAGTGATTTTCCAGCATATGGTATGTTGTTGGGCTGGAGTACACATGGCAAATTATCATGTCCTTATTGTATGGAACACAACAAGGCATTTCGATTAAAACATGGTGGGAAAACTTCATTCTTTGACTGTCATCGACTATTCCTACCCATGAATCATCCTTACAGATATCAGTCAAATAAGTTTATAAAAGGAGTAATTGAAGAGCTCCCTCCTTTTCCTCGTCGATCTGGTTTAGAAATGTTTGCTGAAGTTTCTAAGTTTACCGAGGGACATGTTGGTAGCTCTTCAAAATGTGGTAAAATTCCCGGATTTGGTGTCTATCACAATTGGGTGAAGAAAAGCATTTTTTGGGAGCTTCCATATTGGCATACAAATGTAATTTGTCACAACCTAGATGTCATGCACATAGAAAAAAATTTCTTTGACAATATCTTCTACACGGTAATGGATTGCCCTGATAGAAGCAAGGATAATGTAAAGGCTAGGTTGGATATTCAGTTGTATTGTAAAAAGCCAAGCTTACATTTGCAACAAGATGCAAGTGGTCGAGTTTACAAACCGAAAGCCACTTATTATCTCTTCAAGAAAGAACAACAACAATTGTTATCATGGATGAAAGAGTTGTCCTTTCCTGATGGTTATGCTTTAAACATATCACGGTGTGTAAAAGAGGCACAATGTAAGGTCTCGGGCATGAAAAGTCATGATTGCCACGTTTTTATGCAAAGACTTCTTCCTATTGCGTTCTGACCTTACTTGCCTAGACCATTGTGGGAGGCATTAACAGAATTGTCAGTATTTTTTCGGGACATCTGTGCGACAAATTTAAATGTCCAACACTTGGAGTTGATGCAGAGAAATATTATTGAAATAATTTGTAAACTTGAAAGGATTTTCCCTCCATCGTTCTTCGACTCCATGGAACACTTAGCAATACATCTACCTTATGAGGCACAAGTTGGTGGACCCGTTCAATATCGATGGATGTATCCATTTGAACGGTTTGTTTTCATACAATGTAATTTTTATTCACTTTAATTGAATAATTTGTTTATTTTTCAAACTAATTAACATAAATAATGTAGGTATATGTTTTATTTGAAGAAGAAAGTCACCAATAAAGCCCAAGTTGAGGGTTTCATATGTGAAACATACTTGATAGATGAAATTACAAATTTTGTGTCTTATTATTTTGGTGATGACGTTCAAACAATATGGAATCGAGTTCCACGAAATGACGATGGTGGAGCTAAAAGCGAAGGTGGACAACTTTATATTTTTTCCTATCCAAGAAGAAAATTGTCTAAAAAATATTATAGACGACAATTATCGCAAGAAGAAATGAAAATTGTGCACAACTATGTCATTTTCAATTGTCAAGAATTGAAACCCTATATAGAGTAAGTGTGAAATATTTTATTTTGTTTTTGAATTTATAATAACTTGATTTCAACTAACAGTTTAAAATTTAGACAATGTCGGCATGATCTACATTCGCGACAACCACAATTGAGGGATATTGAAATTGAAAAACTATGTGAGGTGGAATTTCCAATTTGTTTGAAAAATAATGCAAGTATTTTTCAGGACATATTTTGTTAAATTTACTATTTTGTATGAAATAATAATTCATACATTGTTATTGTTATGCTAGGTTGAATACAAATCAACTGGAATTGAGAATCAAATCTTTGCACTTTCTATGGGTCCATCAAATTCCGTGAAATGTTATAATGGGTATTATGTCAATGGATTTAAATTTCATACTCAATGTTATGGTCGCTATAAAAAAACAATGAATAGCGGGGTTTGTGTGAAAGGAAGTTGCTACAATGCTAATGAAATTGATTATTATGGAATGCTTGAAGAAGTGATCCGGCTTAAATATTTAGGGAGTAAGTGCAAGGTTTTTATGTTTAAGTGTCATTGGTACGATACCAAACGTGGGCTTAAAGTGCATCGTTCAAATGGTTTGGTTGAAATCAAGCATACCTCTAGACTACATGGAAATGAAGATTTTGTCTTGGCGCAACAATGTTAACAAGTCTACTGTACGTGTCCACCCGATAATAAATCTTCAGAATGGTGGGCAATTATGAAGACAACAGCTAGAAGTCGTTATAATGTTGATATGGGTGAATTTATTGAAACAATGACAATGTTAAAACATTTGATGTTGATCAATCAGATGAAATTTCTCAACCATGTTGTGTGCTTCCTAATATGACACTTGATGAACCAAGTATATTTGTTGACACATCTTATTATGAAGAAGTCAACCAAAATGATTTGCTTACGGTAGAGGGAAATTGGGGAGAAGATAATGAAATGGATTCGGATGAGGAAATTGATTATGATAATGAAGTTGTTGGTGATGATGATAATGATGATGATTTGAATAGAAGTGATGATGATGATGATTAGCATGATGCAGGTATATTCAATGAATTTTTTTTATTCATGATAATGATGATTAGCATGCTGCTTGTATTTCTTATATTTAATTGATATATTTACTTATGATATTTAATATTCTTTTGTTCACATTTCTTTTAATTGTCATATTTATTAGTTTTTAGCAACAATACTTATTGATGACAATACAAATGTTTTAGGATGTCTAGACGTGGATCTATATTACAATATTCCAGGAGTGATAGGTCTGCTTCCAGATCGAATAGAACTCCATCTACTGTGAATAAGAACGCATCAGCTTCTCACCAACCCGAGCCTAATCAATTACATGATTATTATATACACAGAGTTGAAAGTACATTTCCTCATCAAGAGGATCATGTGAGGTTAAATGCACATGAAGCTTTTGGGTTTCAAAATTTGTTAGCAACTCAAGGTGTCCCGCGAGATGATACAACCATGTATAGAGAATTTAATGTACATCAAGGTTATGCGGGAGTAGGTGGTGGTGGTGATGAGCATGCCATTAGCAATGAAGTTGATCAAGATGGTAGTGATGGGAGAGAATTCTATGATTCAAGAGATGGTAGTAACATGAGATCTTCAGAGGATCAGGATTGCCTCCATTCAATCCATGGTTCAAATCTTCTCAAAACAATATATGCATTAAACAGAAGAGTTTTGACACGGCAATCGATCCACTGTCAGGAAAAAAAACTGAGTTTGTATGGAACAACTAAGTAAGTATAATATTTTTATTAGATAGTTATCATTTGTGTCATTATTGTTCCATGAAAGTTTGTTACTTTAATATTTCAGGTTCAATAACGCTTCATGTGGCCGTGAAATTGGAACAATTTTGAGAGCTAATTTCAAGGGGCCATGGCACTCTGGGATAAAGTTGATGCTATGTGTAAAGATGAACTGTTTAAGGAGTTCAAGGTATGGAAAAAAAATTAATGCTTATTTTTTGGTATGTTGTAAATGAATTCACTCAACTATGTCCATGTTTTAACTGGATAATGTTCCATGATTATTTGCAATGGCAACTGTGTGGGTTTTTTCTTTTCATATTATGTGATTTTTCGATTGCTGTCTTGTCAAGTAGGATATTCATAATTATAATAGAAAACTTTTGGGGGATTTATGATTTGTGGTGTTGATAGCCGGCTGAGCTGCTTGGTTTTGATGAGAGTGTTTCAAACATTTGACAAATGTGTGCCATTATCTACTTCAGTGATGAATTTACTAAACCTGTATGGACTTTGGAAGGATTTACAAATATATTACTTCTTTAACCTCAACCCCACTTGGCAACAATAGGATACTCTAAGGCTGTTTGTTTGATAGATGGGTGTATTTATCCATGTAGGGAATCAACTCTTATGCCTACTGTCTTGTGCATTATGGGTTTTCTTTTGCATTGTTGTTTTAATTTTTCTTGAAGTTGAACTAATTGTTATGTATTAACATGCACAAATGTATTTATTTGCTGCCTTTCACATATATTTTGTATGTGTATATATATGTGAAAAAGAACTTTATTGAACTAGTTAGAATATTGCAGAGATTGATAGGTGACTTACTTACTTTATTGAGTTCATCTTTACATGTATTTCAGACCTACATAGACAAATAAAGATGTTTAAAGGAAGATGGAACATGAAAATAAGTGAAGCAAAATGAAATGTGATATCAATAAACATTTAAACCAGCAAGTCAAAGACACGGAAATAATATAACTGAACCATGTTATACTGAACTAGCTATGCTTTACATGGTACATGACAAGTCAGCAAAAAAAGTAAGCAAAAAAATGATGCTTCATTAGAGCTTGCAAAAAATCTCAGAAATGAATCTTTCAATTAGCTTGAATTGGCCACTAGCATAAACTTGCCTACTGCCTAGGTTTTAGGAGTTGTACTTGGCATGTTTGCTTCTATGTTGAATGGTTTTTCTTCTATGTTGTGAGTGTAGTTACTAGCATTCAAAATTAGTATCAGTATCTACAGTAGCTGCTCTTCTTAGACATTTGGTATCGAAATAAATGTTATTTTGATGATATATATAATATTTTAAAACCTTTTAAATGGACATTTCCTTCAAAAAAATGAAAGAGGGGTTAGTTAAAGTCTGCATATCATGACCAAGTGGACTTTTGTTCACCTCGGGTTTGTTGTGTATTTGTTGTGTTATTGCTGTTGTTTTCTATGTGATATGGATCGAGATTCTAGTTTTTTTTATAAATGATGAGACTGTTTGAGATCTGCTGGATTATTCTTTGGTGGGATTTCCATGTTTTGATTAGTCAGTGAGTTTGGTTGAGTTTTAGGCCGTACATTCTGTGCTTGATAATTCCTAAGATTGTCTGTGATGTGTAGATATTTGGATACTCTGGAGTGTTAAATAATTCAGAGTTTTGGTTTCAAGGAACTGAAGTAAACTGAAATCTGTGTGTTTATGTTAACATTTATTACTTGTCATATGTATTTGATAGAAAAAATATGCTTTCCCTGAAGAAGATGAAGAAATTATGAATAAAATTTGGGAAGATAAAGCTCGAATTTCCTTGAACCAACAATTGGCACGAGCTCGCAATAAAGCTCTGTCAGTAATGAAGACCACAAATATTATCGATTGCCTGGATAAAGGACCTGTTTGGATCCAAAATGAAGATTGGAATACGATGATCAACGATGTTTGGTCCACCGTTGGATTCCAAAGGCGATCCGAATCTTCAAAACGCAATCGATTGATAAAAACAGATGGGAAAATAAGTACCCATTCTGGTGGTTCGGTTTCATTTGCATCATATCGAGCTAGTATGGTACGAAATGTTGTTGTTCAACACTAGTAATTTAATTTGTTTAATATTTTTGTTGCTTACTTTTTTTTAATGTTCGTAGCAAGAACAAGCCGGGGGGAAAGAACTTCCATGGGATGAGGTATTTTCTGTTTTGCATCAAAAAGCAAATGAGACCGGCACATTCGTAGATAACAAGTCCAAAACAGTGGTGGTAAGTATTTATATTTATATATATATATATATATATATATATATATATATATATATATATATAAAATATCATTCATATTCAAATTAAATTTATTTTTACATGGACTTGTCTGTTTGCAGGAAAATTATAGAAATGAGATGATTGCAAAATATGGACCTGATCAGGACAATCATCCTTCTTTTGATGGAGCAGCTTGGTGTGAGGCTTCAGGGGGAGTAAGCAAGGGTAGAGTATATGGTGCACCTCGTATGCCAAAATCTAAAGTTAATATGAGTTCTTCATCACATACCTACTCAGTACAGTCATCATATCCAAGCACAGCTAATAGAGGGTATAAAGAGGAATTGCAAGCAAAAGATGATATTATTAGTGAAATGAGAAATGAAATTACTTCCATTAAAGATTATCTTAAGAGTTTGCTAGGAAGTTCTGTTAGGTCAGAGTATATGGGTCAAGGTATGCCAACACCTATGGCCCCGTCGATGCCATCACATACAATGGCACCTATGGGTCTCGTGTCTTCACCAGTATATCGACCTCGACCTCAACTACCATATAATGGTCCATCTTCCTCTCATCCACAACATCGTAGATCATTTCCGCCTTAAACACTTTAAAATATGTATTTTTATATTCCATGTTCATTTACTTAGACATGTAAATGTAATCGAATCTGTAGTGTATTATGAATTTTAATTTATAATAATTTTTATTTCCACCATATTTATGTTATTTTCAATATTAATAATATTTCAATATGTTCTAGTACTTTAAAAATATTTGTTTGTAATTAATTAAAAATTAAATATATTTAAATTTTAAAAATTAATTAGCAGTTGCAACGGATTTTCCGTTGCACCTGCTATTGCAATATTTAATTTACAATCAGCTATGCAACGGCAATTGCAACGGACCAGCCGTTGCAAGTAGCAACTAAGAAGCCGTTGCAAAACTTGAAATTGCAACGGAACATCCATTGCTATTTGCAACGGATGTTCCGTTGCCCAGCCGTTGAAATTTCACTTGCAACGGACAATCCGTTGCAAGTGAAATTTGAAAGGGACTCTTTTCAACGGATGGCTTCTGTTGGAAATGCCGTTGCTAATTAATATTAGAAACGACTTCCTTCATTGTTTGCAACGGTTGCCTCCGTTGCAAACAGGGCCATTGTCTTGTAGTGATTAGACCAAGTGCTTACCAGAATTATTTTTCTTTGCAAATTATTTATGGTATACCACCAAATATATTCCATCTATAAACTTTTGGTTATGCGGTATATATGCTTGTAACACCATCACAAAGGACTAAAATGGGTCCACAATAAAAAATATGAATTTATGTTTGTTTTGATTCTTCATCTAATATTAGATTTTTTGAACCCTTGACTAGTGATGTGTTTAAGGAATATTTTAAAGACAACCATTTTGATGAGAACATTTTCCCATCATTGGAGAGAAAAAAATCAGTGCTTGAAGCACGATAATAAATTACTTGGAATAACCTAAAGTTATCTCATTTTAATCCAAGGAAAAATCAATGTGAACTTGAAGTTTAAAAGACAATTCATTGACAAAATACTGCAAATCAATTACTAGTTGTTTTCATAAATAGTGAAACGATGGTAAAATTCCACATTCCAACTACAAACACTATCAAGAATTGAAATCCCTGAAGAAAAAAAAGCAAACATAACAGCAAATGGATCTATACCACAAATGAAATTTGGAAGACCTGTTGGCGCTAAGGACAAAAATCATAGAAAAAAAAATTCTAATGAATAGACGATGGTACTCTTGGGGAGTCCTCACCCACAAAAACAATATCAAATCTTGTGTTGAAATCATCTCCTAATATTGATCTTTTAAAGAAGGACCTGTTTAAGAGACATCTCCTAAAAAGAACTAGGAACCTGAAAATAATAAGATCTCCATAAACTATATTCATACAAGAGAGAGTTTAGAACGTAATAAAATTATCATAAATAATATATTTGCATTTAAGATTGGTTTAGGCATCACCAAAAGTAATGATGAATTTGAACCACAAACCATGGATGAATGCTGACATAGAAATGATTGCTCAATTTGGAAAGAAGTAATCCAAAAAAGTTCAACTCACTTGCAAAACATTTGGACCTATAGTTCATACACCTAAAGGTTTTATGTTTGTTGGATATAAGTGATTTTTGTTAGAAAACAAAATTAGAACAATAAAACAATGCGATATAAGGCACAACTTGTTGCACAAGGTTTTTCATAGTGACTGAACAGTGATTATGAGAAGAACTTATTTTCCAGTTATGGATGCAATCATTTTTAGATTTTTAATTGGTTTAGTAGTCTCCGAAACTCTAGATATGCATTTAATGGATGTAGTTATAATATATCTATATAAATCATTAGATAAAGACATCCATATAAAAATCATTGAAAAATTTACAATGCCTAAAGCCTTTTATGATAAACCTAGAAGTGTTTATTCCATTAAAATACAAAATTTTGTATACAGGTTGAAACAATCTGTTCGGGTGTGGTACAATCATCTTAATGAATACCTTTTTAGAAAGGAGGTTTGAGAATGATGAAATTTGTCCATGCATTTTTATTAAGAAAAGCATATCCAGATTTGTTATTGTTGTTGCATATATTGATGTTTTAAATATTATTAGTACTCCTGAAGATCTCACAAAAACTGTAATCTATTTGAAAGATGAATTTGAGATGAAAGAACTCGAAAAGATAAAGTTTTATCTTGGTTTATAGATTGAACATTTTTCAAATGAAATATTTGTTACTCAATCAATGTATATAGAAAAATCCCTAAAATACTTTTACATGGACAATGTCTATTCTTCAAGTACACCTATAGTTGCTCAATCACTTGATGTGAATAAAGGCTCTTTTTGACCGCCAGAAGAGGATGAAGAAATTCTTGGTCCTAAAATACCATATCTTAATGCTATTGGAGCATTTATGTATTTTGCAAATTATACGAGACTAAATATAGCTTTTGCAGTCAAGACACAATTCCACACATAAAAAAAGACACCGGAATGGAGTTAAATATATGCTTTACTATATCCTTAGAATAACCAAAATAGGGTTATTTTATAATGGATCAAATTCATAGTTGATTAGATATGCAGATGCAATATCTCTCTGATCCCCCACAAAGAGAGATCACAAACAAGTTATCTATTTACCTATGACGGTACTGCAATTTCTAGGAGATCTATGAAATAAATATTAATGGCTACTTCATCAAATCATTTAAAAATTATTGTGATTTATGAATCAAGTTGAGAATGTATATGACTAAGATCAATTATCCAGCATATAAAGAAAAAATATGGATTGCCAATCTTTGAGAATAGTCTCACAATATTGTTTTATGGTTTTCTAGATGTTTTGATGTTTTTTAAAATATTTCAAAGTATCTTTTTTTTTAAAATCTCATGCTTTAAAAAAATTATTTTTCTTTTAATCGGTGGTTGTAGGCAAGGTTATCAAAATCACGAGTTGACTCGCAAAATCGTACGATTTTGCGAGTCAACTCATCAAATCGTGTCAACTCGGAGAAAAAAAATCATTTCGGGTCAAACTCGGTCAAACTCGTACGGAATCGTAAAATCGAACCGGATCGGTCTGATTTTACGATCTGCTCATTCTGCCGTTACTTCAAAAGCTAATTCAAAAATTCAATTTTTGATATATAAGGGCAACAATAAACAACAATAAAAACCACAAAATCACAGTTCAAAAATACACAAATAATCACAATCACCATCAACAAAGCCACAATTCAAAAATACACAAATAATCAAAAATCTCTTGGCAGCCAAAAACAACAACATTTGCACTTGTTCCTTCTCTTGCCACCATTGATGGGTTTGGGAATGGAGTCGAGGTTGCTGGTAGTGGTGGTGGTGGTGGTGGTGGTGGTGGTGGAGAAAGAGGGAAAAAAGGAGGACACAACAAAGGGAGATGGAGGGAGGCAACGAAGAAGAAGAAGTGGAGAAGAGGATGAGGAGATGAGGAGGAAGAGAGTAGTGGCACAAGGAGAGGGAGGGAGGTAGATGGGTGGGCGGCGGCGGCACAAGCAAGGGAGGGAGATAAGTGGGCGGCGGCACAACACAAGGGAGGGAAGGGAATTAGGGTTTACTTTTTTTAGGGGGTGGGGATTTTATAATAATAATAATAATAAATAAATAATAATTAAGTAGGTTTCTGGGGGGGGGGGGGGGTTTTATGATATTAATAATAATAAAAAAAAAATAGGTTTCTACGGGGGGTTATGATAATAATAATAATAATAATAATAATAATAATAATAATAATAATAATAATAATCTGGGGGTTTATAATAATAATAATAATAATAGTTAATAATAATAATAATAATTAGCATAAAAAATAGTTAGCATAAAAAATAATTTTAAAAAAATCCTATTAATTTAAGAAAATAAATAACATTAATTAATTTCAAATACAACAACCATAAAAAAATATACAATTACTTGAAAAACATAAAATAAGTAGTTTAAATTTAAAATCTCAAATATTGTGGGTCTTTTAATTATATTGTGGGTCTTTTAATTATATTTAAATTTAAATATAATTAAAAATAATAATTTTATTGTTGGAGGGTTTTTCAAAAGTAATTATTTAATTATATAACTTAATCCTATTAATTATATAATTAATTGTATAATTAAACTATATATAAAATAATTGAACTTTATTGAAAATAAGATAAAAAAATGGTTCTCCAAAATAACTTTTATCATTGGAGAACACATCAACAAAAAAGTCATATATACACTATTTAAATTTTTTTGATGTTTTTAAATCATTTTCATGTCCTGATGTCAAAATAATTTGTTGGAGTTGGAGTTAGTACTACCAATATCGGTGGGGGTACCAGTATTAGCACTGATAGTCCTTTCAATAATAATGTTTTTGATGAATGTATTAAAAATAACGGTCATGAGACTGATTTTAATTTATATATCACATCAACAAAATATTTATTTTTAGTTTGTTAATTTTTACCTAATGAAATTCTATGGACATAATTGTTTTGTAATGTATTTTTCAATTATTTTGAATCATGCATGAACCTTAACTAATGAAGTTTTATGGCCATAATTATGTTATATTATATTCGGAAATATTTTACTTATGATTTTACGATTTTTTTACCTACACGATTTTAGTTGTGATTTTATGATTTTTGTACTAAAAAATTCAGGTACGATTTTACGATCCGAGTTTTCGAAGCCCCTTCCGTGTCGTGTCAAAATCGCGATTTTGACAACCATCGTTGTAGGGCATTATAATCTATACATGACAAAAAAGACATGGAAGAAAGTAAAATATATAAGAGCATGTAGATTTCTTAAAAAGGTATATGACAAATTACATCCAATAAATATATCAATTAACCCAATTAGCAAGAGTTAACTGAATAGAAAGAACATAGAAAAGAATTGCCATGGAAGCCAAGTAGAAGAAGCATAAACTAGACAAGATGAAGAAATGGTAGGAAAAAAACAAACTGATCACAAGCCTAAAGGTGACTGAATCCAAGCCACCGTGAGACCAACTAGATTACCGATCCATCTGCAACGTAGTTTGTTTCACGGAGAGGAAAGAACCACCTTGTTGAAGTTCAAAATGGAACTTAGAATCGAAAGACTGTAAGGAATCGAACGCAATTTTTCATTTAAAAAACCGTGGTTTGAAAACGCAACAGCAAGCTTTCAAGCAAGATTGGAGTTCTCAGCAGATTCCTTCGGTGGTTCCAAGAAAAAGCGACCAAGACGATCTGCTGCCTTGTTCACCTGGAAACAGAAGTTGTTTGCTTATAGAGACAATATATATATAGCTCTTGACTTTCTTAGAACGTTATAATTTCATGCGTTCTTCTCAAACCTGTTCATCCCAGTCAGTCCTCCATGTAAGGTAGGATAGCAGAAGTGTCAGAACTACAACTCCACTAAGCAATCCAATCCACAGACCCTGTACTAGCAAAGAAGAAGATGGTGAATAATAGAATCAAGTTCTATAAAGTTGAATCTTAACTAATAAATCAAATCACTCGTCATAAAGTTATCATCAGGAAACGCCAAGGTTGCGAAACGATCAAATTGAATGGCAATATCCTTCTTACATACCCTGATCTGAAGATGAGCTACATATCCAAGCAAAAGTCCTATAGGCACTCCAATCACATAGTAGCTTCCCAAGTTGAGAAATGCCACAGTACTTTGCACACCAGCTCCTATAGCTACGCCTGGACAGATCGAGTTTTAAATGCGTGCATGCACTTAGACCCACAAAAAACAAGCATTTATTCTGATGTATGTTGTTGGAAATCTTAGCAGTTGATTCTCTTTTATGGATATATATATATATATTACTTGATCAACCGTGCGTTTGCAGAAGATAAACTCTAGAATTATAGTTGTGCGATGAACGGACCAGAAAATGTTCATTTGTGTATAGAATTTAGAATGAAATACTTGCCTGAGAGCACTGGATAAACACTATTTAACAACACTGAGAACGCAAGTAGAACATGAAGTTTTGACACAGATTCTGCGATTTGCGCACTACTTGTGAACAAGGATGAGATTTCATCACTGAACACCAAGCACAAAACGCAGAAGAGAATTCCAATAATTACAGAAGTAACGAGGGCAACTTTGATAGAAAATTTTGCAGCTTTAGCATTGCCCTTTCCCAGTTCATTTGAGACACGCACGCTGTACAAAATGTAGAGCGTCCATGGAATTTAAATAAATATATCAGCTGCTCCGAAAGAGAATGAGTGGAATATATATATATTCTTAATGCATGGTTAAAGGAATACGTACCTGGAAGCACCTAAGAACCCGAGGCAAATCATGAAATCACATCCATAGATGTTGATGCTGAAAGAAGAAATTTGCACGAGTCTCCTTTTTTAGTACTTGAAACTTTACAGGCCAAACAACTACACTGATATTCGCACAACCAATTCTTACCAAATGGAGAAAGCAGATATAGCAACAGTTGCATTCTTCATACATCCAGCTAACAAGACAAGAATAGAGGTGTACCAAAACTCTAAGCTGTTAGGTCAAAGCATATACAATTAGGTTCCATATTTTCTGTGCGTAACATCATATATAATTATGGACTCAACTGTATATTTTCACTGTTTTTTGCTTAAAAAACAACCAGCCCTGCTATATTCCCATACGTTAAATGGAACAAAAAGAATAAAACTAGTGTTATAGATCAGTTCGAACTTGTAAATTACCAAATCATAACTCCGGAGGACAGTGAGAGCTTCACTAGAGGTAACATATCAGCGAAAGCAGCTTTAGTAAAGCCTTTCCATGTGAGAGGACACCACCCTCCAAAGATATAGACAAACTCTTCAACAACCAGCAACCAAGCTGAAATGATGAACGCACTCATGGCACCAGCAACTCCAAAACCAAGTTTGATCACAAATAACCAGGACAAAAGCACATGAACCACAAAGGAGGAGGCAGTAAACAGCCCGACAATCTTGTTTTTTTTCTGTGCTTGCAAGAACATTTGGATGGTCAAGCTAAAGACATAATAATATAGGATGGGAATGAACCATAGCGACATTTTCCCAGCTTCTTTTGCTATATCATCCTCTTGTCTAAGTAGTTTTAATATAGGTTCTGTGAAAATGAAGAGGGGGAGCAAGATGGTTGCAGCGACACCATCAATGATCCATGATCGCAGCAAGTAAATACCCATCATGTGGTATTGTCCAGCTCCATACGCTTGCCCGCATAAGGTCTCAGTCGCACTTGACATCCCAATCTTCCGTGAGATAAGAAATAAATACAAAAAATAAAACTCCTGTAAGTCAATTATTGAAATAATCGTCTTCACCATAGGAACGAGACCTTGATTCATTCCTAACTTCTATGCCTACCTACAATGGGCCAATAACTCTTTCTCTCGAGTGAAAATCAATGCTAAACTTATGCCAATGATGAACACTAAGAGGTGTTTGTATTTCAACGTTTTCACGTTTTGAAAAAAAATGAATTCTTTTATTTAAATTAAAAATTTAATATATTTTTAAATATATTTTTAAAAACAATCTCAATCATATTTTCAAATAAATTCAAATAAAGGGACGTACATACCAATATGCCATTTACAAAGCGTATCAAGATGCTCTGTTGGAGGCCAAATGCTGCAAGATCCAATTCGCTAACGTGTCCCATGAACAATTGTGTCACCACTATCATTCCAAATGAAGTCAATCGTGCAACGATTCCAGGAAACGCAATCCCCCAAAACTCCGTGGACTCCTTCCAAACCCTCTTCTTCAGGTCATCACTGCTAAGTTCTTCCGGCGAAACAAGCCTCTCTTCCATTGAATTATCCATGATACTGTAACAAAGAAAGCTAAAATAAATGATTCTCAAGCTTTTTGGTGAATATAAACTTCACTTTTTTTTTTTTTATAACCGGAATGTCCGGACCAGCTTGAGCGCATCACAACTAATCCCCGAATCCTCTGAACAACATGCAAGTTCAGTGAACATGTATGACACCACGGGGATGACAGACATTTATGACAGGGCTAGAACCCGGATTTGATAGAATGCATGTATTTTAAATAAATAGAAAATAATAATCATATAAAAATAGTAATTATAGAAGGGGTAAAATCACAGTGAGACAGCGGCCTAGTTGAAGCATTAGGTTGACTATTTTGTAAAGGGGTTAATATTATTTTTTAAAGTTATTTTTATTAAAAAATATATTAAAATTATATATTTTTTTTATTTTTAAAAATTAAATCAAGAACCTTATCTGAAGCACGAGCAGAAATAAACCTATTTAATTTATTAATGATGAGAAGTAAGAAGTAAGAACAAATAGTATTGATGGACGTATTAATGATGAGAGGTGAGAAGTAAAAACAAACAGTAGTATTGATGTACGTATGCATGCGTGAAGCCAATGAACGGGGACTAGGACGTAGGGCCTCTCTCTCTCTCTCTCTCTCTCTCTAGGTTGGGATGAGAGAGAACAAAAGAAAAAGAGTGGTAGCTGCAGGCATGCATCTTGACTGGGAGTTACAGCATTGAGCACATATTTCAATGAATAATAGTAAGGTCAAATCGTGAATAATTATAAATTAGGGAAAGCCAAACACTAGAGCATGCGCTCGATCAGTGATGAGACTGTTAAGATTGCTAACAGGCAAAATGGTTTTTTTTTCTTTTCTTTTCCTGCTGGAATCAGTCAGGTGTGGGCTCTATTAATAGCAGTCTTGTTCCCGATTAGGGTTTGAATATTATAGCTAGCAAGTAGACCTTAATTAATGTCATGGAATGAAGCAGAACAACATTATCACGACTAGTTTAAGTCCACTATAAAACGACCACATTTGTATTGATTAATGAGATGAAATAGTTCAGAAAAAGCAGAACATGACTATAAAAATGGGAGAGGGGAAGAAGAATGCGTACCTTTCAGGACTCTTTGAGTCTGAAACCGAGGGAAGTTTGCTTCCACGTTAGACTAATATCCTCGCAAGGACAGAGAAAAAAGAGGAGAGAGAGAGAGAGGAGAACGTAAACTTGTTAACAGAGAGAGAGGGGGGGAGAGAGAGAGAGAGAGAGAGGAGAACGTATACATGTTAACAAGGCAGTAGTAGCCATACACATGTGACACGTGGGTGGGAGTGTGGTTTTGATGGAAACAGCAAAAAGTTGGTTAATAGAAAAAGAAATGGGAGAAAACATAGAATGGTTGGTCGCTTGTTCGTGGATCGAATAGTGGGTGCGAACCACTGAATTTAACAAGATGGTGACACGCACCATTAAAAGCATCGACAACGTAAACATGGTGTTTTGAGTAATTTCAGTCATATTCTCTAGAATGTACCAACGGATTCTGTTGAGTAATTTTTGTCAAATTCTCTGGAAAATATTGACGTACCGTTTTGTCAGTAAAGCTATAGATAATAATGTTATTTTGAATAGTTTCTGTCCATTTATCAAGAAAATATCTACAGAACATTCTGTCTGACATTTATCATCACTATTTTTTTAAGAATATAGATTTTAAAATATTCAATAATATAAAAAATAAAATAAAATCAAACTATATATTGAACTACATTAAATCAATTTAAAATTCAAATACAATAAATTTAAAAAAGAGACAACGCTGGAGGAGGAGGGGTAGGACGATGATTGGGACCGCAAAATATAAAAGAAAGAGCACATGGATCACCCCGATGTAATTGTATTTGCATAAATTTATCCTTCAACTGACTATTATGTGTTTCCTAAAAAGAAAAAAAGAAAAAAAGTAAGAAAAAATAAAATGAAATAATAACTTAAGAAAAATAGATCGAACAATACCAACATACCAAGAATTGATGAGTGTGACTATCAACAAGGCATTACTAACATCTCTTACCATTTTTATAAACTTGGTGCATGAAATATACACATAAACAGTTTAGGAGAAATGTGTAATGAAATTAAGTATGTCAAGAGATAAAAATAGTTACAAAGTACTAATATGTGTTTTGAACCACGTGAGCTAATATGTGTTTTGAACCACGTGAGAAATTGTTCAACTTGTAATCGAAAAGATTTGAGATTCAATTAGCTATGGGTTTTGGAATAGTAAAAATTAACGATGTCATCTACGGGATATTCAACAATGTATCAGTTTATGACATTTTTAAGAGAATATTCATATTTAGACTCAACTCATTAGTAAAAGAGCTAAAAGAGCTCGGTATGGCTACTGTGCATTGTGACTCATGTGCACTGTGGACTGGACATTTTTCGTCCGTGCGTCGCGCGACTTTGTCCACCTTTTTTTTTTTGTTTTTTCCGTCTATGAACAGTGTAGTGACGATTTTAGCCCCAATAATAAGACAAAAACACGTTTTTGGCTGAGGGCTACGGGCGTAATTGCACGCATACGGACCGGTCCGGTTCAGTCCGATCCGCCGCACCCTTTTTTTTTTAAATGGCTAAAGACTATTGTAGCCCCTAATAAGACAAAATGAATGAATTAAGCATAGGGCCATAACGGTAACTGACCATTATTATTATTTTTTTCAGAATTCTGTCTGGCGCGTGCGGTTCACGCGACCGGCAGTTTTCCCCCTAACGCCCCTTTCAAGTGGCGCGTGAGCTATGATACGGTGGCCGGAAATGGGCTACCGGCGTCTAATCCGGTGCGCCTAAGCTTGGCCTTCTTCCCGGTGCGGCGTGTTTTTCCACATAATGGCCGTGGACGCGGCGGTGGCCGATTAAAGCTGGCTGTGCCGTTTCTCTCTCTCTCCTGCACGTAAAAGTGCAGAAGAGCCCCCCGGGTTTTGGATACTTTCATTTCGATCCCTTGACTTTTAATTGCGTATATGGGCATGATTTCAGTTATCGAAGTTTTGATTTTGTTTGATTGGGTCCTTCGATTGCAATTAATTAAATGTTAATGTTTCACTTCGGTCCTCCAGCTTTTAATTTCCGGATTGGGTTGAAAAGGATGAATATATTCGGTACAGAAGTTTCAATTTTTGCAAATTTGTCCTTTAATTCAAAATGTTAATAAATCTTAATTTCATTTCAGCCCTTCAACTTTTAATTTTTGATTTTAATCCCTATATATTTGATTTTCATTTCAGCCCTTATACTTTTATTTTTTAAAATTTCTAATATAACCCCTACTTTTGTCTATGTATATATAAGTGTGTTTAACACAATAATAATAATAATAATAATAATAATAATAATAATAATAATAATAATTTAATTGTTTTTCTTACTTGCTTCTTTGATAAATTTTTTTCTCTTCGGATAATTTGATAATTTTTATTTTTTTGGCAGTAATAGCAATGATAATTTTTATTTTTATTTGTATTTTATTTCTTTGTTTTATCTTTTGTTCAAGTTTCTAGCTATTTTTTTAGTCTTTCATTTATTTTTGTTTCTTTCATAATAATAATAATAATAATAATAATAATAATAATAATAATAATAATAATATTTTAATTGTTTCTCTTACTTACTCTTTTGTTAATGTTTTTGAGTGTTTTTTTTCAGGATAATTTGATAATTTTAAGATTTTACCATTATTATTATTTTTTTCAGAATTCTGTCTGGCGCGTGCGGTTCACGCGACCGACAGTTTTCCCCCTAACGCCCCTTTCAAGTGGCGCGTGAGCTATGATACGGTGGCCGGAAATGGGTTACCGGCGTCTAATCCGGTGCGCCTAAGCTTGGCCTTCTTCCCGGTGCGGCGTGTTTTTCCACATAATGGCCGTGGACACGGCGATGGCCGATTAAAGCTGGTTGTGCCGTTTCTCTCTCTCTCCTGCACGTAAAAGTGCAGAAGAGCCCCCCGGGTTTTGGATACTTTCATTTCGGTCCCTTGACTTTTAATTGCGTATATGGGCATGATTTCAGTTATCGAAGTTTTGATTTTGTTCGATTGGGTCCTTCGATTGCAATTAATTAAATGTTAATGTTTCACTTCGGTCCTCCAGCTTTTAATTTCCGGATTGGGTTGAAAAGGATGAATATATTCGGTACAGAAGTTTCAATTTTTGCAAATTTGTCCTTTAATTCAAAATGTTAATAAATCTTATTTTCATTTCAGCCCTTCAACTTTTAATTTTTGATTTTAATCCCTATATATTTGATTTTCATTTCAGCCCTTATACTTTTATTTTTTAAAATTTCTAATATAACCCCTACTTTTGTCTATGTATATATAAGTGTGTTTAACACAATAATAATAATAATAATAATAATAATAATAATAATTTAATTGTTTTTCTTACTTGCTTCTTTGATAAATTTTTTTCTCTTCGGATAATTTGATAATTTTTATTTTTTTGGCAGTAATAGCAATGATAATTTTTATTTTTATTTGTATTTTATTTCTTTGTTTTATCTTTTGTTCAAGTTTCTAGCTATTTTTTTAGTCTTTCATTTATTTTTGTTTCTTTCATAATAATAATAATAATAATAATAATAATAATAATATTTTAATTGTTTCTCTTACTTACTCTTTTGTTAATGTTTTTGAGTGTTTTTTTTTCAGGATAATTTGATAATTTTAAGATTTTCAAACTTTTATTTTGCTATTGTTATACTAGGGGGTGTTGAGCTCTTTTATTATATTTAATTTCGCATAAATAAATATTATATTTTTATTTTTATCCAACAAATCCTATAAAAATTGTTTACTCAGCCCGCAACGTAGAACATATATTTTTTAAAAATTTCAAATTAAATGATTTTTTTAGCTAATTAATGTTCTTTTCTTTGATCATCTATTATATTTTTTTATGTGCTCTTTCTTTTATTTTTTTGATTGGTTTTATTATTATTATTTTCAAGTTAGATGAATTTTTTTTCCTGATAATTATGATTTTTTTTCTTTTGTTAAAGTTATTATGATTTTTTTTTCTTTTATTTATTTCTGTTCTTTATTCATCATTAACACAATAATAATAATAATAATAATAATAATAATATATTCTTTTTCTTGCTTACTCTTTTGTTAATGTTTTTGAGTGTTTTTTCTTTCGGGATAATTTGATAATTTTAATTGTTTTTGCAATAATAGCAATAGTCATTTTGTATCTAATATTACTGGGGATAAAAGACAACTCAAGAACAAAAAATAGACAAATATACCCAGGTTATCTACAATTAAAAAATGATACAAGTCACTTTTGTCTCGATTACACTGTTCCTTTTAAACGACAAACAAGTTATTATTATATGTTTTAATATTTATTGCATATTATCGCCTAAAAATATATAAAGAGATAAAAAAAAATGACCTCGGATTTTTTGCAGGAAAAAAATTAATATCAACATGCTTAAATACATTTAATATAATAATATGATGAATAAATCTTATAAAATAAAATAAAAAATTTGTCTTTGAATTTTAATTTTGTGCTCTTTTGTTGAAGTTTATTTCTTAAAAAAAATAAAAAAATTAGATTTTTAATATTTAAGATCTAATATTACCCGGGAAAAAATACAACTCAAAAAAACAAAAGGTAAACAAATTTGCCTAGATTATCTACAATTAAAAAATATACGAGACACTTTCCGTTTCGACTACACTGTTCTTTTTAGACGGCAAATAAGTAATTATAGCATGCAAAAAATTTATATTTTATTTTTTAAAAAAATTGCAATATTTTTATTTATAATGTGTCAGATCTGATATTACTTGGGAAAAAAGGCAACTCATATTTTTTTTTTACAAATTTACCTAGGTTATCTACAATTAAAAAATATAAAAATCACTTCCCAATTCGATCACACTATATAGTATGTGAGACTAAGTATATGCGTTTAATATTTATTTAATATTATCGCCTAAAAATATATAGAGAGAGAAAAAAATGACCTACGATATCTTGCAAAAAAAAATTAATATCGGTATTCTTAAATATATTTAATATAATAATATGATGAATAAATCTTATAAAAAAAATAAATTTGGCTTTAAATTTAAATTTATATTTTAGACTCTTTTTTTTTCCTTTTAAGAAACGATGACCTTTTTTTTCACATGTATTTTTTATTTTTTAGTGTCCAAGTCAGTTGTTCTTTTTTAACCGGGTTTCTTTTTTTTGTTTTTTTTTAACCAAAGTATCCGTGACAACAAATTTCTAATAAATCATTTCACCTTCTTAGCAAATTCTCTAACAAATTTTATCAAAAGTTTTTTAGCAATAGCAATATTCAATCACATTTTTGTTCAAAAAAACCTTTTTAAACAGATTTTATGAATTACAATTATACTAATTAAATATTAAAATAACAAAATACAACATTTATAAAATCAATCAATTTTCTACATAGATAAAAAAGCCCAGCGAAGCGGGCAAATCCACTCGTCAGACCTAAAAGACCTATCATATAAACATTAGCATTTCAACTTAATACATAAACAATAACAAAAAAAAAACTAAGCATACCCATTTTTTTAGTTTAAATTTCTGTACATAACTATGAACTCAATCATATTTATCATGCAACCAATATAATTGAATCATGCAACACTTATCCTATAATCACCTCTTCTCACTAATGCAAACAAGGTAGCAAACCAAAACATTCCGGCATAATTTGGCAAAAATAGTATTCATAACCTTTTTATAAAAAAACAATCATGAGAAAGAAAATACTTTTTGGAAAAAAAAATTGCATATAAAATTAATTCACAATTAACACCAATAATAATTAAAATATATAATCAAACTCTAATTGTCTAACAAATTTTTTGATAAACATAAGCACTATCCTAAATCTGTATTTAGGAGTAAGGGATTTTCATGCCTAGAGTGCTCTTTACATAGTTTTTATGTCTAACAGATAATCACTATCTTTTTTTTTTAAAATAAAAGGACTTGCTATTTATAGATAAATTTGAAAAACTTTATAAATTGGCAAAGTATCAATTTGCCTTCTAAATAATATCCATATATTAATTCAGGAAAATTTTAGAAATTAACTCAATCAAGTCCTTGATTTTTTGACGTCTAGAAACATAATTCATGTATTAATTAATTTCTAGTCATTAATTTATAGAATATATTTTAATCAAGTCATACTTGATTAATCATCATAGTTTAATTTTCGACTAATAATTTTTAATGTGTGTGACCCATTAGATTCCTAATATGCTACCATAAATATAAATTATAATTAAACAAATTAAACAATTGATTAATTTATATTTGAAGATCAGGTATATCATTTATCAACATGTCATAATCCTCTAAATATTGAAAAATTCATTAATGACTTGACTTAACCTTTCAGTGATTGGTTTCTTGGTTTAATTAATATCCTTTCATCAATAATATTGTAATATAACATTAAAGCATGAAGTATGTTTGTCAAGTTAAATTGTTTTTGTTGTTTACATAATAGGCATTAACAGTTTGAATAAAATTTCAAGCTCTTTTCAAATCTCATTGTACTTTGACCAATCATTTCTTAGTCAATACTATTTGAGAACAAATAAAACATTTTTTCTAATTCACTTAGGGTGATGAATGATCTCTTAACCACCCAAGCACTTTCATATAGTTCATGTTATACCTAATATTTGCCCTTTCATTACCTTAATTAAAAGAAGATGTAACAAGATCAAAACATAATATATTCTATATAAGATAATTTAGTGATATCAGGTCTAAGTGGTCGTTTGGTACTGCGGTTTCACCGCAGGTTGGAAAAAAAGCAGGTGAAAAAGCTGAAAAAGCTGTTTGGTAATGTATTAAAAGCAGATTACTTCACGTGGGACCCACCAAGAAAATCACCGAAACCATGGTTTATGAGAAGTAGGTTTTTTATGCTTTTCTTGCGTTTCCATAAACGGGCATTAAGCCACCAGAGTGACCGATTCTTATCAAGAAAAAGGTAGAGATGATGTGCTGCCTTCATACGTCTCTCCCCCGTCCTTCATAATACAAACCCGATGATAACTCAAAACACAAAATCATCAAATAATATACAAACCCATGACCATAGGGGGCGAGAAGGGGGGGGCAAGAGAGAGGACAAACCCATCAAATAATATACAAACCCATGCGAGAGAGGGAGGGCAAGAGAGAGGACAGACAAACCCATCAAAAAATATACAAACCAATCACCATAAGAGGGGCTAGAGAGGGCGGGCCAGAGAGGAGTGGAGTATCAGGTGGGTGGCGCGCGCGCGAGAGGGAGAGCCAGGGGAGGGGGGGTGGATTAGTTGGTCTGTGTAATGTGAATGAGAGAGGAGTGGAGTATTAGGGGAGAGAGGAGTGGAGTGGGTTGGGGGTTACGGGGAGATTTTTTTTAATATAAAAAATATTTTAAAATAATATTTTATTATTAAAATTTATTAAGTATTAAAATAATTTATAAATTAATTAATTAATTAATTAAATAAATATATTAGAAGGAGATCACAATATAATTTTTGTATCGCAATCATAATTTTATTTCAGATGATATTTTACTATATGTTGTTCCGAGATCGCAAAGACCTTCACATATGGATTTATAGTTCGTGGTTTGATGGGAGAATAAAACAAGTGTCTAATTTACTTGAATTATTAATTATATTTTATTATTATAATTATTAAATATTTAAAAAACAATATATATATATATATATATATGTATGTATGTATATATTGTTTTTTAAATATTTAATAATTATATATATACATACATATGTATATATATATATATATGTATGTATATATATATATGTATATATATATATACATACATATATATATATATACATACATATATATACACACACACTTTAAAATAGTTTCACAAGTTAAAAGCAGTATGAAAAGTTTGGTAACCAAACACATGAAACTGTTTTTCATTAATCTCAAACTCAAAAGCAGTTTTAACCAAACACTTCAAAACTTATTTTGAACCGAAGCAAAAGTGCTTTTCTTGAAACTGCTTTTTTCAAACCTCAACCATAAAAGCAAAAGCAATACCAAACACACCCTAAAGATCACTTATATAATTGTAATGTGAGTCTTTCCATAAATATAGATGATCTCTTCATTTGAAAATCTCATACAAGTCAGTTCAATGTACTTGTCTCTTGTCTAATGACAAGTACCTATGTATTAGTTATAGGTATCACTTGTACCTCAGCTTAAGAGAACAACTGTTATTTTTTCACAAAGAAAAGAACATGATATGTATCAGTCTTTACGGTTGTATTAAATATCCAATATTTTAAAAAGTATTGACTAAGAACATTTTAGAAACAATGCTTTTGACGCAATAAGAATCTCATAGTTATAACAACTTTATAGTTTTCCTCGCAAAATATTTTTGCCCGATAGACTTTATCTTTACTCTAGAATCATAAATCAAATATAAGATACATTAATCTAATATTACATGAATATTAAAGATTCTTAAATATTTATCAATAATAAATATGTAATTTATAAATATAATAATACTAACCGATTGGTTGAATAGCATATTATATTGATTTTTGCTACATAATCAAGTCTCACGAAAGGGTAGCAAACCCACATTATAGAAGTGACCCTTAAGGATAAATTGCATTTAGAGTCGATGTACGAAGGCCAAGAAATACTACCAGCAGAATTTAATCATTAAAGTAGTCTAAAGATTCCCATGCATTTTCCCCATCTCAAAATGTGGTTTGGGCACGGAATAACAAGTATTGTCCATTATTACTTTCAAGCAAGATTGGAGCTTTCGTCGGATCCCTCTGTTGTTTCAATAAAAAACCGACCAAGACGCTCTGATGCCTTGTTTACCTGCGACACACGAATCAAATGTTGTTTGCTTATGGTGATATAGATCTGATCGAGTTGACAATGATTTTTAGAATATTCTAACATGATAATCTCAAGACTTGTTTTCAAACCTGTTCTTCCCAATCAATCCTCCATGTAAGGTAGGATAGCAGAAGAGTTTGGACTACAACTCCACTCAGCAATCCAACCCACAAACCCTGTACGTGCAGAGAAGAAACTATTGGAAAATTAAAAAAAAGAGCCTTTTATATAATAAACTTCTGTAATAAAGTTATCAGGAAACGCCATGGTTGCTTAACGAGTTAATGGTGAATACTAGACTATCAAATTCAATGGCTTCAGCTTGATTTTCCTTTCATAATTTGCATGTTAAGCAGAAGATGTTCTATGAATATAGCTCTTACATACCGTGACCTGAAGATGAGCGACATATCCAAGCAGAATTCCTACCGGCAACCCAATGACATAATAGCTCCCCAAGTTGACAAATGCAACCATACTTTGCACACCAGCACCTATAGCTACTCCTGGATAGAGAGTTTTAATGTTAATATTTACAAATTGCTGGAAACCCCAGAGCGAACTTGACCTACTTTTGTCACTAAATTAAGGTGATCGATCGAATAATTGCATAAAATAAACTCTACGATACTTGGAATTAAAGTTCTGCAAAAAATAGACCGGAAAACGTTCATATAGTAATAGAATTCGAATGGAATACTTGCCTGAGAGCACCGGATAAATACTATTCAGAAACATTGAGAATGCTAGCAGAACATGAAGCCTGGACACATATTCTGCTACTGCCTCACTATTTGTAAACAAGTACGGAATTTCTCCACTAAAGACCATGCACAAAATCCAGAAGATAATTCCAATAATTATCGAAGTAACAAGGGCAACCTTGATTGAAAATTTTGCAGCTTTGGCATTGCCCATTCCCAGTTCATTTGATATGCGCACACTGTCCGAAATGCATACACATGGCATTTCATAATACAGATCACTTGCTTCAGAAACAGACATATATATAGAGAGACAAAACTGAACTGAGTAGTATTTTTAACTGCTAAGGCAATACCATGAAGAGCTTAAAAACCCAAGGCAGACCATGAATTCCCATCCATTGATGTTGAGGCTGCAACAAGGAATTAGCATGAATCATCTTCTGCTCATCAGCTATATATATATATATATATATAGTGCCACGCACCTGTAATGAAATTTGCATAACAAGTTCTTACCAAATGGAGAAAGCAGATATTGCAATGGTTGCATTGTTCATATATCCAGCTAACAGGACAAGAATAGAGGTGTACCATAATTCTAAGCTGTAAGGTTATAGCAAACACCGTTAGAAAGCAAGTGTTGGCTATCGAGATAATTAAATGCACCATAAACCATTAGTGATCTTAAAATTAATGAAACCAGACGAGTTCGTGATCATGATCAAACACTTGGAACTAATTACCAAATCATGACTCCGGAGGATATTGAGAGCTTTACTAGAGGTAACATATCAGCAAATGCTGATTTAGTAAAGCCTTCCCATGTATTTGGACACCAACCTCCCAAGACGTACCCCAACTCCCCAATAACGAGCAACCAGGATGATATGATGAACGCACCCATGGCACCAGCAAGACCTAAACCAAGTTTGATCACAAATAACCAGGACAAAAGCACGTGAACCAGAAAGGAGAAAGCAGAAAACCACCCGACAATCTTGTTTTTTTGCTGTGCTTGCAAGTACATTTGGATGGTCAAGCTGAAGACATAAGAGTAGACGACGGGAATGAGCCAAAGAGACACTTTTCCAGCTTCTATTGCAATATCCTCCTCTTGCCCGATTAGTCTCAATATCGGTGTTGTAAAGATGAAGAGGGGGAGCAAGATGGTTGCAGTGACACCATCAATGATCCATGATCTCTGCAAGTAAACTCCCATCATGTGGTAGTGTCCAGCTCCGTATGCTTGCCCGCATAAGGTCTCAGTCGCGCTTGACATCCCAATCTGCCACGAGAAAGGAAAGATTTCGGCAAGTAAAGTATTGAAATCTTAGGACTTAAAAACTAATCTTAGTGTATAATGAAAATTAAACCTTCATATAATTAATATTCTTGACATAATCTTATGGCAGTGAGCACATGCAAGATGCTGAGAGGATCGGACGTACCAATATCCCATCTACAAAGCGTAGCAAAATGCTCTGCTGCAGGCCATATGCTGCAAGATCCAATTCGCTAATGTGCCCCATGAATAACTGTGTCACGACTATCATTCCAAATGAGCACACTCGCGCCACCATTCCAGGAAATGCAATCTTCCATAGCTTCTTGGACTCCTTCCATACCCTCTTCTTCAGGCCACCGCTGTCAAGTTCTTCCGGCGAAACAAGCCTCTCTTCCATTGAATTATCCATGATCCTGCAAGAAAGATTTCTAAAATCGTTGACTTTTCATGCTTTTTGTTGAATATAAACTTTACATTGCACACATTTGTAATTGAGATTTGAACATTCATCATGACAACGTGAATCTTCATGTCAAGTCAGTTGCCTGCCACGACATTTACTCAAAACTGATAGCCTGTCATAAGTTGTAGGATTTGTAATTGAATGTAGATTTGAAAAAAATAAAATTGTTTTTTTATGTGTTTATTTAATAATTTTAATGTACTGATATTAAAAAAAATTGAATTAGAAAAGCAGAAGGTTATGGTGAGCGCTGAAATCGAACATGGAGACTTCCATGCAACAACAAAGGAAATGACTGAATAAGAACATGTTATGTGTCTAACACATGACACATGATTGGAGAACAAGTTGGTGTGTTATGTCTCTATGATATATATGTTATATTTATTCTTAATGGTGTTTATGTGGGTTGGTAGTCATTGTAGAAATATAGCCATTAGTGATAGAAAATTGTGTTAGTTTGTAAGAAAAATTATACATGATAGATAGAAAATATTATGAGTGCTACACATTAAAGTTTTTATTCCCAGGAAAATAAATAAATGTGAGATAGGATGGCAAAAAAAGAGTAGAAAAACATAGAGAAATAAAAAGAAAATTATACTCATCACCTTAAGTCATGCTAAGAAAACCAAGGAGTCTAGGCCAGACCCAAGAGACTCGCTCCAGAGAACTTATTTATTTATTGATAATTTGTTCATACTCCATCCATATCTAAGCTGGTACTCTTCTTGCGTTCATGACCGTCAAGTTACAAGAATATCGATGAATCCGGTAAATATCTCCCATATTTCATTTGCATTCAACCGAGGCTGACAACCATCATTAAGTATACTCCCCATCGACTTCATTTGGTCATTAAACTATTATTTTTGTTTAAATTACTTATTTTTACAAAGAACTTATTAGCTAGAGGACATAAAAGTATAAAAAGTGCATGGAGGTCACAAGTGAGGCAAGCATCATAATGATGGTCAAATTGTATGCCTAGAGATTATTTTTATTTGTTGACCGACGAAAGGACCACGTTTGTATTAATGCGATAAAATAATAAAGGAAAAGCAGGATAGGAAGATGAAATGTAGAAGTAAATATATAAAATCATGAAAAGGGAAAGAAAGAGGAGAGGTAGCGTCGAAACAATGAGAGTAATTAAGCATATTGTCTTCATAACACGCAAGTGCTTATTACCTTATGAATGAAACAGCAGATCGAAGCTCCTGCAATTCAGGCTTCGATCATCGCCGACTCGAGAAATAGTTGAGTGCGTGGTTATAAACAAGGAGGCAGCAGCAGAAAGTAGCACAAGTGACTTTTGGACGGGAGTGAGATCAAGTGGTATATGTCTGAAGAAATCGTACGGCCTTGTTCTGTTTTCTGAGAGAGAGACACGCGTGATGTTGGGTTCAGAGAGCACAAAAGGAAAGCGTAGTAGCTGCTGCTGCATGCATCTTGACTGGTAGCTAGATGCAAACTTATTAGGGTTTATTATTATTTTTATTCAAAATTTCAAATTGGTAGCTGCGAACGATTAGCTGAACACGTTTAGTGTGCTCTCCACATCATAATAAGCTCAAAAAAGTCAAGCAATTTAGTCTTGTGAATAACTTGTAACTCATAAACTAAGGAAATTAAGCCAAATATAGTATACGTGTACGGTTAGTAATTACTAAAAGAAGTAGCATCGGCTTAATCTAACGAAGATAAGGCGTTAGGTGGATTGAAAAAGGGTCGTCATCGTAAGGAAGAAATGGGTTTGGCCTGTAAGAAGTGAAAACATAATATATATTTTTCTAGTATTCAAGTTGTATCGTCCCATGCTAGAATAATTATAATAAGAATAATTGTGCTGGAGCATTCCCCACTATAACATCCACGTTTAAGCAATTTAGTATATACTATAAAAAAGACAATTAACATTAAAATAATTTAAAACAACAAAAGTAACGATAACGACTACTAATATTAAAACTTACTGTTTCTCTCTCTCTCTCTGTATATAGTCCATTCTACACAAACAAAACTGTTCACTGTATCTCCCTTTCTTCTGGCTTTCTTCTCTGAGACTGCAACTATAGCAAGGCAATCACTCTCTGTAAGTGGCTTTTTTTTTCTTTTTTTTTTCTTGAGGATTAAAATCCTTAATATTTGTTTTGGTTTAGATTTTAATACAAATAGTTGTTATATGTGAGGTCAAAAATTAAATCCTGTAGATATGGTAAATTGTTTTTATCATACAAGTTAGATGGTTTTATCCTCATTCTCACTTCTCCAACGTCCAATAATTCTGGTATTTCATAGTTTATTGCGACATTAAAGACTCTAGGAGATATCGAAATCAGCTAGATTTAGATAATTTACGTGCATTTTGCACAAGTAGCGGGCCTATATTTTTTGTGGGTGGTGGTAGTTGGCAAATATCTTGCTCCTTTTCTTTCCCTTTGGTTTGCACCAGTACAAATACGGAGAAAGGGTAATCATTCAACTCACGCAAGGTACCAATTCACACACCAACCCAATCTCTTTTAAATTTAAAGGGCCAAACTCCCTTCTC
Source organism: Salix caprea (assembly GCA_964035475.1). Classification (NCBI taxonomy): domain Eukaryota; kingdom Viridiplantae; phylum Streptophyta; class Magnoliopsida; order Malpighiales; family Salicaceae; genus Salix; species Salix caprea. Next base: position 5,902,188 of record OZ037754.1, read on the forward strand.
TTTTCTTCCCGCCTATTCCTTTTTTTTTTGACATTACGAACGAGATTGTTGAAGGGTCGTAAAAGGAGAAAGACTAGGGTAAAGTAGGTTTCTGCGCTCCCACTAAACAAAAAAGTTAAAATAACCACCCTACGAGTAGAATTGTTATCATTAATCCAAGTGACTCGATATGGCGTGGGATGTATCTCTTGGGAAATACCAAGACGCCTCAACTATTTCTTTAGCCACAGCATTCATGCTACTACCGTTGTTTATGATAACATTTAGAGATTTGTCCCCGTATGTAACTCTTGTGTGGAATATGCTAGTTCTCTTCCGGTCATGGTCCATATCCCTTTTGGTTTTGTGCCCTGTCAAAGTAACTCGATACTTGAGGCTCGGTTTTGCTGGTCTCGCTCTTCACCGTCAGTTCATGAAATCGCTTTGTATACTAGTCCACTATATTAGAGAGTAATATAAATCATATTCTGGGACTTTACCTTATAGCTTAAGTTTTTAGGTGACATGGTTCTTTGACATGGTATCAGAGCCTGTTGACCCAGCTACCAGTCAAGATGCATGCAGCAGCAGCTACTACGCTTTCCTTTTGTGCTCTCTGAACCCAACATCACGCGTGTCTCTCTCTCAGAAAACAGAACAAGGCCGTATGATTTCTTCAGACATATACCACTTGATCTCACTCCCGTCCAAAAGTCACTTCTGCTACTTTCTGCTGCTGCCTCTTGTTTATAACCACGCACTCAACTATTTCTCGAGTCGGCGATGATCGAAGCTTGAATTGCAGGAGCTTCGATCTGCTGTTTCATTCATAAGGTAATAAGCACAAGCGTGTTATAAAGACAATATGCTTAATTACTCTCATTGTTTCGACGCTACCTCTCCTCTTTCTTTCCCTTTTCATGATTTTATATATTTACTTCTACATTTCATCTTCCTATCCTGCTTTTCCTTTATTATTTTATCGCATTAATACAAACGTGGTCTTTTCGTCGATCAACAAATAAAAATAATCTCTAGGCATACAATTTGACCATCATTATGATGCTTGCCTCACTTGTGACCTCCATGCACTTTTTATACTTTTATGTCCTCTAGCTAAAAAAATTTTAAATATTAAAAATTTAACCCGAAGATAAAATATGTTAAATTAAGATTTAAGAACTTAAGATTTTATGTTAAGGGTAAAATTTCAATGAAATAAAAAGTGTTGTTCCGTAAAAAAATCAATTAGAGAATTATAGGGGCAAATTGAGGCTTGTATAAGAATTTGGGTTAATGTATAAATAACCAAGTAAGCTAATATAAATACACACTCACTCACTCTCTTTCATCGAACGGATGGAAAACAAACGAAGAAGAATTAAGAAAAAAAATCCATTTTGCTAAGAAATTCTTAGGAAAAACCAGTAGAAAACCAAGGAATTGAAAGGAGATTGTGAACATTGTGAATTACAACCCCTCACCACTTAAATAAGAGAGATAATTGATGCAAAAAGGGAGAATTAAAGGGGTGTTTTCACTACATCAAGAGGAAGAAAGGGGAATGACATGGAAAATCATCAAGAGGCCACGATAATTGTGCAACAACAAGGAGGTACTACTAGAGCTTCGACAACAAATATGAATTGAACACCTTACAACTTTAGCTCACCATGTTTATTATGTTAGATATTGTAATTATAGGAAATTATTGTAATTTCAATTGTTAATTAAGATGAGAGGAACTAGTTTTCTGATAATGGACGGAGGAACTAGTTTCCCAATAATTGACAAAGAAACAAGTTTTCCAGTAATGAGACTAGTATAGATGTTTGATTCCCTTCAAAAGGTAAGATCATGCTTAGAAAGGGGTTAACAGTACTAGGTAAACCTAACCCAAGGTTTTAAAGAATTTACACACAGGGAATGATTCCAATGCACTTTTTTTTTATTCATTTTCATTACATTTATATAATCGAAAGGAGCCTAATTTTAGGCATTCAAAAATTCTGTAATCGAAGGAAATAAATTTACAATCATACTTAATGACAGAGAGCATAAGTATTTGCAGAGAAAGGAAAGACAAATATTTTGAATTTGAAAATGAGCATAAGTTTCGGGACAACTATGTTTGAATTGGCAGCTCATTTATTTCCTTGATACGCCCCCACAAGAATAGGCTACCATCAGATAGGCCGAGCTTGGTACAGAGATAAGTTGTCCTCTGTCTTGAGAGTGACTTTGTAAGTAGATCAGCAAGTTGATCATTAGTGTGCACATGCCGAACATTGAGGAGATTTTTGGCAACCAAACCTCGCACAAAATGAATGTTGATTTGAATATGCTTCATTCTTGAATGTTGAACTGGATTGAAGCTTAACTGAGTTGCACCCAACTTATCACACAAAAGCAAAGGTGGTTGTGATAACGTGACTTTCAACTCTTGGAACAAGGACAACAACCACATAGATTCTGTAGCAGCTGTGGCTAGGGCCCTATACTCAGCATCGGTTGACGACCGGGCAATGGAACGTTGTTTTTTAAAACTCCAGGAAATTGGTGTATGACCGAGGAATATGAGATATGCTGAAGTTGATTTTTGATCATCCAAGCTACCAGCCCAATCAGCATCTAAAAAACATGCCAGTGTTGGTTTGGATGCTGTATGTATGGTAATACCATGGATTATGGTATTCTTTAGGTACCGTAACAGATGTTTAGTAGTCGTCCAGTGGTTCTGCGTAGGGTTGTGCATAAACTGCGATAGTTTGTTGACGGCAAAGCTAATATCTGGTCTGGTTAAGGATAGGTACTGTAAGGCTCCAATCATGCGACGATATTCTATTGAATCAACTGCTAAGGAGCCATCTGCCAGTTTGAGAGGGACCAAGGTACACAGGGGAGTTGTGACATCCCTAGCACCATCCATACTTGTTTTGGCCAGTAAATCTCTGATGTACTTTTGTTGAGTTAAAAACAAGCCATCCTGAGTGGGGATGACCTCATTGTCGAGAAAGAAGTGTAATAATCCCAGATCTTATCCAAGATGAGAAACAATGCTGGCAACAAATGTGGGACTGTTTCCTGTGACAATTAAATCGTCAACATAAACTAGACAATAAGCAATTGTGTTCTCATTTTGAAACACAAACAAAGAGGTGTCAAATTTAGCATTGATAAAACCAAATTTAAGCAGTGCTTGTTTGAGAGCAGAGAACCACGTCCGAGGGGCTTGCTTTAGCCCATAGATAGCCTTGGTGAGGTAGCAAACATGATTTGGGTTTTCCAGACTTCAAAAACCAGGGGGTTGCTGCATATGAATTTTTTCACTGAGATGCCCATGAAGAAAAGCATTATTGACATCCAACTGCAGGAGAGACCAACCATTCATAACAACTAAGGTGAGGACAGTTCTAATGGTGACTAGTTTTACAAGAGGACTAAATGTCTCTGTGTAATCCAGTCCAGGTCTTTGGTTGAACCTTTTGGCCACAAGTCTGGCCTCGAAATGGTCAACAGAGCCATCAACATGCCTCTTAATTCGAAATACCCATTTGCAGCCAACAATATTACAGTCAGGTACAGGTGGGACGAGTTGCCATGTATTATGACGTATTAAAGCAGTCAGCTCAGAGGACATGGCATCATGCCACCTATAATCACCTATTACTGCAGCAACACTTGTTGGATGTAGTCATGGGGGAAGGGGATGTTTGGTGACCATATATGATTTTTTAGGTTTATGAATATTATTCATCGACCGAGTGGTCATCCTGTGGATATGCTGTGTATCATGCTCAATTAGAGGTACTGTGATGTTGTGTGAGGGTAAGGAGGAAGAGGATAAAGTACTTACTTGTAGAGGAGGCATCTTAGGAGAGGACATGGTCGCAGACGATGGCGAGAGAGTAGTACCCACTGCTAGAGATGGAGGAGCCGAAGGAATTAAACGGACTTGTGACATCATGATTGGAACAGAGGAGTCTTCTGTGATCGATTGGGTAGAATTAGGGATTGCATTTTGAGGATTTGGTTTTTGAAGGGGAAAGGTAGTTTTATGGAAGATGACATGTCAGGAGTGAAAGACTTTGCTTTGGCTGGGCTCGAGACACAGGTAAGCGTTTTGTGAAAGGGAATAGCCCACAAAAATACACGGTTGGGCTTTGGGCTCTAGTTTGTGGTGGTTGTAAGGCTTAGTCAGGGGAAAGCATAAACACCAGAATTGTTTTAATTTGAGATAGTTTGGATGCTGGTGAAACAATTTTTGAAATGGAGATTGATTTTTCAAAGTCGAGGTCGGCATTCTATTTATAAGATAGGCTGCAGTTTGAAACGCATATGGCCAAAAAGAGAATGACATATGAGCATCTGTGGGTAAGGTAAGACCTGTCTCAACAAGATGACGATGACGTCTTTCTAACATACCATTTTGTTAGGGAGTGTAGGGAGCAATGGTTTAGTGACTAATCTCATGAACAGAAAGATAAGATTTAAAACCAATATATTCCCCACCATTATCTGAGTCAAGACTCTTAATTTTGGCATTAAATATATTTTCCACAAGATTTCAAAATTGTGGAATTTTTTTGTGAACACTGGATTTATGAGTCATAGAATATAGCCAAATATATTTGGTAAAATGATCAATAAAAATGACATGGTATTTTGATCCTTCAATTCCAATTTCATGAGATGGACCCCAAATATTTGTGTAAATTAATTCAATGGGAGCAGTGCTGGTAAGTCCATGATTATTGAAAGGTTGACAACGAGCCTTATTTTAGGAGCATGAAACACATGGGGATACATGACCACTTTTATGGGTTGGTAATGAGAAAGCGTTAATTAAATGATGCATTAATTTTGATGATGGATGACCACGTCTCTCATGCCATCCATTGATGGAAGTGCGATTGTGAACATAAGCAACAACCTTTTGTGATGATGATGGTAGGTTCTCCGAAAATGGGTACACTTTATCTTCACATGCGTCTTAGAGTAGTGTCGCCCCCGTGGTCCAATCCTTCACCAAGAAATAATCAGGGTGAAATATAAGATAGACACCATTGTGTTTGGTAAAATGATGGACAAAAATAAGATTTTTCTGAATCGTGGGTACACAAAGAGTATCATGTAAGTGAAATTTACGATTAAAGGAGTCAAGGGATAGTGATCCAATGTGAGATACATGCAAACTTGTTCCATCACCAATTACCTCCTCATCAGTGCCATCATATTCAAAATGAATCGAGAGTTTGGAAAGATCAGTAGTCATATTGTGGGATGTTGCAGAGTCAACTAGCCATTGGTGAATTTTTTCTTGGGATGCTGCTGCATAGTTAGCTGTAAATTCTCCAGACATTTTTGGGCAATTTTGGCCGTATGGCCCAATTGATAACACCATTAGCATTTGGGCTGGTGGTATTTTCTCTATCCTGAGTTTAGAGGGCCATTATGACCCGAATTTGGTGGCCCATTTTTGTGATACCCATTTAAGTTTCGGGTCTTGTTGTAGGTGTACCTAAGGCTTTGTTTATATTGCCCAGTAGCACGCCCTTGTCAGTAGAGATGATTTGCTACGAGATTAAAGTTGGTTGGCTATCCAGTAGGGGTGAGCATTTTCGGTTCGGTTCGTTTTTTATTAAAAAAAGTAACCAAACCAAAATTTATTTATTTTTTTTTTAAAAAACCGAACCCGAACCGAACCTATTAAAAACCGACCACTTTCGGTTCGGTTCGGTTCGGTTTGGTTTTTATGATTAAAAAATTAAAAAAACCAAATTTAGTTTTTGGGCTAAATTGAAATACATGGCAGCTGGAAAAAACCCAGAAACAGACCTAGATCAGAACATGCATTACTCCACAAGCCGATTTCAAACACGATCCCCACATATCAATGAACATCAAAACTGAAACAACAATCTATAAAATGAAATAGCATTCAACACAACAAATAAAACCACCGAAAATAATTGAACAAAACAAAAAAAAAACCTTCAAGACTGCCCAGATAACCAAATTAAAAAGTTTATTTTTTCTGTAGAAACGAGAAAAAAAGTAAACATTTAAAGAAAATCCCAGCATTCAACTCGCAGAAGAGAGGGGAAAAAAAGAATTTTTTTGGGTAATGGATGGTTTGGTTGTTATTATTTACTTTCAATCGCTCCATTGCCCGCCCTTTTTCCTATTTCCTGAATTCTTCATATCAACTTTACTCGTTTTCAACTTTCAGGATGTTGGGAAATCAATTCTCGAGAGTTATGGAGCAACACGCCGAGAAGCAAGAGGCGAGAGGGAGGGAGATTTAAGATGCAGAGGCCAGAGGGAGGCGAGAGGCCAGAGGGACGGAGATTTAAGATGCAGAGGCCAGAGGGAGGCGAGAGGCTAGAGGGACGAAGATTTAAGATGCAGGGTCTAGTAAACCGAAGCGAGAGGCTCAAGAGATTAGATTTGTAACTTTTGTTGTAGAGGGAGGCGAGAGGCAAAAGGCGGAAGGAAGGGGATGGACGAATATAGGGTTTCTTCTCTTAAGTTGTTATTTATACTAATGATTTCAACCGAACCGAACCGGTTCGGTTCGGTTTAATCGGTTTTGTCCGTACAAAACCGATACCAAACCGAACCGGGCTTTTTTTTTTAAATTTTCCAATCAGTTTAATCCGGTTTGTTTTTTGGTTCGGTTTTCTCAGTTATTTTTTTTCCGGTTTTTTTGGTTTAATCAGTTGTTCGGTTTTTTTGCTCACCCCTACTATCCAGTGGCACCTCCTTGACTGTGAGAGTAATTGACAATGGGAATAAAGTTGTTGGTTGTTGATTTTGTAGTCTTTGAAGATAACTCTTATTACTAACAAGAAGATCATGGAGTTCTTCAAATTTCAGAGATGTTTCTCGAGCACAGATGGGAGCAACAATTTCTCTGAATTCTAGACCTAGTCCATTGAGAATGTAGAGTGTTAAATCATCATCAGAAATTGGATAATCAATGATTGCAAGCTCATCAGCAACCATTTTTACAACTTGAAGAAACTCAGTAATGGTGCGATTTCCTCGAGTGCTCAAGGTTAGATCTTCCTTGAGTTGCATTGCACGGGTACGTGATTTGCCTGCATATAGACGATTTAGTGATGTCCAAGCCTCATGAGAGGTTTTGCATGCAGCTAGAAGTGGGGTGATTGTGGTGGACGTGGATGCTAGAATTGTGTGAAGTATTAATTTTTCTTGGCGAATCCAGTGGGAATTTGCAGTTTTGGAGGCAGTGGAGTCTGTTGAGTCAATGGTAGGACATGTTTTAACTCTGGTGACAAAATCAATTAGGTCATAACCTATGAGCAATGCTTCAAAAGGAATTTGAAAATGAGCATAAGTTTCGGGACAACTATGTTTGAATTGGTAGCTCATTTATTTCCTTGATAGGTTTAAGTTGATTTTGAAAGAATTTGACTTATTCTTCAAAAGGAATTAATTGAAATAGATAATATATAATGGCATTGTATTATTAAAGTTGTATTCTAATTTGAGTAATTTATGATGTAACTTGATTTTATTATGTGATAATCAATTCCAGGCAAGCCTATAAAGGGGTTAATAGTACTAGGTAAAGCTAACCCAAAGTTTAAGTTGAATTATAAGGACTTTGAGAGATTCTTAAAAAGGATGTAATTGAATTAGAAGATATAGTGGAATTATTTTATTAAGGTTGTATTCTTATTTTATTAATTTATGAAGTAACTTTATTTTATTATGTGATAACCAATTCTAGTACCTCGTATCAACAAGTGAAATGGTAAGCTTTTAGAAATACTTTTGCTATGACTAAATTAATGTGTAATTAGTATTCTTTTTTTGTATTGTAACTTGGGCACGTACTTGATATTAAGCTTAAAATACAAAGACACACAAAACCAATAGCAAGGGATGTATTTATTAGACATGTGAAATCCCTTGGTCTATGTAGAATGTAATTAAGTAATGAATAAATATCATTTGAATATCATTTTATTCATTATTTGTTTATGGATATATTAAGTATCGTACAATACAATTTATTAAAGTATGTCAATAGACTAAGATTGGCTCACTCACATTAGCAATCGCCTCTAGCATTTGTAAAGTGCGTAGAGATGAGACTAATTGAGTTTTAATGCTCACAAAGCGACTTGGGCGTAGTGTGGGCAATTTTAGCTCAAAATGATTATTAAAAAGTCACATTGGTCGGAACCAAGATGAGGTTCTTAAATAAAAGAATCAACATGAATGAATTCCCACCATTCATGTGTCTATTATGATTGAATCCAAGTATAAAATTATTCATTTGTCATTAATGACAATGAGCAAATGAGAATTTCTTATTTGAAGTCTTTATTTTTTACAACAAGACTGGGACTCGTACAATGTATTTCCTCTAATAAGGAGAGCAACGACATACACTCTGTCTTTAGAAAAGGAAAAGAACGCTCCACTATAACATGTATTTCATACTACATGTGCTGACGACCAATACAGGAGTAAAGAATGGATCTCTTCTTCTTTATTATGTGAGTCCTAGAGATCATATATAAGATCTCAAAATCTTACCCTTTGTGACTTTTGACTATATCATGAGGTGATGAATAAATGATCGCTACTTTAGGAGTATATCCCATGGTGATGGAATGATTTGACTTGAAGGAATACTCTCAGGAAGCGAGATAATTCAGATCTAAGTGATGTGAGAGCAAAAGAAAAAGTAATTTTAATTCTACACTTGTTATTGTATTCACCGGTCGGGGTCATATCATTTGAATAAATTTGATATGATTTAGAATACATGTAATTGGCATGATGGATTGAGTATGAAATTCTTGAGGGATTGAATTATATTCATCCATGTGTAACTAAAAGTGCTTGGGGTATATTAGTACACTCTAAGGAATACTTAATTATAAAGTAGATGTCTCCTATATGACCTATATTAGGTTTATATAGATTGGAGCTCCTTTATTTGTGTTCTTGAGGTCACACAGTCCGTTCGTCAAGTATAAATATCTGTGCAAGTTTGAAATATAATGTATTAGATAAATTTACCCCTTTATGGGCGAGTGGGAGAAGTTGGTTATTGGGTTTGGCCTGGTTCGCCCATGAGGGATGAACCTGATCTATTTATCTAGAGAAATTATTAAAGGTAAATGCTAGGTAACCGCTTCCCTACGTATATAAATATGGGCATAACCTCCTATGAAATAATATTGTTTTTCATAATTGAACAAGATAATTCTCTCTTTTCTTACATCTTAATTCTCTGTATTAAACTTGCTAAGATCTACAAAGATGTCCGTATTGTGGAACATCACTTTGGTTCTAGTAATTGAATTGACCCTGAAGTTCTTGATCTAGAAATAAGAAAAATAGAATCTCACAAGTAAGTTTTCCTTATCGAATCTACAAGGGCCAATTAATTTGTGTTTATAGTGTCACCAAATTGCTATAGGGCTAGTGTTTCTATTTTCATTATTTTCTTATGCTAAAAACCAGAAGTGGCCAACCATATAACATCATGGATCAAGGTTCCACCATTCCTGATTCTTCAAATTCAAACCCGAACACCGATATATCCAAGCTTCATCCAATTTTCAACAACTTGATTAATTTTCTCAAACTTTGAACATGATGATGCATCGTTTGGACATAATTGACGAACACAACAATCGAGAAGTGGGACGACCACCTTGTAAGCAAGAAATATACCAAGAAGGCAATAAGGGATCGGGGACAACGAAGACGAAACTGAGGAAGTGCAGCTGAGCAGGGTTAGACACAAGGTTGTACCTGGACAACCATGCGATACATACATTTAAAGGAACATCTTGGATGAATTAACTAGACATATGAAGTTGGAACTTATAGATTTTTATTACTTCACTTGAAGATAATTTTGACTAGTTTTCAGTACCTGAGGAACGCAAGGTTCGGTTTGTCAAACTGAAGCTTGAAGGTCTAGCCCGTGCTTGGTGGAGCAGTGTAGAAGAGAGACACCCGTCATACTCCCATTATAGAGTGGGGAGATATGAAGGAACGACTGGAAGCAAAATACTTACCCATAAACTCCGAACAACTTATCTATAAAGACATGCAATAATAGAGCCAAAACAATCGAACTATAGTGTGTCAAAGAACTATAAGCTTAAGCTGTAAGGTGAGGTCCTAGAACATGATTTATATTATTCTCTAATACCCCCCTCAAGTGAAAGCCCTCTGGGCTTGAAACTTGCACAGGCCCACACTACCTTGTGCTTGATTTTTTATTAAATAGAATGGGGGTGGTGAGATTCGAACTCGTGACCGCTGGGTCAACAGGCTCTGATACCATGTCAAAGAACCATGTCACCTAAAAGCTTAAGCTATAAGGTAAAGTGCTAGAATATGATTTATATTACTCTTTAATATAGTGGACTAGTATACAAAGCGATTTCATGAACTGACGGTGAAGAGCGAGACCAGCAAAACCGAGCCTCAAGTATCGAGTTACTTTGACAGGACACAAAACCAAAAGGGATACGGACCATGACTGGAAGAGAACTAGCATATTCCACACAAGAGTTACATACGGGGACAAATTTCTGAATGTTATCATAAACAACGGTAGTAGCATGAATGCTGTGGCTAAAGAAATAGTTGAGGCGTCTTGGTATTTCCCAAGAGACACATCCCACGCCATATCGAGTCACTTGGTTAATGATAACAATTCTACTCGTAGGGTGGTTATTATAACTTTTTTGTTTAGTGGGAGCGCAGAAACCTACTTTACCCTATTCTTTCTCCTTTTACGACCCTTCAACAATCTGAACACGTTTAGTGTGCTCTCCACATCATAATAAGCTCAAAAAAGTCAAGCAATTTAGTCTTGTGAATAACTTGTAACTCATAAACTAAGGAAATTAAGCCAAATATAGTATACGTGTACGGTTAGTAATTACTAAAAGAAGTAGCATCGGCTTAATCTAACGAAGATAAGGCGTTAGGTGGATTGAAAAAGGGTCGTCATCGTAAGGAAGAAATGGGTTTGGCCTGTAAGAAGTGAAAACATAATATATATTTTTCTAGTATTCAAGTTGTATCGTCCCATGCTAGAATAATTATAATAAGAATAATTGTGCTGGAGCATTCCCCACTATAACATCCACGTTTAAGCAATTTAGTATATACTATAAAAAAGACAATTAACATTAAAATAATTTAAAACAACAAAAGTAACGATAACGACTACTAATATTAAAACTTACTGTTTCTCTCTCTCTCTCTGTATATAGTCCATTCTACACAAACAAAACTGTTCACTGTATCTCCCTTTCTTCTGGCTTTCTTCTCTGAGACTGCAACTATAGCAAGGCAATCACTCTCTGTAAGTGGCTTTTTTTTTCTTTTTTTTTTTCTTGAGGATTAAAATCCTTAATATTTGTTTTGGTTTAGATTTTAATACAAATAGTTGTTATATGTGAGGTCAAAAATTAAATCCTGTAGATATGGTAAATTGTTTTTATCATACAAGTTAGATGGTTTTATCCTCATTCTCACTTCTCCAACGTCCAATAATTCTGGTATTTCATAGTTTATTGCGACATTAAAGACTCTAGGAGATATCGAAATCAGCTAGATTTAGATAATTTACGTGCATTTTGCACAAGTAGCGGGCCTATATTTTTTGTGGGTGGTGGTAGTTGGCAAATATCTTGCTCCTTTTCTTTCCCTTTGGTTTGCACCAGTACAAATACGGAGAAAGGGTAATCATTCAACTCACGCAAGGTACCAATTCACACACCAACCCAATCTCTTTTAAATTTAAAGGGCCAAACTCCCTTCTCTTTTCTTCCCGCCTATTCCTTTTTTTTTTGACATTACGAACGAGATTGTTGAAGGGTCGTAAAAGGAGAAAGACTAGGGTAAAGTAGGTTTCTGCGCTCCCACTAAACAAAAAAGTTAAAATAACCACCCTACGAGTAGAATTGTTATCATTAATCCAAGTGACTCGATATGGCGTGGGATGTATCTCTTGGGAAATACCAAGACGCCTCAACTATTTCTTTAGCCACAGCATTCATGCTACTACCGTTGTTTATGATAACATTTAGAGATTTGTCCCCGTATGTAACTCTTGTGTGGAATATGCTAGTTCTCTTCCGGTCATGGTCCATATCCCTTTTGGTTTTGTGCCCTGTCAAAGTAACTCGATACTTGAGGCTCGGTTTTGCTGGTCTCGCTCTTCACCGTCAGTTCATGAAATCGCTTTGTATACTAGTCCACTATATTAGAGAGTAATATAAATCATATTCTGGGACTTTACCTTATAGCTTAAGTTTTTAGGTGACATGGTTCTTTGACATGGTATCAGAGCCTGTTGACCCAGCTACCAGTCAAGATGCATGCAGCAGCAGCTACTACGCTTTCCTTTTGTGCTCTCTGAACCCAACATCACGCGTGTCTCTCTCTCAGAAAACAGAACAAGGCCGTATGATTTCTTCAGACATATACCACTTGATCTCACTCCCGTCCAAAAGTCACTTCTGCTACTTTCTGCTGCTGCCTCTTGTTTATAACCACGCACTCAACTATTTCTCGAGTCGGCGATGATCGAAGCTTGAATTGCAGGAGCTTCGATCTGCTGTTTCATTCATAAGGTAATAAGCACAAGCGTGTTATAAAGACAATATGCTTAATTACTCTCATTGTTTCGACGCTACCTCTCCTCTTTCTTTCCCTTTTCATGATTTTATATATTTACTTCTACATTTCATCTTCCTATCCTGCTTTTCCTTTATTATTTTATCGCATTAATACAAACGTGGTCTTTTCGTCGATCAACAAATAAAAATAATCTCTAGGCATACAATTTGACCATCATTATGATGCTTGCCTCACTTGTGACCTCCATGCACTTTTTATACTTTTATGTCCTCTAGCTAAAAAAATTTTAAATATTAAAAATTTAACCCGAAGATAAAATATGTTAAATTAAGATTTAAGAACTTAAGATTTTATGTTAAGGGTAAAATTTCAATGAAATAAAAAGTGTTGTTCCGTAAAAAAATCAATTAGAGAATTATAGGGGCAAATTGAGGCTTGTATAAGAATTTGGGTTAATGTATAAATAACCAAGTAAGCTAATATAAATACACACTCACTCACTCTCTTTCATCGAACGGATGGAAAACAAAAGAAGAAGAATTAAGAAAAAAAATCCATTTTGCTAAGAAATTCTTAGGAAAAACCAGTAGAAAACCAAGGAATTGAAAGGAGATTGTGAACATTGTGAATTACAACCCCTCACCACTTAAATAAGAGAGATAATTGATGCAAAAAGGGAGAATTAAAGGGGTGTTTTCACTACATCAAGAGGAAGAAAGGGGAATGACATGGAAAATCATCAAGAGGCCACGATAATTGTGCAACAACAAGGAGGTACTACTAGAGCTTCGACAACAAATATGAATTGAGCACCTTACAACTTTAGCTCACCATGTTTATTATGTTAGATATTGTAATTGTAGGAAATTATTGTAATTTCAATTGTTAATTAAGATGAGAGGAACTAGTTTTCTGATAATGGGCGGAGGAACTAGTTTCCCAATAATTGACAAAGAAACAATTTTTCCAGTAATGAGACTAGTGTAGATGTTTGATTCCCTTCAAAAGGTAAGATCATGCTTAGAAAGGGGTTAACAGTACTAGGTAAACCTAACCCAAGGTTTTAAAGAATTTACACACAGGGAATGATTCCAATGCACTTTTTTTTATTCATTTTCATTACATTTATACAATCAGAAGGAGCCTAATTTTAGGCATTCAAAAATTCTGTAATCGAAGGAAATCAATTTACAATCATACTTAATGACAGAGAGAATAAATATTTGCAGAGAAAGGAAAGACAAATATTTTGAATTTGAAAATGAGCATAAGTTACGGGACAACTATGTTTGAATTGGCAGCTCATTTATTTCCTTGATACGCCCCCACAAGAATAGGCTACCATCAGATAGGCCGAGCTTGGTACAGAGATAAGTTGTCCTCTGTCTTGAGAGTGACTTTGTAAGTAGATCAGCAAGTTGATCATTAGTGTGCACATGCCGAACATTGAGGAGATTTTTGGCAACCAAACCTCGCACAAAATGAATGTTGATTTGAATATGCTTCATTCTTGAATGTTGAACTGGATTGAAGCTTAACTGAGTTGCACCCAACTTATCACACAAAAGCAAAGGTGGTTGTGATAACGTGACTTTCAACTCTTGGAACAAGGACAACAACCACATAGATTCTGCAGCAGCTGTGGCTAGGGCCCTATACTCAGCATCGGTTGACGACCGGGCAATGGAACGTTGTTTTTTAAAACTCCAGGAAATTGGTGTATGACCGAGGAATATGAGATATGCTGAAGTTGATTTTTGATCATCCAAGCTACCAGCCCAATCAGCATCTAAAAAACATGCCAGTGTTGGTTTGGATGCTGTATGTATGGTAATACCATGGATTATGGTATTCTTTAGGTACCGTAACAGATGTTTAGTAGTCGTCCAGTGGTTCTGCGTAGGGCTGTGCATAAACTGCGATAGTTTGTTGACGGCAAAGCTAATATCTGGTCTGGTTAAGGATAGGTACTGTAAGGCTCCAATCATGCGATGATATTCTATTGAATTAACTGCTAAGGAGCCATCTGCCAGTTTGAGAGGGACCGAGGTACACAGGGGAGTTGTGACATCCATAGCACCATCCATACTTGTTTTGGCCAGTAAATCTCTGATGTACTTTTGTTGAGTTAAAAACAAGCCATCCTGAGTGGGGATGACCTCAATGTCGAGAAAGAAGTGTAATAATCGCAGATCTTATCCAAGATGAGAAACAATGCTGGCAACAAATGTGGGACTGTTTCCTGTGACAATTAAATCGTCAACATAAACTAGACAATAAGCAATTGTGTTCTCATTTTGAAACACAAACAAAGAGGTGTCAAATTTAGCATTGATAAAACCAAATTTAAGCAGTGCTTGTTTGAGAGCAGAGAACCACGTCCGAGGGGCTTGCTTTAGCCCATAGATAGCCTTGGTGAGGCAGCAAACATGATTTGGGTTTTCCAGACTTCAAAAACCAGGGGGTTGCTGCATATGAATTTTTTCACTGAGATGCCCATGAAGAAAAGCATTATTGACATCCAACTGCAGGAGAGACCAACCATTCATAACAACTAAGGTGAGGACAGTTCTAATGGTGACTGGTTTTACAAGAGGACTAAATGTCTGATTTTCAACATCATATTTAAAATATATAACATAGGCCTGGTTTATATTCCTATCCTACGAATTAGCCATTATAGCATTTACACCAAAAGGATCTAATAAAAGTTAAGCATTCATTACATTACTTCATACCAAATACATTGTGATCAAAATTTTATCTGCACGATTCTTTGCAAAAGTAAGCTCCCATGTAACGGGCTCCTTAAACGTCTCGTGGGTGTGGCGTTCCTGCAGCAGTATAAACACTTAAGAGAAAGTAATTACCTAGAGCTAATAATATTTTTAATGATCGTTCCGTCTAATACTTGAAGCTTAATATGTTTGTAAATTTACCATTCTTTCCTAACAACCATTTCTTAGACTCGGCCATCCCTTCGGATGCCATTAGCCGTAGCTAATCATTGTTTTGTCCCGGCCATCCCTTCGGATGCCATTAGCCGAAGCTAATCAATCTCTTATCCCGGCCATCCCTTCGGATGCCTTTAGCTGAAGCTAATCAATCTTTTATCCCGGCCATCCCTTCGGATGCCTTTAGCCGAAGCTAATCAATCTTTTATCCCGGCCATCCCTTCGGATGCTATTAGCCGAAGCTAATCAATCTTTTATCGACATTCAATATTTTTCTGTTTATTATTAACTCCAACACAATATAGCAATATCCACACCATAGTTATTCCTTATGCAACGAAAGAAAAAGAATTGTAAGGGTCACCTACCTGTTCCACTAGAAGGTTGTGCTTGTCTTGCCGATGATCCAGCCCCAACCGCACCACCTGCGACATCAAAGGTCATAAATCAGTACACTTGCATTTCGACCTACATTCGTCACTGCACTCATTTCAAGAGTTCATATGTTCATATGCAGCTTCGGCAGCGAGTCGCAATTTGCCGCAAAATACACAATTCGGCACGCAACTCTTCAACCGAATTCCAGTCCAAACACACATGCAAATTCTCAGAAAAATACCCATGAATTTCAGCATAGATTTTCAGTTCAACACATAAAATCATCCATTATAATTCACAAGCTGAAATCATACATTTCTACTCGAAATTTTCAACAAGTTTCGGTCTAAACCCATGTAAAATTTTCAGCCAAATACGCATCAATTCCATCATAAAAACAGCATGCCTTGCTGGTTCAAAACACACAATCTTCCATCATAATTCACAAGCTAAAATCATACATTTTCTACCCGAAATCTTCAACAAGTTTCGGCCTAGACTCATGTAAAATTTTCAGCCAAATATACATCAATTCCATCATAAAAACAGCATGCCTTGCTGGTTCAAAACACACAATCTTCCATCATAATTCACAAGCTAAAATCATACATTTTCTACCTGAAATCTTCAATAAGTTTCGGCCTAGACTCATGTAAAATTTTCAGCCAAATATACATCAATTCCATCATAAAAACAGCATGCATTGCTGGTTCAAAACACACAATCTTCCATCATAATTCACAAGCTAAAATCATACATTTTCTACCCGAAATCTTCAACAAGTTTCGGCCTAGACTCATGTAAATTTTTTAGCCAAATATACATCAATTCCATCATAAAAACAGCATGCATTGGTGGTTCAAAACACACAATCTTCCATCATAATTCACAAGCTAAAATCATACATTTTCTACCCGAAATCTTCAACAAGTTTCGGCCTAAACCCATGTAAAATTTTCATCATAAACTCACAATTTTCTAACACAATCCACACATGAATTTCTACAAAATTATTCATAATTTTTTCAACAAAACACACACATATAGCCGGCAGCCCCTTTAAACAAAATCAGCCCTCCCCTCACATGATTTGTTAATTTCATTTTTCACATATTTTATTTGTTCTCTTAATTCATTTTGTTTCCTCTCTTAAGAAGAAAAAGGAAAAAGGGTTTCATGTCTCTTACCTCTCGTATCACACAATTTTATTATTTTTTTCTGAAAGTTTTGAACTCTTCTTTTTCTTCTCTTTTTGGCTTTACTTCTTCTTCCTCCCTTTCTTCTTCCTCTCGGCAAAGACCACAACTCTCACTAGGTCTCAATTTCCACACCCATTCACTCGGCTGGGAAGAGAGGAGGTTCGGCGTGAAGAGAAGAAAGGCTCAGCTGTGAAGAGAAAAAAAAGAATAATGCTCGGCTGTGAAGAGAAATGAAGGTTGCTCGGCTGTGTAGAGAAAATGAAGGTTGCTCGGCTGGGAAGAGAAAATGGGAGATTCGGCTGTGAGAGAAATGGAAAGAGCTTGGCTGTCAAAAGAAAATGAAAAGTGACCGAAAAGAAAAGAGAAAAATCCCTCCCCTTGTATTTTATATTCATAAAATGGGGGTTGTTTGGGGTTTGGGTTAATTGTGTCCTAAATCTTGTTTCACTCAAATCTAAAACCGGTTTTGCTCTTCCTCTTTTTTCTTTTTTTCTTGGGTGTTTACACCAAATATTTGTGTAAATTAATTCAATGGGAGCAGTGCTGGTAAGTCCATGATTATTGAAAGGTTGACGACGAGCCTTATTTTGGGAGCATGAAACACAAGGGGATACATGACCACTTTTATGGGTTGGTAATGAGAAAGCGTTAATTAAATGATGCATTAATTTTGACGATGGATGACCACGTCTCTCGTGCCATCCATTGATGGAAGTGCGATTGTGAACATAAGCAACAACCTTTTGTGATGATGATGGTAGGTTCTCCGAAAATGGGTACACTTCATCTTCACATGCGTCTTTGAGTAGTGTCGCACCCGTGGTCCAATCCTTCACCAAGAAATAATCAGGGTGAAATATAAGATAGACACCATTGTGTTTGGTAAAATGATGGACAAAAATAAGATTTTTCTGAATCGTGGGTACACAAAGAGTGTCATGTAAGTGAAATTTACGATTAAAGGAGTCAAGGGATAGTGATCCAATGTGAGATACATGCAAACTTGTTCCATCACCAATTACCTCCTCATCAGTGCCATCATATTCAGAATGAATCGAGAGTTTGAAAAGATCAGTAGTCATATTGTGGGATGTTGTAGAGTCAACTAGCCATTGGTGATTTTTTTCTTGGGATGATGCTGCATAGTTAGCTGTAAATTCTCCAGACATTTTTGGGCAATTTTGGCCGTATGGCCCAATTGATAACACCATTAGCATTTGGCTGGTGGTATTTTCTCTATCCTGAGTTTAGAGGGCCATTATGACCCGAATTTGGGGGCCCATTTTTGTGATACCCATTTAAGTTTCGGGTCCTGTTGTAGGTGTACCTAAGGCTTTGTTTATATTGCCCAGTAGCACGCCCTTGTCAGCAGAGATGATTTGCTACGGGATTAAAGTTTGTTGGCTATCCAGTGGCACCTCCTTGACTGTGAGAGTAATTGACAATGGGAATAAAGTTGTTGGTTGTTGATTTTGTAGTCTTTGAAGATAACTCTTATTACTAACAAGAAGATCATGAAGTTCTTCAAATTTCAAAGATGTTTCTCGAGCACAGATGGGAGCAACAATTTCTCTGAATTCTAGACCTAGTCCATTGAGAATGTAGAGTGTTAAATCATCATCAGAAATTGGATAATCAATGATTGCAAGCTCATCAGCAACCATTTTTACAACTTGAAGAA
The DNA here is from genome assembly GCA_964035475.1 of Salix caprea. Lineage (NCBI taxonomy): Eukaryota > Viridiplantae > Streptophyta > Magnoliopsida > Malpighiales > Salicaceae > Salix > Salix caprea. The sequence continues at coordinate 5,921,036 of OZ037754.1, forward strand.
ACTCAGTAATGGTGCGATTTCCTCGAGTGCTCAAGGTTAGATCTTCCTTGAGTTGCATTGCACGGGTACGTGATTTGCCTGCATATAGACGATTTAGTGATGTCCAAGCCTCATGAGAGGTTTTGCATGCAGCTAGAAGTGGGGTGATTGTGGTGGACGTGGATGCTAGAATTGTGTGAAGTATTAATTTTTCTTGGCGAATCCAGTGGGAATTTGCAGTTTTGGAGGCAGTGGAGTCTGTTGAGTCAATGGTAGGACATGTTTTAACTCTGGTGACAAAATCAATTAGGTCATAACCTATGAGCAATGCTTCAAAAGGAATTTGAAAATGAGCATAAGTTTCGGGACAACTATGTTTGAATTGGTAGCTCATTTATTTCCTTGATAGGTTTAAGTTGATTTTGAAAGACTTTGACTTATTCTTCAAAAGGAATTAATTGAAATAGATAATATATAATGGCATTGTTATTAAAGTTGTATTCTAATTTGAGTAATTTATGATGTAACTTGATTTTATTATGTGATAATCAATTCCAGGCAAGCCTATAAAGGGGTTAATAGTACTAGGTAAAGCTAACCCAAAGTTTAAGTTGAATTATAAGGACTTTGAGAGATTCTTAAAAAGGATGTAATTGAATTAGAAGATATAGTGGAATTATTTTATTAAGGTTGTATTCTTATTTTATTAATTTATGAAGTAACTTTATTTTATTATGTGATAACCAATTCTAGTACCTCGTATCAACAAGTGAAATGGTAAGCTTTTAGAAATACTTTTGCTATGACTAAATTAATGTGTAATTAGTATTCTTTTTTTGTATTGTAACTTGGGCACGTACTTGATATTAAGCTTAAAATACAAAGACACACAAAACCAATAGCACTGGATGTATTTATTAGACATGTGACATCCCTTGGTCTATGTAGAATGTAATTAAGTAATGAATAAATATCATTTGAATATCATTTTATTCATTATTTGTTTATGGATATATTAAGTATCGTACAATACAATTTATTAAAGTATGTCAATAGACTAAGATTGGCTACTCACATTAGCAATCGCCTCTAGCATTTGTAAAGTGCGTAGAGATGAGACTAATTGAGTTTTAATGCTCACAAAGCGACTTGGGCGTAGTGTGGGCAATTTTAGCTCAAAATGATTATTAAAAAGTCACCTTGGTCGGAACCAAGATGAGGTTCTTAAATAAAAGAATCAACATGAATGAATTCCCACCATTCATGTGTCTATTATGATTGAATCCAAGTATGAAATTATTCATTTGTCATTAATGACAATGAACAAATGAGAATTTCTTATTTGAAGTCTTTATTTTTTACAACAAGACTGGGACTCGTACAATGTATTTCCTCTAATAAGGAGAGCAACGACATACACTCTTTGTCTTTAGAAAAGGAAAAGAACGCTCCACTATAACATGTATTTCATACTACATGTGCTGACGACCAATACAGGAGTAAAGAATGGATCTCTTCTTCTTTATTATGTGAGTCCTAGAGATCATATATAAGATCTCAAAATCTTACCCTTTGTGACTTTTGACTATATCATGAGGTGATGAATAAATGATCGCTACTTTAGGAGTATATCCCATGGTGATGGAATGATTTGACTTGAAGGAATACTCTCAGGAAGCGAGTTAATTCAGATCTAAGTGATGTGAGAGCAAAAGAAAAAGTAATTTTAGTTCTACACTTGTTATTGTATTCACCGGTCGGGGTCATATCATTTGAATAAATTTGATATGATTTAGAATACATGTAATTGCCATGATGGATTGAGTATGAAATTCTTGAGGGATTGAATTATATTCATCCATGTGTAACTAAAAGTGCTTGGGGTATATTAGTACACTCTAAGGAATACTTAATTATAAAGTAGATGTCTCCTATATGACCTATATTAGGTTTATATAGATTGGAGCTCCTTTATTTGTGTTCTTGAGGTCACACAGTCCGTTCATCAACTATAAATATCTGTGCAAGTTTGAAATATAATGTATTAGATAAATTTACCCCTTTATGGGCGAGTGGGAGATGTTGGTTATTGGGTTTGGCCTGGTTCGCCCATGAGGGATGAACCTGATCTATTTATCTAGAGAAATTATTAAAGGTAACTGCTAGGTAACCACTTCTCTACGTATATAAATATGGGCATAACCTCCTATGAAATAATATTGTTTTTCATAATTGAACAAGATAATTCTCTCTTTTCTTACATCTTAATTCTATGTATTAAACTTGCTAAGATCTACAAAGATGTCCGTATTGTGGAACATCACTTTGGTTCTAGTAATTGAAGTGACCCTGAAGTTCTTGATCTAGAAATAAGAAAAACAGAATCTCACAAGTAAGTTTTCCTTATCGAATCTACAAGGGCCAATTAATTTGTGTTTATAGTGTCACCAAATTGCTATAGGGCCGGTGTTTCTATTTTCATTATTTTCTTATGCTAAAAACCAGAAGTGGCCAACCATATAACATCATGGATCAAGGTTCCACCATTCCTGATTCTTCAAATTCAAACCCGAACACCGATATTTCCAAGCTTCATCCAATTTTCAACAACTTGATTAATTTTCTCAAACTTTGAACATGATGATGCATCGTTTGGACATGATTGACGAATACAACAATCGAGAAGTGGGACGACCACCTTGTAAGCTAGAAATATACCAAGAAGGCAATAAGGGATCGGGGACAACGAAGACGAAACTGACGAAGTGCAGCTGAGCAGGGTTAGACACAAGGTTGTACCTAGACAACCATGCGATACATACATTTAAAGGAACATCTTGGATGAATTAACTAGACATATGAAGGTGGAACTTGTAGATTTTTATTACTTCACTTGAAGATAATTTTGACTAGTTTTCAGTACCTGAGGAACGCAAGGTTTGGTTTGTCAAACTGAAGCTTGAAGGTCTAGCCTGGCTTGGTGGAGCAGTGTAGAAGAGAGACACCCGTCATACTCCCATTATAGAGTGGGGAGATATGAAGGAACGACTCGAAGCAAAATACTTACCCATAAACTCCGAACAACTTATCTATAAAGACATGCAATAATAGAGCCAAAACAATCGAACCATAGTGTGTCAAAGAACTATAAGCTTACGCTGTAAGGTGAGGTCCTAGAACATGATTTATATTATTCTCTAACACCCCCCTCAAGTGAAATCCCTCTGTGCTTGAAACTTGCACAGGCCTACACTACCTTGTGCTTGATTTTTTATTAAATAGAATGGGGGTGGTGAGATTCGAACTCGTGACCGCTGGGTCAACAGGCTCTGATACCATGTCAAAGAACCATGTCACCTAAAAGCTTAAGCTATAAGGTAAAGTCCCAGAATATGATTTATATTACTCTCTAATATAGTGGACTAGTATACAAAGCGATTTCATGAACTGACGGTGAAGAGCGAGACCAGCAAAACCGAGCCTCAAGTATCGAGTTACTTTGACAGGGCACAAAACCAAAAGTGATACGGACCATGACTGGAAGAGAACTAGCATATTCCACACAAGAGTTACATACGGGGACAAATCTCTAAATGTTATCATAAACAACGGTAGTAGCATGAATGTTGTGGCTAAAGAAATAGTTGAGGCGTCTTGGTATTTCCCAAGAGACACATCCCATGCCATATCGAGTCACTTGGATTAATGATAACAATTCTACTCGTAGGGTGGTTATTATAAATTTTTGGTTTAGTGGGAACCTCTTGTGTAAAGACAGTGAATAATCACTGATAAAGTGTATTGAATCAAAGGAAGAAGATGATGATCTTGCAGATTGTAAACGAAAGAGAGAAAGGAGGGAAAGAGAGATTTTGAATTTTGTCTGTCGTATACTCTAACATCCCCCCTCAATCTCATGCCTTGGTAAACCAAGCATGAGATTATAACAATGAATTCTGAAGAGAGGAGCACTGAGTCCCTTGGGAAGTATATCAGCAAATTGCCCTTTGGACAAGACAAATTGAACACAAAGCTGATTCGCAGCCACCCTTTCACGTACAAAATGAACATCGATCTCAATGTGCTTGGTCCTTTGGTGCTGCACAGGATTAAATGAGAGAGCAATAGCTGATAAATTGTCACATAGAAGCACAGGAGGTTGAATAAACTCCACACGAAGAAACACCATTAGCTGTTTCAACCAGTCAATCTCAGCAGCAGTAGATGACAGAGCTCGGTATTCAGCCTCTTTTGAGGAGCGTGAGACTGTGAGCTGCTTCTTGGGGGACCAAGAAATGGGGTTTGATCCCAGAAATATCACCAAACCAGTAGTGGAATGCCTGTCATTTGGGTCTCCAGCCCAATTTGCATCACTGTATGCATTAATCTCCAAAGAACCATGCCCATAACTGATCCCATAAGAGATAGTCCCTTTTAAATATCTGAGAATTCTCTTAACAGCAGTAAAATGTAAAACCATGGGTGTCTGCATAAATTGACACACTTGATGCACGGAAAATGCAATGTCGGGTCGAGTAAAGGTCAAGTATTGCAATGCACCAACTACACTGCGATATAAAGTAGGATTCTCAAAAGGCATACCATCATTTTTCAACATCCTCTGGTATGGAAGGCACGGGGTATCACATGCTTTGGAATCCATCATATCAATTTTCACTAACAAGTCATGCACATATTGAGCCTGAGTCAAGAACAGACCTGTGGACTTGCGAGATATTTGAATGCCAAGAAAGTAGTGAAGATCACCCAAATCCTTAATGTCAAACTCAGCAGCAAGAGAGTCAATAACCTGTTGAACTTCAGCAGACTGATTCCCAGCAATAATAATATCATCGACGTACACCAGTAGAATGATAATACCCTTAGCAAAATGTTTGACAAATAAAGAGGAATCAGAATAAGTGCATTGAAAATCCAGTGATGGTAAGAACTTGGTGAACCTCTCATTCCATGCTCGCGGTGCCTGCTTTAAGCCATACAAAGACTTATGTAATCTGCAGACAAGGTCAGGTTGAGTAATATCTTTGAAGCCAGGGGGCTGAGCCATATACACCTTTTCATTTAGAATGCCATGAAGGAAGGCATTTTTGACATCCAACTGCCTCAATATCCACTCAAACTGAGCTGCCAAAGCTAGTACAAGCCGAACTGTAAAGGGCTTTACTACTGGACTAAAAGTCTCCCCATAATCAAGACCTAGTTCTTGGCTAAAACCTTGTGAACCTCTCATTCCATGCTACTGGACTAAAAGTCTCCCCATAACCCAGTGATGGTAAGAACTTGGTGAACCTCTCATTCCATGCTCGCGGTGCCTGCTTCAAGCCATACAAAGACTTATGTAATCTGCAGACAAGGTCAGGTTGAGTAATATCTTTGAAGCCAGGGGGCTGAGCCATATACACCTTTTCATTTAGAATGCCATGAAGGAAGGCATTTTTGACATCCAACTGCCTCAATATCCACTCAAACTGAGCTGCCAAAGCTAGTACAAGCCGAACTGTAAAGGGCTTTACTACTGGACTAAAAGTCTCCCCATAATCAAGACCTGGTTCTTGGCTAAAACCTTGTGCAACCAATCTGGCCACAGACCCATCAGCACTCTTTTTGATTTTGAAAATCCATTTGCATCCAACTAGATTTTTGTGAGGAGGCAAAGCAACCAAACTCCATGTTCCTTGAGAATGAAGAGCATGTATTTCCTCCTGCATAGCATTCACCCAAGCAGGATATTTCATAGCCATTTTATAAGTAGCTGGCTCGGTCAAGGAAGGGTCAGTGATAGAAGATGTGGTGACCGTATGGAAACAAGTTTTCTTCTTTGAAATACCACTCTTACTTCTAGTTTGCATAGAGTGCAAATTCATGGGAGGTATTTGCACAACAACTGGAATGGTTTCAAGCAGAAATTGTTCAACTGAACCAACCAAGTCAGTAGACATACCTTGAGGATTAGAACTAGGATCCATAGGTGGTGAAGAGCATGGTACTGAAGCAGGAGTAATGGACGTGGATGAGCTAGGACATGAGACAACAATAGGAGTAGACTGTGTAGTTGAAGTGAATGGTGATAGTGTGCAAATATTTTCATTTGTTACAATTGGACTTATAGGAGGAGAAGATGGATTAGAAGATATACTGGAAGAGTGGAATTTGTGAAATAAATCTTTGTAGGGAAAGATATGCTCATGAAAAATAACATGGCGAGATATATGCACACTTTTCCGAGACACATTATAGCAAATATACCTTTTATATTGTGAGGCATAGCCTAAGAACACACACATAGTAGACTTAGGTTGAAGTTTATGCTGAAGATAGGGTCTAAGAAATGGGAAGCAAGCACATCCAAAAATACACAAATGAGATATAAGAGGAATTTGCCCAAATAACAACTCAAAAGGTGATTTATGTGCTAACACAGCTGAAGGCATTCTGTTGATTAGGTAAGATGAAGTGTGTACTGCATATGTCCAGAATGTAGGAGGTAATTTAGCATGCTGAAGTAATGTAACTGTGGTTTCAATGAGATGGCGATGTTTACGTTCAGCCAACCCGTTTTGCTCAGGAGTATAAGGACAAGATTTATGGTGAATAATGCCATTAGCTTTAAGAAAATTCTGAAATGATTTGCTAATAAACTCACCCCCTCCATCACTTTGAAAAACCTGAATTGAACTGGAAAATTGTGTATGGACATAGACATGAAAAGCAGTGAAAACTGAATAAAAGTCACTTTTATTGACAAGAGGGAACAACTAACAATAACGAGTATATTCATCAACAAAAATTACATAGTATCGATACCCATCAACCGAAGTTTGTGGTGAGGGACCCCAAAGATCACTATGAATGACTTGAAAAGGAGATACAGATATATACATATGAGAAGAAAAGGGTAGTTTACAAAACTTGCCCTCAATACAACTAATACAAACATAAATATCTTTATTTGATGAACACTGGATATTAGCCTTTTGCAACATGACACTAACAATCTTATTTGAAGGATGACCTAACCTATGATGCCAAGTAGAAGAGACAATCAACTGACCAAGAAAAGCATGGGGCTGAAATTTGCCAAGAGACCGAGAGGATGCAAATGACAGAGGATATAGCCCATTACTGCACTGTCCCTTGTACATGATTCTTCCCGTGGCTTTGTCCTGAATCCAAAAACGAAAGGCATCAAAGATTAGATAACAGTTGTTGTCCAAACAAATTCTATGAACAGATAGAAGATTTTACGTCAGTTTTGGAACACATAAAACTGAGTTCAAATGCAAAGGTTTCGGAGAAGTTGGAATGATGGCAGAACCAACATGAGATACATACAAACCTTCTCCATTGGCAGTGTGGACTGTATCATTAGCAGGATATGGTGTGCTTAGTGTCAAGTTTGACAAATCCGCAGTCATGTGGTTAGTAGCTCCAGTATCAGTGACCCATACAGATGAAGATTCCGGAGGTGAATCTGGCATAGGAGATGAGTATGAGTGATGCATAGTGTGTAGAGCCTGATGCTGCGGTGAGGGTGCTGAAGGTCCACTCACAGAACCAATAAAATTCGGTCCATTCACATTATAAAAACAATACCAAGTGGTATGGTTTGGTTTGCCACAAATGGTACACTTGACCCTCTCATAATTTCTATACCCACATGAAGAAGCTGAGTGACCTTCAGTGTTGCACAGTTGACACACAACAGAATTTGAAGCAATTGGTGCAGAATATGTCAAAGGAGAAGCAGACCCAAACATATTCGAAGGCATGGAAGATGCTTTACTGGGAAATGAAGCTCTCAGATTGAAAACCCGTGGAGTATAATTAGGTCTACCCCTGCCCCTGTTCCGATTAAAGGACTTGTAACCCATATTATCATAAGACTGATGATGCTGTTGTCCACGAGATGAATGGAACAATTGAGGTGCAGTGGAATGAGGTTTGACAGTAGTATTCATAGCAGAAAGATATGTAGATGTGTGAGAAGTAGTATTTTCAAAAATCAACTCCTCTGCAAGTAATTGGGAACGAAATTCCTTTAAATTAATAACACTTTCTCTGCCTCTCACTACACACCGAAACATATTATACTCAGGAGGTAACCCATTTAAAGCCAAAATGACTATATCTTCATCAGCAAAGAAGACACCAGCAGCAGCTAAGTAATCGCGTGCCTCTTTAATTTTCAGCATATACTGACTGATAGTATCCATTCCCTTTCTAACATTTTGCAAATTAGACTTCATTTGAAATATGCTAGTCTTTGAAACAGTAGAGAATTGTTCTTTTAATCTTAGCCAAAGCTCCTTAGAACTACCACTACCGATTGCACATGACATTGCAACGGGAGACAAGGTTGCTGTGATTAATTGCATAACAGCCCTATCATGCATCTTCCATATCATCACATCATCACATTCAATATCAGACGAAGGAGAAGTAGGGTTAGAAACATTTGTACCAAAATCATCCATCGGAGCAGGACATGGACGAGTGCCATCAACAAAGCCATAGATGTCGTTGCTCTCCAGCAGTAGCTTCATTTGAAAATTCCAATTCAAGTAGTTAGCATCATCTAACTTAACATTGACAGAAGTGGATATGGTGGATATGAGGTTTGTAATTGGGGATTGAAGAATCTGCAACTGTGCAGCCGTGACCATTGTAAAATTGGGGTTAAATGTCGTAGAAATTGGAAATCAATTACGACGAAAAAGAAAGAATCAGCTCAGTGAATGAACGCACGAGCTCAGAAAGAAGAAGATAAGAAAAAAAAATCTGCAGATCTTTTCAAGATTGAATCGATATTTGTCGATTGAGTGAAAATTTTGGGTTTATTGGGATACAAACAGAGACTTGATGAAATTTACTGATTGTAATTTTGTAGAAGCGTGAATGAATCATTCAGCTCTGATACCATGTAAAGACAGTGAATAATCACTGATAAAGTGTATTGAATTAAAGGAAGAAGATGATGATCTTGCAGATTGTAAACGAAAGAGAGAAAGGAGGGAAAGAGAGATTTTGAATTTTGTCTGTTGTATTCTATATATTTCACTAACTAAACACGTGACTTACTGTTAATATTTATAACAGTTTTCTCACAACACTTGTATGTATTATACGCCCCACATACCCATAACATTTACATGTATTTCCGTATACCATATCGTATACTCTAACATCTTGCAAGTCGCATTTGGCTCCAAGGAGATGACGTACATTGTCTCGTTCCTAATATATATCACGACTCTCTCTAACAGTGCTTGCTGGAGCAAGTTCTTTGGGAGGGCCGTAATGATGCATTTGTCAGACTACGTGGCCATCCTGTTAATCCCCTTAAATGGTCAATGATTATTACCCACCACCCATGTTTACTGTGATTTGCGTCTGTATGTTTGTTATTTTCTTTAATTGCCAGTAATTGCCCACTTTCCCCTTATTTATGAACAGATGGTGCAACGTGGCTATTGATTTATGTAACGGATAGTTAGTTAGACGCTTAATTTTCAACTTCAGCTGCTTGTAATTTCGCTATTCAAAGCCTCGTTCTGATCAGTAAGAGGCAGATAAGTTTATAAGGTTCCTGTTCATTATTTGGAGAGATTCCAAGTGAGCTTTCCAGAGATGTTGTTGAGATTCTAATTTATGATTGTCATAGCAAGAATATCGATAAGCATGACGAATATGGATGCAAAACACAGAAAAGCAGTGCCCTGAAAACCTAATATGGAAGAGATAGTTAGCAAAGACAAGAGGGGGAAATCATAAATCAAAATGATTACAGGCCTAATGCACCATGAGCCAGCCGAGAGCACAAATCAATTCGCAACGTAATTAGTCTCGAGGAGAGAAAGCTAAGCCGCATTGTCGAAGTGCAAAAGGCATCTGGAATCGATGTAGGAGACAAAGAAGGAGGTGGTATCAGCAGAATTTAACCATTTAATCTGGTCCAAGGACTCGGAAGCATTTTTCCCATCTCAAAATTTGGTGCGAGCACGCGACGAGTAGTGTCCATTACTCTTGCAAGCAGCACTGGAGCTTTCACCAGATCCCTTTGTTTACTCAATAAAAAATCGAGCAAGACGCTCTGATGCCTTGTTTACCTGCGTTACACGAATCAAATGTTGTTCATAGCGATATTGCTGTGATTTTTAGAGTATTCTGACACAATAATCTCATCAAGACATCTTTTCAAACCTGTTCGTTCCAATCAATCTTCCATGTAAGGTAGGATAGCAGAAGTGTTTGGACTACAACTCCACTCAACAATCCAATCCACAAACCCTGTACGTTCAGACAAGAAACTGCTGGTAAATAAAATCTCAATTCTAACTAGAATTACCAGGAAACGCCATGGTTGCTTAAAGCCAGCACATATCTTATGATATCTTGACAAGATAGTTCTTACATACCGTGACCTGAAGATGAGCTACATATTCAAGAAGAACTCCTACCGGCAACCCAATAGCATAATAGCTCCCCAAGTTGACAAAGGCAACAGTACTCTGCACACCAGCGCCTACAGCTACACCTGGAGAAGGAATTTTAAAGGTTAACATTTGCATTACCAGATGTGCGCGTGCCCTTATATATATATATATATATATATATATATATATATATAGATGGGAGACTTAATTTCTTCATCGATCGTATAATAGTAATAGCATAGAATATATATTCTAAGATGCTTGGAATCAAAGCTATGCAGAAAAGGGACCATTGTGTTTGGTAAAATGATGGACAAAAATAAGATTTTTCTGAATCGTGGGTACACAAAGAGTATCATGTAAGTGAAATTTACGATTAAAGAAGTCAAGGGATAGTGATCCAATGTGAGATACATGCAAACTTGTTCCATCATATTCGGAATGAATCGAGAGTTTAGAAAGATCAGTAGTCATATTGTGGGATGCTGCAGAGTCAACTAGCCATTGGTGATTTTTTTCTTGGGATGATGCTGCATAGTTGGCTGTAAATTCTCCGGACATTTTTGGACAATTTTGGCTGTACGGCCCAATTGATCACACCATTGGCATTTGGGCTGGTGGTATTTTCTCTAACCTGACTTTGGGGGGCTATTGTGACCCGAATTCGGGGGCCCATTTTTGTCATACCCATTTAAGTTTCAGGTCCTGTTGTAGGTGTACCTAAGGCTTTGTTTATATTGCCCAGTAGCACGCCCTTGTCAGTAGAGATGATTTGCTACAGGATTAAAGTTGGTTGGCTATCTAGTGGCACCTCCTTGATTGTGAGAGTAATTGACAATGGGAATGAAAGTTGTTGATTGTTAATTTTGTAGTCTTTGAAGATAACTCTTATGACTAACAAGAAGATTAAGGAGTTCTTCAAATTTCAGAGATGTTTCTCGAGCACGGATGGGAGCAGCAATTTCTCTGAATTCTAGACCCAGTCCATTGAGAATGTAGAGTGTTAAATCATCAACAAAAACTGGATAATCAATGATTGCAAGCTCATCAGCAACCATTTTTATAGCATGAAGAAACTCAATAATGGTGCGATTTCCTCGAGTGCTCAAGGTTAGATCTTCCGTGAGTTGCATTGCATGGGTACGTGATTTGCCTGCATATAGACGATTTAGTGATGTCCAAGCCTCATGCGAGGTTTTGCCTCAATATCCACTCAAACTGAGCTGCCAAAGCTAGTACAAGCCGAACTGTAAAGGGCTTTACTACTGGACTAAAAGTCTCCCCATAATCAAGACCTAGTTCTTGGCTAAAACCTTGTGAACCTCTCATTCCATGCTACTGGACTAAAAGTCTCCCCATAACCCAGTGATGGTAAGAACTTGGTGAACCTCTCATTCCATGCTCGCGGTGCCTGCTTCAAGCCATACAAAGACTTATGTAATCTGCAGACAAGGTCAGGTTGAGTAATATCTTTGAAGCCAGGGGGCTGAGCCATATACACCTTTTCATTTAGAATGCCATGAAGGAAGGCATTTTTGACATCCAACTGCCTCAATATCCACTCAAACTGAGCTGCCAAAGCTAGTACAAGCCGAACTGTAAAGGGCTTTACTACTGGACTAAAAGTCTCCCCATAATCAAGACCTGGTTCTTGGCTAAAACCTTGTGCAACCAATCTGGCCACAGACCCATCAGCACTCTTTTTGATTTTGAAAATCCATTTGCATCCAACTAGATTTTTGTGAGGAGGCAAAGCAACCAAACTCCATGTTCCTTGAGAATGAAGAGCATGTATTTCCTCCTGCATAGCATTCACCCAAGCAGGATATTTCATAGCCATTTTATAAGTAGCTGGCTCGGTCAAGGAAGGGTCAGTGATAGAAGATGTGGTGACCGTATGGAAACAAGTTTTCTTCTTTGAAATACCACTCTTACTTCTAGTTTGCATAGAGTGCAAATTCATGGGAGGTATTTGCACAACAACTGGAATGGTTTCAAGCAGAAATTGTTCAACTGAACCAACCAAGTCAGTAGACATACCTTGAGGATTAGAACTAGGATCCATAGGTGGTGAAGAGCATGGTACTGAAGCAGGAGTAATGGACGTGGATGAGCTAGGACATGAGACAACAATAGGAGTAGACTGTGTAGTTGAAGTGAATGGTGACAGTGTGCAAATATTTTCATTTGTTACAATTGGACTTATAGGAGGAGAAGATGGATTAGAAGATATACTGGAAGAGTGGAATTTGTGAAATAAATCTTTGTAGGGAAAGATATGCTCATGAAAAATAACATGGCGAGATATATGCACACTTTTCCGAGACACATTATAGCAAATATACCTTTTATATTGTGAGGCATAGCCTAAGAACACACACATAGTAGACTTAGGTTGAAGTTTATGCTGAAGATAGGGTCTAAGAAATGGGAAGCAAGCACATCCAAAAATACACAAATGAGATATAAGAGGAATTTGCCCAAATAACAACTCAAAAGGTGATTTATGTGCTAACACAGCTGAAGGCATTCTGTTGATTAGGTAAGATGAAGTGTGTACTGCATATGTCCAGAATGTAGGAGGTAATTTAGCATGCTGAAGTAATGTAACTGTGGTTTCAATGAGATGGCGATGTTTACGTTCAGCCAACCCGTTTTGCTCAGGAGTATAAGGACAAGATTTATGGTGAATAATGCCATTAGCTTTAAGAAAATTCTGAAATGATTTGCTAATAAACTCACCCCCTCCATCACTTTGAAAAACCTGAATTGAACTGGAAAATTGTGTATGGACATAGACATGAAAAGCAGTGAAAACTGAATAAAAGTCACTTTTATTGACAAGAGGGAACAACTAACAATAACGAGTATATTCATCAACAAAAATTACATAGTATCGATACCCATCAACCGAAGTTTGTGGTGAGGGACCCCAAAGATCACTATGAATGACTTGAAAAGGAGATACAGATATATACATATGAGAAGAAAAGGGTAGTTTACAAAACTTGCCCTCAATACAACTAATACAAACATAAATATCTTTATTTGATGAACACTGGATATTAGCCTTTTGCAACATGACACTAACAATCTTATTTGAAGGATGACCTAACCTATGATGCCAAGTAGAAGAGACAATCAACTGACCAAGAAAAGCATGGGGCTGAAATTTGCCAAGAGACCGAGAGGATGCAAATGACAGAGGATATAGCCCATTACTGCACTGTCCCTTGTACATGATTCTTCCCGTGGCTTTGTCCTGAATCCAAAAACGAAAGGCATCAAAGATTAGATAACAGTTGTTGTCCAAACAAATTCTATGAACAGATAGAAGATTTTACGTCAGTTTTGGAACACATAAAACTGAGTTCAAATGCAAAGGTTTCGGAGAAGTTGGAATGATGGCAGAACCAACATGAGATACATACAAACCTTCTCCATTGGCAGTGTGGACTGTATCATTAGCAGGATATGGTGTGCTTAGTGTCAAGTTTGACAAATCCGCAGTCATGTGGTTAGTAGCTCCAGTATCAGTGACCCATACAGATGAAGATTCCGGAGGTGAATCTGGCATAGGAGATGAGTATGAGTGATGCATAGTGTGTAGAGCCTGATGCTGCGGTGAGGGTGCTGAAGGTCCACTCACAGAACCAATAAAATTCGGTCCATTCACATTATAAAAACAATACCAAGTGGTATGGTTTGGTTTGCCACAAATGGTACACTTGACCCTCTCATAATTTCTATACCCACATGAAGAAGCTGAGTGACCTTCAGTGTTGCACAGTTGACACACAACAGAATTTGAAGCAATTGGTGCAGAATATGTCAAAGGAGAAGCAGACCCAAACATATTCGAAGGCATGGAAGATGCTTTACTGGGAAATGAAGCTCTCAGATTGAAAACCCGTGGAGTATAATTAGGTCTACCCCTGCCCCTGTTCCGATTAAAGGACTTGTAACCCATATTATCATAAGACTGATGATGCTGTTGTCCACGAGATGAATGGAACAATTGAGGTGCAGTGGAATGAGGTTTGACAGTAGTATTCATAGCAGAAAGATATGTAGATGTGTGAGAAGTAGTATTTTCAAAAATCAACTCCTCTGCAAGTAATTGGGAACGAAATTCCTTTAAATTAATAACACTTTCTCTGCCTCTCACTACACACCGAAACATATTATACTCAGGAGGTAACCCATTTAAAGCCAAAATGACTATATCTTCATCAGCAAAGAAGACACCAGCAGCAGCTAAGTAATCGCGTGCCTCTTTAATTTTCAGCATATACTGACTGATAGTATCCATTCCCTTTCTAACATTTTGCAAATTAGACTTCATTTGAAATATGCTAGTCTTTGAAACAGTAGAGAATTGTTCTTTTAATCTTAGCCAAAGCTCCTTAGAACTACCACTACCGATTGCACATGACATTGCAACGGGAGACAAGGTTGCTGTGATTAATTGCATAACAGCCCTATCATGCATCTTCCATATCATCACATCATCACATTCAATATCAGACGAAGGAGAAGTAGGGTTAGAAACATTTGTACCAAAATCATCCATCGGAGCAGGACATGGACGAGTGCCATCAACAAAGCCATAGATGTCGTTGCTCTCCAGCAGTAGCTTCATTTGAAAATTCCAATTCAAGTAGTTAGCATCATCTAACTTAACATTGACAGAAGTGGATATGGTGGATATGAGGTTTGTAATTGGGGATTGAAGAATCTGCAACTGTGCAGCCGTGACCATTGTAAAATTGGGGTTAAATGTCGTAGAAATTGGAAATCAATTACGACGAAAAAGAAAGAATCAGCTCAGTGAATGAACGCACGAGCTCAGAAAGAAGAAGATAAGAAAAAAAAATCTGCAGATCTTTTCAAGATTGAATCGATATTTGTCGATTGAGTGAAAATTTTGGGTTTATTGGGATACAAACAGAGACTTGATGAAATTTACTGATTGTAATTTTGTAGAAGCGTGAATGAATCATTCAGCTCTGATACCATGTAAAGACAGTGAATAATCACTGATAAAGTGTATTGAATTAAAGGAAGAAGATGATGATCTTGCAGATTGTAAACGAAAGAGAGAAAGGAGGGAAAGAGAGATTTTGAATTTTGTCTGTTGTATTCTATATATTTCACTAACTAAACACGTGACTTACTGTTAATATTTATAACAGTTTTCTCACAACACTTGTATGTATTATACGCCCCACATACCCATAACATTTACATGTATTTCCGTATACCATATCGTATACTCTAACATCTTGCAAGTCGCATTTGGCTCCAAGGAGATGACGTACATTGTCTCGTTCCTAATATATATCACGACTCTCTCTAACAGTGCTTGCTGGAGCAAGTTCTTTGGGAGGGCCGTAATGATGCATTTGTCAGACTACGTGGCCATCCTGTTAATCCCCTTAAATGGTCAATGATTATTACCCACCACCCATGTTTACTGTGATTTGCGTCTGTATGTTTGTTATTTTCTTTAATTGCCAATAATTGCCCACTTTCCCCTTATTTATGAACAGATGGTGCAACGTGGCTATTGATTTATGTAACGGATAGTTAGTTAGACGCTTAATTTTCAACTTCAGCTGCTTGTAATTTCGCTATTCAAAGCCTCGTTCTGATCAGTAAGAGGCAGATAAGTTTATAAGGTTCCTGTTCATTATTTGGAGAGATTCCAAGTGAGCTTTCCAGAGATGTTGTTGAGATTCTAATTTATGATTGTCATAGCAAGAATATCGATAAGCATGACGAATATGGATGCAAAACACAGAAAAGCAGTGCCCTGAAAACCTAATATGGAAGAGATAGTTAGCAAAGACAAGAGGGGGAAATCATAAATCAAAATGATTACAGGCCTAATGCACCATGAGCCAGCCGAGAGCACAAATCAATTCGCAACGTAATTAGTCTCGAGGAGAGAAAGCTAAGCCGCATTGTCGAAGTGCAAAAGGCATCTGGAATCGATGTAGGAGACAAAGAAGGAGGTGGTATCAGCAGAATTTAACCATTTAATCTGGTCCAAGGACTCGGAAGCATTTTTCCCATCTCAAAATTTGGTGCGAGCACGCGACGAGTAGTGTCCA
This sequence comes from Salix caprea, assembly GCA_964035475.1. Classification (NCBI taxonomy): domain Eukaryota; kingdom Viridiplantae; phylum Streptophyta; class Magnoliopsida; order Malpighiales; family Salicaceae; genus Salix; species Salix caprea. The sequence continues at coordinate 5,937,585 of OZ037754.1, forward strand.
TTACTCTTGCAAGCAGCACTGGAGCTTTCACCAGATCCCTTTGTTTACTCAATAAAAAATCGAGCAAGACGCTCTGATGCCTTGTTTACCTGCGTTACACGAATCAAATGTTGTTCATAGTGATATTGCTGTGATTTTTAGAGTATTCTGACACAATAATCTCATCAAGACATCTTTTCAAACCTGTTCGTTCCAATCAATCTTCCATGTAAGGTAGGATAGCAGAAGTGTTTGGACTACAACTCCACTCAACAATCCAATCCACAAACCCTGTACGTTCAGACAAGAAACTGCTGGTAAATAAAATCTCAATTCTAACTAGAATTACCAGGAAACGCCATGGTTGCTTAAAGCCAGCACATATCTTATGATATCTTGACAAGATAGTTCTTACATACCGTGACCTGAAGATGAGCTACATATTCAAGAAGAACTCCTACCGGCAACCCAATAGCATAATAGCTCCCCAAGTTGACAAAGGCAACAGTACTCTGCACACCAGCGCCTACAGCTACACCTGGAGAAGGAATTTTAAAGGTTAACATTTGCATTACCAGATGTGCGCGTGCCCTTATATATATATATATATATATATATATATATATAGATGGGAGACTTAATTTCTTCATCGATCGTATAATAGTAATAGCATAGAATATATATTCTAAGATGCTTGGAATCAAAGCTATGCAGAAAAGGGACCATTGTGTTTGGTAAAATGATGGACAAAAATAAGATTTTTCTGAATCGTGGGTACACAAAGAGTATCATGTAAGTGAAATTTACGATTAAAGAAGTCAAGGGATAGTGATCCAATGTGAGATACATGCAAACTTGTTCCATCATATTCGGAATGAATCGAGAGTTTAGAAAGATCAGTAGTCATATTGTGGGATGCTGCAGAGTCAACTAGCCATTGGTGATTTTTTTCTTGGGATGATGCTGCATAGTTGGCTGTAAATTCTCCGGACATTTTTGGACAATTTTGGCTGTACGGCCCAATTGATCACACCATTGGCATTTGGGCTGGTGGTATTTTCTCTAACCTGACTTTGGGGGGCTATTGTGACCCGAATTCGGGGGCCCATTTTTGTCATACCCATTTAAGTTTCAGGTCCTGTTGTAGGTGTACCTAAGGCTTTGTTTATATTGCCCAGTAGCACGCCCTTGTCAGTAGAGATGATTTGCTACAGGATTAAAGTTGGTTGGCTATCTAGTGGCACCTCCTTGATTGTGAGAGTAATTGACAATGGGAATGAAAGTTGTTGATTGTTAATTTTGTAGTCTTTGAAGATAACTCTTATGACTAACAAGAAGATTAAGGAGTTCTTCAAATTTCAGAGATGTTTCTCGAGCACGGATGGGAGCAGCAATTTCTCTGAATTCTAGACCCAGTCCATTGAGAATGTAGAGTGTTAAATCATCAACAAAAACTGGATAATCAATGATTGCAAGCTCATCAGCAACCATTTTTATAGCATGAAGAAACTCAATAATGGTGCGATTTCCTCGAGTGCTCAAGGTTAGATCTTCCGTGAGTTGCATTGCATGGGTACGTGATTTGCCTGCATATAGACGATTTAGTGATGTCCAAGCCTCATGCGAGGTTTTGCATGCAGCTAGAAGTGGGGTGATTGTGGTGGACATGGATGCTAGAATTGTGAGAAGTATTAATTTTTCTTAGCGAATCCAGTGGGAATTTGCAGTTTTGGAGGCAGTTGAGTCTGTTGAGTCATTGGTAGGACATGTTTTAACTCCGGTGACAAAATCAATTAGGTCATAACCTATGAGCAATGCTTCAAATTGGGCTCTCCATTGGGGGAAGGTGGAAGGGGTGAGTTTTTCATTAATAGTGGTTGTGGCATTGAGGGTGATGATCTGTGAGTTAGCAGAGGATGCAGATGAGGCCACCATGGCACAGGGAGGAAGCTACTCGTTAGAGTTTTGGGAGCTCTGATACCATAAAGAGTTTACACACAGGGAATGATTTCAATGCACACTTTTCCTATTCATTTTCTTTACATTTATACAATCAGAAGGAGCCTAATTTTAGGCATTCAAAAATTCTATAACTGAAGGAAATAAATTTACAATCATACTTAATGACAGAGAGCATAAATATTTGCAGAAAAAGGAAAGAAAAATATTTTGAATTTGAAAATGAGCATAAGTTTCGGGACAACTATGTTTGAATTGGCAGGTCATTTATTTCCTTGATAGGTTTAAGTTGATTTTGAAAGAACTTGACTTATTCTTCAAAAGGAATTAATTGAAATACATAATATATAATGGCATTGTATTATTAAAGTTGTATTCTTATTTGAGTAATTTATGATGTAACTTGACTTTATTTTGTGATAATCAATTCCAGGCAAGCCTATAAAGGGGTTAATAGTACTAGGTAAAGCTAACCCAAAGTTTAAGTTGAATTATAAGGAATTTGAGAGATTCTTAAAAAGGAAGGAATTGAATTAGAAGATATAGTGGAATTATTTTATTAAGGTTGTATTCTTATTTTATTAATTTATGAAGTAACTTTATTTTATTATGTGATAACCAATTCTAGTACCTTGTATTAATAAGTGAAATGGTAAGCTTTTAGAAATACTTTTGCTATGACTAAATTAATATGTAATTAGTATTTTTTTTTTTTGTATTGTAACTTGGCCACATACTTGATATTAAACTTAAAATACAAAGACACACAAAGCCAATAGCAAGGGATGTATTTATTAGACATGTGAAATCCCTTGGTCTATGTAGAATGTAATTAAGTAATGAATAAATGTCATTTGAATATCATTTTATTCATTATTTGTTTATGGATATATTAAGTATCGTACAATACAATTTATTAAAGTATGTCGATAGACTAAGATTGGCTCACTCACATGAGCAATTGCCTCTAGCATTTGTAAAGTGCGTAGACATGAGACTAATTGAGTTTTAATGCTCACAAAGCGACTTGGGCGCAGTGTGGGCAATTTTAGCTCAAAATGATTATTAAAAAGTCACCTTGGTTGGAACCAAGATGAGGTTCTTAAATAAAAGAATCAACATGAATGAATTCCCACCATTCATGTGTCTATTATGATTGAAGCCAAGTATGAAATTATTCATTTGTCATTAATGACAATGAACGAATGAGAATTTCTTATTTGAAGTCTTTATTTTTGGCAACAAGACTGGGACTTGTACAATGTATTTCCTCTAACAAGGAGAGCAACGACATACACTCTTTGTCTTTAGAAAAGGAAAAGAGTACGCTCCACTATAACATGTATTTCATACTACATGTGCTGACGACAATTACAGGAGTAAAGAATAGATACTTGCTTCTTTATTATGTGAGTCCTAGAGATCATATGTAAGATCTCAAAATCTTACCCTTTATGACTTTTGACTATATCATGAGGTGATGAATAAATGATCGCTACTTTAGGAGTATATCCCATGGTCATGTAATGATTCGACCTGAAGGAATACTTTCAGGAAGCGAGTTAATTCAAATCTAAGTGATGTGAGAGCGAAAGAAAAAGTAATTTTAGTTCTACACTTGTTATTGTATTCACCGGTCGGGGTCATATCATTTGAATAAATTTGATATGATTTAGAATACATGTAATTGTCATGATGGATTGAGTATGAAATTCTTGAGGGATTGAATTATATTCATCCATGTGTAAGTAAAAGTGCTTGGGGTATATTACTACCCTCTAAGGAATACTTAATTATAAAGTAGATGTCTCCTATATGACCTATATTAGGTTTATATAGATTGGAGCTCCATTATTTGTGTTCTTGAGTTACACAGTTCGTTCGTCAAGTATAAATATAAGTGCAAGTTTGAAATATAATGTATTAGATAAATTTACCCCTTTATGGGCGAGTGGGAGATGTTGGTTATTGGGTTTGGCCTGGTTCGCCCATGAGGGATGAACCTGATCTATTTATCTAGAGAAATTATTAAAAGGTAACTGCTAGGTAACCGCTTCTCTACGTATATAAATATGGGCATAACCTCCTATGAAAGAATATTGTTTTCATAATTGAACAAGATAATTCTCTCTTTTCTTACATCTTAATTCTCTGTATTAAACTTGCTAAGATCTACAAAGATGCCCGTACTGTGGAACATTACTTTTGTTCTAGTAATTGAAGTGACCATGAAGTTCTTGATCTAGAAATAAGAAAAACAGAATCTCACAAGTAAGTTTTCCTTATCGAATCTACAAGGGCCAATTAATTTCTGTTTATAGTGTCACCAAATTGCTATAGGGCTGGTGTTTCTATTTTCACTATTTTCTTATGCTAAAAACCATAAGTGGCCAACCATATAACATCATGGATCAAGGTTCTACCATTCCTGATTCTTTAAATAAAAACCCGAACACCGATATTTCCAAGCTTCATCCAATTTTCAACAACTTGATTAATTTTCTCAAACTTTGAACATGATGATGCATCATTTGGACATGATTGACAAACACAACAATCGAGAAGTGGGACGACCACCTTGTAAGCTAGAAATATACCAAGAAGGCAATAAGGGATCGGGGACAACGAAGACGAAACTGACGAAGTGCAGCTGAGCAGGGTTAGACACAAGGTTGTACCTAGACAACCATGCGATACATACATTTAAAGGAACATCTTGGATGAATTAACTAGACATATGAAGGTGGAACTTGTAGATTTTTATTACTTCACTTGAAGATAATTTTGACTAGTTTTCAGTACCTGAGGAACGCAAGGTTTGGTTTGTCAAACTGAAGCTTGAAGGTCTAGCCTGGCTTGGTGGAGCAGTGTAGAAGAGAGACACCCGTCATACTCCCATTATAGAGTGGGGAGATATGAAGGAACGACTCGAAGCAAAATACTTACCCATAAACTCCGAACAACTTATCTATAAAGACATGCAATAATAGAGCCAAAACAATCGAACCATAATATAATTTATATTATTCTCTAATATAATGGACCAGTATACAAATCGATTTCATGAACTGACCGTGAAGAGCGAGACCAGCAAAACCGAGCCTTAAGTATCGAGTTACTTTGACAGGGCACAAAACCAAAAGGGATACGGAACATGACCGGAAAAGAACTAGCATATTCCACACAAGAGTTACATACGGGGACAAATCTCTGAATGTTATCATAAACAACGGTAGTAGCATGAATGCTGTGGCTAAAGAAATAGTTGAGCGTCTTGGTATTTCCCAAGAGACACATCCCACGCCATATCGAATCACTTGGATTAATGATAACAATTCTACTCGTAGGGTGGTTATTATAAATGTTTGGTTTAGTGGGAGCCTCTTGCAAGTCGCATTTTGCTCAAGGAGATGAGGTACATTGTCTCGCTCCTAATATATATCACGACTCTCTCTAACCATAGTTATGGCCGGAACGTTCCGTTCCATTCATAAAATCGGAACAAAACGGCATCGTTTTTATCCCACTTTTAATTCCAGTCCATTCCGGAAATTCCGGTCCAATTCCAGCCGGAACGCCACGGTTCCATTCCGGATTCATTTTGACGATGCAAATTTTGCTCTTTCAAATCTTTTGAAATTTCATCTTTCGAAATTTCAAAAGTTGCAGCCTTCAAAAGCTGCAGCCGCCTCTTAGGCCTATGAAGCTGCAGCCGCCTCTTAGGCCATAGGCCATAGGCCATGCCAGGCCATCTCTGCCTCCCCTGGCTTAATATATATATATTAAGCCAGGCCATCCTTGCCTCCCCCTATGTATATATATATATATGATGTAGAAGATGTTTGATTTATATTTCTTTTATTTTATAACATTTTACTTTCATAATATTTTGGATTTTTAGAGATGTTTCTAATTTTGAGATTATGTTTGTTTGACTTTGTGTTTGTATTGTATAATTTAAAGTTAATTTATCTTGAATTTTAATTATACTTATTAAATTAATATTTTATTTTTTTAATATATATATATAATTAATTAATTATATATGAACAGTACGATACCGAAACGGCACGTCGGAACGGTCCGAAACCGGAACGTTCCGTTCCAATCAAAAAACCGGAACGACGACCGAATAGTATTGACAACTTTGTCTCTAACAGTGCTTGCTGGAGCAAGTTCTTTGGGAGGGCCGCAATGATGCATCTGTCAGACTACGTGGCCATCCTGTTAATCCCCTTAAATGGTCAATGATTATTACCCACCACCCATGTTTACTGTGATTTGCGTCTGTATGTTTGTTATTTTCTTTATTTGCCAGTAATTGCCCCCTTTCCCCTTATTTATGAACAGATGGTGCAACGTGGCTATTGATTTATGTAACGGATAGTTAGGTAGACGCTTAATTTTCAACTTCAGCTGCTTGTAATTTCGCTATTCGAAGCCTCGTTCTGATTAGTAAAAGGCAGATTAGTTTATAAGGTTCCTGTTCATTATTTGGAGAGATTCCAAGTAAGCCTCGTTCTGATCAGTAAGAGGCAGATTAGTTTATAAGGTTCCTGTTCATTATTAGGAGAGATTCCAAGTGAGCTTTCCAGAGATGTTGATGAGATTCTAATTCATGATTGTCATGGCAAGAATATCGATAAGCATGACGAATATGGATGCAAAACACAGAAAAGCAGTGCCCTGAAAACCTACTATGGAAGAGATAGTTAACAAAGACAAGAGGGGGAAATCATAAATCAAAATGATTACAGGCCTAAAGCACCATGAGCCAGCCGAGAGCACAAATCAATTCGCAACGTAATTAGTCTCGAAGAGAGGAAAGCTAAGCCGCTTTGTCGAAGTGCAAAAGGCATCTGGAATCGATGTAGGAGACAAAGAAGGAGGTGGTATCAGCAGAATTTAACAATTTAATCTGGTCCAAGGACTCGGAAGCATTTTTCCCATCTCAAAATTTGGTGCGAGCACGCGACGAGTAGTGTCCATTACTCTTGCAAGCAGCACTGGAGCTTTCACCAGATCCCTTTGTTTACTCAATGAAAAATCGAGCAAGACGCTCTGATGCCTTGTTTACCTGCGTTACACGAATCAAATGTTGTTCATAGTGATATAGCTGTGATTTTGAGAGTATTCTGACACAATAATCTCATCAAGACATCTTTTCAAACCTGTTCGTTCCAATCAATCTTCCATGTAAGGTAGGATAGCAGAAGTGTTTGGACTACAACTCCACTCAACAATCCAATCCACAAACCCTGTACGTTCAGACAAGAAACTGCTGGTAAATAAAATCTCAATTCTAACTAGAATTACCAGGAAACGCCATGGTTGCTTAAGGCCAGCACATATCTTATGATATCTTGACAAGATAGTTCTTACATACCGTGACCTGAAGATGAGCTACATATCCAAGAAGAACTCCTACCGGCAACCCAATAGCATAATAGCTCCCCAAGTTGACAAAGGCAACAGTACTCTGCACACCAGCACCTACAGCTACACCTGGAGAAGGAATTTTAACGGTTAACATTTGCATTACCAGATGTGCGCGTGCCCTTATATATATATAGATGGGAGACTTAATTTCTTCATCGATCGTATAATAGCATAGAATATATATTCTAAGATACATGGAATCAAAGCTATGCAGAAAAGGGACCGGAAAACGTTCATAGTATTTGCATATAATATTAGAATTAGGATGAAAAACTTGCCTGAGAGCACTGGATAAACACTATTCAGCAACATTGAGAATGCTAGCAGAACATGAAGACTGGACACAGATTCTGCTACTTCCTCACTGCTCGTAAACAGGTATGAAATTTCTCGACTAAAGACCAAGCACAGAATCCAGAAGATGACTCCAATGATTATCGAAGTACCAAGGACAACCTTGATAGAAAATTTTGCAGCTTTGGCATTTCCGCTTCCCAGTTCATTTGATATGCGCACACTGTACGAAATGCACATACATGGCATTTAATAGAGATCACTTGCTTCAGAAACAGAGAAACAGAGAGACAACGAAACTGAGTAGTATCGTTAATGGTTAAAGCAATACCATGAAGAACCTAAGAACCCAAGGCAGATCATGAATTCCCATCCGTTGATGTTGAGGCTGCAGCAAGAAATTAGCATAAATCATCTTCTTTTAAGCAGTTAGGACCATATAGTGCCGAGCAACTGTGTTGGAATTTGCATAACAAATTCTTACCAAATGGAAAAAGCAGATATTGCAACAGTTGCATTCTTCATATATCCAGCTAGCAACACAAGAATGGAGGAATACCATAATTCTAAGCTGTAAGATTATAGCGAACACAATTAGAAAGCAAGTGGTGGCTATCAAAGTAAAAGCACCCATAAAACAGGGCAAGGTTCGTGATCATGATCAAACACTTGGTTCCATTTATTATGTGCTTAACATCTTTAAGGAATCAAGTATTTTGTGCATAGAAACATTCAGCCAAGTTAAATTCCCATTCGAGAAATGGAGTAAAAAGACTAAATCGTCAAAATCGGAACTTACCAAATCATGATTCCGGAGGATATTGAGAGCTTTATTAGAGGAAACATATCAGCAAATGCAGCTTTAGTAAAGCCTTTCCATGTATTGGGACACCAACCTCCAAAGATGTACACAAACTCTCCAATAAGCAGCAAGTAGGATGATATGATGAACGCACTCATGGCACCAGCAAGTCCAAAACCAAGTTTGATCACAAATAACCAGGACAAAAGCACATGAACCACAAAGGAGGAGGCAGAGAACCACCCGACAATCTTGTTTTTTTGCTGTGCTTGCAAGTACATTTGGATGGTCAAGCTAAAGACAAAATAGTAGAGGATGGGAATGAACCAAAGGGAGATTTTTCCAGCTTCTCTTGCTATATCGTCCTCTTGCCCAATTAGTCTTAATAGCGGTGCTGTAAAGATGAAGAGGGGGAGCAAGATGGTTGCAGTGACACCATCAATGATCCATGATCTCTGCAAGTAAACTCCCATCATGTGGTAGTGTCCAGCTCCATATGCTTGTCCGCATAAGGTCTCAGTCGCGCTTGACATCCCAATCTGCCACGAGAAAGGAAAAACTTCGGTAAGTAAAGTATTGCCTTCACCTTGTGTATATTTGGAAGATCACACAGGTGGCAAGACATGTAAAATAGGAAGCAGAAATCGATTGATTCCTCAAATGCATGGCTGCAAAGGGGCCAAAACCTCTCTCTCACTCTCTGTTATATTGTCAAGTGAGTCGATGCTAATATTGGTGTGGCTCCAAATTGTGTTTTTTTATGCTTATCGTGTGCGAATGAGCTCAGAATGTTAAGAGGATACGTACCAATATGCCATTTACAAACCGTAGCAAAATGCTCTGCTGCAGTCCATACGCTGCGAGATCCAATTCGCTAATGTGCCCCAAGAACAACTGTGTCACCACAATCATCCCAAATGAAGTCACTCGTGCTATCATTCCAGGAAATGCAATCTTCCATAGCTTCTTGGACTCATTCCAGACCCTCTTCTTCAGGTCGGACCCGTCAAGTTCCCCCAGCAAAGGAAGCCTCTCTTCCGTTGAATTACCCATGATTCTGCGAGAAGGAACGATAAACCTGTTGGTTTTTCAAGTTTTGTTTGTTGAATATAAAATTCTACGTCGGATACCCTTGTGATTTCCCCAAGATTCATGCAATGCTGATTGTAGTAAACATAAAAATGCCTTTTCAACAAGCAAGTTCTACTAGCAGAAGAATGAATCAAGCTAGTCGGTCACGAATTTATATCCCACATCGCTTGCCTCGTACTTGTAGGGTATGTGCTGGAATGCTGGGCAGTGTGCTTTTAACTCCCCAACGTCTTAATTATCACCGTTAGATTTTTACATACTTGCCATGGGTCCATGCATTTAAGAAACCAGCAACGTCTACATGACAAGTAAAGGGTTATATTGCATAGGAGTTGCCTCCCGGCTACCAACTACTCTCCTTCCGTGGATATTTAATATTTATATTCTATTTATTTGATAAAAAAAACTTCAATATTTATAAATAGTAGTTGACCCATGGAAAGAATAGTGGTTGTTAGGCAGCGGGGGAATTTAAGATAGCGGAATGGTAGTTGAGATTACAGACAAAACAAAGAACAAGAACTATAGGGTTTGCTATACAAAGTTTTGTATTGGTATGACAGGAGTAAAAATTAAAAAAATATATATTATTTTAATATATTTTTTACCAAGAAAAACACATGCCACTTCAATAACACTCTCAAAACAGTAACTAAAACTCTCAAAACAGTAACTAAAAGTGAAACTTCAATCATGCTATCAAATACTATCAAACAGTAACTAAATGAGAAACTTGAGGGGCCATGAAACCCATTTCACCCCAAGAAAAAACCAGACCGATAAAGGGTCTGCTCGTTTACGAGCCACCGTCTGGTATGAATGGGATGGAACAGTTGGGGAAGAGCAGAGGAAGAATATTAAATGTTAGATAAATAAATAAATGAAAACAGGAAAGGGAGAGAAAAACGGTAGCGTATAGGACCGATGAAATGAAGCATTGACTCCCTTGAAAGCGTACCTTCGAGGTATTCTCCAAGACTGAAACCGATGGAAGTTTGCCTCGACGCTCGACTAATGTCCTCCTCGAAGAGAAGAAGGGAGATGCTAGCAAGGCAGTATATAACCAGGCAGGCACGTATTGACACTACAAACGTAAAGTAATTATTTTTGCAGGCAGTCACTCACAAGAAAACAAATTGCTTGGTAGAAAACCAAAAAACAAATGGGTGGTCGACTGTGCATTGATGGAAGACTGTGGACCATTCAACGTACAAATCACTTTTTGCTGCCGTTGAAAAAATAAAAAAATAAAAATAAAAAAATGGCACGGTTGAACGAAGCATCTCCTTTTTTTACATATATAATTCGATGCCTCATCTATCGGGATTCAGTCACTCATTTTTTACATGAGACATTAGAATGAACAAAGGATAAGATGGTTCTGTTTTTCACGTGTCCCAAGACATGTATAATTTTATACTTAAATAGTGTAATCGTTTCTTTTCGTAAGAATTTATCAAAAGTAAATCAATCTCTTAAAACATATTATAATTATTAAATTATTTATAAGAAAAACAAGATTGGTTTATTTTTTTGTATTTTCACTTTTCACATTATAATAGAAGAACTAAATTAATTGCCTTTGAAATAAAATTCTTTTAAATTGTTTTATTTATTTTCACAAGAAAACACGCGAAAATAATGTAGTCTTTATAAAGTTTAATGGCCAAAGTGAAATGGGATAAAAAATTGGATACCAAGAATGAGAAAATGCATAATGAGCAGTGATATAAATAATAATGGAATATTGTTATATATTTTAAGCTCTACTAAACTTAGAGCTATGTTTTATATATATAATATTTTATTATTATTTTTAAAATTACTTGTATTATCTTGAATCTTTCTTTTACATCTAGCACTTTTTATAAAGATCTTGATCCTTTAATTACCAACAATAATTTAGTAAACATTACTCAAATTATGTTAAACAACTTATTATAAGTGTAGTGCATTTAAAAAAAAAATGTTTATTATTGTTATAGAAAGGCGATAAGAACATTGTGTTTTAAAAACAGTTTAAAAAAAATGAAAATTATCTATTTTTAGTTTTTATTTTTAATTGAAAAAAAAATTGATATTTTTAGATATTCTCTGATATCAAAAATAATTTTTAAAAAATAAAAAAAATATTTTAATATATTTATAAATAAAAAATACTTTTAAAAATAATTTTAATAAGTTTTTAATGGAGATTATTTTATAAGAAAATGATGGCGCTGCTGCCTTTCAGCTTTATTGTATTTTATAAGCCCCTTCACATTAAAAGATCGTTGCTTGTATTTAATATTTAGCTGAATATGTGATGTGATGTGTCTCTGCGTTGTTCTTCCAAGTTCCTGCTGACGAGATAATCGGCAAGTGGGTAACCGTAGACGCGTGGAAAATGTATCCCGCCCGTGAGGAAGCTGCTGCATGGACCACTTGAAGTATTTCAAGGTCTGGTGGCGTATTTGGCTACCATTTTGCCACGCATGACCAGTTGTTTTGGAACACGCGCCGTTCGATGGATTATTTAAGAATATATAGCATCTACTCCCTTCACCGTCTTCCTTGAAAAGTTTTATGGGGAGAATTATTTTAAAATATCTCACAAATCTTGTGGTTAAGAATTTACATGTAAGAGATTTGAAAATTTTATTTGCTTGAAGGTTTCCTCCTCTAAATTGAATATTAATCTTTGTTTCAATCAATATTTTTCTAATAAGAGGTTGATTTCTATGTTAATCATTTTATTCTCATTCTATTTTCTCTAAACTTTCTTCATACAACAATTTCAATGCATTTAAAAAATATATATATGTTTTCATAATTTGTTTTAAGAAAAAAACTATTGTTTTTAGCTCTACACTTTATCATTATGATTTTCTTATTGCTTAATCTACTTTCTTTTTTACATTTTTATTTATTATTTTCTTTACAGTTTTTTAATATATTTATCTTTTATACAATTTAAAATTCTATTTTAATTTTCCTAGTAATTTGCTCAATAGTCAATTCTTATAGTTTAATTACTAGTTAATTGCCCGCACTACGTTGCGGGTCGAGTAAATATTTTTTATAATTATTAGGATTAAAATAATTAATAGATTTTGCTAGTTAAAAAATAAAATATAACATTTATATATGCAAATTTTGATATAATGAAACACATAAACACATCCTATTATAACAACAATAACATCGAAGGCTTAACATCTAAAAATATTATTACTATTATTGCTAAAACAATAAAGATTATTAAATTATTCCGAGGAGAAAAAAACTCAAAACATTAATAAAAGAAGAAGCAAGGAAAAATATTAAAATTATTATTATAATTATTATTATTGTTATTGCGTGAATAATGGGAAAATAAATTCAATAAAAGAATAAAAAAAAGCCCAAAAACTTTAACAAAAGAGCAAACAAAATAAAAATGAATAAAAATAAAAATTATTAGCTAAAAAAATCATTTGACGTGAAAAAAAAAACTAATAAAAAACCAAAAGAAAAAACAAAGGAAAACAAATAAGAAATATCAATTTTCAAATGATCATAAACACAAATTAAAATTTAAGAACAAAATTTTTGAAAAAAAAATGTCATATCAACAAAAGAGAAAATAATAAAAATTAAAAACTAAAACTAAAGACACATATATATAAACATAGACAAAAATAGGAACTATAAAAATTAAAGGAATTAAAATCAAAACTCAAAAGTATAAGGGCCGAAAACAAAACCAAATATATTATCAATTTCAATCAAATAAAAAAATTGAAAAAATTGAATAAAGTATAACATCTACACATGCAAGATATAATGAAACACATCAACACACCCTATTATAACAACAGGAACATCGAAGTCTTAACATCTAAAAATATCATTACTATTACTACTAAAATAATAAAAATTATTAAATTATCCCAACAAAAAAAATTAAAAACTTTAAAAAAAGAGGAAGCAAGAAAAAAAAAACTAAAATTATTATTCAAATTGCATTAATAATGGGAAAAAAAATTCAATCAAAGAAAAAAAAAAAGGTTAATAACTTTAACAAACAAAAAATGAAAAAAAAATATATAAGAAAAAAATAATAATCTGAAGTCAAAATAAATAAATAAAAACAATAAAGATCAATCAAAAGAAAGAAAAATGAAAAAAAAAGCAAAAAAGCAAACAAAATATGAAAATAAAATAAAATTATAAGCAAAAACAATACATAGAGTAGGCGCGCTGGCAAGGGTCGAACCCCTCCCATCCTGCTTTGAAAACAGGTTCATTTCCATTGAGCTACAGGCATTTCATCTCTGTGTACTCTGCAAAAGTAAATGAATATCAGAAAATAGACGAACCAGCACCACATAAGGCAAGTACAAAAGACTTACACGCACGTGTGCGTGCTCTGTCAATTCTAAGCTAACTTAAATCTCTTGAGGACCATCCACAAAAACATGTTTTCATTTTCATTTCAAAAACTTTAATCCGAACTCTCTAACCCAGCTTCACCTCCTCCAACTACTCCGAATCTGGCTCCACCTCCTTGTACTACTCCTGATTTGGCTCCACATCCAGTGACACCTCTAGTAATAGCTCCAAATCAGGCTCCAGTTTCTGCCCGACCCCAAATCCAGCTTCAGTTCATGATTCCACTTCATCTCCGACCTCGACTGCCTCTACTACTACCCTTACGTCTCGTGTTTATGAAAATATCTCCTTCTCAAAGAAAGTAGTGGAAAAAGGTGAAACCTTTTACAGGCTTGCATTTTGTTCACTCCTTCTCAAAGAAAGTAGAGAAAAAGGTGAAACCTTTTACGGGCTTGCATTTTGTTCAAAGTCTAGGTTTTGATTATTTATTTTTTGGGACTATTTTAATGGGTTTCTGATTGAGATTTTATTTTGCGTGGAATACAAAGTTTGTATCTAGAAGCTTTCTCCCCCCAACCCCCATTTTTCTTACAAAACAAACAGAAAAAGAAAGAGAGTTGAATAAACTTTAAAAAATCACAAAAACCGGGACCAAACCGCCGAACCAAACCGAATCGAGCCAAAAAACAAACCAACCCAAAATCACTATTACAATCCACAGTTAAAACATTCACAATGCGCAGTGAATGTCTAATCTCTTTTAGTATATGTTATAATAAGTTGTTATATATTTCTTAAAAAAAAATATATAAGAAAAAAATAATAATCTGAAGTCAAAATAAATAAATAAAAACAATAAAGATAAATCAAAAGAAAGAAAAATAAAAAAAAAAAGCAAAAAAGCAAACAAAATATGAAAATAAAATAAAATCATAAGCAAAAACAATACATAGAGTAGGCGCGCTGGCAGGGGTCGAACCCCTCCCATCCTGCTTAGAAAACAGGTTCCTTTCCACTGAGCTACAGGCGTTTCATCTCTGTGTACTCTGCAAAAGTAAATGAATATCAGAAAATAGACGAACCAACACCACATAAGGCAAGTACGAAAGACTTACATGCACGTGTGCGTGCTCTGTCAGTTCTAAGCTAACTTAAATCTCTCGAGGACCATCCACAAAAAACATGTTTTCATTTTCATTTCAAAAACTTTAATCTGAACTCTCTAACCCAGCTTCACCTCCTCCAACTACTCCGAATCTGGCTCCACCTCCTTGTACTACTCCTGATTTGGCTCCACATCCAGTGACACCTCTAGTAATAGCTCCAAATCAGGCTCCAGTTTCTGCCCGACCCCAAATCCAGCTTCAGTTCATGATTTCACTTCATCTCCGACCTCGACTGCCTCTACCACTACCTTTACGTCTCGCGTTTATGAAAATATCTCCTTCTCAAAGAAAGTAGTGGAAAAAGGTGAAACCTTTTACAGGCTTGCATTTTGTTCACTCCTTCTCAAAGAAAGTAGAGAAAAAGGTGAAACCTTTTACGGGCTTGCATTTTGTTCAAAGTCTAGTTTTTGATTATTTATTTTTCGGGACTATTTTAATGGGTCTCTGATTGAGATTTTATTTTGCGTGGAATACAAAGTTTGTATCTTGAAGCTTTCTCCCCCCAACCCCCATTTTTCTTACAAAACAAACCGAAAAAGAAAGAGAGTTGAATAAACTTTAAAAAATCACAAAAACCGGGACCAAACCGAACCGAGCCAAAAAATGAACCAACCCAAAATCACTATTAAATCCACAGTCAAAACATTCACAATGCGCAGTGAATGTCTGATCTCTTTTAGTATGTGTTATAATAAGTTTTTATAACTCACTACTCAATGAGACTTAAGGGTTTATTCATTTTATAATTCATTGTCGGTTGAATTTTACCGCCTTCAAAACTTACATTGTGTTAAAAAAAAATTCATTATATTATAATCAAAGTATTATTAAATATTAGAAAAACCTACCTCCTTTGAGGGTTTTTTTTTATAATATTCTAATTGGAACCTAACCCTCCCTTAATATATTGCTTAAACCTTACTAATCATCAACCTTAACTAAACCCAAACTCCAAACTCCAAACTTTAATCCATAAAAACTAACCTCAATCCAAACTCAAACCCTAGCACTAACTAACTTTAAACTCTAAATCATTAACACACACACTAATCCAAACCTTATAACAACCTTAACCAATCCTAACCCAAACCTTATAACAACCTTAACCAATCCTAACCCTAATTTAAACGCCAATCAATTAACTTTAACCCTTAAATCCAAAATCTCAATCCCAAATATAAAATTCACATCCTTAGCCCTAAAAACTAACTCTAAATCAGAAATATTTCACCTATAAATGCTTACAACAATGTTATTATTTCAATTATACTCAACCATGTTGTTATTGTTCACATGTTAATAGTTTTATTAGTGGAAATCTAAACAATAATTAAAATATACTTACAATGCTAGCAAATATATCCTCTAATATATGTCTATAGATGTTTAAAATGATGTTTAAATAGAAAACTCCATATTTGATATTGAATAACATTGTAGTATGATCTCTTAATTATCCCTATTTATTAATAGTCAACCTATTTAACTCGAGGATACATTATCCTATATCCAATGAAAAGTAAAGGTCTGACAAAATAATTATTACACTTATAAAAAGTTGATTGTAATAAGGTAGAAACATACATTGCATATTAGATTTTTTAGGTTTGTTTTGCTCTCTCAATTCCAATCTTCAACATTAGATTTGTTGAAAGAGAAATTTTCTATTTTTTAATTTTCTTTTTATAAAGTTATTTCATTCTCTTAACTGAGATCATAGGTTTAACAGATTATCCTCAATTGATTTGGGATCTTTTCTTTATGTTGTTACCTATCTCAAAAAAAAAGTGAAAGGAATTTTAGTTAAATGCTGATTTCAAGAATAGGACATTTTAATCCTTATGTGGAAGTTGCAAAACTAAGAAGGTCTCGTGGAAACCTTGAAGATGGAATCCATGTGGACTACTAGATTGATTCATTCCCTTATTTGAATGCAAAATATTAATGTTTTTTTATTTTATTTTAGCAACTTATAATTATTTTAAACACTTTGACTTCTAGGATTAATACTAACTTAAAATTGTGAATGATAATTAATATAGCTCTAGTCATGAGAGCATATTATATCAAACATCATCCATTAGTTCTAGGTAATAATAAGATAAAATTAACTATAATTATATGTTATTTAAATAAATTGAATGCAAAAAATATACTAATATTATGGCTTTTCATTTCAAATGGTTTGAGATTGGACATTTCAAGGTAAATCTCACTCATGTTCATGAGTTTTACTAGGATAAGTTTGACGCACAACAACCGTATTGGGTATGGTTTATAAATTTATTTTATTTTTTGTAATTGGGATGCCAATTTCTTTTAGTTTTAACATGTTATTTAATATAAATATTTCATATGTTTTGATAGGTTATATGAATATCAAATACCAAAGCTTTGATACTTCCAATTTCACTTGTATGACTTGAAGGATTTGAGCTTTAATTAATGCAAATCACATTGAACTACTTCAATATTATTAAGATGCATTGTCTATATCATGTGCTGAGACAGTTTGGTTTGTCTTAGCATACATCAAATTATATTGATGTTAGTGATGAGCTATATAATATTTGTTGTCTGAACAAGCCTGAGCAGAATTGGGTGGTAATACATGCATCTTACCTAAGATTTTTTGGATGCTACGAGGGATCATAATATTTTAGGAGCAACATCCAGCAATTGATGTAGATACTTATATAAGATGAAAGCTCATCATTATCGGCTATTTTATTACATTTACCAAGTTGAGTTTTTCAAGTCATTCATATAATCCAATGCATTTTGCACCCCTAATATTTAAGATATAATCGATTGGTATGCAATATCGTTTAGATACAACATTTTAAAAATATTTATAATGTTATTATAGGTGCTAAATACTAATTATTTTTTAATATATGTATATGTGGTTATGAGAATGGTATAAAATGTGATTTTTTTAGGAATCAAGTTAGTGGATGAACAAACTGTGTTTATGAATGCCTCTCTTCAACTAGTCATAATAGCATATATTATTTGCAAGTTGATCAATGAAACTTTCCTGCTGACATTTTAGCAAGGATCAATTGTTCTCATATTACTACTTGAAGAGGAATATTTCACCAACTTGCTTGAGGTTGCTTTTTCGGTTGTCTCTGTCAACAATTACAAATGTGTTTAGTTGAACATGATGGACATCATTTTAGTTGTTGCGATGATATTTTTTCACGCTTCGCGCTCTGTCATTCTCGGAGGGGAGAAGACGCGAGGTAAAAGGACAATTTTATAATCGTAAAATTACAACTATAATTCTTAAGAGTTGTCACCTAGTATTAAGGTTATTAGGAAAGATAATTGTCTGCGAGAGTCTGGGTAAAAAGACTTGTTGTGCAAGGGGAAGACGCATCACCCCCAGTGCACCCTACCTAATGTAAACTGCATTGTTGTTTGATTTTTTTTACTGAGTTAGATTTTTATTCATTGGTCTTCCTAAGGCCCGAAGTAGATCTCTCTTTGTGAGAGAGTCTCTACCACATTGGGAGTCAAAAACTTGACCGCCATAAAGCTTGAAATGTTTTAGAGCGCATTAAAAAAATATTTTTTACTATATGCGGGTATACTTTACAATGTAATTTTACACCTCGATAGCTAAAACAAAATAATTGTTATTTTTTTGATATTTTGGTCAAATTTCAACAGATAATCATAAACCGGTTATGATATTCAATTTTCATTTCAAAACATGAGAGATAAGCTATATTTGAAAAACCTTGGAATTTGGACGTATGCACAAAAACAACATATTTTTTTGTTCATTTAAAAAAAAATTATATTATATTCATTTTAAAAAAAATCAACCTAGGCCGACACAACCAAGTTGGGTCAAAAAGGCCCAACTCCGCTAGACTTAGCCCAGTCAACTGGGCTGGGCCGAGAACAAATCCGGCCCAACACCAAAATAGAAAAGAAGAGAAATAAAAATATAGATGCAGAGTGAATTAATTCAGTATTGCACTATTCACGTATTACGTGAACAATAGAAAGGGGTCGGCCAAGGGTGACGAGAGGCGCATCAGCCACTGCCGCTGAGTAGAGGAGGTTGTGGTGGCATCAGAAATGGTGGCCTATGACGGCAGGGAGAGACGTGGAAACAGGCTGCTAGACTTTGTAGGAGGGGTTGTTGTGCGTCGTTAGAGATGGTTGCTGTTGGAGGTTACGATGGAGCTACTAGTAAGGAGAAGAAGTCACTGGTGCTGAAGAGGATGATGCAAGGTGGTCGCCGGCTTGTGCTGGAGGAGAGAGGGTTGCCCATGTTGTAGGAGAGAGAGAGAGAGTTGTCGATGTTGGTGACCTGTCGATATTGAGGAAGAAGAGGTTGTTGTCCTGCTGGAGGTGCAACTATGCAACTATGCAAGTTGATCTCCTGTCTGTTTTCATGTGTTTTTCTATAATTTTCTGGTCATCCCTGTTTCACATGCTATCATAGACATAGGAGGTAACCATTGTGTGTAGCGGTAGGTTACCTCCTGCGACGGTGCCCCTGTAGCGGTGCCCCTGCAGCGACATGTTGCAGGCTTTGAGGTGCAAATACATTTTGGTCTCTCAATTTGTAATCGTTCTAATTGCATCCCCAGTTGGTTTTAAACTTTTAAATTTATACAATTGTATCCCCATAAAAATTACAATGACAGCCTTAACTTTGAGCGTCATCTTTATTTTGGTTCTTGGTTTTGAATTTATACAATTTGACCCTCAATTGACCATTAAACTTTGTTTTCCTCAATTTTGCCCCTGAATTCACACAATTGGCTTGGAAAAAATTCATTATACTCTCCGAAAATTCCAATCTTCTCAATTGAACCTAAATTAAGATCAAGAACTTGATTTTTCATCGATTAAGCCTTTAATAAAATTAATTTGACCAGTTTAAAGTATAGTTAAGTCCTTACACTTAATTAAACCCTTCAATTGTATCCTAAATAATTTTCAAACATAATTATACTTTAAATTGCCTCACGATTAAATCAAATTGGCCTATGAAAAATATAATTATGCATTTTGAGTTCATTTTTACACAATTTTATCCATTAATAAATTATTTTAGCCTACAA
Organism: Salix caprea; assembly: GCA_964035475.1. NCBI lineage: Eukaryota > Viridiplantae > Streptophyta > Magnoliopsida > Malpighiales > Salicaceae > Salix > Salix caprea. The sequence goes on from OZ037754.1 coordinate 5,957,759, forward strand.
GAAAATAAATTGTTTTATTTTAGATAGATTTTGGAGAATAACCAGAAATAGGTTATGACATCTGTGATGCCTGAAGGCCTTCCATTTCTATAGGCTACAAGAAAAATCTCATTGCAGGTTCATTAATCGGAACATCAGAGCATCTGGATCAGTGGCTCGATCGGGAAACAACTTTGGAACTTCATCTAGAAAAAGAGGGTGGTGGGAAGAAAAGGATGTATTTTTACTTCAGAATATCTGAAATTGGCCTTCAAAAATCACAATCACCTGGCTAAGAATACGGGCACCGATTGATGCTTTGTCAAAAAAGGATGCTTTGCCAGAAAAATAATAACATGGCATAAATGAAGGACAGTCAACGTCACGCAACTTGGGTTCTTGTTTCTTCAGGATCAGCTACAAACCACTTGTTAATCTTGTTGTGAGCAACAATTACCTGCAGATGCATTTGATTTTGTATAAACACACTCGAGTTTCTGGTTGGAGCGATGGTACAGAAAGAAAGCTCGAGGCAAAACCACAATACCTGTTTTTCCCAGTCAGTTCTGTAGGTGACTATAATTAGAACAACAGTTTGAATAAATGTCCCGATCAACATCCCGATCCAAACACCCTACAAAATAGATTTCAGATAAAGTAAAATCACTAGAAACCAGCGCAGGATCCATTCCTGGTAGAGATTCTCCGATATAAATAGTTTGTCGCTCAGCGATTATACTAAAGATTTAAGATTTTCTATATGATTCTTCGCTATTATCTTGTAAGGTTGTAATATATATATATATATATATATATATATATATATATATATATATATCATGCAAGCAAGGAAGCGATGGGAATCACTCACTTTGACGTGCATATCCATGACATAACCAAGCACAACACCGATAGGAATTCCGACCAGGTAGTAGCACGCTATATTAATGTACGCTACGATGCTCTGCCAACCAGCCCCAACAGCAACTCCTATTACAGAAAAAAAAAGTGGATAATGGATGTTATTAAGATCTATATACTTCGCCATAGATCTTCTCCATAGGTTTCTCACGATTTGCCCTTGTTTTCTTTTCATGTCTACATAGAAAGAAGCGCCGGAAAAATGGCAGGTTAATTACCGGAGAGCACTGGCTGTACACTGTTCAAAAGTATGGAGAAAGCCAGCAGTGGTGAAAGATCTGCGACAGCACTGGCCACCTCGTGACTTCTAGTGAAGATGTAAGCAAGCTTTCCTCTGACGAACAGGAATACCAAAAACAGTACAAGGCCGATCGAAAATGATGTAAGAACTGTCACCATGATCGAGAACTTTGCAGCTTTTGAGCTCCCTCTCCCGAGTTCATTTGACACTCGAACACTGGAGTTAATTTCCAACCAGGATTAATAAATCAGCTGTATGAAAGATTCAGACTCACACATACGTATTCGTTTTGGCAATAAATATGAATTTCAAAAGAAGAAAATATCCATGATTGGGATGGTAGAACACCTTGCAGCAGCCAAGAAACCAAGAGATATCATCATCTCCCATCCATTGATGTTGAGGCTGCAATGAAGAACATCTTTGAAGAACTTCCCTAACAAAGAAAAATAAAAGTATAGGAGAAGAAGAGCATTTGCCGATGAAATATTACCAGATAGCAAGAGCGTCGATAGCGACCTCCGCATTTTTCAAGTTTCCTGTTAAAAGAACCAGCACTGTGTTGTACCAGAGCTCGAGGCTGTAATGAACCATGAATTTAATTAACTCCCATTCGCAAAAAAAAAAAAAAAAAAAAAAAAAAAAAAAAAACCTCTTAACTAATGCCTAAATCAAAGAATAGGCCTTGGTTAGAACCAATTAATCCTGTCGATTGCAGGTATCGAAATCAGACTGACGAAATGTTATACTTGTATTATACCTATACTGGTAATCCTGAAAAATATAATGACCATTTTGATGCCAAAAGAATGTTGGCGCCAATATTTCATAATAATGAAGGCCTCCACACAAATAGACAAAAAAAAACACGTGTAAATACCAAAATACCTCCTGGGCCAACTCTTACCTTTTGTCTTTTCCGAGAACAAATCAGTATTTTCACCATTCATAAAACATGGAAAAACCAACAATACCCTTGTCGGCAGCTCTTTTTTTTGTCTCATTCAAGGGCAAAAGAGTTAGTTTACCTTTCATTAAAAAACAAAATATCTATAACACTCTTGTCTAGTTAAGGGTTTTAGGATGGAACCCAGGAGGACAACAATAGTGTAACTATTCACAAGAAAAGATAGAAGCAAACACCTCTAAACCTATCAATTAAATTTTATGAGCTAAAAAACATACTAGTAATTACACTGTTCTAATCCACAGTGAACTGCGTCTATAACTACAATGAACTATCCCCACGGGTTAGAGTTCTCTTTAATATAGTGATTTTGATGCTAAATTGACCAAGCAATACAGAGCACAAGAGCATATGTGTTGATAGAAGGTGAAAGATTGAGCAAGTGCAGGGATAAAAATGGTAGAAAGCATTTTTCTTTAATTTACTCGTCTTAATAGTGGCATCCTAATGTTTTTATAGTTGTAATTTAAAGCATGCCAAACAAAACCAGGTGACAAATTCTAGGTAATTTATATTCAAACAAGGCGATAAAAAGCCTTACCAAAGCATAACACCAGATGACAAAGAAAGCTTGATGACAGGCCAGAGATCTTTGAAAGCCAAGGTCGAGAACCCTTTCCATGTCTCCCGGCAACCTCCGCAGGTAACAAACATAAGCTGGCCAATATTTGGAATCCAATATGCAAGAATTGTCGACACCATCGCTCCTGGGATACCAAACCTGTATTTGACAGTTAACAGCCATGAAAGGAAGACGTGGATTGTTAATGTAAGTGCTGCCAAGTACGAAATAATGATGTTCTTGCTCTGCGCTTGTAGGAACATTTGGCAGGTGAAGGACGGGATGAAGGAGAACATCACAGGGATTAACCACAGGGAGATGTATCCAGACACTTCCGTGATGTAATCCTCCTGCCCCAGAGCCTTCAAAATTGAGGATGTGAAGAAAAATAGAGGAAGAAGAAGCACAGCGGCTATTATTAAAACTATCCATGATCTTTGGAGATAAACTCCAAGCATATGATAGTGCCTTGCACCATAGGCTTGCCCGCAGAGAGTTTCCAACGCGCTAGCCATGCCAAGCTGCAAATTCAAACCGACACAGGTAATGAATCATCTCTTTTGACAACTTAAACTGCTGGATAATCAGTCCTACAATATAATTTATATTATTCTAACAAGATTTTTATCAAATTGAATAAGAATGATAAGATTCAAACTCGTGACCCTAGTTAACAAGACTTTAATACAATGTTAAGTAATTATCTTATCTAAAAACACAAGTTTATTATTCTCTTCACACCTTCTTTTTTTTAATATATTTTAAGGTCCTGTGAGAGATGCATCCGACCTTCAGCTGTAGAATAAGAAGAGTTTTCCCATATCCTAACAATCTCACCCCATTCAACCATGCACCCATCCGAAATTAAAACTTAAGTACTACATATAGGCGTATCATGGGCTAGAAGTGTCATCTGAGAATCAATCTTTAAGGGATGCCGTACAAGAAACTAGTACTGATTACCAAAAAAAATAGAAAAACTAAAAGAAATGAGTTAAACAACTTTCCAGGATCCCGTTGGAAAACCTCAAAAGGACGGTGAACACAAGCGAATACGCCGCTAGTTCTGTGGAGCCGATATGGCCGATAAATGCTTGACTGACTACATTTATCCCGAAAGTAGAAAATCTGGAGAAAATAGCTGGACCAGCAACAACCCACATCTTCTTGGTCTCCGTCCATAACCTGTCCTTCAACCTCAACTCCTCACCATCTAACTCTCCTCCTTTTCTCAGAAGCTTTTCGTTGACCTCTCCCTCCATTTCCCCTGCAAGCTTGTACTAACCCCCAAGACTTTAGCTATCAATGAATAGAGAATGGGGTTTGATTCTTAGAGAGACAACCTGTAGAATACAGTGCACAGTGATTGGAAAGAGAATACTTCACACCTGCCAAAATTTTGTCAAAAAGAAAAAATACTCGCGGAAAAGTAGATGGATTCTACTAGGCAATCATGGAAGGAGGCCAAATTAAGGGTTATGGCTGGAGCTGTTTAATTGTGAGCAATAATAAGACATGCTGTACATTCGTAGCTATTAATAACGTCCTTATCATTTCCTATCAACCACATGAAGAATATCTTGTTTTGCATTGAGTTATAAACTTATTTTATTTTTTATTTTAAATTAATTTCTATACTGTCAAACAGCATGATCATGTTACTTTAAGTAAAGTCAGTGAGTGCAGAGAATAGCTCCAGCAAAAGCGATGTCACAGGACTAAGGAGGGACGGGGCATATACAAAAAAAAAAAAAAAAAAAAAAAAAAAAACGTCTAGTAGTACCTGTTGATATATGCAGTACTGGGTTTGAAAGAAGGGAAGAAGAAGATGATGAGTTTCGAGGAAGAGAGAAAAGCAGGTGCAAGGCCAAAGAGACTGAGCTTGCAGAATACCTTGATGATGCCAATGGATGGTGTTAAATATAGTCACATTTCGAAAGATAAGAGATGCAGGTTTGAGCCTGCGGTGCTTGTTTTTTTTAAATCCATATATTAAATCATCTCAAAATACTTAATTAATTAATTTACAAAAATAAAAACATCAATATTTTTTAAAACCACTTCTGAATGGAAAACAAATGCTGACTCGTGAGTTGTTGGAGTGGTTCATTGATTGGAGTGGCCGGGGTCTGATGATTAATAAATGTACTCTGTCTAATTTTTAATATTTATATATTATTTAATCTGATACATTGCTCCCAACCATGTTATAGGTGGAGCCGGGAGAGGCATGACACCCCCAAATTTGATACATATTTCATATTGCTCCTAAAAGTTTCAAACTTTCTTACATGTTTTTAGTAATTTTCATTTTAGCACCCTAATCTCTATAGTTGTATTTCGTTTTAGAACATTCTTTTAAACAGGGTGTTTGAGATTTGAATTTAAATTATATTTTTGTATTCATTTTTTCAATGTGCTAATGTTAAATTATTTTAATAAATTTTCAAACAAAAAATATTTTGAAAAGTAATCTTTATCATATTTTCAAACAATATGTTGTATGTAATATGTGGTTGATTATTTTATGTTAGACTTTATCACTAAAAGTTGTGAGACTAGCATGTGTCACCCCTTTTAGTAAAAAGAAAGTGCATAAAAGACTAAAGAGGTGTTTAGAAGTTTGGTTACAATTGTTTTTCAAAGTTTTTTTTGCTTGGAAATGCTAAAAATATTTTTTAAAAATATTTTTGATATTACCACATTAAAATTTAGAAAACACCAAAAAAAAATTTAAAACAAAGAAAAAAAATTAATAAATATTTTTATTATAATAAATAATATATCATAATAAATAAATATTTTTATTTCTAAAATTAAATCCTATATATTTAAAATATAAAAGAAAACTACAAATGAATAATACAAATCTCTTAAAAATATTAAATAAAATCATTTTCATTAAAAAAATACTCATTATTCAAAAGAGTATGAATAAAAATCAATTCAAAAAATATACAAAAACAAATTAATAAGAGGATGAATGATATCTAGGTGTGCATGTTATGATACAAATCATAGGAGGAGATGGAACACATGAGAGTCCCACATCGTCATCACTTAATCAAGTCAAAAAGCAAGACCCGACCAAGCTTCATATCTTACCATAGATGCATGAACTTATTTTCTCAATAATATATTTTACCATCATTCTGTAATACAAGATGATCAATTTGGTCCCTGTAAAGTTTGTTGTATTTTGATACTTGAAATTGTGTGTATATTGAATGATCATCAGAGTATTTATACAAAGGGAATTCAAATAACACTCTGCCTAATACTAGCCAACGACTAGTCAAATGAAACAAGCTAACAGCTACTTAACAGTATTGACTAACTGTTAACTAACTAAAATTCAGTTCTTAACATCCTTCCTTAAACTAAGTTTCATTTAGAACTTAGTTTACTTATCACATCAAATTACATCAATTGGATCGCACATTCCCAGCTTGCTTCTTAACCTTTGAAAAGTTTCCACCTTAACTGGTTTTGTCATCAAGTCTGATATCTGCTCCTGTGTCCTGCAATGCACCATTTCAACTACTCCTTCTTTGGTAAGCTCCCGTAAGAAGTGAAACCTGATGTCAATGTGTTTACTTCTACCATGCAACACTAGGTTTCTTGAGAGCTTGATGGCTGAGCTGTTGTCGCAGTAGATAGTGGTACTGCCAATTTGTCCATGCCCCAATTTTTCCAGAATTCTTCTAATCCATACTCCTTGACAGGCACACGCAGCTGCTGCTATGAATTCTGCCTCAGTTGTGGACAAGGTGACGACAGGCTGCTTCTTCGAAGACCACGAGATAGCTCCTGTTCCAAGGAAGAACACATAGCCAGAGGTGCTCTTTCTATCGTCAATGTCCCCTGCGTAATCGCTATCTGCAAATGCAACCAGGTTCCCTTTTCCTCCCTTCTGATAGCAGATGCCGAGTTTTGTGGTTCCTTTCAAATACCTCAGTATTCTTTTTGCATTTTGCATGTGCAATTCAGTGGGTTTGTCAACATATCTGCTAATTAACCCTACGGCATATGAGAGATCAGGCCTGGTTGCTGTTAGATACAGCAGGCTTCCCACCAATTTTTTGTACTCTGTAGCATCCACATTTAGTCCACCTCCTCCTTCTTTTGACACTTTGCATCCTGGAACTATGGGGTTGTCTACAGAATTGCTTTGTTGCATGCCGAACCTTTCTAGAACTTCATGGGATTTTTGTTGAGATATGAAAATTGCATTTGCTGTTTGTATGACTTCTATTCCCAGAAAATACTTCATCTTACCGAGGTCTGTCATGTCGAATTGCTGCTGCATTGACTCTTTGAAATGCTTGAACATCTCTTCATTGTTTCCTGTGAATATAAGGTCATCGACATACAAACTCACAATTAACATCCTTCCTTGATTATCTGACTTGATAAACAAAGTATGCTCACAGAAGCATTTATCAAATCCCTCCTTGATGAAATGTGTCTCGATTTTGCTGTACCAAGCTCTGGGAGCTTGCTTAAGACCATACAAAGCTTTCCTTAGTCTGTACACTTTGTTTTCTTCCCCCTTCTTTTCGTATCCTTGAGGTTGATTTACAAAGATTGCTTCATGCAGCTCCCCGTGCAAGAAGGCACTCTTCACATCCAATTGGAAGACAAGCCAGTGTTTATGAGCTGCTAGTGCTAAGATGATTCTGATCGTGTCCCACCTTGCTACTGGAGCGAAGACCTCCTTGTAATCAATCCCTTGTCTCTGTGAGTAGCCCTTCACTACTAATCTGGCTTTGTGTTTGTCAACATCCCCATTTTCATTCAATTTTGTCTTGAACACCCATTTGACTCCAATGGCTTTTTCTCCTTGTGGCAGTGCAGTGAGTTCCCAAGTTTTGTTTTTCTCAATTGCTTGAATCTTCATGTCCATTGCCTCTCTCCATTTTGAGTCTTTGTATGCTTCTTCAAAGGTAACTGGGTCTGCTGCAGATACAAATAGGGCTAGACTGTGATCTTCCTCTTCTTCACTCAATTCCGGACTGGTTATATAGTCCTGAAGCCAAGCAGGTTGTCTTCTGTTCCTAGATACATTTGCTGTTTGTATATCTGTAGGAGGTATACCTTCTTCACTGGTGCTTGTCACAGCTATTGGCATGTTGTCTAGGTTTGTGTTTATGCATGAATTGTCACATGTTTGTAGATTATCACTTGCTTGTGTTGCATCTGTCACAACTCCCTCACTGCTGCTGGAATTATTATTTGGTTGTGAAGCTTCTGACCCTGATTCTTCACTGATGCTTTCACTACTGTCATCAATTTCCAGTATGCCTTGATCACCTTCTTGACTATTGCTCTCCCAATTCCATTTCTTGTCTTCAAAACAGACTATGTCTCTACTGATAATAATCTTGTTTCGCACAGGATCATATAATCTGTAGGCTTTCGACTCCTCACTAATGCCTAGCAGAACACAAGTTATACTCTTGTCATCAAGCTTTTTCCTTTGTTCATCAGGGACATGCACTTGAGCTATACAGCCAAATACACGGAAATTCTGAACACAGGGCTTAATATCTCCCCATGCTTCTTCAGGAGTAACATCCTTAACTGATAGAGTGGGACTTCTATTGATTACATAGGCTGCCCAGTTGACAGCTTCAGCCCAGAAACACTTTGGTATTATTTTAGCTGATAACATGCTTCTTACTAAGTTCATGATGGACCTATTTCTCCTCTCAGCCACCCCATTTTGTTGGGGTGTGTATGGGGCAGTAAGTTGTCTCCTTATGCCACTGTTAATGCAAAATTGATTGAATTCCGAAGAGGTGAATTCCCCCCCTCTATCTGTTCTTAGACACCCAATTGACTCCCCACTCTCCTTTTCAGCAAGCAATTTAAATCTTTTGAAGTGCAGCAATGACTCAGATTTTTGTGTTAGAAAGTATACCCACATTCTTCTGCTATAATCATCAATCAAGGTAAGCATGTACCTTTTTCCACTATTGGATTCTGGGGATATGGGGCCACATACATCTGCATGTACAAGTTGTAATTTTTTCGTATCTCTCCATGCATCTTCTTTGGGCATTGGATCCCTATGCTGCTTTCCCACTATGCAGTCCTTACATTCTTCAGAAATATCACTTAGTAATGGCAGGCCTGTGACCATCTTTCTGTTGAACAAGGTTCGCAGACCTTTACAACTTAAGTGTCCATACCTGTGATGCCATAGTTTTGTAATGTCTTTGGATGTTGCTTGAAAACAGGTAGAGGCTGGAGAGATGGCAGTAGCCGAAATGGTAAACATCCTGTTAGCTGACATTTTGGATTGTATAATCAATCCTTTGGATGGATGATATATTTTGCAGATGCCCCCTTTCATGTGAACAGCTAGATCCTTCTCTTGAAGCTGTCCAATGCTCAACAAATTGTTCCTCAATTCAGGTATAAAATACACTTCAGTAAATACCTGAGTCAGCCCTTCAATGATCAACTTAACCTTTCCCTTTCCCATAGCCAGTATGCATGAATTGTCCCCAAGCTTAACAGTTTGTCTAAATGTACTGTCAAAGTCGAAGAACCACTCCTTTTATCCACTCATGTGATTACTGCAACCTGAATCAAGAAACCATGCATTGTGATTTCTTGATTGTTTTTCCTTCCCTTCATCATATGCCATCAATAGCATTTCTTCATCTTCATGGAATGCTGCATAATTTGCACTCCTTTTTTTATTTGGACATTCGTATTGGAAATGTCCAAATCTTTGACAATTGTAGCACTGAATTTGTGTTTTGTTGACAGATTGCCTGCCCCTTCCTCTACTTCTCCCTCTGTTATTGCCACGAAATGCTCGAGAGCCTCCTCTGCCTTCATAGCCTCCTCTGCCTTCATATCGATTTTCATACTTTCCCCCTTTAGAATTCATAACATGAAGGGCATGTTCTTCTTCTTGATGTCCTTGCATCCTTTGTTCATGAACTAGTAAGCTGCTTTGCAATTCGTCTATACTCAGTTTTGAAAGATCATTAGACTCTTCTATAGAGCATACTACATAGTTGAATCTTGAAGTCATTGTTCTCAGAATTTTCTCCACAATGGTAGTCTGCGTCATTATTTCGCCATGCATCTTCATCTTGTTAGCAATGATCAAGGTTCTAGAGAAATACTCATCCACAGTCTCTCCTTCTTTCATGCCAAGAAGCTCGAATTCTCTCCTTAAAGCTTGTAGTTGAGCACGTTTCACTCTTGTTGACCCTTGGTATTTCATCTTCATGGAGGTCCATATATCTTTTGCAGTTTTTTTAGTGAGTATAGTTTCAACAATAGTTCTATCTATGGCTTGGAATAGATAGTTCTTCACCTTCAAGTCTTTTAGTTTTTCATCTTCAATCACTTTACGTTGCACTGCAGTAAGTTCTTCTCCTTCTTTACTTGCAGAAATCCCATTTTCTATCAATCCCCAGTATTCTTTTGATCTAAGAAAATTCTCCATGAGCATAGACCAATGATCGTAATGACCATCGAATCTTGGTATTGCAGGTTGCACAAAACTTCCATTACCATTTTCTGTTCCCATGATTGTTGTAATTCCAGTTTCTCCTTTTCTTTTCTTTTGTTCTTCAAAGCAAAACTTTTCTGCACTTTAGTCTGCTATTCTTTCTTTTTACTCCTTCTTGTTCAAGAAAACTGCAGTTTCTTGTTTTTCTTTAATTTCTTTTTAGAGGCTCTGATACCATGTTGTATTTTGATACTTGAAATTGTGTGTATATTGAATGATCATCAGAGTATTTATACAAAGGGAATTCAAATAACACTCTGCCTAATACTAGTCAACGGCTAGTCAACTGAAACAAGCTAACGGCTACTTAACAGTATTGACTAACTGTTAACTAACTAAAATTCAGTTCTTAAGTGCCACCTCGTGTATAATTTATCATTGATCAGTAGAATATAATACACAAAATTCAAAAACCATAATAATAAAATGAAAGAGCAATGATGTACTACGCTAGCAAATAACATCAAATATTGGCAACTGTCGCAGACGTGGGTAACCCTTGACGCCAGGAAAAGGTCTCGTGCCCATGAGGTAGCTGCTCGACAGATGGGACTGTAGTAAAAGCTGATGGGGCACCCCAAGTCTTTCAAGAGCTGGGCTGGTAGCGTATTTGGCTAGCATTTTGCCACGCATAACCAATTGTTTTGGGACACGCACCCATGGATTCATCAGAAGAATATAATATTGCATGAGAGATCACTTTACAAACTACTTGCATCTACCGAGCATGTCCTTTTAATTCATATGTTTAATCTCTGCAAAAGATTTGAAGATTTTATTTGTTTCATGTTAATAAGAGATTGATTTCTATGTTAATTATGATAAGCAGCAGCTTGATAAGCAGCAGCTAAGAAGGTCACACCGAATTCCTAAAAAGAATCCCAGGTTCATAGAGTTGTGAAGAGCTAGTCAAGTGAAGAACGAGTTAAGGGGAACCAGTCACTGCAGTGTCCTCAGTACACGGAAGGAAGAAGTCAAGTCTGTTTTATCAATTTAAATAAATGCCAACTATGTAGTAGGAGTCAGTTGCTAAGAATTCTAGTTGTATGTAGTTGTGCCAGTATTTTAGGAAAATTTGTTATTTCATTCCTGTATTTAAACTCTGGTAAGAGACAGAGAAAGCATTCATTCAATTTCAATAATATCAACTTGTGGCTTATTCTCGCCCCAAGCATAATACAATTGTTATTTATCTTTGTTATTTATTAGGACCTATCAAATTAAGTCTTAGATGTTGTCTTGAAATAGTATAAAATATATAAAATAGTATTCTCATTGTGTTCTCTTTAAACTTTCTTGATACAACAATTTCAACTCAAATTTTTTAAAAGCTTTTTTAAAAATTATGTTTTTATAATTTGTTTTTTTTTTAAATACCTTTTTTAGCTCTACATTTTATCATTATGATTTTCTTATTGCTTAATCTACTTTCTTTTTTCACAGATTTATTTATTATTTTCCTTGCAAGTTTTTTAATATATTTATTTTCTATACAATTTAACATTCTATTTTAGTTTTCAAGTAATTTGCTCAATAGAGAATTCTCAAGCATGATTAAATATTAAAAAAGACCTGGCCCTTTCAAGGGTTTTTTTTTCTTCATGTTATCACTTTTCTGTAAAGCTATTGAGCAAATAATGCAAGTAGAAAAGGTTTTGATGAAATAGCATTTGGTATGTGTTGTGATTTCCAAATGCGATATTTAAAACAGTTGTGATTGGAAAATGTGATATTTAAAGTTGTATTTGAAAATTGTTGGATGTATCAAACTCAAAGTTAACTCTAAATTCAAACCTTAAACAATAGCCTAATTGGCAATTAACCATACCTTAAACTATTGTTTAAACCTTACTAATCATTAACCTTAACTAACACAAAAATCTAACTTTAATCCATAAAAAGTAACCTCAATCCAAACTCCAAACCCTAACTAACCCCAAACCCTACACCATTATCACTAACCCTAATCCAAACTCAAACCCTAATAACAACCTTGAACCAATCCTAACTCTAATTAGAACACCAATCAATTAAATTAACCTTAAAATCGAAACTCGAAATCCTAAATATAAAATCCAATTTCTTAGCCCTACAAACTAACTATAAATTTGAAATATAAACTCCTAGCCATAAAATTTCAAATCTTTTATTAAGGTGCAATTAAAAGTTGTTATCCTATTATGAAGGAAATTGAAGCAACTTATAATTAAAAATTCTTTTTGTTTTACGGTGAATTGCATAAAAACTATAATGTTTTTTTTTCGAGTGAGAACGTCAAATATGACACTTGAATGTGACATTAAGGTAACCTCATTAAAAAAACTTTGGCTAAAATCATTATGTAAATTACCGAACAACCCTGTACAAAATTGATTTTGTTAAAAAAAATAACAAATAAACCTTACGATCAAGTTAATCCATTAGCCTTATGATCATCGGTATAAGATTGGGGCAACCCAATATGAAGGAAACCAAAAAACATCATAAAGACCTATCCTCGATCAATTAAATGTTGAAAGAAGAAATTAAAATAAAAAAATCAATATATAAAAAAAATAAGATGTTAAAAGATCTTATTTTATAATGAAACAAATTAAACGAGATCGTGATAACCTCAATGAAGTGAAATGAAAAATATCCAAAGGTCAAATCCTTGCAAACTAAATGTTAAAAGATAAAATTAAAAAATATATAATAAAAAAATAAATTGACCTAGGTTAGCTTGCAAAACATGTGATCTGATTGTGATACAGCAATCATATCAAAAGTAAATTGAATTAAACACAACCCAATGTTAAGGGTGACATAACCGGATTATTTTAGAAATTAGTAAAATCTCCAATAGAAAGCAAATACAAAAATAACAGGACCATCTCCCAATTAAACAAATGTCAAATTATGAAAGTAAAAAGAGGATTCAAAGAATTATATATAAGAAAAAAAGAAAATTTAGATGAATATTCTAAACCTATGTTAATCACTCAAATTTGCAGCTTGTGAAATCTTACGCTTGATCTTAATAGAGATGCTTAATTTCCAACTAATTTAATATTGAAGGATGAAACTGAAACAAAATAATCAGATCTAAAAATGTGTCAAGTTAAGAAATTAGCAATAAAAACAAACAAATTTCATAACTCAATTTTGAATCCCCTAAAATTGTTTTATAAGAAAATGTTTTTTTTAGCAATAAATGCGTATTTAAAAATTAAAAAAAAAAACCATAAATTTAGGATTCAAATAAACATAATCAAGACACGAGAAGATAAGCATTCAAACTGTAAAGAACCAAAATACCAAAAAAAAGAAGCCAAATTTTGATGTTTTGACATGGTGGTATTAAGAAAGAAAGAAAATTAAGGTTGAAATCCAAAGATATTAGAAGAATTAACCAAGTTCCAAGATTTAATTAAAATTGTTAGATGTTTAATTGACTTATTTAAGGACTTAGTTGAAGAAAAATTAAGTTTGAGAGTTAATTGGGATAAAATTGAAAGAATTAATTAAGTCTAAGAATGTAATTAATTTTTTAATAAGTTTCATGGATTCAATTAAGGACATAATTGAATAAATTCAAGTTTAGAGGCCTAATTTAGATGAATTTGTGGAAAGAGAAGATCAAGGACATAATTGAATTTTTTAAAGGTGAGTTTAGTGTAATCAAAGGTTTAATTGAAAAAAAAATAAAGATTGAAGGCTTATTATGGGTCAAATCAAAGAATTTCAAAATCAAGGACTAAAGTTAAATTAATCAAAATCAGGGGCCAATTTAAAATAAACTAGAAGTTTAAAGGGTGATAGAGGTCAAATTGTATAAATCTAGAAATCAAGGACTAGAGTGAAAAATATGCTCAAATTAAATGATATAAATCAAGTTTTCAAGCGTGTAATTGCAAACAAATGAGAAGTCTCAAAAGTGCAATTTCTAAAATTAAATCAATATGAAACAAACTCAAGTTTATTAAACCCCCAATTAAAAAGTGATGATATGTCATTCAATTTTAAAGAAGAGGACAAGTGACATGACGTTTGATCTCTATTTACCATTTTTCAAGAGATGAAGGTTGATTGAGATGTCACTTTTAAACAAATTAATGTGGCGTCTCTAACCATATTTTAATGTAGACAGTACATACCACCTCAGAGGCTTTAATCACCACTACTCGATTGACGTGGACAATATTTTATCCCCAATCAACCTCTATTACATTGAAAAATCTAGGCTAATTGGGGACCAATCTTCCAATCAATAAATATGGAGTTGTGGACTTCCAAATTAGATGAACTTTTTTTTTTTGTAATGGTAGATATGCATCGCCTCTACATGATTTAGGTTTATTTATACATGTTTATGTCTTATTTGTTACGATAATCTTGCCAAAGTAGCCCATTTAGTCAACTATGATTGAAATAGAAAACCATCATAGTTGTTTAAACTTTATGATTTCTTTCTTTTGATAAAACACATAAAAAAAACTAGATTAAAGGATTAAAAGGGAGTGTTAAAAGATATAGGGAGGTTGTTTACACAAATTGGGAAAATTAAGGTTTAAGAGAAAGATAAGAGGTTAATGGATTTAGGGAAACGGGAAGAAGGGGAGAAATCATATATTTTTTCTCTTTTTTATTCATATGTTTTTTACATCAAAGGGTAAAAACTCTTATTTTTGGATCAACTAATATATTTTTTTCATTTTGAGTTGTTAAGTATAATGGGTTATAAAGTAAATTAGGGATTGAGGGGATTTGTTTTTTTGAATTTTAAATTGATTCTATAAACATGTTAATGAGCATATTTAAATTATGAGACATTCAAATTAAGGCAATCGAACAAAAGTACTTCCTTTTTTCTTTTTTCTTTTCTCATGTAGAGTTTGAACTAGGGGTTATTAGGGGGGATAATTTCTTAAAATTGGTTTGTTTATAGGATGTGGAAGATTAAGTTGATTTCCTATTATTATGAATTAATACAAAACTTGAAGGAAAAACAACAAGAAATTCATGATTCCTTTGAAAATAGGTTTTAGCAAAAGATCACTAGAAGATGATGGGGTTAGTTTTATTTATCTTGGGTATGATTGTGGTAAATTGTATGATATCGAAAGTAAGAAAAACATTTTTGGGATCTTATGTAAAGGTGTGGTTAAATCGGTTATTAATGAGGATAGAAAAATGTGTTATATGGATCCAAGATTTTTATATAAATGATGATAGTATGATAATCCAGTTTGTTATAGAGATTTTATTGCATTCACATCCTAGGGCATAAGAGGATTGAGATCATTGTAATATTAGCCATCTCTAAGCTATCGCGATGATAAAATATAGGAATAGTGATTTCAAAGTGGAAACGAAAACGCCACTCTAAGAAAAAACATCTTACAGAATTATGATGGAGAGCGAAGAGGGGGAGGGGGGAGACTTGGTTAGTATGAGCATGCATGCATTTCTTGGACAAAGTTAGTAATTGTTTGAGAGTGTGGTTGTGGTTGTTTTTTGAAGTGCTTTTCGTTTAGAAATGCATCAAAATGATTTTTTTTTTATTTTTTAAAAATTATTTTTGACATCAGCACATGAAAATGATCTAAAACACAAAAAAAAAAAATTAAAGTGAAAAATAAAAAAAAATCATATTGTTTTTAAAAAACACTTTTGAAACGTGTTCCTAAACACCCCTTAATAGATCACCCTGAATATATTCAACCCACGTCATTGCTGAAGAAAATAGGCATCTGTTGACCAACCCAAATTTCGAGCGAAGCTCGTGCCACGCCATCCCTAAATAACACAACTTCCTAGAAGCGTCAAACAGTACACATATGTCGATAAAATTCAATCATGGGTTGACCCTTGGTCTCTCTAGCTTGTTAATGTTTGAAATGTAGTCAAATTAGAAAGAGGCAACACTTCACTTAACACCTTTGGAATAAAAACTTGTTACCTTGACCACGGCACCGTCTTTAGTACCACCACAGCAACACCTTCAGTAGCGCAATTTCCACCTCCATGTCACATCAAGATCCTCAATTCCATTTATGTTGGTATTTTATTTTTTAAATTGAAATTGAATGTTTTGGTTTTGAATTGTTTCAAAGTTCTGTTTTGGGATTGTACTATTTATGTTCATTTATATATAATTAAGGATATTAATTCAAAAAACAAAATTTTAGTTCAAATCCAAAAATAAAATTATTTGAAATTATGCAATTTAAATTCCAACATAAGTAAAACAAATAGAGTTGAACTAATATAACTCAGTCGACTAGATGAGTCCAAAGATAACATGGAAAATTGATGAAAATATAGTTTAACTAAAAAAATTAAATTCACATCTTAAAAAAAATTCAAATAACAATATATTGAATCAACTCAAGTCAGCCTATGTTAACCTTTAGAATGTATGACTTGAGTTATAAGACCATGATAACCTTAAATAAAAAATTCAAATCAAATTATAAAGTTCAATTCCTAATAAACTTGTTGTTGAATAATAAAATTGAGAAAAATATAATCTAAAAATAGACACAATACAATAATTTTTCTAACCAAAATTATGAGCATAGATAATATTACAAGAATATCATCATCAATCTCTTAAGGTTGTTATATTCTCTAATTACTCTGAATTTTTAACCTAATATATATCAATATATCAAGAGACTCTTTGTAAAATTGCAATAGTCAAATTAAAAGGTATGATTGATATTGTAAAACTATATATTATTTTTTAAAAAAAAACACAATTTGGCCGAAACATTTTGGGCTGAATTTATGGAACAAACTGAGATTCCGAGCGAGATAAAATTTGTTCTGGTTTATTCTATTTTTTGAACTAGAACGAGATATACCACCATTCTGGAAGAAACTGGACGGAATTGACAACCTTCACATAAAATAGCATCACCAGCCCACAAAAAAAAGACTCATGAAGACTTAACCTATTAGGCCCTGATTAACACTACGTTTCAAAAATGTTTTTGAAAAAAAAATTTTTTTTTTTACTTTAAATTAATTTTTTTGTGTTTTTAGATTATTTTCATGTGATGATGTCAAAAATAATTTTAAAAAAATAAAAAATCACCATTTTGATGTATTGATAATTAAAAAAAAAATAAAACCAAACTAAAACACATTTTAAAACATGCACTTAGTGGGTATTTGGTATTGTGGTTTAAATTGAGTTTGCAAAAAAAATTGTTATATTAGTGTTTAGTTAATTCGAAAAAATTGAAAAATTAATGTGGATCCCACGTAAGAAAATTGCTGAAATATTGTTTCATGAATAGCTGCTTTTCGTTGTGTCTCTACCATTGTTTCATGATTTAGGCGTGACTAAAATTTCATTGACGGCAAGAAAATCTGTTAAAATAAGAATGATGTCACACTAGGTGAAGGTAAGTTTTTGATAAATATACGAGTAAATAATTCACCTGTAATTATTTTTATAATTGAACATATTTTATTATATATCTTCTTGCGTTTTCGATGACTTTCCATTTTCTTCAACATACCTTATTATAAAAAAAAAAAACATTATTTAAAATGACTTGATTATATTTTTATTTCAAAAATACTACTTTTTGGAGGGAAACTTTTTTTAAAATTTCAATGATCAGTTAGGTTTATTATTTAATTTTTAAAAACATTCTAAGCAAATGTTTAGTTATATATTCTTATAATTCAAGAATATTTTTTAAATAAAAATATAATTTTAGATTTTTTAATAAAAAAACATATAATTAGTTAACTTTCTCAATCCAATTATTAGTTTATATATAAATATTCTTGATAATAAAAGTTCTTTACCAAAGACCCTAGAATTTCATCTCCGTTTTAATTATTGTCACTAATGTTTTATCCTATTTTTTAAAAATATTTTTGAAAAAAAAATATTCAGACCAAGAGACCAAAATTAAAAAAAAAAAAAACAAGGAATTGGGACAAAAAAAAAAAACCCTATAAAACAGTGTGCAAAACACACACAAAAGGGGAGCAAAAAATAAAAATATCTAGACAAGGGGACCAAAATTGATGAGAAAGAAAATAATGGACTAAGATAAAAAAAAAAAAAAAACTATAAAATGGTTTGCAAAACATACATAAAAGGAGGAGCAAAAAAAGAAAAAAAGAAAGAAAAAAATACAGCTACGCTCTCTCTCATCACACAAACACACATAAAATGGTTTGCATCAATCAAGTTAGAATCATTAATTATATTATATTATTATAATTATTTAATTTATAATATTTAAAAAATAATATATATATATATATATATATATGTTTTAAAATAATATTTTCAAGTTGACAGTAATATGAAAAATATGGTAACTAAACATCCGAAACTACTTCTCATTAAACATCAAACTCAACCACAGTTTTAACCAAATATTTTAATTTTAATTATCAATCACAAATAAAAATATTTTTCATCAAATTATTTTTTTAAAATTTCAACCATAAATAAGAAACACACTCTAAGATCTTTATGTCAGGTGAACCAGCAGCCCAAGTATCATTCCCGGTCTCATGAAAACCCAATTCAACATCGACAGAACCCAAAAAAACAAAATAACCCTACAATAAAAATCATTGGCTACCGTGGGCCCAATTCAACTCAACCACCGTGGGCCTTCCTTCTGGACAAGCCTCCTCTCCTACCCAAATCATTGGCTAGAAAGTCTTAAGGAACGACTGGATCTAATGTTTTGTTTTTTGTTTTTTCTGTGTAACTGTGATTTTAAAAATTAATTATTTGTACAATAAAAATATTATATATAAAATTATTTAAAAAATAATATCAGTACAATAATAAATAAATAATTTGCATGTGAGCAACACGCACTCTAAATCCAACAACTCAATTATCCTACGCATGCCAACATGCCACGTCATCTAATCACCTTCCTGACCATTTTTCTGATTATTGTTTTACCCCTAGGTCAATTCCAAAACAAAAAAATGAACGGTGAACATTTTTTTTTGTCATTTATGTGTTTAATGATATATATATGTCAGTATTTTTTGTTGATTTGTGTTTGTGTTGTGTGTCAAATATTGTTAATATAGTTAATTATTGTAAAAGAAAATCATTTTATTTATTGTTGGTATTTTTTTAATTATGTTATTAAATTAATCAATTTTATTGAATGAACAAGTGAATGACTCATATCTAAAATATTTTTCACTTTTAAAAAAAATATTAGTCTCACTAATGTTTTTTTTCTATTAAAAAAAAATAAACATCTCGCATGCAACTAATAGTTCATACAAGTAACCAACATTTCAGCCAAATGTGAATAACATTTTATTTATACAACCATCACTAATCATTAGATGATAGAAATTGATTTAATCATATTTTCTTATAAAATTATTGGTGACATGTCACCTCATGATTATCAATAATAATGACATTTAAAGTAACCTTATCATAATTACAATTTATTCGGTAGAGTGGTCCACCATCACCATGCCACAATTCTTAGGTGATGTGATGCCGCTCAGCTGGAAAAAGAAAAAAGAAAAAAAGATGCTATGTTCTTGTCTGCTATAATTAATCATCTGCCTGTTTTTCTGCAAAGGAATATAATGCATTAGTTCAAGCTTGAGTTTTATCCATGAATTACTGATTTTTAAAAGATATTTTTGATATTAATTTATCAAAATAATTTAAAAATATTTTTTTTATTTACAATAAAAAATAAAAATATTTTTTAAAAATTTTCAAAAACATTGCTGAAGAACAGTGTCAATCACCCTTTATTTGCCAATCACCCTTTATTTTTTTTTAAATATTGTTTTCTTATCAATAGCAATGTGATTTAATTTGTTTTTCGTATAAAACATAATAAATTAATATTTTTTATATATTGGTTTTTAAAATAAAAGGAGCCTAATAAAATTATTTTAATTTTTTTTTAATAAAAATATAAACAATCTTTTGACGGTCTGTAGACATGGAAAAACTTGTTTACATTCCCCTGACTTTTGGCCACAAAAGTTGAAGAACAACTCTTTTGTGTTCACAATATTCTCATTCTACGGGGATCAAAACCTTCTGATTTAGAAATCAAATCATTTGGGACCCGACCTTTCATTTATCTTCAATTATTATTACAGTAATTAAACATTAATGAATTAACAGAGATTAATTTGGCATTACATTTACGGTGACATGCAATGAAGAATTTATTATTTTTTTAAAATGAATTTCTTGCAATTAACAATGATTAAATCATTTTTAGAAAAAAAAATGGGTATATTATTGAGTCATTCAATTTTTAAATTCGTTTGTCAACCTTTGGTGTTTATCATATGACGTTTGGAATAGTATTCTTTTAATTTTTTTCAAATTAAATATACTATCAAAAACAAGATATCTTATTCTTATAATAGATCCTAGTACTTTTCATCAAGATTTTTCAATTTGATTATGGTGTGTTTGATATTATGATAGTTTTTGTAATTATATTTTTTTTAAATAGGTATTTTGAAAAATATTATTACTTTTGGTTTTTAAAAAATAGGTTTAAGAATATTCTTGTTTTATTAAAATTGGTGCAGAATGTATTTTCGCATGCAAAATTAATGAAAAAGATGTCTCTATAAATAAAAAAACAGGTTATTTTAGTTAGTAGAAATTAATATTTAAAATGCAGTTATATATGAAGTCTAGTACAGAAGATATAAGCTATTTCGCTAACCAAATAAATATTTTTCTTTTGATTTGAAAAAAATAAAAATTGTTACAATATCTTAAAAAAATAAAAGTAACCCAAAATTTAAATATTTATATTCTTATCACAAACAAATTTAAATTACTTTGTTGTCATAAATCAAAGACAAACAAATGATTAATTGTCTTAAATATTTTTCTTTATGGCATGTTTTATTAAGAACTCTAGTGTTTAAGATGATTAAACAACCTAATTGAATCTGAGAATTGACCTTTATATAGCCTTTACAATAACAAAAATACTGGAAATATGCAGTCCACAACAACTCTACATAATATGTGGTATACCAGCATAACAGAAATAACAAACTATCCTTTAGCAGTAGGAATTATTTAATGAACTGCTAACTGATTGCTAACTACTTTTAACATCCTCCCGTAAGCTTGATTGTTGTCAACAATCAAGTTACAGTCATGAATGAACACACTCCCATCAATTTACGCAGCTTTATAAATGCAACAAGCTTCAAGGGTTTTGTCATCACATTTTCAGCTTGTTCTTGAGTATCATAGTGAATTAATTGTATTGTTTCATCCTTTGTAAGTTAACGGGGGAAATGAAAACGTACATCAATGTGTTTACTATGCCTATTCATCATAGGATTCTTGGCAAGTTTAATTGTTGAGCTGTTATCACAATAAACAATCGTAGGGTTGCTTTGTGTGTGTCCAAGCTTTGCCAGAATCTTTCTCAGCCAAACTGTTTGGCAGGCGCATCCAGTTGCAGCTATAAACTCAGCTTCTATAGTAGATAAAGATACCATAGGCTGCTTTTTAGAAAGCCAAGATACTGCACCAGAACCAAAGAGAAATACATATCTATAAGTGTTCTTCCTATCATTCAAGTCTCCCACATAGTCACTGTCTGTATATGCAACAAACTCTTTGTTCCCTTCCTTTTTGTAATACACTCCATAATAAATTGTCCCTATCAAATACCTTAATATCTTCATTGTTGCCTATAAATGCATCTTTGTAGGATGTTCCATGTATCTGCTAATAAGATTTACAGCAAACATAACATTTGGCCATGTAGTAGTCAAGTATAAAAGGCTTCCAACTAACTGCTTATAATAGGTGTTATCAATTTTCTCACCATCTTCGTCCTTTTGCAACCTTTCTCCTGGAATAATTGGACTATGGACCAAATTACATTTGTTCATTCCAAACCTTTCTAATACTTCCATTACATACCTTTTCTGACTAATGAAAATGCCACTAGTTTTTTGTACCACTTCCACTCCAAGAAAATACCTTATTATTCCCAAATTCGTCATATCAAATTCAACCAACATAGATTGTTTGAACTCAGCAAACATAGACTTATCATTGCCAGTGAATATGAGATCATCAACATACAAACTTATAATCAGAATGTTACCTTGTATATTTTGTTTGATGAACAACGTGGGTTCATGAGAACACATTTCAAAGCTTTCTTTTAGAAAATATGATTTTATGCGACTGTACCAGGCACAAGGAGCTTGTTTCAGTCCATAGAGCGCCTTTTTCAGTTTGTAAACTTTCTATTCATGCCCTCTAACTTCATATCCACGTGGTTGCTCAACAAATACTTATTCACTTAATTTGCCATGCAAGAATGTTGATTTGACATCCAATTGATAAATGGTCCAACCCTTTTAAGCTGCAAGTGCCAATATCAACCGAACAATATCTAGTTTTGCTACGGGTGCAAAAACCTCATTGTAATCAACTCCATATTGTTTAGCATACCCCTTTGCAACGAGACGTGCTTTGAATTTGTCTACCTCCCCATTCTCATTGAGCTTTGTTTTATATACCCATTTTACACCATTTTTTCCCTCATACTAGTAAATTTGTCAGCTCTCACGTCTCATTCTTCTCTATGGATTGTATTTCCAAGTCCATGGCAATTCTCCATGTTGTACTTTTGACAGCCTCGTAAAAGCACATAGGATCAGCAACAACAAACATAACTAAGTTAGTCATATCTTTTTCTTCAGAAAGTCCTTCTCCACTTTCATAATCCCTCATCCAAATAGGTTACTGTTTGTGTCTTTTACCATATGGGACTAGGGATCTTTCATCAATCATCACACTAGAGTTATCCCTTATGTCTTCACTATGATCATTGACAGTTGTTGCTTCATTGTTATTAGTATTAGCAGCAACATCATGTTCAGTAGTTGCTGCTTCATTGTTCTCAGTATTAGTAACATTATCTTCCCACTCTAAGTTGATTGCTAATGTTTCCTCATGCATGTCACCCTAAACCCAGCTTTTATCTTCTTCAAAAATGACATCTCTACTCATGATGACTTTTTTTGTATCTAGATTATACAGCCGATATGCCTTGGATTTGTCACTCACTCCAAGTAAAACACGGCTTACACTTTTGTTATCTAGCTTGTTTCTTATTGCAATAGGTATATGAATATGAGATATACATCCAAAAACTCTAAAATACTTAACCAAAGGTTTTATTTCACTCCACACCTCTTCAAGAGTCATATCTTTAAATACAAGTGTTGGGCATCGATTTAACACATGGACTGCCCAATTTGCTGCTTCAGGCCATAAAATTTATGGAATCTTCATGTCATAAAACATGCTACGAACCATATTCATAATGGTTATATTCTTCCTCTCTGCAACATCATTCTACTGTAGTGTGTAAGCAGATGTCAGCTGTCGACTTATACCATTCTCGTTGCAAAAATCATTGAACTCATGAGATGTGTATTCACCACCTCTGTCAATGCGCAAGCCCTTTATAGATTCACTTGTTTCTTTCTCTAAATGATTCTTAAAGCTTTTGAAGATATCAAAGGCTTGTGGTTTTTCTGCTAAAAAATATACTCATTTTTTGCGACTATAATCATCAATAAAGGTGATTAAGTATTTTTTTGCTATTTGAAATGGGTGTGATTGGACCACATATGTCGAAGTGAATCAACTGCAAAACCTGGGATGCTCTCCATGTACTTGCTTTTGGATAATGATCCTTTTTTTCCCTATTAGACATGTTTGGCAAATCTTGGAAGGTGTCTCGAATTTAAGCAAACCTTTAACCATCATCCTTTGCTCAAGAGTCTTCAAGCCACTATAACCGAGGTGGTCATATCTGTTATGCCATAACTGAGCTGAATCTTTAGTGATAGTGTGTAAACAAGTTAACATGGTTAGCTATGAGAAAGGTTGAAGAATGAACATTCTATTTGGGGACATCGTAGTTTCCATAACAAGCCTTTCTCTGGGTGATAGATTTTGCATCGTCCATGTTTGACCAAAATTACTAGACCCTTTTCTTGTAGCTGACTAATGCTCAGCAAATTAGTCTTTAGTTTAGGTACGTAAAATACACCAGTAATGATTCGTGAGGTGTTCTGTGATTGAAATCTCACATTGTCTTTTCCTTTAACCACCATGCTTAAGTTGTTTCCAAGCTTTATGATTTCTCTGAAATGCTCATCTAACTCGCATAAAAATTCCTTCTTACCTGACATATGGTTACACATCCGGAGTCAAGAAACCACATATATGCCATTTGATCTTGAACCTCTTTCATATACGCCATCAAAAGCATCTTTTCGTGAGCTTCTGTGAAGTTTGCTTCCTTTTGTTTGCATGGACATTCATATTAATAATGTCCAAGCCTATGACAATGATAACATTCAACAACAGATTTGTCGGCCAAGTTAAATGATCCTCTTCCTCGACCACGAAATCCCCCACGGCCTTGGCATCTGCCTCTTCCTAACCGATCTTTATAGATTACTTTCAAGGCTTGCTCTTCAATTACAAGAGCACACATGCTTTGTTCATGCACCAATAAGCTACTTTGCAACTGCTCAATAGTCAGAGAATTAATATCATTTGACTCTTCAATTGAGCAAATAACATAGTTGAAATCTGGCATCATATCGCAGAATTTTCTCAATGACAGTGACATCTTTCATAGTCTCACTGTGATTCCTCATCTTGTTAGCTATGGTGAGAGTTCAAGCAAAGTAGTCATTCACAATTTCTCCTGCTTTCATTTGAAGAATTTTGAATTCCCTTCTAAGTGCTTGTAGTTGCGCTCGCTTGACTCTTGCAGTTCCTTGATACTTCTGCTTCAGAGAATCCCAAATGTTCTTTGTTGTATCTTTGTTCAAGATAGTTCCCAAGATTGATCTGTCAATCGCTTAAAAAAGATAGTTTTTAACCTTCAGATCCTTGAGCTTCCGATCATCAATGGCTTTCTTTTGTCCTTCAGTAAGAACAATTCCTTCAATTGCGTCAAAAATTCCTTGTTCTACTAGACTCTAGAACTCTTTAGATTGCAAAAAAAAATCCATAAGCATTGCCCAATGATCATAATAACCATCAAGCTTTGGAATTGGTGGTTGAACAAAATTGTTTTTAGTTGCTATCTCCTCACTGTCTTTTTGAAAGAACTGCTGCTTTCAAAAAATTTATCAGCCTTCTATGACCAACTCTGATACCAAATATTAATAACTCTTGTGTTTAAGATGATTAATCAACCTTATTGAATCTGAGAATTGGCCTTTATATAACCTTTACAGTAACAAAAATATTGGAAATATACAGCCCACAACAACTCTACATAATGTGTGATATACCGGTATGATAGAAATAACAAACTATTCTTTAACAGTAGGAATTATTTAACAAACTGCTAACTGACTACTAACTGCTTTTAACATGTTTTGTGTTGCAATTGAATTGAATTGTTGTTTTGTTTTGTTTCAAATAATATTTTTTGGTGTTTTTAGATTGTTTTGATATGTTGATGTTAAAACATAATTTTAAAATATTAATAATATATTATATTGATACACTTCCAAACAAAAAATACTTTTAAATACATTCAATAATAATAATATATTTAGATTTTGTTACTGGTGTTCAAGATAATATATTAACTCTTAGTAGATTAACAATATTATTAGTTTCATAGCAATGTTTCGTTATCGTCTTGAAATAAATAAAGAAGAAGATAAATTCAATAAGGACATATCTCCTTGTGTTTTTTTCATTACCGGCATGTTACTAGCATGGTTGTAAATTTTGTTTTGTTTCGGTTGAAATGACTGAAACGTTTCATACCAGTTAAAAAACGAGATAAAGCGGTGTTGTTTTTACCTCGGTTTAAATTCCGGCCCATTCTGAATTTTTTGGCCAAATACCGGCCAAAACGTCTCGGAATCGTTTCGGCCGTGCCGTTTCAGCCAAATAGTGTTTTTTTTAAAATAATGAATAATTATACAATATCAATCATATTTTTTAATCCAGCCGTTAGATTGAGATGAAATTTTACGAGTAGTCTCTTGACACATTTATATATATTATGTTAAAATTTCAAATCAATCAGAGAATGTAATGAGATTGCAAGATTGATGATGACATTCTCATAATATTATACATGCTCTTTTGTTCACAAAAATAATTTTATTATGTCTTTTTTTAGATTAAATTGCACAATTTTAAATAATTTTATTTTTGGATTTGAACTAATTTTTTTTAATTATATATATATACATAAACAGTATAACCCTGAAATGGCGCACCGAAACACTCTGAAACCGAGATATTCCATTTCAATTGAAAAAACAAAGTACCAACCGAAACGGAATCGACAACCTTGGTTACTAGTGTTCAAGATAATATATTTTTAATGATGCATTCTTATTAGATTAATTATTTTTGATATGTTAATATAAAAATAAGCTTTTTAAATTAAAAAATATATTATTTTCATATATTTTTAAATAAAAAAATATTTTAAAAAGCAATTATTAATACAATACCAAAAACTTGGAAATGCCAAAATTATTCTTTAATGTTTTAAATTATTTTGATATATTTATATCAAAAATAATTTTTAAAAAACAAACAAACAAATTATTTTAATATATTTATAAATAAAATACACTTCAAAAACAGTTACAATTATACTCTCAAATACATATTAATATATCTGTTTGGGAATGCGATTGAGATTGTTTTTTAAAAAAAAAATTATTCTGAAATACATCAAATGATATATATATTTTAAATTATTTCTGACATAAAATAATCTAAAAACAATTAAATTTAAAATAAAACACTTATAATTTTTTTTTAAACTACTTTTAAATCAAAATACCAAACAGTACAATAGCTGTCTCTCAAAAATCCACACAGCACAACCCACGAGACATGAAACAGGTATCTCTGTCAGAGACGCAAGTAAGTCCAAAGATATATTGATAAAGTATCTGCTTCCACGTTCCAAGATTTTTATTACTTTATTATTATAAATATAGATGTATACTATTTAAAACACCTTCTTGCTAGTTGTTTGCCTGTTAGCCTGCCTCCCCTGGGATTTGGACAAAACTCAACTAGTGGTTAGAGAGAGAGTGAAGGAGTGGCAGATGAGTGGTGGAGGTGAAGGAGAGACGCTTGAGTACACGCCCACATGGGTGGTGGCCGCTGTGTGCACTGTCATAGTCGCCCTTTCGCTTGCTGTTGAAAGACTTCTACACTATTGTGGGAATTTTCTCAGGAGGAAGAACCAGAAACCCCTCTATGAAGCCCTTCAAAAAATTAAAGAAGGTCACTTTCTCTCTATCTATGCATTGACATTTCTTGATTTGCATTTAGCAGCTTTCTTGTCTGTATCTTTTGCATTCTTGCATCATATTCGCTTAATTATATGGGATTGACCCTAAGTTTCTCTCCTTTTTCCCCGAGTCTTGGTAAAGGATTAGGATTTTCTAGGGGATTTGAAAGTGGTCCTTTTCTGTACTTTTTTCTTTTGATGATTAAAAGGGTCATGGTAAAATAATGGAAAAAAGACTCTTTGCATTCTATTGTCTGACAAACGAATCTGTCCTTTTAATGTTGTCTTTCTGAGAGTTGTGTTTATGTTTTGCACAGACAAACAGCATTATCAGTTTACTTGTATGTTTTAATGGAACTCTCTTCTTTTTTGTTGTTGACAGAGTTGATGCTTTTGGGTTTCATATCTCTATTGCTGACTGTCTCCCAGAACTTCATAGCTAAAATATGTGTGCCAGAGAATGTGGTTAACGACTTGCTTCCTTGTAACCTTAGTGATAAGAAAACAGAAGAAGGACTTAAATCCAATTCCACAACTTCACATTTTCAAAGTTTCTTTCCTGGTACCATTTCTGGCACTGTTAGGCGTCTTCTGGCTGAAACATCAGAAGCCAATCTTGGTTATTGTGCCAAAAAGGTAACATTTATTTATTTCCTCAACTGTTATTGCTGTTGTTCTCTTAGTGATACACACTTGGGATTAATTTATAACAGAAAGAGTTCTTCGATATCAATGTTTGTTAAAAGGGAATAGTTTGTAAGCGAGATTCATTATATTTCCAGTAGGTTTGATGGTAGACAAAAAAAGAAGAAGGAATATGATTAACCATTACTGCTATATTCTTGAACTAATCTTCTTGGTTATAACCATGTGAATTTCAATTTCATCTAACGTCAATTTTCATAAATTTTATAAAAAGAATTGGATTATAATCATTGTTTTAGTCTTTTCATTCTATGTATCATCATTTTTATATGCTAGTGGTAAAACAAATGCCTGTATTAACTTCTCTTGAGATACATCTGATTAAGATGACATGAGTTCTTAGTGATGTCTTTTTCATTTCTTAGAAATCAATTTTCAATAAGGTGCATTCCAAGTTAAGATAATGATGGAAAAATTTGTTTATTTTTTCCTTGCTTCCCATTCACTTTCTTGTTCCAATTATATGTGTATAATACGGTCTTATTGAACTCCTTGTTCTATAGTCTAGTATAATAACTGGGATTTACAAGGTGGATGCTGATACTGTTGTGATATCACCCAGCACATATAGGCATAAATGCCGGCAAATTAACAAAGTTCTAAGGTAAAAGGAAAATAAATGGTGAAGCAAGAATGTAAGGAGGCAAAAGAAGAACAGTTCTGTAGTTTCTTCTTTCAGATTGTGCGGAACAGTGATATAGTCTAATCCTATTCATGTGTTTTTGCAATTCATGTTTTCTTAACACTATAGGTTTCTGCATCTGTGCTGATAAATCACAATGATTCCCTCGTGATTTTTCTCTTTTATTCCCTTTCTTCAGGACAAGGTACCATTGTTATCTGTGGAAGCCATACACCATCTACATATCTTCATCTTTGTCCTAGCAATTGTCCATGTAACTTTCTGTGTTCTCACCATTCTTTTTGGAGGTGCAAAGGTGAGAACCTAATACGATTCTTCAGTTTTTGTTTAAAATTAAGGTGGTCAGGGTACTTAATTTTTCTTTCTCAATGTCTTATGATTCATTGTCATGATCTAGATCCGTCAATGGAAACATTGGGAGAATGAAATTGCAAACAATCTTTGTGATACAGAGCAAGGTAAAGATATCTGGCAAATTTTGGTGCACCTTTGTCTAAGATTTGTGCTATAATTAGCAGCTTCAACTCTGATTCATTTTTCTGAATGCCCTGAAAACGTTGTTGCTCACAAACTCTTAGTGCTGTCAGTGGAAGTAAGAGCGCGAGTTGATCAAACATTGCCTTATTCCAGATTAACTTCATGCCTAGTGGATGAGGGAAAAGAAATACCTAACATAATCAGTTTCCCTTTCCCAATTTCTTGGAAAACAATTTTAGCAGTTAGTTATCCTCATTGCTTCTAATATGTGAATTTTGATCTTGCAGTCTTGAAAAAAAAGTTCACCCATGTTGGACAACATACTTTTATCAAGGAGCACTTTTTGGGAATTGGTAAAAATTCAGCTCTGCGAGTATGGCTGGTGAGCCCCCCCCCCACAGTCTATTTTATCCTGCTTTCATACTTATATTTAGAAAGGTATATGGCAAATTGGGCTCTAATTATGGAAAGCCTTTCAAAACAATATATTTATTCTCTATGGGGTTAATACCCTTACTTTAAAGAGGTAGCCGAAATCCTCATACTCATAAGTAAATCCCATAATACACATCGACAATCCTACACCAGCAGATAAGAATATTCTCCAAAATAGGAAATTCAAAAATTGAGTTGGAACTTGAAATGAATCCTAAAACAGATTTGGACTCAGGGTGGTCTAATTTGTGTGGGTTGGGGAGTTGGCTTTTAAACCATCAAATGAAGTTGCCTGAACAGATCAGTCATTTTGCAGGTCATTTGGCTACATGATTATTCTGCAATCATCATCTAAAGATCTTATCATTTTCATCTCCTCCCTAGGAAAAAATGTAGCTCTTCCCTTCGTCACATTTAACCAAAACTCTAATCATCATTCTTTTGTTCATTATTGTAATATCAGAAACAAAATAAAGCATTCCTCATGAGGAACTAATTTTAGTTTAACCACTAAATAATTTGAGGAGAACAATTTTCAGTATCTTTTTTGGCAACTCAAGGAGCCATGTCCTGATCTTGATTTCGTTTCCTCTCGTTTTTCTTTTTCTCTTCAGAATTCCTTTTTCAAGCAATTCTATGCATCTGTGACCAAGTCAGATTACATAACTTTACGGCTAGGATTCATCATGGTAAAGTATTATTCAAGGTCAAATTTGTCTTACGATCATTAGCTTGCATCTTCCTATGTTGCATTTTATTACTTGTTTCTCTGTGTATTTGTTGGTTTTTCCACAGACACATACCAAAGGAAACCCAAAGTTTAATTTTCACAAATACATGGTACGTGCCCTAGAAGATGACTTCAAGACAGTTGTTGGTATAAGGCAAGTGATATCCAAGAATACCTTTTTAAGGCTAGAAATTCATATTGCTTGTTTTGCTTATTGTTAGTCTCACATTTCTCATATTTGTCTGTTCATTTATTCACTCAATTTTTCCATGGTTGCAGTTGGTATCTTTGGATTTTCGTGGTCATCTTCTTATTGCTGAATATCCATGGTATGCTCATTGATTAATTTGTAGACCATATACTTGATATCTGTGCCAATTGTCAAGTGTTGTTGCATCTCTCCTATTTTAATTTCACACTTATGTTCTCACTACACAAAATCAATGTTCTTCCAAGCAAAATTTAATCATACCTTTTTTGGTGTTCATGTTTAGTTTTTTCTTTTAAAGTGTTAACTATCAACCAACACATTTTGTGTACTCATTTGTTAAATTTCTTTGATTGATCCTCATTATTAATGCCCTGAGAATATACTATAAGTTCATACCACACTTTCTTATTCCAGATCACTGATTTAAATGTACCTCCTGACCATTGGATTGAATCAATAGTTGTATGCTTTGTTTGTTGAACTTGGACTGGTGATTTGTCCCCTTTTATTGCTCTCCTGCCTGATGTGGATCATCATTCACTTTTTCTGCTGGCAGTAGTTAATAAGGTGGTGGTAGTCAAATCAATATATATAATATTTAACTTAGAAAGTTGATTCAGTAAGGCAAGTTTATAAATGTACTATGTGGTCACAATGTCTTTTTTACCTTGAAAGGGTCAAAGAAGTTAATTTATTGAAGACAAGGTTTCTAAATTCCCAAAGTTACTGTTTTTGGAAGAATACCAGAATTTTGTAGCATGGATCCTGTAATTGTAGACTGCATTCGTAGGGCCATATATAGATTTCCTAACACAAAAGAAAAAATGAAATCTGACAACTGTTGCATATGGTTTTTTCTGTCTCTGCTCATTTTGGGATATATCTATTAGAATGAGTGTTTTCTCTTTCTTCTTATGCAGGTTGGCATACATATTTTTGGATAGCATTCATTCCTTTAATTGTGAGTAGACCCGTACTCTTTAATTCTATATCTACCATTTTACATGTGCCTTCTTTCTTTGTCTCTCCTTCAGCTACCTCACAAGAGATCACACCAAGTCACAATACATTTAAATCACAAAATGTTATGATGTTCTGGAGGGAGATTGATTAGAGGGAAAAAATCAGAAACATGCTTAGAAAATATTCTCTCTTCTTGCAGTGAACATGCAATGCCCTAGTTCTTCCAAAGTTTCATCACATACAGACAAAGTCATAAACATGCTTGAGTCTATAAACAAGAATTCTAATTCCTTAATCCAATTCATTAATGTTATAGTTTTTGTTTTAAAGAGTTACATTGACAAGTTTTTGAAACACATGACCTGCTTCTGCCACCCAATTTTTCTAAAAGGTTGACATTATTTAGACGAGTGTCCTGTGTGTTGAGTTCCAATTGGAGTGTGTGTTTTGCGTTAATGCTTCCTGACTACCACTTCTACCATAAATTCACTCACGTGAAACAGCAGTATTTTTGTTGTTTGATCATCATTGATTTCCATCTTGAATGCAATGCTTAAGAGATGTGGTATTGTTACAATAGAAGATAAACTAACTTAGACGTCATTGTGATTACTTCTATACGACATGTTATTGCTTTGATGGAACATGGAGGACATAGTACTGTGGTTGAATCAGGGACAGCATCTTTTATACTTTCAGACCCATTCTTATTGACAATTAACTACGACTTGTTTGGATCTTTAGATAGCACAGTGGTTGGTGCATGTAGTTTCCTCGAAGTGGAAACCGTTGATCATACCCTTGTTCAATATTTAGAGATGTAGATGCATCCACAAACAATATACTGTTAGTTAACCCAAATGAGACTTCAAATGACTATCATCCACCTATAAATACTCATCATAGTGATATGGTTAATTTTTATTATAATGTAAATGAACCATTTCTTGCATTTACGCACCCTTGCACTTTTGTATTCTCTTGTAATCAGTTTTTCATATGAATGCATAGCATGGGCATTTTCAAACAAACTTTGCTGGCAATGAGAACATTTTGGATTCATAGGAGACGTGAACTGGGTCTTGTAAGTTGATCACATGTTGATTGAGCTAGCTCAATGGCTTTCTATAAGAAACTGCAATTACCTTGGTGTGGGTTATTTTTCCACTTTCCAACTTCTTGTTACTCCTATTCCAAGTTTCATGTATGCAATTGTTTTCCAGCTTCTTCTCGCTGTTGGCACTAAGCTGGAGCATATAATTAACCAGTTGGCATATGAGGTCGCTGAGAAACATGTAGCCATAGAAGGGGAACTGGTAGTTAAACCATCAGATGATCACTTTTGGTTCCACCGACCTGCCTTTGTCCACTTATTGATCCATTTCATCCTCTTCCAAAATGCTTTTGAAATTGCATTTTTCTTTTGGATCTGGGTAAGCTGATCTTTTCCGGTAGGTTTTCAGCATGGATTCATTGAGACGCACTTCATAATATTAATAACAATATGCTACTATCCATCTACAGGTTCAATATGGCTTTGATTCCTGCATAATGGGGCAGGTCAAATATATAGTTCCACGGCTAATTATAGGGTAGATGCTGCTGACCTTTTCTCCTTTGAAAAATCCTGTACTACTTTGGTTGAATAACTCTCCCTGCTAATCAATAAACACCATTGTTCAATTCAGGGTGTTCATCCAGGTGCTCTGTAGCTACAGCACTCTTCCTCTCTATGCCATTGTCTCGCAGGTGGGTAACGTTGTGTTAGCCATTGTTAAACATAACTGTGCCTTTGCTTGTGAAACTTTTCAACTTGACTCTTCTTTTTCTGAAAAGATGGGAAGCTCTTTCAAGAAGGCAGTATTTGAAGAGCATGTGCAAGTAGGGCTTACTGGCTGGGCTCAAAAGGTGAAGAAAAAGAGAGGGCTAAAAGGGGCAGACGAAGGATCTAGGGAGGCAAGCTCCCATGCTTCTGGTGGAGGGCTTCAGCTGGGGAGACTGAAAGGGTTAAAGGAAGCCGGTGAAGGTTCTGCACAATCCAGTTCTCATGAAGGTTCTACTTTGGGAAAAAATGCTTCTGCTCCTGTTCCTCCGGAGGCTGAGCCTTGAGTTGCTTCTGGCAGGAACTTTACAACTCAAAACTAGGATTGCTGCATTTGTAATAGGAGGGGCAAGCCTCCCAGCATCATAAATATTTGTGTTTATATATTCATACAAATAGTTATTGGCAGTTATGTAAGATTATTTGTGTTTATATACTCAAAACTAGGATTGCTAGCATGGCTGTATTTTCAAATGAGTGCTTTTATGTAAGATTATTTACCATATAAATGGCTATTAATTTTCAGTTTCCTTTTTGCTTTGTCTATGGATCTGATTCGAGTGCTTCTAGTATCTTTACAATTTCATGTTGAACGATGATTTGCCTGGTAGGTCAATTGCAGGATCACAGTATAACACCGTCTATTTCCGGCTGCAGATGAAATGGTCTCAGTTTTTGGTTTCTAACCGGTAATAGCAAGTCTTTTTAGCTGGAACATGGGAAAATATCAGTTTAGATCTGGGTTTTTGTTTGTTTTGGCTGAAATGTTATGTATCTGTTAAAAAAATGGACAGAACAGTGTTGTTTTTACCTTGAAATTCCAGCATATTCTGGATTTTTTGGTTTAATACCGGTTGAAACGTTTCGGTTTTGTTCTGTCCTTTCTGTTTCAACCAAATAATAATTTTTTTTAAATAACGAATAATTTTTACAATATCAATTATATCTCTTAATCCGGCTGTTAGATTGAGATAAAATTTTACGAGGAGTCTCTTGATATATTTATATATATTGTGTTAAAATTTCAGAGCAATCAAAAAATGTAATGATCTTGTGAGATTGATAATGAAATTCTTGTAATATTATACATACTCATAATTTTATTCAGAAAAATTATTTTATTGTGTTTTTTTTTAGATTAAATTGCACAATTCTAAATAATTTTATTTTTAGATTTGAATTAAAAAAAATTGAATTAATTATTTAATTATATATATAGACATAAATAGTATAACCCAAAACGACAAGTGAAAATACTACAAAACTACAATATTTCATTCTAATAAAAAAAAGAAAAAAGCGGAATTGATATGCGGTTTAAAATTAAATGGCGTTGTTATTGCAGACGTTCTTTCACCATTCGTACTACGGACTCTTGAAACTTAAATGGACTCCTTAACATTCCAACTCCTTAAATGGAGTCGAGATCCACTTAGAGTTTCGTGTCTCACCAGAGACGGAGGCGGCATTCACAGGCCATTAGTGGTGGATGGTCCATCTGACATTGATGCGTCTTCACTGCTTCCCTGTTGTTATTGTACTGTTTTTAAGTTCTACCCACTGCTATAAGCTATTTTATTATATTTAAAAGATATATTTTGTGTTTTTTTATGTTAATATGTGTATTAAAATTATTGTCAGAATTTAAATTCTTAGTGTTTTAAATATGAAATTTGTTGGTGTGCAAGTAAAATATAATAAAATAGTGTGTTGTATTTTTTTTTCAAGTATTTGTTAAGAAATATAAAAAAATAAAAAAGTTTTTATTAACATAATAATTTTAATAGCATGCTGCCAATCCTCTAAAAAAATACAAAAAATCATATCATTTAGTATTTTTCATACAGAAAATTCAAAACAATATGTGTTTACATATATTTTAAGATTTAATATCTAGTTTATTGGATCCATGATACTTTGATCCATATTTTAATAATTAACAAATTTAATTTATGAGAATTAATGGTAAAAATTCTGATATAAATATTGGGTCTACAAGTAAGATGATATTTAAATATCTAGAAGTCACCAAAAAATTCATAGAATTATTCTAAGTTTTTACCAATTTTTAGTTGGAATGTTTTTTAACCACGATGACGCATGAGTTGTGAAAAATCCATCTGCCTTCAAGGATAGGTTAGCTATATTAGGATATCTACATAGATTCTTTTCATAAAAATCTATTATGGGCACATGAGCCCGTAATAAAATTCAAAAAACAAGATTTATTCACATGAATAAATCGTACCCATCAAAACTTTTAAATCACATTTAAAATCACACTATGCAACTTATCTCAGATAAGGCGTACTAGGGGTGCTAATAATTCTCTTTTATATAATTAGTCTCTTACCCTTGAATCTCTAATAAGACCAATATACTCGGAATTTCCTAGCGACTCTGAACAAAACAACTAGGAGACGACTCCATCTACCCCCGACGTCGCGCATCTACGTGGAACAGAATAACGACCACTAGAAAAGGTATTTTTCCAAACTATACTGGACTAAGCTTTTTGTTTTTGATATGGTTTATTTGTTTTGATTTGTTTAAATTTTTTCATTTACCTTATTTTGTCTTATTTATGCTTTAATATATTTTGTTATTTTGCTCATATGTATATATATATCTTCATGCACCGTTAGTTTATTTGAGATACATCATTTTGGGTTACACATGAAAACTTCGGGTTAAGTGGGAGACTAACAACTTACTTTAAGACTTGTAATCAATATTTAAGTTTGTATATCCCAAGTCTTTATTGAGTGCATAGACTAATAATGATTGGATACATGTCATCTCATTATCTATTGAGCCCCCATATCACCTTCACAAGGGTAATCTCTAAGATAACGAGGGAAATTTTTTAGAGACCATAAACTAAATCTACTCATATCTCATGTAAAAAATATTAGAACCTGATTTTAAGGTGTGTTCTCTACAATATTGTTTTGCATTAAAGTAAGCCCTTCTTGAAATATTTTGAATTCAGGACTTACGTATGATACAATCACCATCACTCAAGAAATTCTTATTGTATAGTTTGAGCAAAAATCAAAATTCATGTTCACTATGCAAAAATTATGACTACATTTCACCCCTTGAAAGGCAAATTGGAGCAACTCAAATAACTAGAGACATACTAATATGTTAGCATGTGTATGTCATGTATTGCTGAATTTTTTTAATTAGATTTTATGATAGTTAAAATAAATAAATACCTAATAATTTAAATTTTAAATGAAAAAACATTTTTTTTAAAGATGAACTCCCTCTTTTTGTTTATACAATTTTTTTTTGAAAAATATTTAATTTATTTATAAGCACCATAATTGTTTTAATAAAAACTTATAATGATTAGAAAAATCTTTGTAAGAATTTGGTGATTTAAATAATGAAAAAATAATTAATTGAAATTTGTATTCCTTACTCTTGCATATCTTTTATGCTCTGAAGAGAGTATTTTATAGTTTTTTTAAAAAAAACAATATTAAAATGATCTAGAAGCCAAATTTCAATGATAAATATTTTTATGATTTTGATGGGTTTATATGAAAAACAAAAGAATAATTAATCTCGGATAAGTAAATAAGAATTTACAAAAAAAAACAACAACATAGGCTTCTTTTTTTTTTTTTTTCATCGAGGATTTTTAAAATATCTCATATTCATTAATATATGATTTTTCATAGAAAAATATTAATATATCCATAAAAAGATTCTATCTTATTCCAAAATAATGGAAAAATTGAATGATTTTGAAATATAGTTTGAATAACTTTATTTGAAGAGAAATTTATTAAAAAACAAAATAAAAGTGTTCCTAGGCTTAGAAAGTCAAGCTCATACACTTTACTATTTTATTTTAAACACTTTTAACCATATTGTGTTCAAACATGCTCATTTATTTTAACATTATAGCGAACTTGTCTCGATTAAGGCATTTGTAGAAATAAAATTTTATACCAGTCAAATAAAAATTGTACAAGATGGCAAACAACAATTATAAATCAAAAGAATAAGGACCAAATTACAAAAAATAATATACCATAAATTGAGATTGAAGGATGAAATTGAGACAAATAAAACTTTTACAAAATAAAAAAAATAAAATTGAAATATCAATAACCTAGAGAACAACATGAAATTTTGAAGAGAAAGAGAGAGAGAACCACACCAGTGACTATGTTGTATCATTGCTACTATGCGTCGTTGCACTAGGAATAAGATATCATGATGATTCCAACTTGATGATAAAATTATATTTTTAGTTATTAGAAGGCACCTCATAAACATTGTAGTGTGTAATGCACACATCAATCCTCAACCACTTGATAAAAACAAAAAAAAAAAAACAAAACTAGAGTGAAAAGATAAAAAAAAAAAAAAAAAGCCTTTGCATGCAATCTTTAATTTTTTTAAGGTTAATTATGTTATGTTACTGTTCTTAAAAAAATGAAATGACATAAAAGCTCTTGGATGTAAATTTCAAATATTTTCCTTTTAAGGTGAAATTAGTAATTCTATGGTAATTAAAATTATGGAAAAAATATCCTATCACTAATCATTTTGATATTATAATTTAATTTTAATGTCAATTAACTTTAATTTTTAATTGATATTGTGGGACTATGATAAGAAAAACCAAATATTTACAAATTATTATCATGTAGTGTGAATAAAAAAATTGAAAGAAAGAAACTTTTCATGGATGAGGGGGTAGCTTCAAATTAAATTATTGGCTCATTTTCTGACAAGGGTCATATCAATTTTTAAAAAAACATACAAAGTATTTTGTATTTTTTTAATAGAAAAAAATTAAACCGTATAAAGATTGACTCGATGTAACCCGATTAAGTTGATGGGTCCAAAAAGGACCTCTATAACTAGTAAAATTAAAAGTAAACTCAAAGGAATTTCAAGATGCATTGCAAAAAAATATTGAGAAAATAATATATTAAATTAATTTAGGTCAACCTACTAAATCCACAATCAAGATCATAAGATTGTGATAACCTTATAAAATTGGATTCCCAATCAACTTAATTTTAAATAATAAAATTGAAATGCATTTATAAAAGAAGAAGAAAAACCTAAATCAACTTAGGTTAACCAATTAAATCCACAAATTGGGTTATGATACTGAGATAACTCTGTAGAAAGAAAATCAAAATAACTTATGAAGTTTAATTTTCAATTAGCCTATTAGATAGAATTGAAAAAAAGAAACTCATTTAAAAAAAATGTCACAAAGAAACTCTCCCGCCAAAGTTGTAAACTATCCCATGAGACCATGATAAACCCATAAAAATATATTGAAACAAATTATAAAATTTAATTTCAAAGTAAGCCAATATTGAATTAAAAAAAATTAAAAAAAACAAGACAACTTTTGGATTAACCAAACTCGAAACTTGAGTCATGAAATCAAAATAATTTATTAGAAAAAAAATAAAAACAAATTTCAAAACTTAATGTGAAAGAATAGAATTAAAATTGAAATTGAAAAAAAAACTAAAATAAAAAATTGAAGCATTACTATAATATAGTGTTTTGTGATGAGGTCAAGAGTGTTTGAAATTGTAGTGAAAAGTATTTTTCAAATAACTTGAAAATATATTAATATTTTTTAATATTAACATATTCAAACCATCAAAAACCACTAAAAATATTAATTTAATACATATTAAGCAAACTTATATTTTTTTTAAAAAATAATAAAAAACAGAAGTAAATTTGAGTAACACACCACCTCCATTTAGTTTTTGTTAATTAATAAAAATAATGCCCCAATTAATACAATGGATAAAATATTTGTATTCCTTACTCATGCATATCTTTTATGTTCTAAAAATAATGCCCCAATTAATACAATGGATAAAGTATTTTATAGGGTTTTGTTTTTTTTTTTTTTAAAAAAACAATATTATAATGATCTAGAAGCCAAATTTCAATGATAAATATTTTTATGATTTTGATGCGGTTATATGAAAAAGAAAAGAATAATTAATCTAAGAAAAGTAAATAAGAATTTACAAAAAAAAACAACAAAATAAGCTTCTTCTTTTTTTTTTCATCAAGGATTTTTAAAATATCTCATATTCATTAATATATGATTTTCATAGAAAAAAATATTAATATATCCATAAAAAGATTCTATCTTATTCCAAAATAATGGAAAAATTGAATGATTTTTAAATATAGTTTGAATAACTTTATTTGAAGAGAAATTTATCAAAAAAACAAAATAAAGGTGTTCCAGACTTAGAAAGTCAAGCTCATACACTTTAATATTTTATTTTAAACACTTTTAACAATATTATGTTAAAAAATGCTCACTTATTTTAACATCATAGTTATCGCACTCCATCGCCCAGAGCACGGTGTCGCGGTGACCCTCCCCGTGAGTGGGGGAATTCGTGTGAGGGTCTGGTCTTTATGTTTTTGAAAAAGGAAGTCGCCACCTAGTATTATGGTTACTAGAAAACCTAAACTGGTCTTTCAGAGATTCTAGGGTAAGGGATTGGTAGTGTAAAGGGAAGATTTTAGCACCCCTAGTACGCCCTACCTAAGGTAAGGTGCTTGATGTTTTTCTTTGTCTTATGATTGGTATGATATTGATTTTTTCAAAAATATATTGGTTAAATGATGATGATATATTATCCCCGCCGAATATTTTGGATATTAACCCCTTATGATTTATTTATCCAAACACCGACAGTGAATAATAGCATATCATCCCCGCCGAATATTTTGGATATTAATCCCTTAGGATTTATTTATCCAAACACCGACAGTGAATAATAGCATATTATCCCCGCCGAATATTTTGGATATTAACCCTTTTAGGATTTATTTATCCAAATACCAACAGTGAATAATATGAATCACCAAAAAAGATTGTTATAATTTATGGAATATTGGCCAATACCTTTTGGATTATACAAACATGTTGTAAAATCCAAAAATACGAGAAATGATTTTTCTTTGCGTAATTCATGCTAAAACACATTTTTTTCTTCAAACTCCGAGATAATATATTTTTTAAAATAAAGAGAATTTTGAAAATATGCTAGTGTATTGGCCGTATTTTAAAACAACATTTTTGTAAAAAAATATTTTTTATTTTTTTATTTTTGTATTTTTTTTGTAATTTTTTTTATTTGTTTATTTAATGGTGGGCTGGGTTGCCAGCCACAAAGAGTGAGCTGGACTGTCAGCCCCCCACCATGTGGCCCGGGCTGTCAGCCCATCAACACGCGGGCTTGGGCTGCCAGCCCACTTCAATGTTGGGCTATCTCTTGGCCCATTTACTTTTTAATTGGGCTACCAGCCTAGTCACCTTGGGCTGGGAACCCTATTTTGCCAGATTGGGCCGGGCTTTGTGCCCGACCCAAACAGGCCTGCGGGGGGAAGTGAATTGATTCACTTCTCCGCGCATGCAAAGAAGATAATGAACAATGATGATGGATTTTCGAGTGTGACGAACGGCGTACCTGTTAGTACCTTAGTGTAGAGGACGTCGAGGTGATTCTTCTGGTCGTTGTTTCGTCGGAAATGGTGGCCTGTGGTGGCCGGAGTGAGCGTCGGAAGCTGTCGGTGCTACGTTGCAGTCCTTGCTATGGCTTCTGTCACCGTCGCCTGGAGGATGACTGAGATGCCAGAGTTGAGGGGGGTGCTTCCGGTGGTGATGAGGTGGATATGGGTGGTTGAATGGTGGCTGTTGGAGGAGAGAAGGAGGCGCCGGTATGCCTGGTTCTAGAGAGGGAAAGAGACCTGCAAAACGAGAGAGGAACAACCGAGAGAGAAAAAAAAACGCAGTAGAGGGATAGAGAGAGGAACCAGACACGAGAGAAGTTTTTGCGTAAAATTCAACTGTATTCTCTCTGCTTCTTTTGCTCTATTTTTTTCTTCGTTTTCTCAATGTCTGTTTTTTCGTTTTTTTTTCTCTTCAGTTCTCTGCTTCCCCCCCTTTTTTTCTTTTCCTTTCTTGCACCTCTGCTCGTCGTTTTTATAGCCATTTGCAGAGGTTACCGTTACAAACAACGGTCGGCTACCCCCTGTGGCAGCAACTTGCTGGTGGCGGTGTGCAGGTGGTGGTGCAGGCGGCTGGTCGGCAGCTGGGGGCAGGCGATGGCGTGCGCTATGTCTGTTGCTTTGAGGGGTCAAAGTGTATTTTGGTCCCTCAATTTGTAAGTTTTAAATGCACCCCCAATTGGATCAAATCTTATGATTTTATGCAATTAAACTCCGTCAGAATTTAAATATTAGCCTTGACTTTGCTCGTCTTTTTTTATTTTGGTTATTGATTTCTGATTTGCGCGATTTAACCCTCAATTGACCATTAATCTCTCCATTTAATTCAATTTGGCCCCCAATTTCGCAAAATTGGCTTGAAAAAATTCAAATCGGTCTTCGAAAATTCAAATTTCATCAATTGAACCCGAATTAAATTTAAGAACTTGATTTCTCATTGACTAAGCCCTTAATAAAATTAATTTGACCAATTTAAAGTATAATTAAGTCATCGCGCTTAATTAAATCCTTCAATTTGACCATAAATTAATTCTCAAACATAATCACACTTTTAAATTAGCCAACGCTTAAATCGAATTGGCCCATAAAAATATAATTATATCTTTTGACTTAATTTTTACACAGATTTATCCGATAATAAATTACATTAACTTTGAATCTGCGTTTTCCTTCATTTCTAGGCACAAAAGAGGTACGATCGAGCTTTCGAAAACGTCCAAATTTTCACCTTGATTTTCCTACCGACACCAGCCCCTTTTATTCTATTTTTTTTGTTTATTTTCGGGTAAATTTGGGAATGAACCAAAATTGGGTTATGACAGTTGCCCCCTTCTTTACAATGCTTACGA
The DNA here is from genome assembly GCA_964035475.1 of Salix caprea. Classification (NCBI taxonomy): domain Eukaryota; kingdom Viridiplantae; phylum Streptophyta; class Magnoliopsida; order Malpighiales; family Salicaceae; genus Salix; species Salix caprea. Next base: position 6,000,167 of record OZ037754.1, read on the forward strand.
CTAAAGTCTTTGTAAAAGACTTTAGCTAGTAAGTGTTGTAAAGAATGATGAAGTTGGTCTCATTGTGACGGGCGACCTACCCGGGTCTCATTATGACGGGTGACCTACCCAAGTTAGAATGGTCTCATTGTTCTGGGTGACCTACCCAAGTTAGAATGGTCTCATTGTTCTGGGTGACCTAACCAAGTTAGTAGAGTCTCGATAGTGACGGGTGATCCACCCCGGTCTCGTTATGACGGGTGACCTGCCCGGGTTAGTAGAGTCTCGATAGTGATGGGTGACCCACCCGGGTCTCGTTATGATGGGTGATCTGCCCGGGTTAGTATGGTCTCCATAGTGACGGGTGACCCACCCGGGTCTCGTTATGACGGGTGACCTGCCCGGGTTAGTATGGTCTCCATAGTGACGGGTGACCCACCTGGGTCTCGTTATGACGGGTGACCTCCCCGGGTTAGTATGGTCTCGATGGTGACGGGTGACCCACCCAGGTCTCGTTATGACGGGTGACCTACCTGGGTTAGTATGGTCTCGATGGTGACGGGTGACCTACCCTGGTCTCGTTATGACGGGTGACCTACCCAGTGACCTACCCGGGTTAGTATGGTCTCAATGGTGACGGGTGACCTACCCGGGTCTTATTATGACAGGTGACCTACCCGGGTTAAGGAACAAAGTAGCACTGATCGCACCCCATCACGAGAGCGCGGCGTCACGGCGACCATCCCCGTGAGCGGGGGAATTCAATGTCGAGGGGATTACCTTTATTTTTGGAAAAGGGAGTCGCCACCTAGTATTATGGTTACTAGAAAACCTAAACTGGTCTTTCAGAGTTTCTAAGGTAAGGGACTGATTGCGTAAAGGGAAGGTTTTAGCACCCCTAGTACGCCCTACCTAAGGTAAGCTGCTTGGTGTTTTTGTTTGTCTTATGATTGCTATGATATTGATTTTTCCAAAAATGTATTGGTTAAATGATGATGATGTATTATCCCCGCCGAATATTTTGGATATTAACCCCTTAGGGTTTATTTATCCAAACACCGGCAGTGAATAATAACATATCATCCCCGCCGAATATTTTGGATATTAACCCTTTTAGGATTTATTTATTCAAATACCAACAGTGAATAATATGAATCACCAAAAAAAAAGGTTTTTATAATTTTTGGAATATTGGCCAGTACCCTTTGGATTTTACAAACATGTTGTAAAAATCCAAAAATGCAAGAATTGATTTTTCTTTGCGAAATCCATGCTAAAATACATTTTTCTTCAAACTCCGAGATAATATATATTTTTTGAAAGAAAAGAATTTTTTTTTTAAAAAAATGCTAGTGTATTGGCCTTATGCAAGAAAACAACACATTTTTTTTTCTAGATATTTTCCTAAAAAAATATATTTTTAATATATTTTTATATATTTTATATATTTTCTTATTATTTTATTTATTTTTTTATTTATTTACTGCGCGGGCTGGACTGCCGGCCCACCAGTTTGGGGTCGGGGCTGCCAGCCCACACAGGAGCTGGGCTAGCGGCCCGGCTTCGCTGGCTGGGCCTGCGGTCCGGCTTAACTGGGTTGGGCTCGCGGTCCAAACGGGCCGAAGCCCGTCTCTCTTTCAGGCCGGGCTTCCGGCCTCAACGGGCCGAAGCCTGTACCCTTTAATGGTCAGGCCGGGCACCAAACCCGGCCCGACCCGACCCGACCCGGTGAATTAATTCACTCCCCGCATGCAAAAGGAAGAAGATGCACAGTAAATTGCTAAAATTTGGAGTTCGATGAATGACTTACCTGTTAATATCGTTGTGTAGAGGACATCGAGGTGGTTCTTCTGGTCGTGGTGGTGACGGAAATGGTGGCCTGAGGTGGCCGGAATGGACGCCGGAAGTGACGGGCTGTGTGGCTATCGTCGGGGCTGCTCTGTTTTCTTCGCCGGAGAAGGTGGCTGAGGTGCTGGAGTTGATGGCGGAGACGAAGGTGATGCCTAGGTGGTGCTGAGGGGGTGTGTGAGTGGTCGACGGTGATGGAGGTTGGCTGGCCGAGATGGAGAGAGAGAGAGCTTCGGGTCTGTTTTTAGAGAGAGAGAAGAGAAAAAACGAAAGCAGAGAAGGAGAGTGAACAGATGCGAGGGAAGAAAAGATTCAAAAATTCTCGTGAAATTTTGTTTGTCTTCTCTCAGCTTTTTTCTTCTTCCCTCTGCACCTCTGCTCGTCGAGTTTTTATAGCAATTTGCAGGGGTTACCGTTGCACAACGGTGGGCTGCTTTCGGCTTGCCGGTGGCTTCGGGCAGGTGGCCTGTCGGCGGCTGGTGCAGGTAACTTGTCGGCGGCGAGGGCAGCGGTTTGTCAGTTGGTGCAGGCGAAGAGGGCCTGCTTTAGGGGTGAAAGTGCAATTTGATCCTTTGATTTGTATTTGCTCTTATTGCACCCCCAATTGGATTTAAATTTATGATTTTATGCAATGGTACCCCTGTCCGAATTTCAATATTAGCCTTAACTTTGCGCGCTTCTTTCATTTTGGTCCCTTATTTCTGATTTATGCAATTTGACCTTCAATTGATCATTAAACTCTCAATTTGTTCAATTTGGCCCCCCGATTGGCTTTGGAAAAAATCAAATTGGTCTCCGAAAATTCCAATTTCATCAATTGAACCCGGATTAAATTTAAGAACCTGATTTCTAATTAACTAAGCCCTTAATAAAAGTAATTTGACCAAATTAAAGTATTAATAAGTCCTTGCGCTTAATTAAATCCTTCAATTGGACCCTAAATTAATTCTTAAACATAATTATACTTTTAAATTGGCCAACGATTAAATCGAACTGGCCCATAAAAATATAATTATATTTTTTGACTTAATTTTTACGTAGATTTATCCGATAATGAATTATTTTAGCCTTGAATTTGTGATTTCCTTCATTTTCAGGTACAAAAGAGGTACGATCGATCTCTCGAAAACATCCAAAATTTCAACCTGATTTTGCTACCGACACCAACCCTTTTATTTATTTATTTATTTATTATTATTATTTTTTTTTTTTTCCAGGTGGTTTTGGGAAATGACCCAAAATTGGGTTATGACAATAGTGAACTTGTCTCGATTAAGGTATTTGTAGAAATAAAATTTTATACCAGTCAAATAAAAATTGTACAAGATGGCAAACAACAATTATAAATCAAAAGAATAAGGACCAAATTATAGAAAATAATATACCACAAATTGAGATTGAAGGATGAAATTGAGAGAAATAAAACTTTTATAAAATAAAAAAAACAAAATTGAAATATCAATAACCTAGAGAACAACATGAAATTTTGAAGAGAGAAGAGAGAGAGAGAGAACCACACCAATGACTAAATGTCATACCATTGCTACCATGTGTCGCTGCACTAGGAATAAGATATCATGATGATTCCAACTTGATGATAAAATTATGTTTTTAGTTATTAGAAGGCGTCACACCCACTATTACAAAATCATAGGCACCTCATATACACTATAGTGTGCAATGCAGACATCAATCCTCAATCACTTGATAATAACAAAAAAAAAAAAAAAACTAGAGTGAAAAGATAAAAAAAAAGCCTTTGCATGCAATCTTTAATTTTTTTTAAGGTTAATTACGTTATCTTACTACTCTTAAAAAAATGAAATGTCATAAAAGCTCTCGGATGTAAGTTTCAAATATTTTCCTTTTAAGAGAAAAATAGTAATTTTACGGTAATTAAAAATATGGAAAAAATATCCTATCACCAATAATTTTGATACTATAATTTAATTTTAATGTCAATTAATTTTAATTTTAATTTTAATTTTAATTGATATTGTGGGACTATCATGTAATGTGAATAAAAACTTGAAAGAAAGAAACTTTTTTTCATGGATGCGGGGGTAACTTCAAATTAAATTATTGGCTCATTTTATGACAAGGATCAGATTAATTTTTTAAAAAACATAAAAAGTATTTTGTATTTTTTAGTAGAAAAAAATTAAACCGTAGAAAGATTGACTCGATGTAACCCGATTAAGTTGATGGGTCCTAAAAGGACCTGTATAACTAGTAAAATTAAAAGTTAACTTAAAAGAATTTCAAGATGACATTGCAAAAAATATTAAATTAATTTGGGTCAAATTACTAAATCCACAATCAAGATAATAAAATTGTGATAACCTTATAAAAAATAAATTTATAAAATTGGATTCCCAATCAACTTAATTTGAAATAATAAAATTGAAATAAAATTATAAAAGAAAAAAAACCTAAATCAACTTAGGTTAATCAATCAAATCCATAAATTGGGTTATGAGACTGAGATAACTCTATAGAAAGAAAATCAAAATAAATTATAAAGTTTAATTTTCAATTAACCTATAAGATAGAATTGTAAAAAAGAAACTCATTTAAAAAAAAAACTCAAGAAACTCTCCCGCCAAAGTTGTAAACTAGCTCATGAGACTATGATAAACCCATAAAAATATATTGAAACAAATTATAAAATTTAATTTTAAAGTAAACCAATATTGAATTAAAAATTAAAAAAAGTCAACTTTTGGATTAATCCATCAAACTCACAACATGAGTCATGAAATCAGAATAATTTCTTAGAATGTGAAAGAATAGAATTAAAATTGAAATTAAAAAAAAACTAAAATAAAAAATTAAAGCATTACTCTAATATAGTGTTGATGAGGTCAAGAGTGTTTGAAAATGTAGCGAAAAGTGTTTTCAAATAACTTGAAAATATATTAAAATATTTTTTTAAAATCTTTAAAATTTTTAATATCAACATATTAAAATCATAAAAAAACCACTAAAAATATTAATTTAATACATTTTAAGCAAACTTATATTTTTTTTAAAAAGAATAAAAAATAGAAGTAAAATTGTGCAACACCCCCCTCCCTTTAGTTTTTGTTAATTAATAAAAATAATGCCCCAATTAATACAATGGATAAAATATAACTCATGGTGGTTTGAATAAAATAAAAGGGGTTAATTTCAAAATCAAAAAACATTAAGTCCATCAACTAAACCTGGACCCAAACCCGACCCACCAAATCCCACTTCCTTCTCAAAATTTCCAATAGCAAAACAAAAAACCCAACAACAATACCCTACAGTCTCACCATCGCCACTGGACTCCATCGCTAGTCCCCCTCTAAATGAAACACACCCCTCCCATTTAAACCCCGCCACCGCCACCGCCACCGCCACCACCTCAGCCACCCCCATCACAGGAGCTTATTGCAATTTATTTATTCTGTTAAAATGACGCTCCATTCAATAATAATCCAAAAGCTACTAACCACAAACGCCCATATAGGGCGGCGAGTGGCAGCCCACCACTTGAAAATTTACACTTATGGAATGCGTAATCAAGTCTCCATTATCGACTCCGATAAAACCCTCATCTGTCTCCGGAATGCTGCCAGTTTCATTTCTCATTTGGCGCATGATAAGAACGCGAGGTTCATGTTTGTGAATACGAATCCTCTGTTTGATGAGATAGTGGAGCAAATGACGAAGAAGATGGGAATTTATAGCCCAAGAGATAACATCATGTGGAGAATGGGTGGTTTCTTGACTAATAGTTATAGTCCTAAGAAGTTCAGATCAAGAAATAAAAAGGTTTGCCCTTTCTTTACTTTAGGATCTTTTTCTTTAATTGAATTGTGAATATGAGTGTTTTTTCTCTTTGTTATTTTTTAAAATTCATATTAAAAATTTTGTATTATTTAACGATTCATTCTATTGTTTTTGTATTTAAAACTTTTTTTTTTTAATTGTTTGATGATTGTATTTCTTTTATTTGTGCTGTTAAGGTTTGTTTTGGGCCAATACAACCGCCAGATTGTGTTGTGGTGTTGGATACGGAGAGGAAGAGCTCGGTGATTTTGGAGTCTGATAGATTGCAGGTTCCCATTGTGGCTTTGGTGGATTCAAATATGCCATGGGAGATTTACAAGAAGATCGCGTATCCAGTGCCTGCTAATGATTCTGTTCAGTTTGTGTACTTGTTTTGCAATATAATTACCAAGACATTCTTGCTTGAGAAAAAGAAGTTGAAAGCACTAAAAGGACATAGTCGCAAAGAAGAGCAAGATCTTTCCAACAAAGAATTGAGGTGCTATAGAATTTACGTAATCTGTTAACCTCTGTTTAGGGTAGTGCCTATAAGGTGTGTTGTGTAAATAATGTTTATTGCAAGAGAACAACAGAAAATACTAATGCTCTGTTATGAAATGGGTAGGAAAATCCATGGTTCGGTTAATTAGATCAATTATGGATGGTGAATGATGTACATGTACTGATTGATATCTAGAGAAGAACTTGGACTGGTGTTGCTATTTAGGCTAAAGCTGGAAAATGGGTATAAAGATCTATACTTGAGTGATTTTTTTTTGTTGTGGCAATAGAAGCTCTATGATGTGAAGGATTATGTTTTTTATTGTTTTGATTTTTCTAGTGTCATATGATCATGTTTCTCATAAGTTAATTTCCATCCTGATGTAGAAAATAGCTATAGAACTCGTATGAGAATTCAAGTTTCAGCAGATATCTATTGTAGATGTTGTACTACGGAGAATTCTTTTGGTAGTGATATATATGTTAAAAGGGACACTGGTCATTTAAGATTCAGTTGCGCTATGGTGTGCTTCTGTTGCCTTCTTTTATTTCTAGATTGAAGGCTATTCTCTAATTATGGTCCACTGAAATGGGTCCTGGAAGGAAGAAGTTAGTGCAGTCCTACCCTTTAGCATCTAGTTGCTGTTAAGATTTGTCTGCACACCCTTTATATGCCAAGTCCAAGACTACATTGTTACCAAAGAAGGGCTTCTTTTAGATGTAGGATGATGCGTTTATCGTTCTAGTTTAGTTTTTTTGTCGGTTTCGGGATGTGTAATATAGATTCATATGATATAGTTCTTACTATTTTGATTCATGTATAAAGTACTTGCTATTTGCATTATAAGAGAAAATTGATATAATCTTTGGATGAAAGTAAGTTGTGGTATTTGTTTATGGGAGATATAATGCTGATATCATGTTTGCTAATGTTTTTGTTTTTAGTTTTTGTTTTTAGTTTTTGTTTCCATGTGGTTGTGTGTGCTGTGTGGAGTTAATATATAATGTTTTTCAAGTTGTTGAGGTTATTAGTCCGAAATTTTATTATCTCGAAATGTTTTTTTATTACTGATTTTTTTTGAACTGGCTATTCATTAGAGGCTTGGACTAAGAGGGCATACAAAGCTTTACCTCTTAGTTATCTGAAGTACAGAAAGCAAATTAGTGCAAGGTTTTTTAATTTTATGCCGAGTTAGGTATAATGTGTTCAATATACTGTTGGGTTCTTCTTGAATCAATAATTGGGTCCTGGTATCTAGAACTTAATGTTTATAGAACTATGTGATTGACTTTGCACTTGAGGTTTTGTTATGACATTAAATTGTGTTTTGAAGCAAGGAAATCCAAGAAAGTGTGCAAAGCAAGAACAAGAGTAATATCAGCTCTCCAATTGGTGAAGTGCTTGTTGTTCCTTATCAGAACTTAGCACCTGCTTCTGATGGTAATGGTTTTCTACTTATGTGGTGACTTGTTTAAATTAAAAAGTAAAAAAATATTTTAGTTTGTAGTGTCCCTTTGTTCCTTTTCCCTCTTTACCTGTATAAAAATAACTCCCTGGGTTGAATGCAGATATTGCAGAAATTAAGAGCCTATTGGACAAGATTGTTGTGGTGAAGTTCAATGACACTTTGGGAACAGCTGTAGGGTTTAATGGCCCCAAGTAAGCTTGAATCCTCAACCTAGATATTTCATTCTCTGTGCATCATATAATTTGATCTTTTGAAGGAAACATGATGAATGAGTTGAATTTCAATAGTTGGAGTAATCTAGTCCTTTCACTAAACAGACAAAGGCTTTCTGAGACCCATGTTTACTTTGTACTTTATCATGTGTTAAATTTGTGTGGCCATACTTATTTTTCTTGCAGGTCTTTAATTGGAATTCGTGATGGTTTGACATCTCTTGACTTGATTGTTAATCAAATTCAGGCAAGCTTTCTTTCTTTTGTATGTAGGTTTTATTTTGTTATCTTTGATCTGACACATCCCACTGCTAAAAATCTGCAGTCTCTCAATTTGACATACGGATGCCATATCCCTTTGGTGCTTATGAACACTATCAGAACTCATGATGATTCCCTGAAGGTTATTTGTCCTTAGCATCTCCTCTTGGAACTGTGCTCATGTTCTATCAGAATCTACTCATTGGCGTTTTCATGTAGGCTTTGGAGAAATATTCCGTGTCAAATGTTGATATTCTTCCTCTTAGTCAGGTGTGCAATTTTACTAATGTTTGGTTGTTTAATTATACATGCCAATAGTTTTTGTTGAAGGCATGATTTATAGCTTGCTCATACTATGATTGCATTTATGTAGGGCCAACATCCTCAAAAGAAATCTTCCGATGGACAGATCATTGCAGATGAATTGTATGACTCTCTACCTTTTGTTCTTTTAACATATTGAAGGTCTAAGTGCCCTGTATAAACTCTAAAAACCCTTGAAGTTTTTCCAAATTGCTCCTTAATGCTCAAAGAAAGTCAAGTATCAAGCACTCAGCTTTAGAACTATTCTTAAACCTGCTAGTTGTTTTGAATAGCTCATAGTGCTTTACTGCTAGAGATAATTCATCTTGAGAAAGCAAGTATGATAGTTGATTTTTTGAATCTTGTAGAATTCCAACACCTACTAATAGCTGGCTTATGCACTCCTGTACCTCTAGTATATCACTTTCATAACTTCAGCTCCTAAACATTTCTTCCTTTCCTTCTCATTCCTTGGATTTTATTAGTTTTTAAGGTCTGTTGTCTTGTCAAAGTGCTTTTCATGTTTGCTAGAATAATGTTTCAATGACTAATTTTACTAGCTATGACACTTTCCTCTCGTACAAATTTTTTTTAGTAGCTTGACTTTTACCTGATTATTCATTTTTTCTAAAATATTGACATTTCTAGCTTACTGTATGTTTATCAAATCAATGCATTTACCATTCTATATCTGCTGAACTGGGACATTCTTTTTGCTAATCTTGGGTTCAATCTCAATAATGCTTCACTTTATAATTTTTGTTATATTTGACCCGAAGGTCTTGTTTCTTCCATCAAAAACTTTGGAAGTGCTTTGGTGAAAAAAACATTACCTCAGAGAACTTTCGTTACAATATTGCCTTGTTCAGCTTCTAATATCCTAATTCCGTCTTAAATTTCATTTGGACATAGGTCAAAAATTTCCTGATGATTGTTCTCTCTATCTCTGATTTTTCCTTGTCTTTGGTTTCATATGAAGGTATCCATCTGATCATGCTGCAGCCTTCCTTTCCCTAATGAAATGCAGCGGAACACTGGATTTATTATTATCACAGGTACTCAATTCTTAAGGATGTTACACCACTTGTTCATGCGCTTTGCTTATTTCATATTTCACTCTTGCAATTTCTGTTGTCAATTTTAATCTTGATCTTTTTATTTCTTGTCCTATAAGTTTTTTGGGTCTATGTTCATTAGAGGTTATCGATGCATTTTGTGCTCCATAAGATAGTATTATTGACGCATGTGTTTGCAAAAATGTTGTAAATGCAACATTAGCAGGTGACAAATAATAATTATCCTTGTTTAAAATGTTCAAGGGCTACATTGACCAAAAAAAACAAGGATAGGTCTCCAATAGGAATTTAAGGTTGAGTACCTGTTTTGCCATTGCTGTTGTCCCTATTTCTTATTACATGATATATAAAACAAATGCAATTCATTTATCTGAAAAAGGCAATAAGAGTGCATGCTAGCAGGGTGAACAAATAACCTCTGTTCTGAACTTATTTTCCAGGGAAAGGAGTACGCACATGTTGTGAGCTCTGATAATGTAGCTGCTGCAGTTGATCCAAGTACCCTTTTCAGTTTGTTTATTTATCTATTTTAAAGTCTTGCTTTTAGCTCTTAGTCCTTGTAGTTTTGATTATTTAGTTTCATGTCTTATTTTAGTTCTTTAACTGTATGCCTTTTGTCATTTCTTTTGCTATACTTAAGAATCATTCTTCTTACATTTGTGCTCCTTGAGTGTTGATTCAGGAATCATGAGTCATTTGAGCCAAAACAACATTGAATATTGTGTGGAGGTACTCGAAACAGTTTTCATTAGCACTGCTGCATTGACTCAAAATCCGTGTTTAATTCTTAATTATTTTCAGGTGACACCAACCTCTTCATATCTTTCAGAAAGTAAAATGGTCAATCAGCGGGAAGGAATGTTTGAGGTGTCACCTTCACTTTCACTTCCTTTATAATGCTTCATTCTTTATTTAGATGCTTTTGCATTGTGGTTTGCTTGGATAATCAATAATAAGAATTTTGTTGAATGAAGATGCTAAAAGATTGAACACATTTTTTTTTCCCGTTAAAAAAATAAAGCACAAAAATTTTAGTGTTTGGTCTTTATTTTGTGCAAAAGCTATGATATTTTGAAGGTTTGAATGATCAGCACCACATATCTGGTCAGAAAAAACTGTATGAAATATAAATTGTGCTAACTGTTCAAAGAATAAATTGGTATGCAGGCTGCAAATGCAAGATGCATCTTAATTATGCATGTCTTGAATACATGTCCTGCTAAGCTTGCACATGAAGTTCTAGATTTCTTGGCTGAAATTGTCAAATACTTGTCCTGATTCTAATTCCTACTGCCCAACAACATATTCTATTAACTTAAGCAAAGGGCTTGAATGCATTTTATTCTTAAGGATGCATTTATAATGTACCATTGTTGAAGATCACAATTTGGCTAGTCCTAAAATGGTACATGAATTACAGGCTCTTTTAACATATTAAGTATTCACCAAGTGTTCAGGCTGTCTGATGGCCTTGAGGTTCTGTTAAATCAATCGACAGTACCTTGTCTGTTTGGTTGTAGCTAACAATTTCTATTCAACATATGTGCTATGCAGCTTGCAGAAATAACACGAACAGTTCCTAAAGATGTAAGTTCTGTAGTTTTCCTTTCTGCCTTTGCGTTTTTGAGACTTGTATTTGGTAGTGGAGTGGACCCCATTGTTTTCTTCACTTCTTTTGATGTGAAAATCATGTCGGGATGCTTAAAGTTTGAAAGATAATTATGATTAGCTTTGTTTAATGGCACAATGCTATATTCATTTATTGAACAGTTTCTTTTTGTTTTTCCTTAAAAACTTTCCATATCATTATCATTCATGAAGTCGACGGAGAAGTTCAAATTTATCGACACAAGAAGTTTGTGAGTTACCTATATACTCTTGTCAACTCTCCTGATAAAACAGGCAACAATTTGTTGCTTTATCCTGTCATTTTTTTCTCTGTGTACAGGTGGGTAAATTTGAAAGCAATCAGAAGGCTTGTAGATACCGATGCCCTGAAGATAGAGAACCTGTCTATTTCAAAGGTGTACCTTTATTTTACACACTGAGGGCTTATGATTATTAGATAAAAACCAGGAATAATTGAAATGACTTATTTTTAGGAAATGGAAGGTGATCAAATTGTTTTGCAAGAAACAGCAGCTGGATCGCCTATGCAGGTATTCATATATATTTTTGTGTTTTGTTGAGAGTTTTTTGTTAACTTCTTGTGCTCTATAACTAATGACTGCTGTCATCTTATGATCACTTTTTTTATTGAGCCAGTTATTTGATAAAGTCATCGGCATTAATGTCCCTCAATTTCGGGCTGTGCAACTAAATGCAACATCAGACTTGCTTCTTCTTCAGGTTTTGGACGTCGCCATCTTGGCTATGTTATCATTTTCCTACTGGATAAAAATACTAAAGAGTCTTAATTTGAAATTTATAATTTTTGTGGCTGTATTTCTACAGTCAGATCTGTACTCCACCTCTGAAGGCGTTTTAGTTCGGAACACAGCTCAAGCTAGCCCTGCAAATCCATGTATTGAGTTGGGACCTGAATTTGAAAAGGTGACTATAATTGTTGCTAGGTTACTGCTTTATTTGTATGTTACCAGTGCTTGAAGCTCTTGTGTTCTTTTCTCAGGTCATTGATTTCCAACGCCGTTTCAAATCCATTCCTAGCATAGTTGGATTGGATAGCTTGAAGGTAGCTGGTGATGTATGGTTTGGAGCTGGTGTGATTCTGAAGGTATTTTCAACTTCCAATCCTTCTATCATATTTATTTAATCTGTAGTTATGTCTTGCTGTGTCATTTTCTCAAGTTTTTAAGCTGCATGTGCGAGATGGTGGATTTTGTATTTTTGTTTATAAGTTGTCACAAAACTCTCATTACACTTGCGCTGATTCCTTCTGAAGTGTGGTGGAGCAATGACATATTTGTGTGTGTGTGTGTGTGTACATTTATATGAATATGGATTTTATTTAAACATGTTTATCAATTGCTTTGTTTTATCATAATATGTGTTTGCAGCTGTTGTCTATGAATATCTATAAGACAAATCTTGAATGGTAGTGCATATCAAAGTTGCAAACCTTTCTTCGTTACCTTCAATCTGTTTTGAATGATGGATGGCTAAACGTTATGCTTGTTCTGTTATTGTAGGGGAGAGTAAGTATTGTTGCAAAACCAGGGACGAAACTGGAAATTCCTGATGGTGCAGTACTTGAGAACAAGGTAAATGATTTAAACTCCTGAAAGAACGTTTCTTAACGTAGAAATTAGAAGAAGGCATTAGCTATTGGTTAGGGGGTGGTTGGTTCATCTTCCTTTTCTTCTCTAACCTTTTTCTTTTCTGTGGTTTTGTCCAGGATATCAATGACCCTTCAGACATTTGAGATGGATTCTCTCTCTATATAATACTTATTTAGTGATTTTGACCAGAGGGCCAAGATTTACAAGGGTGATTACCTGTATTCTCTGTTTGGTAGAAGAGAAAAAACGTCAAAATCCGTAACAACAGGAGATTTTTGTTCATGATTTCTGCAGTTTCAACAGATAAAAAGTAGAGCAGTCAGCTAAAGAGCTCTGTATTTATGGGTTCGATCTATTCAGGTTAAGACTAGGTAATCATAGAGTGAGAAATAATTGCTTTTTATTTGAAAATATATTAAAATAATATTTATAAAAACAATTTTTAACATCAACATATTAAAACAATTTGAATATATAATTCAAAATAATATTAATCAAAGAAAAAAACTCAATTTTTTTTTTTTAAAGTGAAGAAATCAAGTTTATGATCACCACTAGTAGTGGATTTGTGCAACTTTATGGATTTGTGCAACTTTATGGATTTGAATTTTTATTTAGCATAAAAATATTTAGTTCTTGAAAACATGTTTTAGAGAGAGAGAAAACCAAATTTGTTACATGAGTTATAAACCTGTTTGTGTCACATAAATTAATGATAAAAAAATAGATAATTATAATAGATATATTAAATTAAAAAAATAATCACAATAACTTAGAAAAAAAATAGTTTTTTTTTAAAAGATTAACGATGTAGCTTATTCTTCAACTCATCATATACAAAGGGATAAAGTTAGGTAAAAACAATTACCTTAAAAAAATTATTCTAGTCAACTTGGGTTAGCATAACAAACCTGTAAGTTTCATAAACAAGGTTGAGCTAACATGGACTTCGCAGCAAAAAAAAAAAAAAAAGAGAACGCAACGTAACTTCCAATGACACGATAGAAAATAATTTTCAGCCATTTAGAGGATCTGCATGTGCCGCCTTTGAGTGCTTAGATTCCTTCATGCACCCATGCTTTTGCCACACTTGCAAACCCTTTTTTATATAAATAATATTTAATTTATGCAAAAACAAAATAAATTACCCTTTATGAAACCAATAATAACAAAAAAAAAAAAGACATTGTAAAAGGACCAGAAAGCCTTTGATGCATATATATCCTTTCTTGATAGTTTAAAAAATGTTGATTTGGAGGGTGTCCCAGACATTTTAATGTGCTAAGAAAAAATATACTCTTGATCAATCCTTTAATGACTAATGGATCTTGAGAAAATATCTAAATACCTTCAACACCAAGACATTCGATTTTTTAGGAAGGATAAAGATGTCATTACGATGCAAACAAATCATTTTCTCTTAAAGACAAGTTTTATAAGCGTGTCATATACCATGATTGGTTGACTAATTTAGTGATGGCTAGAAAGTATAATAAAAGATGAACAGTGAGGGTAAACTTTACTAACCTCAACGAGACTTACTCAAAAGATGACTTGTATCTCTTTAATATTGATAAGCTAATCAACTTTATCATGGTTTTGTATTTTTTGAGCTCTTTAGTTGTTAAATCCAACTACCATCATATCTCAATATGCTCAATGGATGAGGAAAACACTTATTTCATCATAGATATAGGGATTTATGATACAAGGCGATGTCTTTTAATATTAAGAAAATAGGAGATCCTATTAAGTGATGATGAACAATGTATTCAAGTACAGGTTGGATACAAATAAGAAAGCCTATATGAATGGCATGTTAGTTAAAAACGTGAGTTTTAAAAAACACAAATAGGATTTCTATAAGGTACTCAAAGTCCTCTAAAAATATAAGATGCAATTGAATCCATTTAATTATACATTTTTCACCCAAGATTAAGCGTAACTTAAGAAGACCTAGTCTATTTGGACATTTCAACTCTTTAATCAATGAAGGATGTATTGAGACCTACTAGGTGGTTTGCCACCTTTAAACCATTTTATCTCCTATTTATAGAAACAATGTTCTCCTTTCTATAACACTCTCAAAAGTATGAATACTTTTAGTGCACTCTAGAATGCAAAAAGATTTTTTGATGAGTCAAAAACCCTTGTAGCCTTCCAATAAATCTATAATAACCAAGAAAGAGGGAAACCTTATTCTTATATTTAGGGTTAGCTTACATTGTTGTTAGCACTACCCTAGTTAGAGAGAAAAGGGGAACACACACAAATAAGTCTTTCGAGGATGTTGAAATAAATTATATAAAAATGAATAAAGTGCTTCTTACATTGGTTAATGTAGCTAGAGAGTGTATGCTATACTTACAAGATGACTGGTTTATAATTATAATTGGCTAGAAACTTAAGCAAATCCTTCACAATATATATATATATATATATATATATATATATATATATATATATATATATATGTGTGTGTGTGTGTGTGTGTGTGTGTGTGTGTGTGTGTGTGTGTGTGTGTTCATTGAAATTGGAGAGTTTGGACTATGATGTCAACCAAGACTAGCCATTAAAGAATATGCCTGGGTAGTTATCATTATTTAATATTTTATTTAATGGTCCCATGATAGTATAACAAACTCCAAGATTAAACTTAAACAATGAAATATTGAAGTTGTGTATAAATAAAGCCTTCAATTTACATGGCAGTACAAACAAGATACATATCATTAGATTAAAACAAAAATATTTGATTATTGATACGATTTTAAGCTTCACTTCTACAACAATACGGTTGAATAAAATAATGTCATATTTTATATGATGTTATATATTATAATGTAATTGAATATATTAATTTGATAATGTTCTTGGTTTTGGCTACCTTAGCTACGAAGCATCTCATTTTTTGAAAATTGACTTAATTCTTTGTATTTTTCATAAATTAGGTTGTAAAGATTTCCATGCCTTATAAAAAATGATTGCATAATTTATCATAATAACTACTAAGTAAGGAATGTTTATTATACAATGTAAATCTCAAATTCATAGTGTTAATGCTAATATGAAAGATTTATGGAAAGAATAATATTTATTGTAATTTTATTACATGAATTAGTAACCAAAAATAATTCAAATAACTTGAGTTATAACAACGTTATAATTTCTAGTAACACAAGATTAATTTCTTCTTTAAACATGTCTCAAATCATTTTATCTATGTTAATGCATTTAAAATAAAATAATTTTTAAGTCTAATTCAATCCTTAGATAATTAATATAATGCGGAAAATAAACCCAGACAATCATTTTACAATTGTATCAGGATAAATAACATAAGGGTTTTTTCTCAATAAGTAAAGCAAGATCTATAAATATTTTATTTAATGTAAGAGAGCACGATAATTACTAATAAGCTAAATTAAGTCATGTAATTATTGTAGCAAAATCATTGTAACATTGGACACAAATAAATGTGGATTATTATATAAAATTATTATTTTACCCTTCAATGCACAATATTTTTTGCCTTGGACTCGAGGTTATTTTTGATTTTTTTATATTCCTATATACAGTAAAATAACCATAATACCCTCACATAAGACAAAACCCAAGAGTTGTCGCCAGGGGTGTTACTGAAATTTCACACTTATAGTGCACAATAAAATAGCCATAATATCCTAAAAAAACAAAAAGCCAAGAGTTGTCTGTGAGGGTGTTATTGGTATTTCACATTTTTTAAAATGTATAAATACGAATATACACCCAAATAAGATAAAATTTAAGAGTTGGTTATAGAGTTGTTGAGGTAATTATCAATTTTAATAATATTTTATGCTGAATATTGTGGGTGCGTCTTTTAGTCGCGCTGACGGTATTCAACCTCATGTCTCATTTGGGTTGCGCGTGCGACGTCTTAAGGTGGTAAAAAATGGCCATCTAGCGTCTCACCTAATGCGCCGCCATGTCATCTTCCTCATGGTGGGATGTGTCGCGATGATGTTTTTTTTTTTACACTTCGTGCCCCGCCATCCCCGGATTAGGGAGACAACGACACGCAGAGAAAAAAGTATGTTTGTTTTATAGTCGTAAAATTATAACTATAATTATCAGGAGTCGCCACCTAGTATTACCAATTTTTAATAATATTTTATGTTGGGACGTGTCGCAATGATTTTTTTTCACGCTTCATGACCCATATCCCCGGATTAGGGAGACAACGACGCGTGGGGAAAAGGGTGTGTTTGTTTTATAGTTGTAAAATTATGACTATAATTATCAGAAGTCGCCACCTAGTATTATGGTCACTAGCAAACCTATTGGTCTGCAAGAGTCTGGGTAAGGGACTTGTTGTGCAAACGGAAGACATATCACCCCAGTGCACCCTACCTATGGCAAATTGTATTATTGTTTGATTGCTTTTCTAAGTTTAATTATTTATTTTTGCACTGCATTTTCAAAAACCAATTTTCCCCACGGGTGTACTTTACAATATAATTTTACATCGCAGTTAAAACAATTTTTTTTCTTATCTGCGAGTGTACTTTACAATGTAATTTTACACCCCGATAATTAAAACAAAATAATAATTATTTTTTTTGATATTTTGGCCAAATTCCAACGGATAATCATAAACTGGTTACGATTTCTAATTTTCGTTCAAAATATGTGAAAGATTGATGCGAATCGGCCCAGAAACACCAGCAAGGACCCATTACATGTTTAGCGGCTTGATTCGTGGTTTTGAAGGTTTCACCCAAGTCATAATTGCAAAGACCATTGAATTATCTATGTGAAGGAGGGGTCCAGCCCAACTTTATTTGAGCCATGAAGTGAGGACAACAAAGGAGCCAAAAGAATCCTACTACAACTTGGAAACATGGGATTGATGGGATGGATGGAAGAGAATAAATAAACCTTATGGGCTGTATTTAAGTTAGTTAGCTACAACCCAAGGCTTGTTTGGACTTAATTAAGACTTTGTTTTTAGCTAGGATCCAAGGCTTGCTTGGATTAAGTCATGGGCTTCTTAATTTAGGATTTTGGGTCAGTTTTTAGTGGACCTCTTTTAAGTCCACATAAGAGATCCATTAGGGTTAGTTTTTAAAAGACTATTTAAACTAATGTAAGCTAAATTTCGGCAGCCATTGATTAATTTTAATTCTGAACTTTTCAGTTTATGTGTGAGAGTGATTCTTGCATTCTTTAGTTCTTGAACGAACTGAATCCGACCTATCGAAGATTAACTGGCTTCGTGGCGTCATTCTACTCATTCCAATAGTGTTGGTGCCTTGGGGCAGGTTTCCATTGTGTCACACTCCTATCAGACCTATTTCGGCTTTCCGGGATCAGATCTCATTCTTGGTTGCCTGATGCGAACCTCGTGGTCACGTGGTCACGCAAAGCATAAAATTAATCACTCTCACACAATGTATTTTTGTTTTATTTTTGTTATTTTTGGGTAGATTTTGGGGAATAACCCAGAAATTGGGTTATGATAGTTGCCCCCTCTTTGCAATGCTTACGTCTAAAGTTTTGTAAAAGACTTTAGATAGTAAGAATTGTAAAGAAAAAAAAGAGTGGATTTATGAAACCAAGAAATGGTTGATCCATCCAGAAATAAGAATGAAGGCTATAAAGCACACTCAGAAGGGAACGATAAGATAGGGCTATAGAACGCACTACCTAAGAATTGAGGCTTAAATAAGACACTCAAAGGATGAAAAGGTGATGATGTTTGTGAAAGACACAAGAAAATAGCCTCATTGTAATACCTACTCAGGTGAGAATGGTGATGATGAGCTCATTGTAATGGGTGACCTACCCAGGTGAGAATAGTGAAGATGGTAAGAAACACAAAGATAGTCTTATGTGATGGACGACCTGCCCAATTGAAGATAATGAGGATGGTAAAAACACAAAGATGGTCTTGTTGTAATGGGCGACCTACCCAAATGTAGATGATGGAGATGGTAAAAAACACAAATATGGTCTTGCTGTAATGGGCGACCTACTCAAATGTAGATGATGAAGATAGTCTCATTATAATTGGTGACCTACCCATATGAAAATGATGAAGACGGTCTCATTGTAACGAGTGACCTACCTTGGTGGGAATGATAAGATGGTCTCATTGTAATGGGTGACCTACGCAAGTTGGAATGATGAAGATGGTCTTATTGTAATGGGTGACTTATCCAAGTGGGAATAATGAAGATGGTCTCGTTGTATCTAGGTGGGAATAATAAAGAAGGTCTCGTTGTAATGGTTGATCTATCCAAGTGAGAATAGACAATGGTCTCATTGTAATGGGTGACTTACCCAGGTGGGAAAGGTAAGGATGACCTCATTGTAATGGGTGACCTACCCAGGCGAGAAAGGTGAAAATGGTCTCATTGTAATGGGTGACCTACCTAGAATGGGGAAGATGAGGGGGAGATGGGGCTAGAAAACGCACTATTTTAATTCATGGTTGAGGGTTGAAAAACACACTCGAATTAGGAAGAAATAGGGATGAAAAACGCACTATTTTAATTGATGGTCGAGGGTTGGAAAGCTCACTCGAAGATGAAGAAATAAGGCTGAAAAGTGTACTATCTTAAGTGATGATCGAGGGTTGGAAAATGAACTCGAAAATGGAAGAAATAGGGCTCAAAAGCGCGCTATCTTAATTGATGGTCGAGGGTTGAAAAACACAATCAAAGATGAAGAAATAAGGCTGGAAAACGCACTATCTTAAGTGATGGTCGAGGGTTGGAAAACACACTCGAAGATGAAAGAAATAGAGCTCAAAAGCACGTTATCTTAATTAATGGTCGAGGGTTGGAAAACGCACTTGAAGTTGAAGGGAAAATAGGGCTGGAAAACACACTATTTTAAGTTATGGTTGAGGGTTGGAAAACACATTCGACAATATGGGGAGAATAGGACAAAAAAGCGAACTATTTTAATTAATGATGGCTAAAAAGCTCATCTAAGTTCTGAAAAGAGATAAGACTAAAAAGCGCACTATCTGAGTTGGTCGATGACTAGAAAGCACAATCAAATAAGAAAAGAGATAGGGTTGAAAAACATTCTATCTGTGTTGATGAAAGGCTTGTAAGCGCACTCAGGAAAGTAAAAGTGGTCAGGGCTCGAAGGCGCACACAAAAATGATGAAGGTTTGTAAATTACAATCCCTTCAAAACATTTCTTAGATTCCTAGTGGGGATGCAATGCATGATGACACCCCAATTCAGGAAAGAGATAACGTTGAAAAGCGCGCTCAAGGAAATGAAAAAGGTGAGAGCTTAAAGCATACAAAAATGATGAATGAAGGTTCGCAAATTACAATCCCTTCAAAACATTTAATAGATTGTCAATGAGGATGCAATGCATGATGATCCATGTATATTTGCCTCAGAAATATAGGTCCCCTTTCTTCTTCATGGTCTTATCTTTTCAAGATTTGGATCTCTGGCTTTGTCGGCTTCTCACTTCTGCTTACTTGAGCCATAACTTATGATTTTGACCTCTGGAGATGACAGATCTTCACCATATCTATATGCCCCCCTTTGCTTAAAGACCCTCAATTTGTTCAACATTCCTTGAAATGGAACTATTAAGCCAATAACAGGGCAACTCGCATGCAAGCTATCTGGGTCAGGAGTCGCGTCAGGATGGAGGCTGAAGAACAGCAAGGCATCACCCTTGTTGGGTTTCACTGCAAGTAGCCAGTGCATGTAAGCCCAACTTTTCCTATATAATTCAGTGAAGATCAAATATATTTCAAAATACCTGCATAACCATTTTTAGCACAATCAGACCACCTATCATCCTTTGGCTGAGACCCTTTTGCCTGTGCAACACATGAGTTCATCGCTTGAGAATATGATATATATATATATATATATATATATATATATATATATATATATGTTAGCCTGAGACCTACCAAATTTTAAGGTAGCAATTATATTTTATATACACATACCTCTGAAGCGGGAAACACGGTCTCTCCACCCTTGTTAACATCAGACAGATACATAAGCACAGTGGCAACCCGATGGCCACCCACTTCTTGATTGACCTTGTCCATGAAATAATCAATATGCGCTTCGTATTTTTGACCATGCTCATAGCGTAGTATCTGAATCGGCTCCCCATTTTCTAATTATATTCAGTTAATACTCTGCAGAAGTAATTTTGAAAGCGCACACACTTTTCCTTGAACAAAAACTCATTTAGACAAAACTCAGTAAATTGCTTTGACTAGATTTATGTGACGGTGAATAATACATTGGCAAAGGTGACAAGAAAACTAGGAATGTGTTAAGATAATAAAGAGATGAACACACGAACCTTCTGGAAGGAAAGTCCAGGCGGCAATCCTGGCCTCAACGTCACTAACAATTTCATCCTGAGGAGTTGAAACAGAAGGACGATACAGCTTAATCCATAGGTACAGTTGATGGTCTAAAACTAATGCATGATAGCCAGAGCAGCAATTTACACTCTCACCTCAGTTTCGAAAATAATCATGCCGCTACTGGTTCTCTCTTCGCTGTCCATGCTCTCTCCAGTTTCATCGTTGGCAACCATTGATTTCACAAGCTTACCCTTGGCCTACATGTGTGTGTGTGTGTGTGTGTGTGTGTGTGTGTGTGTGTGTGTGTGTGTATATATATATATATAAAAAGAAAGAAAGAAAGTTCTGACCGAACACATATTTAAAATTATAATACTAATTCTCCAAATAAAATTACCAGATTAATAAGATGATCGCACTCCTCGTCCGATAAAAACCCCGTGTAAACGAAGGCCCTTTATTAAGATACAAACGCAAAACAATGAAGCAAGAACCTCATACATACATACATACATACATACATACATACATATATATATCAAGTAGAAGAAGAAAAACGTACCTGGGTTTCCAAGAGACTTGAGTGGCTCGAGTTGGATCAAACGCCTTTGTAAATGCACCTGTTTTTGACCTAATTATCACCGAAAATGAATCAACAAATGGCCGCCATACATTTAGTTCTATTCCATATGAAAGCAAAATTCATCAGTACATACGTTTCTATAGAAGCATAGGAAAGAGGAGGGAAAACGTCTAGTGTTAGCAAACAAAGAGAAACCATGAGAATGTAAGGAGACGCCATTGTTTACAGCTTTTCCCTGTTCAAACTTCAAAGGTCTCGTTAAATATTTTGTGGGCACCCCCATCCTAGCAAAACGTTCATCTTTCCTTTTGGTTACAGGTAAAACACTGTATTAATTGTGCCCATGGGTTTTGAAAGGTTTGGATTTGGTAGTAGTCAGTCACTGAATCACACAAATAATTAATTAGGATCTGAATATTTTGACTTTTTTTGGAAGCAAATCATTAATAAACATGGCGGGAGGTACCATTCGCAGGTTCTATGTATGGAAACCCGAATTATTTACACCTAAAATATCTTTTTCCTTAAGATAAGATCAAGAAATACTAAGGACTGGTGAAGACCATTTGACCAATTATGTTTGCTAATTTAATTGCAAATCTCCATGATACTCAAGGTATTAAATACATGTTACCACTGGAATTTTTTATTTTCTGGTTGTTAGGATAAGGTTTTTTAAGTAATAATCACAAAAAAACTCGTATAGTTTAATTTAATAATGTTTTTATTTTGTAGCTATAGCTTGATAAAAATAAAACTTTATATCCTCAATCAAATATTTTTGTAAGAAGATCAAAAAATTAAATTGCACATATGAAATATATGAAAACAACATATCCCAATAACACCTAGTTTAATTTTTTTATTTCATTTTCTCTCTCCAAGAAATCACAATCTCTCTCATTCAATTATTTAATCAATTGGTGGCAGGTGAACAATCCATCACTTTATGAATTCTGCTTCACAATAATAGAAAGAACCGACATCGAAAGATAAAAAAAACAACATCGTTATGAATGCTTGACTATAACAAACCATTTATCTATGTGGTAACTTTTCTAACATCTCTAGCTTTCAAATTTATAAGGTCTAAAAAATTGATAAACCACACACTTTCACGCTTCGTATTTCTACTTGAAATCAGAATCAAACAAGCTTTTATCTTTTTGTTCCACATGAGATTTTTGTTCTCATTGAACTCATCTTATGACATATACGTTATCTTTTAACAGATATGTTGATCCAACTAAACTCCCTACCTGAAAATATATTCCACTCAAATCGGCTGCCAAATCAATCTCGGGTTCTAAAAGAGAGGCAACGTCCCGCCTCCAATTCATGGGTCAAGTAAAATAAAGTTATAAATAGTGGTATAGCTACCACTTACCCTACACCTCTCAAGTTATTTCATAAAGATGGACTAAAGTCAAACTCAATAGGGTCTTCTTTTCTCATTGATTCCGCCAAGTGTGTTCTCTTGGTTATGATTTTGCTGGATAGTAGACAGGGACAATGAGAATTTCGCTAATCTATTCATGCATGCCACTAATTAGATGACAAGACATTTCATTATTTGAAAAGAGTCATAATTAGTCCCACCGTTGACCAATATTTAATTGAGTTTCTTCACTTTGACATTCAAAGCACTAAGCAAAAATCACATTATGTAAGCATTCATAGGGCTCATCACAATGCTTATTTTAATTAAACATTCAAGTTCCCCTTATTTATATAAGTTCTGAGTCAACTGTTCAATGCTCCGGGAAGACCACAAAATAGTTTACTTCTATTTACCCACACCCCATGCATTATGGATTACAATAACTCACACTATATGTCCTTTTATTTTGAATTTTTGTTATTGTTTTATTTTAATTTTCTTTGGTATATTTAATCTTTCAATATTAGGGTAGTTTAGAATTGAGTTTAGAAATTTATTTCTTTCCATTTTTTCTTTTCATAAAGTTAAAACGGTTTGCGAGTTTACTAGGGTAACTTAAGTTGCCCTAGTTTATGAGTTTGGTAGAGTATTTTTTTCTCCTTTTATTTTTCTTTTTATTTTCATTTGACTTTGCTATCATTTTTTTTTATCAATAAGTAGTTCACAAATATAGAAATCATAGCAGGAGAAAAAAATTTCAATTTTGGAATAAAATAGTTTTGTAGATTAAGACATTGTATGATTGTAGATTAAGACATCAAAAAGCAAAACTACTATAAACTTCCTTAGATATTTCCTGAAAACATCATTCATTAAGTTTTGAAAGGTGGCAGGATCATTGGTTAGCCCAAATAGCATACCATTATGAGTCCTGACAGAAGTCTTTAACACATCTTGAGAAGCCATTATGATCTTATAATAACCAAATCTTACAAAACATACTTTCCCTTACCAATCCCTCTAATAAATCATTTATTAAGGGTATTGAAAATTTATCTTTAACTATGAGTTTATTGAGAGTCTTGTAATTTACATTGAGTTTCCAAGAGTTGTCATTCTTCTTCACCAGCACCACAGGAGATGCATGCGAAAGGATTGTTACATTCCCCAATTGAAACCCTTACACATAGCTTTATACTACTATAGGCTTTGTAATAGTAAAGTTATAGTGTAGCCTATTAGCAGTTCTATAATTTATAAAGTTATGAGTGCTACCAGAATTCACTATAATATATATTGAATGTTTATCCACCTTGCCAGTAACCTTATTGATGCAAATCAGGAGGAAAATGTGGATGATGTGGATATTGACACATACAAATTCGAAAGAGAATTGATAATTTAAATCCGTAATCAATTTAGCTGCTGAAGAAGTTTTGGAAGTTCATGTTTTTTTAGAAGTCTAATTCTGTTGTTTGGTCAAATCTTTTATTTCGTTCGAGTTTATTGCTTTAATTCCCTAGTTTGTTGCTTTCCTAGTTAGGATCGGAAGATTGTAAGGTGATTGAATATTTAAGAGAATAATGAAAAAAAGGAAGAGGCAGTTGTTGATGTGCCCATTCGAGATTTTTTTTAAATTACTGTTGGTGTGATTCCAACATTGCATAGTGATTTTGCATCAGCCCAACTCTTGACTTTGATGAGATATTGAACTTGAGGGTGCGACATCAATTTGGTATTAGAGCCTGGTTCCTTCACTACAGAATTCCTTGCCTCATGCTTGTAACCCACAATGGTACTTCATATGCCATGGCAAAAAATCCAAACCCGAACAACCTAAATCCACATGACCAAAATCCTACCATCCAAAATACAAATCAACCCTAGCTATAACACCAAATCAACCAAATCATCACAATCTTAGAGCAAATCAATCATCAACTGGATGTTATGGATGAGCATTACGAACGAGAGGAGTATGGCCCTTTCAATCGATGAGGGCATGTAGCAGTTCATGAGGGAAGAGGGGACAGAAGTGACGGGGATACAGAGGAGTAAGAGGACGATGAAGAATATTAGGATGAGAATCATGGACCACGAGTCCGACGTCATAGGTGGAACTTTCATCGAGGACATGTCTAACATGGTGCAGATTATCAACCTCTTGATGAACTGACCAAGAGGATGAAGATTGATGTGCCATATTTTTATGGGAAGTTAGAACCCAATGCTTTCATGGACTGGATAACAACAATTGAAGATTATTGCGATTGGTTCACTATTTCAGAGGATAGGAAGGTTTGTTATGTTCGGATGAAATTGAAGGGGCATGCATAAGCATAATGGGGAAGTGTGGAAGAGCAATTACAACGCACTCGATGTCCAACTGTTTCCAATGGGGAAGAGATGAAATAGCAACTAAAGAAAAGGTATTTGCTTGTTAATAATGAGCAAATGATATTTGAGGAGATGTTGCTTGTCAAACAGGGGTCATTGAGTGTAGATCAATTTGTAGACCATTTTCATGAGCTGACTGTCTACAGCAAGATCACGGAAACTGAACAACAAACCTTAGCTCAATACCGCATTGACTTAAGGAATGAGCTACATAGAGAGATGTGGATTGCCCTTTTAATCAACGTAGAGGAGGCTTACCACTTGGCTCTCCGTATTGAGAGGCAAATAGGTCTTATGGCTGGGAGGAAAGTGACATTGATAGATGCAAGACAAGAACGTGCTACTCTAACTCCATTCCAGAGAACACTAGATCCAAAAGATCAATTTAGAAGTTTGGGAATTAAAAGGGACAACAAGGGTTCCCAGTGATGGAACCCAGTGTTATAAGTGTGAAGGCTTTAGGCATTATACTATGGTGTGCCCGACAAGGGATAAGAAATTAGCCTTTATATGTGAGAAGGAGTTATTAGTGATGGAAATGGATGAAGACACAGAGAAGGAAGATTCCAACAAAGATATTCATAGTTAAGGTGAGCATTTGGGTGCATTAGAATTACCCAGCTGCATAATCAAGAGGATATTGACACAATCAAAAAAAAAAATATCCAAGCCAATCCCAAGTGGCCACGTACCAATATTTTTCATACACGAATGGATCATAATGGTCGGGCTTTGAATATCATTATTGATAATAGAAGTGATATGAATGTGATTTCTGAAACTGCTATCTAGCACTTGAGATTAAAAAAGAAAAGCACCCCAATCCCTATCGAATTAGTTGGGTTAATGAAACTAATTCAGTCCTTGTAAAGCGATGTTGCTTGATTAAATTTTCATTGGGGAAAACATATGTGGATGAAGCTTGGTGCGATGTAATTCCATGACCGTTTGCCACATGTTATTGGGACGCCCTTGGCTTTATGATTGAAAAGTGCTTTATGACAGGTTTGCTAACACTTATTCCCTTTATTATAAAGGTAAAAAGTTTGTTATGGATCCTCTACATATTTTAGAATTTGAGACAAAGGAAGACTGGCCAGTTTTGACGATGCAACATTTCACTCGGGTTATGCATGAGGATAATCTAGAGCTTAGCTAGTTACACGTGAGGTGAAGTAAGGGGACAATAACGTTCCAGTGGAACTATTGGAACTACTAGATGAATTCCAGGATATCATGTCAGGCGAAATGCCAAATCAACTTCCTCCAATGAGAGAGATCCAACATTTGGGATTTGCTAGACAAAGGATTTATTCAAGAAAGCCTTAGTCCCTGTGCTGTTCTAGTTTTACTGACACCGAAGAAGGACGATAGTTGGAGAATGTGTGTGGATAGTCGCGCAATCAATAAGATAATCATGAAGTATCAGTTTCCCATTCCATGTCTCGATAACATGTTAGATTTACTTAGTGACTCTTCTATTTTCACTAAGATCAATCTTTGATGTGGTTATCACCAAATTTATATACGATTGGGTGATGAATGGAAGACGACTTTCAAGACGAAGGATGGTTTGTTCGAATGGTTAGTTATGCCTTTCAGATTAACTAACACACCCAACACTTTCATGCGTGTCATGAAGCAGGTTCTCAAACCATTTTTGGTAAAAATTGTTGTTGTATACTTTGATGATATATTAATTTTCAGCCGAAGTGTGCAGGGTCATCTGAACCACATTGAGCAGGTAATGAATGTTTTGAGAGCTGAACAACTCTTTATCAATAAGGAGAAGTGCTCATTTATGAAGAAGAGTGTTAGGTTTTTGGGGTTTATCATTTCAAACTAGGGAGTCAAGGCCGATCCTGTAAAGGTACATGCTGTCCAGGTATGGCCAACACCCTAGAATTTTTCTAAATTCAGTAGCTTCCATGATTTGGCCACTTCTATAGGCAATTTATTCGCAATTTCAGCACTATAATGGTGCCGATCAATGAGTGTCTGAAAGAAAGAAAAAATTGTTTGGGGTGCCGTAGCAACCAAAACATTTAGTGAGATTTAAAAAAATGGGACAAGCACTGGTACTCAAGTTGCTAGATTTCTCTAAATTTTTTGAAGTAGCTTGTGATGCTTCGCATGTGGGAATTGGATGTGTTCTGAGTCAAGAAGGTAACCTCATTTATTTTTACAAAGAGAAGCTTAATGAGAATCACAGACAATACTTGGTTTATGATATGGAGTTTTATGCGTTAATACAAATGCTTAAGCATTGACAGACTTATTTAATCCATAGAGAATTTATTCTTTATACAGACCATGACTCTTTGAAACACTTAAACTCTCAAAGAAAAATGAATGCACGACATGCTCGTTGGATGAATTATTTGCAGCAATTTGAATTTCTTATTAAACATAAGACAGGGGTTGAGAATAAGGTGGTTGACGCCTTGAGCAGAGGCCTCATTTAACTTTGAATTAATTGGGGTTAATTTTAAATTAAAGGAATGAATTAAAAGAGAAATAAAACAGGTTGAGGGGGTGGAATTTAAATAAATGTAAAGATTATAATTTAAATTATAAGAAGAGAAGATGTGGGGTAAAAAGAAAATATTTAAAGGAAATGGGGGCCTAAGCGCAATAAGAGAAATTCTCTTATGTCCTAAAGAATGAGGGGAAGAAAGGGAGATAGATTTTGATATTTTTCTTATCCAATTGAATAAGAATATCAAAGTGAAAGTGAGATTAAGTGTTACCAAAACATTCAAACATAAAAAACCCATGGATTTGGAGTATTATTGGAAGAAGAAATTGGAGGAAAAGAATGAGTGTTGGGCTGACAACAACAGGAAGAAAAAGAGAGGAAGAGGAGGAGATTTTGATTTCACAAGCTATTAGGATCTTAAATCTTCCTTGGTATGGTGTTTCTTATATGCATATAAAATATCATAGACTTTATGGTTAAATTACATGATTTTCTTTATGAGATTTGGGTTAGGATTCTTGGATTCTTTTTGGAGGAAATCTGGAATTGTGTATAATTGATGAATGTGGCATGAAATGGGATGAAATTGGCAAGACAAATGGAAAGGAAAAGGGGATCCCTAGGAAAGGCCATGGCTGGCCATTGAGGGCATTAATTAGGAGAGAAAGATTATGTGTTTTGCAAAATAATTGTTGTATATGTTGTGTTGGATGTGAATTTTTTATGTAATGAATGATTGAGCATGAAAATAATGAGGGAAGTCTTGTTTTCTCAAGGCCAAGTTTTGACTAAATGTATATGATGCAGAAGTTAACAACTGGGTAGATTCATCTCTTGACTTTAAGAGAGAATGAGAATGGGAAAACAAGGGAATTAGGATCGCTTTCCTTTGTAGGATTTGCATTTTTGAATGAGTACTATCCAAGGAAACTGGTTTCATTTAATTTGGAATTTTATAACTCTAGTTAAGGGTCACCGAACGTGACTATACAGGGCAGACTTTACAGAATAGCAGGTCTGTCAAATTTGTGATGCATTTGTTGTATTCTATTAAATGTGATTGAATTTATATTAACTTTGGTGCAAATTGTTGATTGTTGTTAAATGTATGGTTTATTTATTGTGGTTGTGATGAGAATGATGTTTATGGTTCTGTAGACCCAGGATAATTGAGTCAAGATTGAATTAAAGGTTATGTTATATGTCGAAAACTTGAGATCTGCTAGTAAAGGGGAGGTTCTGCTGAAATTTCGATAGAAATTTTAGTGAAACCTTATATATATATATATATATATATATATATATATATATATATATATATATATATATATGTAAAAAAAAATTAATTGCGTCTTTTTTTCTTGGCGATTGTGTATTAATAAGATTACTTGTTTGTCTCCTAGACAAGGGAACATTATAGTGGGAATGAAATTTCAAATCAATCAGAGATCAAGAAGGCCTTATGCTACAGATCATAATAGGCTATATGAGTTTTGTTATTCAATTCCTTTTGGGCAACAATGAAAGCTTATTTGAAATGTATGTTGGGTCTTATTTGGTTTATATTAATGAATGAGTTTGGACCACATGAGTTCCAAACTTATCTAAGGTTATTGAAATAACTTTCTTCATGGAAGCTTTGTTCACACTCCTTAGTCTATTCCTACCTTATTAATGAATATGAGTTTGGGCCACATGAGTTCCAAACTTATCTAAGGTTATTGAAATAACATTCTTCATGGAAGCTTTCTTCACACTCCTTAGTCTATTCCTACCTTGTCTCCTTTTGAGTTAATCGGGTTATTGAAATAGTTAATAATTCATTTGTACTGTGTAAGTTGCATGATTTCTTGTATGAGGCACAAAAAAAAAACCAAAAAATATGTGTGAGTCAAGGAGCTTCCAAACCAGAATGACATGGCATTCTGAAAGGAATTCATGTCGCCATACATTTTAGAGGCTATATAGGTGGATTACATTGAACACATGATGTTTGAGCATTTTACACGATTCTTGTATTCTAGTTCATAAAATCATAACTGATGTTTTCTAGGTGCTGTTACCACGCACACTATCCACTCCATGCCGCTCATTTCACATGTGAAACAAATAGTAGTTTCTTTATTACATCAATTTTCCTTATATTTTTTATTAATATTTTTAACTGACAATATTTTTTCTTATAGGCTACGACTCCTGGACATGATCCATTATCGATAGAGCTTTTTGTTAAAATGCATGTGCGGAGTAACGACCACCAAAAAGGAATTCATAGTATGTTGGTTTTCACCAATTTCTTTTTCTTAAGTTATTATTGTATTGATTTTTTTGTTACATTTTCTTCTTTTTAAGGAAACATATAATAGCCAATTTAAGGCGAAATATAAGGATGATCCTTCGACCCATTCATATTTCAATTTGGATGTATTGTTTGAGGTAGGATCACCTGGTGGACTTGAAAGAAATCGAGTCTACGGACTTTCTAACACTATGATCTAGAATTTACATACAGCTCGTAATGTTTCGACCATTGGAACCCCATTCAAATTAGTTGCTTTCACGCATACTCTAGAGTTTTAGGTGGCTTTAACATGGAAAATGAGCGATGAGATAACTAGACTTCATGCCGAGATGACCAAACTGCGCTGAATACTTATGCATATGCAATCATATGGGGATGATCCATGTGCTCCTCCTGTTTGGCCCTGCGGTCTCAACCAACCTCATTCTCCTCCTCCTCTAGTGCTGCGCCGCCTCTATTTAGATTTATTGTATTTGGATTTTGAATGTAAAAAATTAATTTACTTCAAAATATATTTTGTTTTTATATTATTTTAATTATTTTTCAATATGCTGTTTTTTTTTAAATATTATTAAAATATTAGTGATGGAATTCGAAACAAAAATTTATTTCAGTTTTTTTTAGAGAGTTGGAAAATAATTACTTGAAATGCCATTGTTACAGACAATATTCGTGACAAAATGTTATTGATGACATTGTCGTTGGATTTTCTCTCGGTGATATGTTTATTATACTGATTTATATATCGATGAAATAGAGCGGGTATTTTGTTTGGCGCGCTTTGTCCGTCGGTAAAGCCATCAATATATTCAATATCGATATAATCACCAATAGAACAAGAATTATCGACAAATGATTTTTGTTCACGAGGACATCGATAAGATAATTGCCGACGGACAATGAGTTTAAATATCCGTCTAATAAAAATGTTAATTCTAGTAATGATAGAGAAGATGAATAGAGATTGAAGATTTAATTCGTTTGGAGACACATGCGAGGCATGTGACCCTCAAGACACAAATGAGACATTTGACTCACCAAACTGTATTATCTCCTTGAATATTTAATGAACAAAGTTTCCCAATTTCACTATGCTAAATTCCAATGAGAGAGCTCTCTCCATGGCCAAATTCCTTGTACAAGTTTGAAAATCTGAGGAAAAAGAAGTAATCCAGACCTTATTCACGAGTGTAGGATCATCCTCGCAAATACAAGTTGTTAATGTTTAATCCTTTCTACGTATGTCTACCTCAAACTCTCACTTAACTAATACTTGCTTTGGTTTGCTTGTAAGGAAGGGTAATTGATAATAAAAAAAGTCTCAGACATAGATAGTACTTCCTTGTCTCTAAAGTTTGATTTCCATCAATAACTTGGAGTACAATTGAAGGAGCATGGAGGGCCGGTCCCGTATCATCTTCTTCATCCTTGAACTATAAATAGTATTCCTACAACCTTCTCTCTTCATCAATTGCACTAGAAATGAAGTTGCTAATGAGGATTACTGATGCTTTCTTTCTGTTCCTGGTATACCATTCATTTTTATCAGGTAATTTTACAGTGTTGGCATCGCTGTTTTTTTAATATAATTTTATCAGGTAATCTTCATCAATACCGTTTAATATTGTTAATTTCTTACATACATGGAGTACTGAGCTTTTCCATCGTGTCGACAATTACAAGTATTGTCTCCATGTAATAAGAGTCTAACTGCTAGCCTGACAATACTGCTACTATTGCAGGGCAATCATTAGGACACCAAGTTGCATTTTATGTGCACAACAAGTGCCCCTTTCCCATATGGCCGGCGACCGCCGCCAACACGGGTCATCCAGTGATTGCCGACGGTGGATTCTATCTCCCCTCGGCTGAAACTCAACGCATCTTCAATTTCACCTCGAACTGGCTGCAATTTCACCTCCAATCGGCAACCTGCCTGCGAAACTGGCGATTGCGACGGGCGTCTAGCATGTGACGGTCTAATAGGCACACCTCCAGTTACACTTGTGCAAATATCAGTTCAAGCAGATCAAAGCAAGCCGAATTTTTATGATGTGAGCTTGGTTGATGGATATAACCTTCCTATTTCGGTAACAACCAAGCAAACTTCATCTAAATGTACCATCGGAGGGTGCTCAAAAGACCTGAAAAAATCGTGTCCGGAGGAGCTCCGGGTCCTTAACAAACATGGGGACACTGTGGCATGCAAAAGCGCTTGCTTGGCTTTCAATCTTGACTCATTTTGTTGCAGTAATGAATATGGAAGCCCTGAGAAATGCAAGCCAAGCGTGTACTCGAAGATGTTTAAAGATGCATGCCCTTATTATTACAGCTACGCTTTTGATTCGCCAGCACCATTGGTGAACTGTGCATCGAAAGAGTATGTTATAACCTTCTGCCCTTCGGCATGGGGTGGAGACCACACTTCGATCTAAAACTATGTGCATGCATTAAGATTTTCTCAACCATTTATGTATTGATCCTTTGCTGATATGGCATTTATTGGAATTTATGAAGTGGTAATTGACCATTTATATCTTCCGATATTGAATATAATCCACTCAATATTTATTTTTATAGGATTGTAACATGATTATTATAACTAATTACATAACTAATTGAGGAGAGACCCTCCTCACATTAAAACAATTTTTTTTTCCAATTCATTTCTAAACCATTGCAGCCATTCAAATTCGAAATACTCTCATAATGTCAATTGAGCTTCATAATTCATTTTGGTATGCTATTTCAATCTCATAACCCAAGTCAATAGTTTTGCTAATTAACCTAGTTACTCAAATTAACTTATTTTCTCACTTTATACTTCACTATCTCGGTTAATTGGAATTGAAGTTCATAATTATTTCGGTTTGCTTATTATAAAGTTATCCTAGTTTTATGACTTCAGTATTTGGTAAGTTAAACTGAGTTGTCTAGTTTTTTCTTTTCTTTTTTAAAATGACATGTTTTCCAGTTTTATTCTTTAATGTTGGATTTATTGACAATTGAATTTTATAATTTGTTTTTGATTTGCTATCAATTAGGCTATCATAATCTCATGATCTAGATTTAGTAGGTTAACTGAGTTTTTTTGTCCTTTTTTAATTGTTTTTTTTATTCTTCAAAATTGAGTTAATTAACAATTGGAGTTTGATATGTTTTTTGATATTTTCTTCTTGAAAATAGTTAGAAATGCCTATAATTGTTTTCAGTAAATAAGGAAATAAGAATCTGACGTACAATGTAGCGTGAGTAGATGATGTAATAGCCTATACTAAAACATGATTATATCTAACTATTCATGAAATAGTGAAATCCCGTAGTGAAATCCATTGATTAAAACTTGATTAAAACTAGATGGGATTTCACTATTCATAATAAACAACATCTGATTTCTTTTGAATCATTACATTTTGAGTTTAAAAGTTTTAAATTTGTTTTACGTTTTGTTCATCTATTTTTGTTCATTCTGTGTTTCGAGCCATTTTTTCTTAAAAATTATATTTCAATCCTTATATTTGTTTGTTTGAAATTTTCATATTCAGTATCCATAATTTTATTTTTTATAATTCAATCTTAAACTTTTTATTTTTTATTTTTCAGTCCTTATCAATTGGAAAAAGAGCAACAAAGCTGAGAAAAAAAAAGGAGAAGAGAGAAAGCTTTATAAAAAAGTTTACTTTGGTCCACCTACTTTTCAAATAACCCCTTAAAGTTTCAAAAACAAAAATGTTTGAAACTTTTTTTGATTATATGTTAGTCCCTGATTTAAGAAAATTAGAGAAAGTAACCGAATTTTGATGATAAAGAGAAAACATCTCGATTGATATTGTTTCCAGCCACAAAAAAAAATCATTTTATGAGTTGACTGGTTATATTTGATAAGAGAAATTTAGTCTAGGTGTTCCTTTCTCTTTTCCTTATGGAGATGGTGTATTTAAGCTCAAGAAGCTTTTGGTTTAAGGTTGATGGATTTTTCAGTTTTTTAAGGCGAATAGAAATGTGTTTGTGGTGCTTTGTAAGTGTTTTGGGTGCTTTCTTAAATCCCTATAAAAGAGACTTTTCTCTTAAAACAAAAGCCCTAGTAGAATAGTTTGTGCCTGTATAAAAAGTGACTTTTGACATGTACAAAACTTTGAGATAGATTTACGAATTCTTGAAAAAGAACCGGACTTGAGCTTTTGAACAAACAAGAAAAAAGGTCTATTTAGTTGTGCCAACATACAACACTTTTATCAATCCAAAGAGATCAATTGTGGAATAAATAAACCGAATCCAGATTACACGAACAATCTGGGTCCAGATTATAAATTAATTGAAGCAAACTGATGGTCAAGAATGGAGGCAATCTCATCTCATGGTGTTGTATGTTCCGGAATTCGCATAATTGGTGTTACCATTGGAGCTGGTAGGGAAAAGACATCACCCTTGAATGCAGTAAGGTCTTCAATGTTAAACACAGGACTAATGCTAAAATCAGAGGGTAACTCAACAAGATATGCATTAATGCCCAATTCCTTGGTAATTTTAAAAGGACTTGCTCGGCGTGAATGAAGCTTGGTAAAACTCCTTGGAGGAAAACGCTACGGCCTTAAATGAACAAGAACCATATCACCTTTGTTAAATTGGTGATCCTTACATTTTGAGTTAGTTGCAGTTGTATAAGAATTTGTATTGATCGTAAGGCGCCATTTGCATTCTTCATAAACATCTCACATATATCTAGAAAATCCAAGACAACCTCGCTTGGCCTTGGTGGCAGCGGCAAAGAGTTGAAATCCAGTGGAGTGCTTGGTTGAAATCCATAAACCACTTCAAATGGAGCACAACCTGTTGATCTATCAATAGTGTTATTAAAAGAAAACTCGGCATGAGGAAGTATCATATCCCAA
The DNA here is from genome assembly GCA_964035475.1 of Salix caprea. Classification (NCBI taxonomy): domain Eukaryota; kingdom Viridiplantae; phylum Streptophyta; class Magnoliopsida; order Malpighiales; family Salicaceae; genus Salix; species Salix caprea. The sequence goes on from OZ037754.1 coordinate 6,035,237, forward strand.
CTGGTAACATGATCCGCAACTAGACAACGTAGTGAATTTCCTAGACTCCAGTTGGTTATCTCAATTTGGCCATCAGTTTAGGGACGAAATGTGCTTGAAAACATCCACTTTGTCCCCATATTTGACTTCAAGGTCTTCCAAAAATAACTTACAGATTTGACATCTCTATCAGACACTATAAAAGTTGGGATGCCATGCCAATGGGCAACCTCTGCATGAATATAGCTACCATCATGGATGTGTCAAATGTTTTGTGACATGGAATAAAATGAGACATTTTGGAAAAAATGATCCACCACCACAATAATGGAGTCGTGCTGCTGAAGAGTCTTTGGGAACCCTAGAAGAAAGTCCATACTAACATGCTGCCATGGTTTGTCTGGAATGGGCAGTGGCGTATAGAGTCTAGACTGGTGCTTGGTCCCCTTATTGAGTTGGTAAATACGACATCTGTCAATCACGATATGTACATCCCTCCACAGCCAAGGCCAATAGAAACGATCAGCCACAATAGCACGAGTTTTGTCATACTTGAAATGTCCAGCCAAGCCTTTGCCATGGAGTTGTAAAATTAGGAACTCCTGAAAGGACCCACGCGGAGCACATAGGCATGAACTGAAGAATAAGAATCCCTCGCGTAGCATATAATCACTACTGATTGTCGGTCATGATTGAATAGATCGCTCCACACATTGCTGAAATCTTCATCATTAGCATACTCTATTTTTAGACTCTCAAACTCTGCAACATTTTTGTTTATTTAGTTTATAATTTACACCTATATTTATTTCTCGAGGTTTACACCCACTTAGAAACATATCTCTAGAATCGTTTAGTAAATTTTTGCATAATTCAAATATGAAGATATGTTTAATAGAGTATGATTGAACAGTATGAAACTTTACATCAAAGTCCGAAATTGACCATGTCTGGATCGTATCACTAACACCCAATATGGGGAGTGTGGTTGTTAGTAGAGGTTTGGACTCGATTTTGGGTGGAGAAACCATTTACCAAGGAAATGGACTAATGTCTAAAGAAGGATTTGAGTTAATAAAATCTAGAACAGTGAAGTCAATTAAGGGAAATGTATTTAATAAAGTTTATTGCTGTGATTGATGTGTATGGTTAATTTCTATTGAATTTAATTTCCGAGTACTTTTTAACAGCGTCTTGACCCATTAGTTTTAGTTAATAAATTTTAATTGTTGTGATTGATGTGTATGGTTAGGTTCTGTATTGAACATATTTTTTAAGTACCACACACCATTGTGTTAACCCATAAATATATAAGCTTGGTAAAACTCCTTGGAGGAAAACGCTACGGCCTTAAATGAACAAGAACCATATCACCTTTGTTAAATTGGTGATCCTTACGTGGTTGTTTACTTCAATTGTCAATCCACTTGGAACTCCGGCCCACGAACTGTACAGTAACTCAAACATTTCCGTTCATTGCTTTTAGATAAATCTTCTTAATCAAATGGCTTGCAAATAGCAGAAGTGTTTGTAAAAATATACTCTGGAAAGAAAGACAGGCGATAGTTTTGATATTCTTGTAGGAAATCCGAATTCCGTCAACCTAGCAACAAGGTTATATGTGTTTTTGTTTTTGCAGTTTAATATATTTGTTAAAGTATTATTTCAGGAGTTGTAGATGATATCTCTCATATTGATGTACAAAAGATTCAAAAAAAGATCTCTATTTTCCTTCTTTCTTTCTTTTAACAATGAATTCTTTGAATCTTTGACCTTTTTTTTCTAATAAGCCATGGGATTTGCCGATAGCAACAACTGAAAAACCCAAGTGGAAGAAGATCAAACAAGGAATAGGAAAGGTTCATAAGAGCAAAATAGAAACAAAGAAGGAAAAAAATTAATGAAATAAATCCAAGTGTAGTTCATGGATATAATCAATTGGATAAGAGAAGTATAGTTTTTTCTGTTTTTATTATCTATTCACTAGCAAAATTAAACCTAAATCTAGATAATGATATTTGACTTCAACTAAAAATCCCATTAAAATAAGGTTACAAATCCTAAATTTCCAACTATGATTCAGCCTAACAAACATCTAAACATGAACCAGCCCATACATGGCGGATCTGAAACACTAAACTTGGGGCAAACTGCCATACAAACAGCACAAAAGAAAGAAAGAAAGAAGAAGACAAGAGAAGAAGAGATAGAAAAAAAGATCTCGATAACATAGAAATGTAAGTGACCTTAGCATCCAGTAAAATAGTGAGGACGTTTGATAAGAGAGTGGACTACTAATTCAAAAACATAACATAATGCAACATAAGAAAATTGAAGGATGCAAAGGCAACAAACAAAAATAAAATGCTTTATTTCAAATTTTCCAAATTCCTGATCTTTCAAGATAATCATTCAACTTAAATGCTTAATGAAAGTTGCTATATATGGACACTATCTCAGTTCATAATTTGATTAAAGCAACCCAAACTTTACAGTACAAATCAGTTTTGTCATGTAAAATAAATAGCGGCAAGAAGTTTTCTAGATTGCAAGTTAAATTGAGGAAGTAGAGATTTCACCGGCTAATAAAAAATCATCATTAGCAGCAAGATAGCAATATATAAATATATCAATCAAAAGAGAGAGATGAAAGATTAACCTCAACTGCATCATTTATGCAGCATAACTCTTACCACGTTGATACCTTTGTTATCAGCTTGTAACCGAAATAATATTGAAAAAAATACTGTCTATCAGTATTCTTTCTGCCAATCCTTGAGATCTATGGAATAAAGGGTCCAGAAATCTATCCAGTTCTGCCAAAGGTTAGCAAAAAACAATTTGGACAGTTGAATCGGATGATGATGTCCCAACCAATTAGCAATACATTCACAAGATTACTATACTTAATGCAAGGATATGAATTCCATCCATTTAAAGGGATTTTCAACTCGATACTTCTTTTGATTACCTAAGCCAACCTAGCATTAAGGAATACAAACATGTAAAATTTCCTTTTCTAATGATGAATTACAAAAAAAAAAAAGGCAAGGTATAAATGGAGAAATACCAAAAGATGGTCAACAACAAACTTTATGTACTCACCGACGAGCATTGAATTCATGCCAATCAAAGCACATGGTATGGCCTCGCAGACAAACTTGGTCTCAATCCCCACTGCTTCACTAACAATATGATAAACTTTTTGCCAATGAAGTTGCCTCTGCAACAATCTATGAACAACAAGAACATAAATGTTCCCTGTAAATGCTATTTCCATGATATTAGGAACGCTAGAAGATTTGTACATCTAGCTACGACTCAAGAATTAAAGAAGGCAAACGGAGTTGAAATGCAGTCCCTCATCTCTAGATAGTAATTCATTCATAGAATGTCAAACCTGTCCATCAAGCCTTTCTTTTTAAGCCAAAAAATGGTGCAGAAGATTAGACAGCATATATACAAACATCTTAATGCGCAATATGAAAGCCATAAGAGGAAAAAGCAAAGAGATCAAATATCACAAATAACATATTAACAGTCTAATGGTTGTAATATATAAGGAGCATTACCTTCCCGGGAAAAGGATTCCTTCAATACAAGCAAAAGCAACAAGTCTCTCTGCAAAAAGCATGGAACTGAAAATGGAGAGGAGAAATTATTGAAACCATGTGTTCCAACAAGAGCACGGGATCAACCAATAATTGTAATCTTCTTTGCAAAGTTTTTATATATTGTTTTAAAAGCATCAAAGAAGAATGATGTTACCTCTAGAGCCAACCCAATGCCACTTTGCTTTCTTAGCCATACAATGAATTTTAGCAATAATTTGCTCAAACCGTAATTCTAATCCTCTTTGCAAAGTTTTTATATATTGTTTTAAACGTATCCAAGAAGAATGATGTTACCTCTGGATCCAACCCGATGCTTACTTTGCTTTCTTAGCCATATAATGAATGTTTTCAGTAGCATTGAACACCCTATGTTTCTCCCTTGAGTCTTTGAAGTACATCTCTAAAAGCAAACTATACCTATGAATGAGAAGAAACAAATTTCCAAATCAAGGTGTTTGTAAGGCACCATAACAGAATAGGTCCACTATTTTCATTTGAAATCCATAGAATGCCCGGGCCTGAGACAATGAAAATGCCTTATTATTAGACAGCCAGATTGGAATAATTGAAAGCTGATTGCTCAAAATATGCACCACAAAGAATCAGCTTAAAATGAACATGAACTGATCACAAATTGTCAGCAGTATTATTGGGTGCTTGAACTCAACACATGATAAACAACTTGAAGCCAATATGACAACTAAAATGAGATACAAATACAAGTAGAGCATAAATACACCCGTAACTAAATTTTAAAAAGGTAACAAATGTTCTTTGGAGCTTAGCCAAGAGATTCGCCTCTGGAATTTCAACATCATTTAGAAGTCCTGCAACCAAATTTCCCAATACAAATCCAACAGATGCAGCAAAAAATGCCAGCACATGGCTTAAATCATAATTCAAAAGGCATCTATTTGATATTTGTAATTTAAATCATATTTCAAATATCGAATAAGATCAAATTAGTAACTAAACCTAATAGTTGAAAAAACATTTGGTGAAAGTATGAACAACACCACCCTAAGGGTAAAGTCTTTGTAGAAAGACCCAATAAAGAGCAAACTGTATAAAATCATTGCCATAAAACATCCTATTCCCTTGAAAGAAAATAACATAGACTAAGATATATGATATAAAACTGCCCTTTATAATATTGATAGTAAAATGAATTTCATGATATCGTGATCTTTACCATTTCTTTTCTCATGTGCAACTTCCCTCTTAAAAAAGGGGATCTCCTTAACAAGTTGATGCGCGCAGTAGCAAAAATCCAATATTTCAATATCTTAGATCTTACAACTATAAAACTGATAATGATTTAAGTTATTTTAATATGTACGTAGCAACATCAACAAGGTTGATATATTACTAATGCAAACACTCTACCTCCTATATCTTTGAATTCCAAAAGTAGCAGTAAGAACTCCAGCAACAAGCTCTAAGCAATAAGACAACAAAGCTAGGTCGAAATAAGTGAAGGACTTTGGAAAGAACTGATAAATGTTCTGAAAGAAGCAAGAAATGTGTCTTGAAAGGAACAACCATATGTAATAATTATAAACTGATATTGTGCTATAACTAAATATCAAAGTGATACACATACCCTTTAGAACTTACATCTGTATGATGGTATATCCTAAAACGTAGAGTTAATGGTCTAATCCTAATTGACTAATTCAGCGGTTTACTCTTTATTGACCTCATGATATGTCTTTTAATTCGTATGCAATTGTAATCAAATGGATAACTACTTACTCACCAATCCAAGTCATTCAAGCCACTTTGCATTTGCATCTAACCAATCCCCATATACATTATGCTTTTCTACTAGTTACAAGCTTAAATAAAATGACCTAAATAATCACTCTCTGGTAGCATTGTCTGAAGTGTAAACTAAGACATTTTCTGCACTCCTGATGTGCAACAAATTAAAGTGTAATGTTGAAGCTTCATAAAGCTAACCAAATAAGAGATGTTCAGCTAATTACCACACAGGAAACCGAATTCGCCTATTGTCTTATCCTGCACATGAAAAAAAAAGGTCACATCAAAATAAAAGGAGAAAAATTCAAGAAATGAAATAGTAATAGAAACTATCTTACCACAAAGGAAACTTGAAATGTGTCATTCAGGCCTATACGTATACGTACATACACAATGAAAACAAATTCAATTAGTGTAAATTTTGAATAGATGGTATTTACTAACAAGTATAGAAGGAAATCGCCTCTTTTACGAGCATCATGAGGACCTTTCCATGACCCTTGAATTTCACCTGCCTGAATAGAAATCACAAAAGTTTTTTCAGTTTTCAGTAATCTAATGCATCAACAGTTTACCAATTACAACAACTCATAGAAATATATAACAATAACTAAAATTCTATACCTTTAAGCTCCTTTGAGAAAACAAAGAACAGGATCCAGAACATCTAAATGGACACATCTAACACTGTTAGAACAAATATTGTATACCTAAGAGATATAAATGTGATGTCATCTATTTTGATTCCAAGAACCTTCTAGCTATAACCTGCAAATCAATAGAAATATAAGTGACCTTAACATCCATTAAAAGAGTGAGGAAAGAAACAAACTTTTGATGAGAGAGAGTTGCAAATCAAGGCAACAACCAAATTCTTCCCACATTATCATTGACAATATACTGCAATCAATATGGAAATAAATTTGGTACTAATTTTAGTTCCTACACTTACACCATAAAAGGGGGTCCACTGTTAAATGTTTCTTTAAAAGAAAGAAAAGCTAAGATTGCATAGCCCACATAAAACCCTTCATCTATACAAAGTCCTTCTCCCCGTATACCTTTCCACTGCCCATTTATATGAAGATTATGTATATTAGCATGGCTTCCACTTTTAGACATGATTAATGCATGTATATCTAGAAATAAAAAATCACCACACATGACAGGAGAGTCTTGGCATAAAAAAAACCCCGTTTACCTTTTCTATTAGAACCTATTTCAATCCCGAATCCATGATATCCTGGGATAGAAAAAAAAGGAATCATAGACAAAGCGAAAGTATTAAAAACCAATAGACCAAGGGAAAAGAAATAATAAAAAAGAAAAAAAAAAGTCAAAGACAGGTAATAACAATAAAGAAAAAAAAGATTTTACAACCCAGAACAAAGAACTGTAAGTTGCACAAAATAGAACAGTATAACAAAAGACAGACTAAGCTGTATCTCCAAGTTAAAGAGGAAAGTCATGAGAAAACCAAGAGTATGGACAAATAAACATTACCCAGCACAGCTCTTTTCACTACAGACTTCCCTAACCAACAGTAGACTGGCATGCCTTTTTGCAGGAGCATCAAAAATGCAAAAAAGGACTGAAACACAACCAAGCATCAAACCAAGCTAAAAAAAATAAAAGGAGAAATCACTAACTTCTTGTGTACAAGAGGGAAAGAAGGCAGCTATTCGCAGAAGACATTTTCCAAGTAATAGGATGCTGCACTGTCATTCTCATTCTACAGAAAATAGACTACCAGAACTCCTTACACACTCAAACATGTGGTGTCAATAATCTAAATCGCTCACAAACTGTAGGTGTCCTTTTCAAAGACAACACACACAAAGAACTCAACAAACAACATGGAAAATGATAAACCTTTTCTTTCAAAATTTAATATGACTTCCCTATTAGTTATTTTCAACATGGAAACTCAGCCTCTATTCGCAGAAGACATTTTCCAAGTAATAGGATGTTGCACTGTCATTCTCATTCTACAAAAAATAGACTACCTAAAGATAATATAAAGACATGCTTGAGTCTAAATAGCCAAAAACATTTCCCTTCCAATCAAGAAATATATTAATTGAGATAACAAGATAATCCTAGAATGAGAACAAAAAGATTCTAAAATACCAGGAACCACAGAACAACATTTAGAAAACAGCATACAACAAAATGCAAACATATACACACTTTATACACGTAACAACCAAAAACACACCCCACATGTCATCTGAAAATAAACAAACTAATTGGTTAATGTTAGAAAAAGAACGCATACCTCAAAGTTACAAGAAGTATCATTCAGCTTCATGGAGCAGAGTTTAGAAGAAAAGTAATAAACCTTGTGTAGTTCCAATTTTTCTCATTGACTTTGTAATAATAAGTTTTATTACAGAGCACAGAAGATTTTTAATCAGGCCAGAGCTCCATGGGGATTTAAACAAAGAAATAATTTCCAAAGCTTGATACAGTAAAATTAAAAATGGGACTGAAAATCTCAGATCTATAACTTACAGTGATGAAGTCCCACATGGCTACAGGAAAAAGAAAACATGTCGTAGAAGTTATGGTTATTGCATTAAGCCTCCTTTTAAGTTGATAACGACTGACCAGGATTAATATTAGAGTTTCACATAATGCCCGGAGGAAAAAGGCAGTTAAGAGAACAATGGTTAACTGCAATCATTTGCCAACAGGAATACATTCCAGAAATCATTTTCCTACAGATTTAGGTGTAAATACTCACAGCAATGATTAAATTGTTCTTTGTTCCCATTGCTTTCTATCCATACAAGCACCATTTGATGACAAAAATCATGTTCAGCTATTATTTGATGGTCCTAATTTTCTTTCTCATTTCCATGACTTTCCAGTCACAACAGTCAGGCACCCTAGGAAAACGGAAATGGAGGAATCATTGCAAACCTGGAATAGAGCTGTAAAATGCATCAACTACGTGACATGTGTTCTTCATGAGGTAGGCAGCTTGTCCAGAATAGGCAAAAAATAGGCAGGGAAAAACAACTGTTGTGGAAGCAATCTGTATAGATGGTATAGGAAAATGAGATAGGTCGGCAAACAGGGCCTTGGTTCCTGTAAAATTTCAGGACAAATGAATTCACCAGTTTATTGTACACAAGTTTGATTAATGTCAAAACAGTTAAAAAGTATGAAAATAAAAATAAATGAAGCAAACTTTCAGAGTTCACCTGTTATGCTAAGCATGATACCTCCGAGGGACAGCCATCTGTCTCTCCCTCCCCTTCTGAAATAACGATATATGTACACTGGTGAAATGGCTTTCAGAACACCCGTATCATATTTCCAAATGGATTGGATGAATCCATTTCTATTGAATCGGCTGAAGGATTACATGCACCCGTGTCTTTTCCACACTGATTCTTAACTGAAGGCACAACAGTCAGGTTAACTACAACAGGGTAAGCCAGCATCATTTCCATTCTCGTTTGTCACCAAGGGATCACAATTCTTTTTGTCACCAGCTAGTTCAGAAATAACAGTATCTACACCTTCTCCACTTTGTATTTAAGCTTAAATACCCTGATTAGATGATTTTCTTCTCATTTTAGTTGTAAATTGTCCAGACAGCTGCAAGACATCAGGAAGAGGGTCCTTTAACCATTGCTCTCAGCTCCTTACACCTAGCTCTCAATGTTTTAGCTCTCTAACCGCTTCATCAATACTTGCAGTATCATAAAATCTAGATGTTGTGTGCCCACCTGCAATCCTTAAACCTAGGTGTTTGTGATTTTGACGATAACTTTTAAGCATTTGATAAGAGCAACTTGCCTGTGCTTATACTCCTGAATTTCTACAATTAGAGAGAGAGAGAGAGAGAGAGAGAGAGAGAGAGAGAGGATGATGGTGATTTAATTACGCAAATAAAAATCTCATAAAGTCATGCAAAAGAAAAAACATGACCAAGCAAATGAAGAAATATAACTCGCCTGTATTTTCATTAGCAAGCTTATAAGCAGGCCCCAGAAGACCATATTCCCATCAGCTAACTTGGAGCATCCCTTCCCAGCATCAACTTCAACCAGATTCCCATTGGCTTTAAGAATGGGAAATTAGCACAGATCATAAAGGCATGGTCCCTATCAACAGCCAACTCATGGATTTTCTGACTGATTTCGACATTTATGGAACATGAAAGTGTTTCAAAGAAGTACTAATCCCAAAAATTTAGCACATACTACAAAATACATAATCACAATTTTAGCACTCATGAATGAGAATAAAAAAAACAGTGCCCTAAAAGAAACTGATTGCAAAATTGATATTCTTGTAGGAAATCCGAATTCCGTCAACCATTTCCGTTCATTGCTTTTAGATAAATCTTCTTAATCAAATGGCCTGCAAATAGCAGAAGTGTTTGTAAGAATATACTCTGGAAAGAAAGACACAGGCGTTAGTTTTGATATTCTTGTAGGAAATCCGAATTCCGTCAACCTAGCAACAAGGTTATATGTGTTTTTGTTTTTGCAGTTTAATATATTTGTTAAAGTTTTATTTCAGGAGTTGTAAATGACATCTCTCATATTGATGTACAAGAGATTCAAAAAAAGATCTCTATTTTCCTTCTTTCTTTCTTTTAACAATGAATTCTTTGAATCTTTGACCTTTTTTCTAATAAGCCATGGGATTTGCCGATAGCAACAACCGAAAAAACCCAAGTGGAAGAAGATCAAACAAGGAATAGGAAAGGTTCATAAGAGCAAAATAGAAACAAAGAAGGGAAAAAATTATCTATTCACTAGCAAAATTAAACCTAAATCTAGATAATGATAAGGTTACAAATCCTAAATTTCCAGCTATGATTCAGCCTAACAAACATCTAAACACGAACCAACCCATACATGTGAAAATAGAGATAAAAAAAGTTCAGCAAATCAAAGCACAAAGAAAAAGGGAAGTTGGCATTACCTCTTAAACTTAAATCTCAAATAGGAAACAAAGAAAGACCTGAAAGAAAGAGCAAACAACAAACCAATCCACAAAAGGAAGAGCAGAAGAAATAAATAAAAGTCCAGAAGACTAACGGAAAATAAAATCTTTTTAAGTGTAAGTCATCTCAATTGAACTAAAAAGGCCAGCGGAGTAACATGTCATCTGAAAATAAACAAAAAAAATGTTAAAGTTAAGAAAATAACACATACCTCAAAGTTACAAGAAATAACATTTAACTTCATTAAGCAGAGTTTAAAATACTATTCACATGCTAGTAGGATGCAATTCCAGCATTAAGCTCTTTGGTGGGAATAGCTGAAGGATTATGAGCACCAACACCTTTTTCCTTCTCGTTTACTGCAGGTACAAGTCTGATTAGTGGAAGGATTGGATGAATCCAATTCTATTGAATCGGCTGAAGGATTACATGCACCCGTATCTTTTCCATACTCATTCTCAACTGAAGGCACAACGGTCAGATTAACTATAAATTACATAATCACAAGTTTTAGCTCGATTTCAAATAATCATATCACTCATGAACGGGAATAAAAAAAGAAACTGATTGCAAAATCGAAACTGAATCTTTTACTTTGTTAACTAGCTTATTTTCTTCAAACAATTCTAAAAATCCAGAATTAGAGAGACAGATAGAAAAAGAAATGCCAACACGGAAGCGAGAGATGTTAAGGTGCTCAAGAACACAAACACATAGCTCCAAACAGCAAAACAAAAAAAGACAATTAACATTGCCATTTCAATATAAGGAACATAGTGAGGCTCAAATTCATGTTTTATCACAACAATTACCTAGAGGGATCATAATAAGAAAGATCAGAGATTACCTATAGGGATTGGATAACACCATTTCACAGAACACCTAATTGCCACTTCAAAATAAGCAGTCATTTGTTCCTTTAAAATAACCTGTTGTAAATTTTCAAACCAATGTCATCGTTGCATTACCTTTAGTTTTATAGGAAAAGAAAGAAAAAGATAATGAAAAAACGACAACAGTATTGAAACACTAACCCTATTCACAGGAAGAAAGAATTCTAGAATAATAAGAACCAAAAAAACTGCATAGATATTAACTTTTGAAGAAGCCGCTTATTACTGAAATTTTCCAACAAAAATATCATCAAGCCTCGTTGCATTCCTTATGTTTTATTATAGGAAAAGAAAGAAGAGAGAATGACAAAACAATAACAGCACAGAAATCCCAAGCACAGGTATAAAATGAGTCCAGTTGGGTACTTTTTTTCTGAACGATAAGTCACAAAGGAGGAAATGTGCAACAGGGTTGATATACATTTGAAACAACACAAAATTCAAAAAATGCAGAGATAAGGACAAGAAATTACCATTTCTTCTTACAAGGGACAAGTAAAGTTTTTTGCCTTCATTGATGCTCCAAAGATTACAAATTGACACCAAAACATACTGAAGCATAAAGTTATTTTATAGAATATGATACTTTCTATTAAGTAAATATTCAAAAGTGATTGCAGCTCGTAAGAACCCAAAAAATATATGCACCTAATGTTCGAAATTGCAGCCCGTAAGAACCAATATTTCTTAGGGAGAAGAAATTGTACACTTGATCAAAACCCAAAAAATCGTATGGGTCTTTCAATGGCGAATCAAAAAAGGAAAACCAAGATCCTGAAAATTGAATTTCTGATTGTATTTTAAAAGTCCACAGCATCGAAACACTAATCTTTAATTACAACAAATGAAAAAAAGAGAAGAGCAACGAGATAAAAAAAAAATCACAAACAAAGAAAAAAGTATTGCAGCAATAGACAGGGGGAGGGGAACTAATATGCAGAAAAAACAATCCATTGGGAGGGAAAAAATATTGGCAGGAAAAAAAAAAAACAGAAGCATGCAAAGAAAGAAAAAGTCAGACAGGAATAAACAGTAAGGAAAAGCCTATCCCTGATATAATAGTTGAGAAAAACATTTGATAGGGTATCTACAAAATCTGTATGCGATAAATCTCCATTCAGCTATGGCTTATATTCCATCATATAACTATAGTCAAAACCCTTAATTTCTGCTAGCAGCCACAATTTTTTTTTATACGGGGAAACCTCATATTTTGTAAGTCTAGATAAGCGAATAAAACCTCAACTATCCCAAGCTCTTACAAAGATTATACTCTCTTACTCAAAATAAAAATCTATTGTGCACATCACATACCTTCTATCATTATACGAAGAATCTAGGGACCAGCAACACCATTATCTGTCCACATGGATACGAGCAAGAAAGAGTATGAATTTTTCCACCAATGTAAAATTAACAATGATCGATCATTTCTACGGAGAAAATATAAAAGAATTCAAAAGAACAGATCTCACATTTAGCGACAGAAAAGGCTGTCGCTTATGGACTCCAATAGCTAGTCTCTACCGGCACGAGCTATTGAATCTTGACGTCCATGGCCGTTCATGCCTGCTCAGCTAGCAAGAAAGCAATGCTTAAAAAAATAAATTTAATTGTATGGAATATGAATGAATATACTGAAGCTTCATTAGATTTACACATACTACAAAATACATAATCACAATTTTAGCACTCATGAATGAGAATAAAAAAACAGTGCCCTAAAAGAAACTGATTGCAAAATTGAACTGAATCTTTTACTCTGTTAACTAACTTATTTTCTTCAAATAATTCTAAAAATCCAGATTTAGGGAGAGGGATAGAACAGGAGTTTCCAGCACGGAAGCAAGAGATAGTAAGGTTGCTCAAGAAAAACCCACGGCTCCACACAGCAAAACATGCAAGTCCCATTCTCAAAACGAAACAGAAAAAGACCATTATCATTGCCATTTCATTACAAGGAACATAGTGAGGCTCAAATTCACGTTTTATCACAACATCATAAGAATAAAATCTAAGAAGTGATGGCTGTAATAAAAGGCATTTTGTGCAAAACAATTACCCTGAGGGATCACAATAAGAAAATCAGAGATTAGAGGTATTGGATAACACCATTTCAAAGAGCACCGAATTGCCTCTTGAAAATAACCAGTGAATTTGTTCCTTAAAAATAACATGTCGCAAATCAATCAATTCGAGCAAAACCCATTGCATAGCCTTCCGTTTCACAGGAAAAGAAATAGAAAAGAAAATGACAAAACGATAACAGAACAGAAACTCTATCCCTATTCTTACGGAGAAGAAATTCTACACTAGATGAAACTCCAAGAAATCGTATGGATCTTTCAATGGCGAACCAAAAAAAGAAAGCCAAGATCCTGAAAATTAAATTGCTGATTATTTTATACAAGGTGCACAACATCGAAACAATAATCTTGAATTACAAGGAAAAAAGAGAGGAGCAACGAGATAAGTGAATACCGTTTGGTAGGCGTTCAGTGAGAGAAGGGGGAAGGTTGTATTGTTGCTGGCATTATTCGACTAGATCCCGCCCGTATTCTTGGACCGGAATTTCCCATGAACTATCTGAAACACTAAACTTGGGGCAAACTGCCATACAAACAGCACAAAAGAAAGAAAGAAAGAAGAAGACAGGAGAAGAAGAAGAAGAAGAGAGAAGTGATTTTAGTAGAAAAAGTCCAAGTGATATTTCTCATATATATAACGGTGGGGTGATATTTCTTTCATGTGTAACGGTCGGGTGATATTTCTTAATGTTTGTTCGTGTGCCCTGCGTGATTGGGAATTTTAAAAGCGTGATATTCCTCCCGCCAAAACAAAAACAACCCCCTCAATCTGATGTATCCTCTAGGTGGCACGCGCTCTAACTCTTCGTGTAATCGAAACACTCTATCTTTTATTATAGTTAAAAGTAATCTCTGGCTAGTTTTCACCTTGTGAAGCAGATTGAGGGAGTGAAGAGCATATCGCGCAGCCGCAAAATCTGGTCAAATTGCGAGTGATTTATCCTGAAAAAAATTAATTTTATTATTATTTTCAAGAAAAAAAATTAAATGTTCAAGAAAAAAAACACTATTAAATTAATTTCAAGAAAAAAAAATTAAATGTTCATTCATGTTCCATCACAGTACTGCCATTAAATTAAATGTTTTTTCAGGATTTTATTATTATTTTTTATATTAGCAAATCAAAATCATATGAAAACACCTAAAAACAATAATTTTAATGTTTTTTAAACGAAGGCCTATGGAGGACAAGGCAGATAAGCCAACTAATGTTGTTCGCTATTACTTCACAATTGATAACGAATCAGAGATAAGTTGTGTCTTGTGCAAATTGACCGTTAATGTAATAGTCGTGAATTAAAATGGTGACGAGATTTTAATTACATCCTTCAATCCAAGTTCATAATGTATTATTATTTTTATTTATTTTCATCCTTATTAATAAAAAAAATTTATATACGTGTTTTTCGGCTCCCTATCGTTGTTCTTTTTTCCCGTACCATTCAAATAAAACCAGCTTATTTAATTGACTTAGATTATAACTTGAGTTATTGGATTTCTTTATTTCCCATCCCATATCTAACTTGACTTAGATAGGCTGCTTGAGTTGTCACTTTTAGGGTTCATCGAACATGTGTGTCGTGTCAATCAACCAAAAACTGACCATACGCTAGTATAGTCAAGAATTAGGAGATCATTTTCGAGCAAGTTTTGTCAAATTTGATGAAGGATAAAGGCATTAACAAAAATATAATGTGTTTAAATACCAAAAAAGAAGAAGCATGTAGACCATGTAACTAATAAGTTGCATACAACCAAGAATTAAAAAGCCACTATATCATAATACGATTACCAGATTTCTAGAAAAGTGAAATAGTGATGGGTGCTCCTTCTAGGGAATTCTCTAATGTTTTTCTACAAGAAAAGATTTGGTTGGTAGATGATCAGCTCTTGAAAACAATTATGGAGGGAGAGTGGTGATATTGAAGAGGGTGGAGACTATCCAAGGAAAAGAATTAGGGGCAATTTAAAGGTTATTTTTGTCCATAAATCTAAATGATAATAAGTAATCCATAATAATGTTTGCTATCTCTTCTACCCATTTTTTCACGTGAAAAGAAGAAAAAAATAGCTTCCTTCAACTGAGTTTTGTTGTGAGGTCCACAAGCTTACACTAAAGTTCATACAATGATAAATTGTGTTTGAGAAAAAGAGTGCAAGTCACCGCTATCTCAAATACCCTTGGAGTTTTAGAAAAATTATTGTGATGTTTTCCGATCCAGCCCTTCTTTTTTTCAACGAGACTAATTAACTTTCCAAATTTAAAATTGGTCTTTGATTATCCTGATAAACCTCGAAACATTAAATTGGGTCTCTGAAATAAGAATCCTTCTCGCGGCATGATTCTCTACTTTTACACTACACATTCAAACATGAATATCTTGAGTTTCTGATATCAAAATCAGGCGAATCAAAAACCCAAATTCATTTATACATATAGGACTACAACTTTCATGAAGAATTCAAAGTGAGAAAAAATCATTTGGAAGAACATAAACTGCTCGCAATCTACTTGGTCAAAAGGATCTCCTGTCTAATTCGAAAACTAAAAATGTCAAGCACCCCCATTTGATTGAGAGTCTTACATAAGAATAGTGGTCTCTATGACCCAATAAAGGTTCAGATCAATTCTTTAACATGTCATGAATGACAAAATATAGTTGGGATGGTCACATATTGCACGAAACCAAATCAAAAGCCTGCTTTCCTTGGTAAAAAAACCATCATACAGTATTGAGAAAAAATGAGATAATTTATTTTTTTAATAAATTTCTATTCTTGGTGTGTAATTAGAAGAAAAGCTAAAAGAGCTCGGAGAAACACTATGCACACACTCACAAAATATTATGGATTACAATAGTGTATTAACGATTTTACCCCTCAGTGCGCCTCAACCCTTGCCATTGTTCCAGGAGTATTTTCGATTTTTCCACGGGACTGGTTGAGATTACTTGATTGTTTGGGGGTATTCTTGTATTTTCTGTATATTTTTACACAATACAAATACTACTTTACCCCTCCCTTTAGTCTGTGAATAGTGACCGAACTAGGGGTAATATTGTTTTTTTGCTGGTGTATGTACAATGCATTAACAAAAACATCAACAAGTAAAACAAAAACAAAACACTGCCGGCAGGGGTCTTCCATGGATTTCACAATTTCAAAAAATGTGTTAATACGACTCTACCCCTGATAAGACAAAAGTAAAGAAATGTATGTAGGGGTATGCAGGTAATTTGCACTATTTTCTATTATTTTTAGTGCAAACTCTAATGTATATTTAAGCTCAAGAAGCTTTTGGTTTAAGGCTGATGGCTGAAAAATCCATGGATTTTTCAGTTTTTTAAGGCCATAAATAGGAATAGTAATGTGTTTATGGTATTTTATAAGTGTTTTGGGTGCTTTCTTAAATCCCTATAAAAGAGACTTTTCTCTTAAAACAAAAGCCCTAGTATAAAAAGTGACTTTTGACATGTACAAAACTTTGAGAGAGATTTATGAATTCTTGAAAAAGGGTCTATTTAGTTGTGCCAACATACAACACTTTTATCAATCCACAGAGATCAATTGTGGAATAAATAAACTGAATCCAGATTACACGGACAATCTGGGTCTAAATCATAAATTAATTGAAGCAGCTTCATGTTGCAAGCATTTCTCTGGAATGAATTATGAGGGGGGAAGCAATTAATCTGAGAATAATGGCACCAAAATCTCGATCTCAAGAGTTCATGAGACTTGAAGATTCCAATGAATCTGTTAACAAGGAACACGCACAAACACATACAACTAGAAAATACATTCCAGAAATACAAGAACCAAATATAAAGATGGGTTTAGTGAGCTGAAAGACCTTAATTAATGTCAACAAGAGAATCTAGTGTTACTAAAAACAAGCATGTTCTTCACGGTAATGACCTTAATTAATGTCACAACATTTTTGTTTATTTAGTTTATAATTTACACCTATATTTATTTCTCGAGGTTTACACCCACTTAGAAACATATCTCTAGAATCGTTTAGTAATTTTTTGTATAATTCAACCATTAGATGTGAAGATATGCTTAATAGAGTATGATTGAACAGTATGAAACTTAATGTCAAAATTTGAAATCGACCATGTCTGGATCGTATTACTAACACCCAATATGGGAAGTG
This sequence comes from Salix caprea, assembly GCA_964035475.1. Taxonomy (NCBI): domain Eukaryota; kingdom Viridiplantae; phylum Streptophyta; class Magnoliopsida; order Malpighiales; family Salicaceae; genus Salix; species Salix caprea. The sequence continues at coordinate 6,052,702 of OZ037754.1, forward strand.
TGGTTGTTAGTAGAGGTTTAGACTCGATTTTGGGTGGAGAAACCATTTACTAAGGAAATGGACTAATGTCTAAAGAACGATTTGAGTTAATAAAATCTAGAACAGTGTAGTCAATTAAGGGAAATTTTTTTAATAAAGTTTATTGTTGTGATTGATGTGTATGATTAATTTCCGTTGAATTTAATTTCTAAGTACTTTTTAATAGTGTGTTGACCCATTAGTTTTATTTAATAAATTTTAATTGATGTGATTGATGTGTATGGTTAGGTTCTATATTGAACATATTTTTCAACTACCACACACCATTGTGTTAACCCACAAATATATAAGAGACATCATTTTATGTAAATTCATAATGGATTGATATTATTAAGTTATTTTTAAATTTAAATTGTGGGGCAAGATTATATGTTTTGGGCTTGTATTAGATGTTGTTATAAATGATGTTTAAAAAGAGGTGGGGCTCTTAAAACTTGGATGATTTTAATTTATAATTTTTCATAGGTTTGATTTACATTTTTATATTTAAATAGATTACACCATGTATTAAATTGTTATATTACTTTATATTTGTAAATATTGAGAATTATATCCTTTAAGAAATGTTTGTGAAAAAAAATGATGGAGCTATAAAATAAGAATTTTAAATTAGTTATGTTAAGTGATTATGAATGTGAAGTCCTAAATGGTAGGATTACTTATGATGTTTGAATGCAGTTTTTTTCCAAAAAACATTTATTGCCAATAACTTGATGCTTGGAAATATAGAGGAAAGTTTGTCGAATTTTGAAAAAACAAATACCCCTGATCTTGAATTGAATGTAATATTCTTGCTTTGCGCATTATTTGAAAGTTGAGGATGTTATGTTGTCATGTTCTTCGAGCCAAATGTGGTGTAAACATTTGATAAGGGTGATTGATCTTTGTAGAGACAGTGTTTCTCAAATATTTAGTGCCAATTAGAGTTTCTAAGATGGTTGGAGATGTTACATTCATTGATTTAAAAGTTGTTCCTTTGACCCGTCTTCTTTGTTAAAGAAAGAAGAAATGGAATGTAAATTACAAGTTACCTTTTCTCTTCATTTAAATTTGAATGACATGTTGTCTATTCTAAACTCTAAAAATTGAGGTTTTTAATTAGTGTTTTGAGAATTTCCATTATAGTCCATATACTTCTAATTTCAGCATATACATCATCAATTAACCTAAAAGCTTTTCACTTTATGTAATTGTATCCTTGAAAATGTTGATTGGAGTCCTTTAATTCATGCTCCTCTTACAAATTAGACCTTGTTTCCAATTTATACAATTTCATTATTAGTTGACCCTTCCAAATGATTTCTAATCAAGCATTGCTTGCACCATTTAGGGTCTTCAAAGCTTTGATTGAGTTTCTTATCTTTCAATTATTGCAAATTGATCCAAATGAAGCCTCAAAACTTATTGTTTTCAATTAGATTTTTAATCAAGTCAATGAAACCCATTAAAAGTTTAATTAAACTTACTTAATTCTGCCAATTTTGGGTCAAATCAATTTTCAAACATAATTGCTTCAATTAAGTCAATTAAATCTAATAAAATTTTAATCAAGCCCTTGAGATTAATTAATTATATTATAATTTTGTCCAAATCAAGCTTAATTAAGCCCATTAATTAAATCAATCAAACCCATAAAAAGTTTAATTAAGCCCTTAAACTTAATGAGTTCTTCAGATATTGGTCAAATCAACGTTCAAACCTAATTTTATTTCAATTAAATCCTTAATAAAGTCAATTTGACAAATTAAAAGCCTTTGTACTTAATTATTTCTTCTAATTTTGGCTAAATTATACATTGATCTTATCTTTTCCTCATTAGGCCCTCTATTTCTCAAAATTGAGTTCCCAACATTTGCCATTTGATACAATTTAGTCTTATTTAGTCATATGATTTACAATTTAGTGCAATTAACTCCCTCTTCAACTTATCTCATCAACAATATCCCAATTTAACTATATTTCTAGAGTTTTGACTTGTTACGGCTATATGAGTCTTGAAAATACTTTTGGATTTTGAATATATAATTATTATTTTTGTATCTTTAAGTATCTCAAAAAAAATTGAGGATATAAAATTACATTACGACAACTTAATATACAAAATGTTATCAGCTATATATACTTTGGTATGTATAATATGATTTTTAAAATGTTAGAGAGAATATCTTACCATTCCCAAACCTTAAATGGTTTTGGTAATTTTTTTAATGTTCTTAAGAATAGTTTTTATAATTTCCCACAAAACTCTCTTTCAAAACTAATTCATAATTTATTTTTCAAAAATAAAATAAAAAATCAAAAGAAAATAAGTCTGATGAATAGTTTATAAAAATACTTTATTTATTCATAACGATTTTAGCTTTGGTTAACTAAATGTAAAAATTGGTATTTTATAATAAATAATGATGGTATTTGAAGATATAATCATATATTTTGTAGATCATACTTAAAATGTGATAACCTCATGTATATATTTTACGGTTAATTGGTAATTTATTTCATATGATGTCATCTGCACAAATTAATGATCTGTATTTAATTACTTATACAATCATATGTTATTTTATTAATTATGAAAAATAAGATAAACTCAAATATCAGTAAATTAATTGTGGATTTTTCTAACGTGTGTCCTAACTCCTAACGACACACATTACATTAGTATAACTCTCCGATTCAATCAACTAATGTGTGCTTTTAGAATATAAATTCTTTTATTTGTTTTATGATTTGCCAAGCAAAACTTAATTTGCATTTATTATATTGATGGGATTTGAGTTTTTATGAGAGATTACAATAAAAGTGTTGATAGTGTCAGCTGTGGATGCATACTGTAGCTTTGTCACTTGTGAGTGGTGCCATAATCTATGTAACGGTATTGGCCGAGGCCTGTTATGATAATACGAGTTTGTTAATAAATAAATAAATAAATAAAAAGTTTGTGTATATATATATATATATATATATATAGAGAGAGAGAGAGAGAGAGAGAGAGGGGGTTTGTTTATAGAAAATCTGAAAGTCTTTTGTCCTCCTCGTGAAGTACTGAAAGCATTTCTTTTGCCCTGCTTGACTTATCGTTGGTGAGATGGTTCTTTAATATAATATTAGAGTCTTATTGATTTAACAGTCACGAGTTTAAATCTCGCTATCCTTATTCTATTTGATAAAAAAAATCAAACATAAAATAATAAAAAATAATATAAATTATATTTTTTTACCTCACTTATCAGCTTTAACTATAAAGCAAGATAATTCCTTAATAAAACTAACTATATTCCATGCAGTGTATATATATATATATAGAGAGAGAGAGAGTTTGTTTATAGAAAATCTGAAAGTCTTTTGTCTTCCTCGTGAAGTGGGACGGACTCTCTGTGTGAGTTGCAGCAATCAAGACATCTTACTCTTACAGCTTGGAGACAAAAACAAGAAGCGAGAAACATTGGGTCTCTCATTACAAGAATTCAAATTTGAATTCTTGTAATGAGAGACCCAATGTTTGACTATCTATCTGTGTTTAAGTTGAGCCCGCGTCTCCCTCTCTCGCTCTCGCTCCCTTTGACCACCTCGGTCACACCCCAACACCAGTTTGACTGACCATCCATTTTTAATCATCAATCCAAGCCCCTTTTTTCCTCTTCTTACCACCACATTCTCTCAAATCATGGACAAACATGCAACACAGAAGATGGAAACTTTTGATGCCGAGGCTGAGTCTGTGATTACTACCAGCTTTCAGGATCTTAGTTTCACCAGCAGCACTGTTAGTATCGGCTTATGTAGTTCCAGCTCTGAAAATAGTGTGAGTAATAGCAGCAATATGAGCAATGGTACTGCTGCTGCTAGTGAAGCTAAAGAGAATGAAAAGACTAGTGTAATCTCTGACCCAAACGAGGCTAGCTTCAGGAGCTCCTGTCCTTCGAAACCCCATAAGGGGAATGACTTTAGATGGGATCCTGTGCAGTGTGTTAAGGGTAAAGATGGGGATTCGGGATTGGGCCATTTTAGGTTATTGAAGAAACTTGGTGTCGGGGATATAGGGAGTGTATATCTGGCTGAGTTGAGAGGGATGGGTTGCGTGTTTGCAATGAGAGGAAGAAGTTGTTGAGAGCTCGAACCGAGAGAGAGATTTTGGGTCTGTTGGATCATCCATTTTTACCAACTCTTTATTCGCATTTCGAGACCGATAAGTTTTCTTGCTTGTTAATGGAGTTTTGCAGTGGAGGGGATCTTCATATACTAAGGCAGCGACAACCTGGCAAGCATTTTAGCGAGCAGGCAGCGAGGTTAGTGTGTGCTCACTAACATTCTTTTGGTTTTGTGGCTCTACTTTGTCTTGCTCTCAATCTGGTTTTAATGACTCTGTCATTACTCTAATACTGCTGCTAACTAACGAGGGGGGACGTCATTATCTTTGAGCAGATATGCGTTTGGTTTTTGTATGTTTGTGAAAGATTGATAGCAACTAATGTTTTATGCTAATGCTACGAACACCGAGTTTTTATACAAATACGATATATATATATATATATATATAGTAAATCTCAAATTCAAGTCAGATATATATTCATGGTAAAAATTTGAGATAGTCAGATTTTACTCATACCCTTTCCAGGATATATATTCATTGTAAAAATTTGAGATATTCAGGTTTTACTCTACCCTTTCCGGTGTTTTCTGCTAATGCTATGA